>OX336394.1:352858846-354060656 GCA_946902985.2 Meconema thalassinum
CTGCAATGCACGGATAGGAATTTGGGGCTTTTTTCGCACAAAAAAAATTTGCTGACGTCCAATCTGCAAGCCTGGTTGGCAATTTAAGCTGTGACTGTAACGTACCATGATACTTTTCTCGAAGCTCGTTGTAAAAGTCGCAAAACACGCCGTTGCAATTTGTTCGAATATTTTTGATGCGCTAAACGCATCAAATTTCTATCCATGTAGCTTGCAAAAAAATGGTCTGGTTTTGTACGTTTGGTTATTTTGTGATTACGTTGTTAGTGATACCATTTTTCTTAACAATTTCGATTCTGTGACCCCCCCCCAAAAGCCAAACTCTAGATCCGCGCCTGTGCACATAAATGTATCATGTCCAAGTGCCACGAGTCAACTCAGACTGGCACAAAGTAGACAAGACGCCTCACTGCTCACTGAGTTAAACATTGACCGCGTCATGGAGCAGTTTGAGGATGACCTCGCCGCACAGTGATAGCATCAGAAATACAGAGCCTCAAAAGAAAGAAGGGAAGAACTGTGTTTCCAGCTGCCATTAGTCTGATTTAAATGATCCCTGTTACAGACGAAATGAATGGTGAATGCTGTGCCACCTAAAGTGGACTCCAATGGGACGTGGAGACCAACGTTTGAGCTGCTATGAAAAACCCTGTGACCTACAAGCACTCCACTGTTTTCATGTATTTAACAAATAGTTCCGAGAAGAATTATACAGCCTATTTTCATATATCCTACCCATGTTATGTGCCTCTATCAAAATACAAAATTTCAGTATAATGGTTGTGATAGATCCGTAGATATTCAGAACCGTCTAAATATTTCAGATAGTCGCCAGGGTGGATTTTTATTTATGTACTATTACATGAAGATTATTGTGTACTTGTAGTATTCATACTTCAATCGCATGATTAGGACACAAGAAGTAAAAGACGAGATTTTAAAATTACCCACAGCTGCCATCTTGTGGTTATGAAAACAATTGAAATAAATTAGGTGCCAGTGGATTAACATTTGTATAAGCATTTAACGTGCAAAGTTTCACTGCACTCGGATGGTTAAATCGCGAGAAACGTCCATTTAAATATTTATACTTCGCGTTGCCGCCATGTTGGATTTGTGCTCACCAGGTTACTGAAAGTCATATAGGTGAACTTATGTTCATGGCCTCTATGAACATAAAGAAATTCAGTTTGATGTAAAAGATTCGTAGATATTGAGAACCGTCTAAATATCTCGGATGATCGCCATTTTGGATTGTTATATGTATAGGCCATAGAGTTATGAACCATTAAAGGAAAATTATTGCGTACTTCATTACTCAAACTTTCACTTCGATCGCAATATTACGACACAAGAAATAAGAACATAATTTTTAAATTTCGCGCAGCCGCCATCTTGAGGTTATGTAAACAATTGAACGAATTTAGATTCCAGTACAATACAATATGTATAATCATTTACTGTTCCACATTTCACTGCGCTCAGATGGTTAAGTCACGAGAAAAGTCTATTAATATGTTTCAAGTTCGCTTGGCCGCCATGTTCGTTTTGTACATTACAGATTTTGGCAGGTACATTGATAAACTTTTAGCAGTGCCCTTTATCACCGTACAATATTTCAGGGCCATATCAAAAATAGTTTCGGAGATATTGAATGCCAGTGAAATATTTCGCACAGCCGTCATTTTGAGGTTATGTAAACAATTGAACTAAATTAGAAGCCAGGGCATTACAATGTGTATAAACATTTGCTGTACCATTCTTCATTACGTTTGGATGGTTAAATCGCGAGAAGAGTCTATTTAGAAGTCTCAACTTCGCTTGGCCGCCATGTTGGTTTTGTAGTTACCAGGTTTCTGAAAGTCTCATGAATGAACTTCTAGTAGTTCTCTTTATCACCGTACAAAACTTCAGGGTGATATCGGTAATAGTTTTGGAGACTCTGAATGCTGGTGAAATATTTCGCACAGCCGCCATGTTGGATTGGTGAGACACAATAAAATTTTAAGGGCACGGTCGGGATTGGCTAGCATGGTGCTATGACCTTACCGAGTTTCATTGAAATCGCTCCAGCCGTTAAGAATTTATTAGGGGGACACACACACTCACCATCACACACACACACGCACACAGACACACGGACAAAAGGTGATCTCATAAGCCTATTAGCCTACCTTCGATTTTTGCAAAAAATGAAAGTAGACTTATGAGATCAACACAGGGCGAAAAAAGTGTGTCTGTCTGTGTGTGTATGTGTGTGTGTGAGTCTGTGTGTGTGTGTGTGTGTGTGTGTGTGTACTCTGAATGTGTGTCCCCCCCTATCAATTCGAACACGGTGAATGCGAATTGAACGAAATTTGGTAAAAAGGTAGCACTAGCAAAGGACACCTCAGTGTCATGTTTTATATCGCCGCCATCTTGACGGAAACTTAATGGCGGCCACACGAATGTTCAAAGCTTAAATCAAATAACGATTAACCTAATCATCCGATCTCTACCAAATTTGCATCCTTTGACCAATCTAATAGGTCATTAGCCTAATAGTTTGCGGATGGCGGCCATCTTTATGTCAAAATTGATTCCCCCTATTAATTCGAACACGTTGGAACCGAATGAACGAAATTTGGTACAGAGATAGCACTAGCAAAGGGCATCTCAGTGTCATGATTTATATCGCCGCCATATTGACAGAAACGTAATGGCAGCCACACAAATGTTTAAAGCTTAAATAAAATTACGACTAACATAACCATCCGATATCTACCAAACTTTGCAACACATACCTTTATGGAGGGAGCATCCTTTGACCAATCTAATAGGTCATTACCCTAATAGTTTGCGGATGGCGGCCATCTTTATGTCAAAATTGATTCCCCCTATTAATTCGAACACGGTGGAACCGAATGGAACGAAATTTGGTACAGAGGTAGCACTAGCAAAGGGCACCTCAGTGACATGTTTTATATCACCGCCATCTTGACTGAAACGTAATGGCGGCCACACAAATGTTCAAAGCTTAAATCAAATTACGATTAGCCTAATCATCCGATCTCTAGCAAATTTAGCAACAACATACCTTTATGGAGGGAGCATCCTTTGACCAAACTAATAGGTCATTAGCCTAATATTTTGCGGATGGCGGCCATCTTTGTGTGAAAATCGATTCCCCTTATCAATTCGAACACGGTGAAACCGAATGGTACGAAATTTGGTACAGAGGTAGCACTAGCAAAGGGCACCTCAGTGTCATGTTTTATATCACCGCTATCTTGACGGAAACGTAATCGCGGCCACCCAAATGTTAAAAGCTAAAATTTAATTACGACCAACCTAATAATTTAGTCTCTACCAAATTTTGCAACACTATATCGTTATGTGGGAAACATATTCTGACCAATCTGCAAGAACATCAGCCCAATAGTTTGCAGATGGTGGCCAAGTATGTGTGCAAATCGATTCCCCCTATCAATTCAAACACGGTGAACCCGAATTGAACGAAATTTGGTACAGAGCTAGCACTAGGAAAGGGCACCTCATATGCATGTTTAATATACCTATAGCACGTTGTATTTCAACAAGCTACTACAACCAACATTCAATCATACTCCTTGAAAAGGACAAAGAGTTATAACAATACCCATGCATTTAGGAGAAAGTAGGCTATATGTTCTTTCCTGAGCATCTTGTTTTTTTAATAAAACGAAAATAGGCCAAAAACGCACATCAATACATACTGTATATTTATTGAATGGTCAGTGTACACATGTTTAATAATTATATATGAATTTCAGCCAATGGCCATAGCTGGGTATTATTAATTGAACGCCCGAGGGCTCCCAACAAGTTCAATATCAAGTATTTCCAACTTTGGCTACCAGACAACCACTGTCACTGACATCCAGCGGCGAACGTTGGAACTTGTTAGAGCGTTTCAAACCAAATAACCTTCAACTTAAGCTACACATTACCAATTGTAGTGGTAGGTTATTTTTCCGGCCATAAATCTATGACATGGCCCTCTGACTTTATTAACCTCCGAAGGGAGGCATACTGAAGGATTATAACCCTCTTAAAAATCCGACGACTTCAGCCGGGTTTGAACTCGCGATCATGGGCATGGCAGTTCAGCATGCTACCGACTACGTCACCGAGGTCGAAGTGTACATGTTTAAAATCGCGATAGATTTCTCTTCAGCACATATTAATCAAAAATTTTAAAAATAAATTAAATATTAACTAGTTGAAACCCGTCAAAACATGACGGTCAATAGAAAAATATTTACTGAAGAATTTTCTTATATAGGCCTACTGTACATTTTTTGTACGATTATTTTTTTACTCTATTGAAACTATGTATGTCTACCCCTTATTATTCCCGTTTTCCAACGGGGTCGGGGATGAGATGCGATGGAAGTCTTTGTGGCGATGGTTTTTACGGCCGGATGCCCTTCCTGACGCCAACCTCATGAGAGGAGTTAATGAGAGATGAAATGAATTATGGTGAATGAAACTGGGCAAGGATGTGGAAGGAAGCGGCCGTGGCCTGTCAGAAGGTACCGTCCCAGCATTTGCCTGGTGTTGAAAATGGGAAACCACGGAAAACCATTTCAAGGACGGCCGACGGTGGGGCTCGAACCCACGCGTCTACCGAGTCAGCAGAGAGCTTGGCCCCATGGCCTAATGCTGCGCGTTAGCCAGCGTAGCCACTACTGTCGGTACTCTTGTGAAACTATAAGGGCGTCAAATGATTGCACTCTCAACATTGCAAAATACTGCTGGCCATGACTGAAAAATTGTTGGGGCAAATTGAGGCCTATACGTTCCAGAGTTTCCCCTTGAGCTTTATTGATAGTGATAAAGTATGCCAAATGAATTAGAAAATATTGCCTCTTAAAAGAAAATGATAGTGTTTTATCGGATGGTGTTAAATCAAGTCGAAGGATTAGACCTCTCTGCCTAATTTTAACTGCACCTATTATTTCCATATCCAAGCAATATGGTTGCATTTAGGAGTCCTTGGGAAACGTTCTGATTTCTAAGCAGAATAACGGGTCAAGCGTTTGGAGTATGTGGCGGCCAGTCATTTAGTTCCAAGAAATTCAAGAACTCTGAGGAGTCTAATACAACTGGCCGCAAACCGTCGCTTATAATTTTGGAATATAACGAAGAAATGCGATGATGTGCAATTCCATACATTTTAAAATAATGTGGACCGTGTGCGTGTGGCACAGTAACATTGGCACCAAATGAAACGAAGGACATAGCATTGTACTGCCGATTAGTCTCTCTGAAATTCCTTGAGATATCATCTCCAGTGAAAAATGATTGTTGCATCCTGTCAAATATTTTATATTTATTCAGATTAATTTTACCATTACAGCAGCAAAGGTCAAAGTAACCAAGTGTAGATTTCTCGCAAGATATATACAGTGCAGAACAATGTTTACATTTGTTCGTCAAGGACCCTAAACTGTAACGGCATAGTATCTGGAATTGTTTCTGAAATGCCATATTTATGTTAGATTTTAAAAGTGGCTTCGTATTTTTCTCCGATTTCCCACTTTTTTTGCGGCTAGTGTTCCATTTCGTCAAATGGGTTTATTTATAGCAGCATTTCTCCCCAAATTAACGTCATTTTAAATAACACTATAGTGGCCTGCATCAACGCAGCCACCAAATATTAAATGGCAAATAATAACTTACTTCCATTACCAAAATCAACTGCGTGGTTAGACCCATTGTTATGTACTCTAAACAAATAATCAATAAACAATAATATTCACATATACAATGAAGTTCAGAGACTTCCATTCTCAAGTTGGTTGATGATGAGAATGCGATGAGACTGATCGCCAATAATACAATCCTTGCAATTTTTGCAATTTGCTTGCAAACGCCACTCAGGATGACGATCTTCATTTTGAAATAAACAGAATGAAATTGCTGTAAATAATCAATTTCCATCACCTGTTGAAAGTACAATACTTTGCATTCCCATGACAGTAAATTATGCAAGGGAGCATAGATTCACTTCGCTACTACTGGAATGAGCATAGACTCACTTCGCCAGCCACCGTAATGGAGGGAGTTTTAGAATTATATGTTCAGTGCTTGTCAAAGATCGTATTAACACAGGGAAGCCCACTCTTAAGACTACATTCTGAGCTATTGCCCCGGATTCCAGGTTCAATCCCCGCTCTGCAAGAAATTCTATTCTGGTCTGAGGACTGGAACGGGGCGCACTCGTGAGGCAAAACTAAGAAGAGCAAAGTTTGATTCCCATCTCAACAATCTTGGATTTGGTTTCCGTGGTTTCCCACTTCCACTCCAGGCAAATACCTAACTTAAAGCCTCGGTCGTTAACTCCCCATTCCCCACATTAATTACAAATGCACACATCAACACAGCCATCACATTAACACAGGTTATCAGAGAAATGTTTGCACTCGCACACCAAAATAGACGGGGCTGAGTGACCACGATGTCTGAGTCCATCAAATGATTTATGTTCGCCAATTTGTTAACGCTGATGTATGTTTTTGAACTACTGGATATAAGTTCAATGACTTTTAAATTAATATCATTACATTGTTGCAGCTTGGCAAATATTTTATATTCCAGTAGATCAATTTTACCATCACAACAGTAAAGGCCGAAGTAACCGCGCGTAGATTTTACGCAAGAGAAATACAATGTAGAACGATGTTTACATTTGATCGTCGAAGACCTTACACTGTACTGCATAACATCTGGAATTGTTTCTGAAATGGCCTAATTATATTGGATTTTAAATGTGGCTTCGTATTATTCGATAACACTATAGTGTCCTGCAATATCGGAGGCGCTAAATATTAAATGGCAAAAAATACTTCCATTGCCGAAATCAACTGCGTAGTTAGATTCAGTACTCTAAACAAATAATCATTAAACAATTGCCTTATACAATGAAGTTCAACATGACCGTCCAGAGACTTTCATACTCAAGTTGGTTGGTGAGGAGAATGCGATGAGACTGAACGCTTAAAATAAATTCCTTATAATTGTTCCTGCCAGCGAAATTTTTTGCAATAGCTTGAAAACGCAGCTCAGAATCACGTTCTTCATTTTGATATAAACAGTACAAAACTGTTCTAAATAAGCTATTTCCATCACCTGTTATAGTTTATGGCAGTACATTTTGCAGGGGAACATAGAACCACTTCGCCAACTACTGGAATGAGCATAGGTCTAAACTCAATACTCACTTCGGCAGTCACCCTAATGGAGGCAGTTTTAGAATTCTATGTCCCGTGCATGTCAAAAATCGTATTAACACATGGAAGCCCACCCATTCTTGGCTATCGCCTCGGAGACCCGTGTTACATTTCCTGCTCTGCCAAGAAATTTAATTCTGGTCTGAGGGCAAAAACGGGGCACATTCAGTCTCTTGAGGTATAACTAAGAAGAGGAAGGTTTGATTCCCACCTCGACAATCTTGGATGTGGTTTTCTGTGGTTTCCCACTTCCACTCAAGACAAATACCGGGATGGTTCCAAACTTAAGGCCTCGGCCGTCACCTTGCCATTTCCCACCTTAATTACAAATACACACAGTAATGCAGCCATCACAATAACACGGGTTATCAGAGGAAATTTTACACGTACACACCAAAGTACACGGGGCTAAGTGACCACGATGTCGGAGCCCTTCAAACGAATTATGTTTGCCAAGTGTCTCTCGTGGCGAAAGCAATTGTGGATACGCGCCAGGGCCTGGAAAACTACATTTTCTCTAATAATTTAAGAGTATATCGACGATGCATAATTATAACTTTTAGTCTAGGATGCTACCAACTTGACCACCGAAGGATTGGGAAGAAATTGCAATATTAAGGTACATAAACAACATAGCCTACACACTCAACTGTCAGTTAATGTTCTTCAACGTTTCCCTTCTTAAAAATTCCCCTCCTTTATAATTCTCCATCACGTGAAAACGCGCGATGTCTTGTGTTTTAAATATATCGATGCAATTGTGCTGCCATCTGTTGTTAGTTACTGGAACTATATGGGCGAGGTACTGCCATCTGTTGTCAGTTACTGGAACTGATGGCAGATATTAGCTCTTTTGACCACATGCTGTAATTCAAAGGTAAAACGGAAATAAAACGTATTGAGAGGGAATTTTTATGTATATTTAACTGACATAAAACTTACTAATACTCCTTGATAAAACAATATTTCAGTAGTAAAAAAATAAAAATACTGGCGGGAGCTGGGATCGAACCTGTGATTCTTGGATCCACAGTCAATCGCCTTAACCAAATAGCTATTCACGCACTCTCGTCCAGCCGCAGACGCAACCCTATCTTCAAAAGCCGGTATCGGAAGAAAATCATCCAATTCATTATCAATAAAATCAATATTGCAAATTCGTATATGTTCATACTGTTATTATATTTCATTGTCAGAACTTGGTTAATGTATGTTTTCAATTACATGGAAGCTTATTAAATAACTTACATTTAAATGGGCTTCTCACCGCCATTTTGTCATGAGCCCAGGCAGATTGTGCGCATGCGTGAGGGGAAGAATTCTGCTATTTTCTATATTTATTTAAAAATATACCGTAATATATTAGTTTATTTTATAGACACTCTGCAAATCTACTGGCCAAGAGCTTACGTTAGAGTGCTCTACGAAGTAAATCGGTTCTGTCGTTCTCTCAATCTCGTGGTAACAAAAATCGCCTTAGTGTTTTAAATATATAGATAGATTTTATACAAGAAACCTTATAAAAGCTAATTATCAAGTAAAACTAATCAAATCATATTACAATTGGTCTAAAATAAAATTACGTAAAAGATATTGAGTAAGGAACTTTCTCCGAAATGCATGGGCACACTTAAAACTCATTGTCCTTGAGAAGGAGTATTGAATGTTGGTTTTAGTAGTTTGTTGAGATACAGCGTTGTGTATTATACGTAGATTCATTGGTTGATTGTTGTTTTAAGGGGCAAAACGGTGAGGTCATCTGCCTCAAGGTTAAGCCTATATGCTATACTAGTTTCGTGCACTTGGCGTTAATCGCTTACCCTCTAGAGACAGTGTTCACAATTCTGGAGGTGAGTCTCTGATTATCAAATCTCACTATATGACCATAGAAGATCAGCCTCGTCTACCTCATAGCTGTTGTAATCCTCTCCACTTGTTCATACATTAATATACCAAAGCTTTCATAAAACGTAAATCAAACAAACGGTTATTTGTAATAATAGCGGTATGATACTTGTTATGGAATCGTTCGTCATTCAGTATATCAAAGAAACATAAGTATATGATTAAAACTCAGCAATTCTTCTAGGTTTGTGCCGTGTCTTGTGTGGAGTTTCGCCTAGGACACCAAGCTGGCTCTTCGGCGGGCGCTTGGTGTCCCCGCCCGGACCCCCACAGGAGTAACGAACTGCGCGCTACCTCCCTTTTATAGAGTGAAACTGCACTACTTTACTGCGAGAACTAAAATCTCCAACAGCCTTAACCTCCCTATAAAGGCTTCCAAAAAGATGGTATATTGGCTTTCACGGCCGGAGAATTAAAACTC
Organism: Meconema thalassinum; assembly: GCA_946902985.2. NCBI lineage: Eukaryota > Metazoa > Arthropoda > Insecta > Orthoptera > Tettigoniidae > Meconema > Meconema thalassinum. Next base: position 352,868,426 of record OX336394.1, read on the forward strand.
AGCAATTCTTTTAGGTTTCTGCCGTGTATTGCGTGGGTGTCCTAGGCGAAACCCCACACACGACACCGCACAAACCTAGAAGAATTGCTGAGTTTTAATTCACCGGCCGTGAAATTCAATATACCATAATTATATGATCATTACCGTGTATTATGTCACTATAATACGTATCTTTAAGTCGTAAATTTGTACGTCAGATAATTATTTCGTTACACATCATTTTTAATCACTCTTTTGATGTTATTCACAGTTCGTTTATGTGACAGCTGTCAGGTTTGACGCTTTGTTTCAAACACAGTACACAATAATCAAACGTTACTGCTCAAAGAAACAATCATGTGTGCTAAAAGTAAACTTGGTTTGATTTATTTGTTATTCACGATACTTGCTCTTTGATTGGTGGCACTGCCTGTCAATAATTGAAATTGCGTCAACCGTTCTATGTTGAGAGACAAATGTTGCCTATTTATCGTATAAATCAGAATATGTTTATATGTATGAATAGTTCTTGGCCATATATCTTTATATTGTACCCGATACCTAGTTGAGGCTATCGGCTACGCCAGCTGACATTAAGCCATAGTTGAGATTTATGGGAAGAGTTGTAAAGATAGCGCTCACATCGAGTAGAGAGGAATGCTAGGAAATGAAGTAGAAGGCCAAGGATCAAGAAGGCACTGCTAGTCAAGTAGATGGAATTATGGGAGGAATATTAAAGTTTTATTAAGATCTTTATGGAACAGTATATTTAATCATCTCAGAAGAGAAGAGATAACAAGCATTATATATGATAATAACTTGAAGAAAGACAGATAATCCCTTAAGTTATTGTATAACTTAATAGCCGAGATGAAGGTGGTCGAGATTATGTTTGTGACGCACGACAGTAGATGGTGGGGGAGAGCGTCACGTGACCGCGCCAGGCAGGAGCTGGTCATTGCAGTTTAGAGACATCAGTCGAGTTCAGCCAGCGAGCTGAAGTGGTACACATGAGCAGAGCGTACGGTGAAGTCGAGCGGTGAACAGCATTTGTTACGTAAAGCGAAGGCCACAGTATTACTTAACCCAGCAGAGAGCAGGAAGTAGGTCATTGGGACAAGGCGAGCAACGCAGGTCGGACGGCGAGAAGACCGGTTAAGAGGCAGGCTGTACGGGCCGTGTACGGAGGAGAAAAGCCGGGGTTCAGAACAGCATTGTAATACGAGTTTGAGAACTTTATTTCGAGCTGCATTTTATAACGCAGAACAGTATAGCAAAGCGGCATGGCGAGGCCGGCTTTAAGCATAGTTCATTCTGGAACAAAGCAGTAGATCCGAGCGGGCTAGTTCCGACTTTTATACGCAGGCAACATTAAAGAAGCTGAACTTCATTTCAACATTCAGTTACATCATTGAGTTGGGACTTGTATTCAGTAATAGAATTGTGCAGGCAGATAGTTATGAACTTAGACATTCAAATTACATTACGACTATGCATTTCATAACGGAATATGTAGAGCGACCATGGGGTCCAAACAACATTAACACTTTTAAGCAAACGAACTGTTACAATAATATGCACTTATGAACATTGGCATGTGCATTAATAAGAATTCTTTTTTCATGAATTGTCATAAAATACCGAGTACGAACACAGCTACAGGGTGTTTCAAAAACTTATACACTCTCATAAATAAAATTTATTTTCTACAAGTGAGACTTAACCGCTGTGGAGATTGAACTTTTAACAAGCAAACCGAACATTGTATGAGACAGTGGCGTAACATAGAAGAGGAATATGGGGTACGCTGCTTTTATGAACATTTACGTAAGGTTTTGGACAGTATCCATTATGGATAACATGCAGTTCATCATGTCGGAGTAAACGAAGACAGAGACGCGATGGCACCACGGAGCGATGGATTCGATTCCTGAAGAAGAGGAGGTCTAACAGCTGATTCACTTGGGATATGAAGGCGATCGTTATCGCGTGGGTGAAACGATATTCACGTCGATCTTTCGAGAAATTTATTACACACAAATAATCGACGATCTTTGAAATATAATAACAGCTGATATGAGAAGGTACTGTAAGAGTTATGACTTTCTAATATGACTTTTTCATGAACACTGGGCATACATGTATATATTTTTCTAGTAGGAGTTATACGATTATTGAGACATGGCTTAAACATTATTTGCTCCGAGTATTGCTAGAATATGGCGTTACCATATGATATGGCAGGCACCATTATACGAAATTCTCACCATTGGTTGGCTTTATTAAGCAGATGTTAGGTCTTTTAGACATTTTCCAGTAAGGATAGTTTTCTTGGATAGTTATTTTTTTGTGGCGAGTATTTCGAACTCGTGATCTGCAATTGGATTATTTAAATCACTTCGTCAGTTCATTGCATACTAGCGAGTGTGTATTATTCATCAGTAGGGATTTTTTCCATTGGATTGTTTGGAGATATTAAGATGTTATTCACTCAAGTGAATGAATATCGCTTTTATATGACAACTAGAGACTTGTTGATTCCAATCTGGTACATTAACTCATGAGACGACGATATGGGGCCTTTCGTATTTATACGATTGCGTGGTGGTACACATCTTTACCCATCGTTCAGGGCATTATCATGTTAGACGACGGGGCAAGGCCTTTCGTATTTATACGATCGTGTGGTGGTTACTCATCTTACTTGCCATTGAGGAACTCATTTTTATCATCCGAGTGTACTTGAGATTGTAAGAGGATCAAACAAGGAACTACTAGTCACATATCAGTCGAATTTTGTTAAATAAATTAAAAATACATGTCAGCAGGGTTACATTTTGTAATTCTTGTTTGCCAATCCAATATTTTGTTGCTATACTCATTTGAGAGTACTTTCAATTTAACAGCTGATACAGTTGATGCTTTTGATAATGTTTATGATTGAATTTGATACCTTTGAGAAGGATTTAAAGTAATTGAATCTTATAAGATGAATCATTAATGGTCAGATTTATTTTAAGGCAGATCAGTATTGCATATTTCGATGTGAGAGATTATAGCACATTGGTGTTTTTCTGTGAAGTGAATTATGAGAATTTTAAGAGAATTTATGCTATTTGAAAGCAGATCTTGAATTTGATTACGATTACTAAGGTAATATATTTTTCCTAATTGTTTAAGAAGTTGTCTAGATGTGATCAGATTAATTACAGTTATTGGAGATTGTGTGCGTTGATAATTTGAAGCCAGTTATGTATTTTTGTAGATCATGCAACGTGGTTAAGTGAAGTTTGTGATAGGCATTTTGTGGAAGATGCCAAGTGGAAGTTGCAATATTGCTAATGTATTTTGAAGCAGACATGAGGTTGTCGAACCCAGTCTAGCATAATTTTGAGATTCATGCTGTGCGCTGAATATTTATGGAGTTTTGTGGAATAATTGTGGTATTCAAATGTGATATTTGATAAAGTGAGAATATGTAATGTAGTTGTGGATAGTGAGATCCAACGTGAATTTGTGAAGGCAATAATATTTTTTTGGCATGATAATTAAATGCGAGATATAACTTGGAAGTGATAAAACTGTAAGACAACGTTCTATAAACCATATTAAACAATTTGTTAGGAAATTAAACAAATAAATAATGTTGATAATACGAGATTTTCTGATAATAATAATTAATGAAATAATAATCTGAAAATTAAGCATATTAATGATCTGACCTAATGAAATAAAAATCAGAATGACTAGATGAAATAATAAAAATCTAAATAACCAGATGAATAAAATTTAAATAAATTGATAAATTAAATTTTGGAATAGATCAATGAATTAAATAAATGGATGAATTGAAGATTGAATAAATAACTGAATTAGAAGGTGATAATTAATTAGAGAAGCTGATGATTAATAAATTTAAATGGATTTAAATACATTTATTTGAGAAATGATTTGAAGAATTGCAACTTGTGTTGATGAATTAAACAATTAATTTTGATGATGATAATTATAACCAATGAATAGTGGATTTTCTGTGATTCACAAACCAGCAATGATTAATGACAGTGTAAATAGTGTAAATTAATTATTCGATGTTTAGGAGCATTTTACTAACATATTCAGCATTTGAATAATGCCATGCAAACCATAAATTATGTGATATTTAAAATATGTGATTATAATATGTGTGTTTAGACAGATTAATAATATTTTTTTACATCCACATTCATGATGTTAATTTAAAGAGAAATTAGGTCTCAGTTATCACGAATGTCAGTGACGCAAAGACATAGTGCTACGGTGATCCTGAGAACCCAAGAGAACTTTAGAAATTTTTCCTATTTTATGTGGATTAAATACACTTTGAGTAGAATGGAGATGGTTCGATTTTCTGGACAATGACAATTTAACGTTGACATTCGACCATGCTCTCAGGTAGGATGAGTGTTTAATATGTCTGTCTGACTATCAAAGTTGAATAAATTTGTTTTTATCTTAGTTGTGATCTGATGATGATGTGATTTTCCTATTTTCTTTCCTTGTCTTAATTAAGGCTTAACCAGGGAAGGATGTGGTTTGCTAGGGATTCAGTTGATGGCGCCCATTGATATTTGTATTTTTTTAATTAAATTTAAACCCGTAACGACCCTGGAGATACTTTATCTCGTGTTACCCTCTGCTTTTGAGATATTTCAACTGAATTTCCGACACATTCCTTATTTGACTAGAGGTTCATTTAACTCCGCTCTGTCCTGGAAATCCAGGAATGCGATGTAATAGCAGATGGGTCATTGCATCCCCAGGACGAACAGGTACAATATATATAACAAGGCCAAATCAACCAATTACGAGATGGCCTTGTGCCTAGCAGTGCTCGTAGTGGGGTGGCGCTGAAGTATTTTTCACATCCAAATTTAGCATCTATGGACTACGTTTTAACAATCAATCTCATAAAATGCGAATACATTAGCCATTGAAACAAATGTTTTAAAATCCGTGTTGATAGCAGTAATCAAATATTCAAACTTATACGCCAAATCAATACTCAATTTATATATATTCTATATAAATAGGGCATGTTTCGCCCTTCAATGAGGCCATCTTCAGCAGAATAATAAGAATCAATTAAGAATTAAGCTAAGCTATTATAAATTAACTTAAATCTAATAAGAAAAGAAATATTGATGTTAAAAATTGAATGAAATGAACCACTATTAAAATGGATATCCTTACAAATCAAATTAAATAAAACGAAAATAAAATACTTGTCATTTTTCTTTTCAAAATATAGTTAAAAATATTATTGGCGAATGAAAACAAATATTAAACTATATAATAATTCCAGCAAACGAGAGTGAGACCTTAGCAATAGACACTAGATGCACGAAACTGGAAAGGGTCTGCCACTCCTGTATGAGCATCTACACATCCATGTGCCTCTCTAAGAACCTTAAACTTCTACATTACAACTCAGTAGTAAGACCTTCCGTTCTATATGCCTCTGAGTGTCTCCTGATGAGCCGGAAAGGCCCACTGAGGAAACTAGAACTCAAGGAACGGAAAATACTTAGAAGGATTTTAGGACCAATAAGGGAAGAGGGTGGTACTTACAGGATCAGGCACAACAATGAGCTCTATGATCATCAAGACGATATCGTCACATCCATGAGGAAGGGACGATTAGCTTTCTACGGACATCTGACACGCATGAGTCCAGATAGACTTATCAGCCAGATCTTCACCACGACAGGAAGAGGGAAAGCGTCCAAAAACAAATGGATCACCACATTGAAGTCAGACCTACAGCAACTTGGAATTTCATCAAAAAACATAAGGATCGATCACAATTCCGACAGATGATTCAACATGGTGTCTTTCCAGTGTCTCTCACCAGCAGGAAGAGTACAGGGACTACCAGACCGAAGTGGACACAGGAAAGAAAGCAGACACACAGCCAGAAGATGAAAGCTGCCTGGGCTAAGAAGAAACATAAATTCCTTACAAGAAGTCAAAACGATCCCCGGGGTCCTCAGTAGGCCCAAACGAAAAGAAGAAGAAGAATTCTTATCAAAATAATACACTTAAAATAATTTAAAAATAAAGTTCTGTAACCAATAATTACTAAAGATCAATTAGTTAAATGCTCAAATGAATAAGCAAATCTTCTTATCTCCAAAACGCAGTTAAAAATTCTGAAGAGATGCCTATTATTGAATATGCCGACAGGAACGTAGTTTAGTGCTTTAATTAGTAAGTAAATAGATCAGTGCTTGAAATGAACAAGGAGATCTTCCCTCAATACGGTGTATAACATTTTGAATATGTGCCAATCAGTAATCGTGTTGACATTAAAGTGCCTTTGACGTAAGAGAACGAAGAATTGGTGCAAAAATGTTACATAAATGCTTGTTTCGGAATAGGTGACCAATTTGATATTTATTAAACGTGCTGATAGTAAGACATCTGTAGTAGAGTAACGGCATTAATAAACGTCTCTTTATCTTCCAAATGGTGTAAGATTTTATTTATGTATCTTCTTGCGCGCAAATTTCTTATGTAGCTTTCTAGTAGTGATGTAAATTCTCAAATATAACTTATAATATGTTTTCCGTTTAGATCAATGAAGCTAATTATGTCATTATTATCGTTTCATTTCAGTAACAAGTAGATCTTGTTCGTTCGCCAGCTTTGACATTCTGCCAGTTATTCTTGATCCCATCAATCAGCGCTTCCTTTCTCTCTTTGGATAATGGTACTCTCTGTTTCCTCGGTTCTGAATCTATAATAAAACCCTGATTATACAAAAGATTTTCCTTATTTCCAATCATTACGGTACTTCCTGAACCTACAGTATTACCCACTTCTTAACTCAATGTGTTACTTCGGTCGAGTGGTGTAGATGCTTGGCCCTCACCCGTGTAGCCGGAGTACGATTATATGACACTGTTTATTGTAGTTGTTCTATTTTATTTCTTCTTTTATAATTACCCGTGTAATAAAATATAGTGCGTGTTTGATAATTACACAGCAGGTTTTACTGCAAGCTAGTTCATTGCCTAAGAATTCCTATACCCGTCCCTTGGCCAAAAGAGTACATTACCTACCTAAAATGAGTAATATCTGCTGTACGTGTCAGAATCTACGTATGATTGCTGTAGTACACTCTACCGCCGTTGTCCGTCTCATTGCGTAGTGGCTAGCATTCTTAGCTCTCAAAGCGGAGGCCCGGGCTGGAGTGGGATACACTCAGCCTCATGAGCAAAACTGACAAGAGGTGGGTTCAATTCCTACCTCAGCAATCCTGATTTTCCTTGGTTTCCCACTTCCGCGCCATGCAAAATGCCGAGATGGCACCTGACTTAAATTGGAACCTAAACCTTTAAGGATCCGAAAATCATATATAGTTCACTTTTTCATTCACCAACAACACAAAGTACTAAAGAATTGTAATTTGGTCTGGCAATCACACTACGGTTTCCGAATATGTTCGTGTATTTACAAGTCATATGGCGAATGCATTTCAGCAAATTAGGCATTTAAAACGGCGGCTGCATATTGTGCACTGATCCACTGCTTCCCAATATTTTACACAAATATCATTGTTTTTCAAACATTCTTTTTTCATTATATTTAATAATACATTTCCTACAGATTGACCTAGAATCATTGGAATCTATAAAGAAAAAATATTTTTTAAAGCTTATATTAAAGTGTAACTTTTTTGCAAGATTTTCATTGATTATTTTTTTAAATCCGAAACTATGAATTGTACAGCAACAGTTCAAGGTCATATTGATTCTCCCTGTAGGATACACATGTATACCAAATTTCACTTCATTATCATGAAAACTCTGGCAGTTACAAAGGAAACGGATTTGAAAATTAAAAGTTTCGGGAAACGAGCAACAAAGTTACCAATGTGTAGGAAACTTCCAAAACTCCCCTGCACGTATTCGGTCATAACTTCTAAAGTATTATACATATCAAAGAAATTGTTGCAGTGATTTGAAGAGGAAGATCAACAAACGTAGAAAAAAAAATGAAAAATGACAAATTTTGATTCTTAAAGGTGTAGGTCCCCCCTTACGGCCACGGCTGCTTCCTACCTAAATCCTCCCTCGTTTATAAGTGCACACACTAGTGCAGACATCACAGTGACACAGGTTACCAGACAACTGCTACACACACCCAAGTACACGAGGCTACATGACCACGATGCCACGAATTACTTGAATTATTCGAATTTGCAACCTACTCGAATGTTCTATTTTCAAAATATTCGCACTTGTTAAATAACCCGACTTTTCAGTCAATAATTGAATAATTCGACGAACAAATCAAATGTTCGAAAATTACAATATAAACATAAAAATAACATAAAAAAGAAGTCAGAAAGAAAGGAGGAAAGGAAGAAAGAAAGAAAGAAAGAAAGAAAGAAAGAATGAAAGATGATGATGATGATGATAATTGGTGTTGTTTTAGGGGCGTAACATCAAGGTTATCAGACGCTAATGGTTTGGGTGATAGTGAAAGATATGATGAGAATGAAAACTATAACTAATACTAACTACACACTAGAAGAAGAAATGGTAAACAAATAAAGGATAAGGCAAATAAAAAACAGGAAGAAAAGAAATGCTCTCAATCCTCGAAGAATGAGGATTGAGGGACTTGGAAGAAAGGAGAACCATTTGAAGCAGATAGGAATGGGAAAGAGGAGAGGGACGGCACCAGAGGCAATGGAGAAAGGGAGAAAAACTGGACACAGCTCAGGAATACCTCGGGTTGCCAACTTACGAACCCACCAGCCGTGAGCCCCTGAGGGTGTATCACTATCGAGGGTGCACCAGGAGTGTTGGGGTACACACACCCTGCCTCCTTGAGGGCCTTGAGCAGAAGGCAGGAGATATGAAGAGAACATAAGAGGTCTGACCACTCAAAGAATGAGGGATCAGAAAAGATGAGACAAGGGCCAATAAGTCGGGAAAGTGAAAGACTACCTAGGCCTCAAATACCCTAATACCGTTGGGGTCGGAAGAGAACAAAGAGTTGACTAAGAGGGGTCGACAGGAAGGAAGACGGAGAGGAGCCCGGCACAAGTAAGTGGAAGCAATGCCGGACTCAGCTGGGGTCCCTTGGTCACAAACCCACGTCCCACTATAATTATGTGAGCCCCTGGGGGTAAGAAAGAAAGAAAAAAAGAAAGAAAGAAAGAATTAAAGAAAGACAGAGAAAGAAATAAAGAAAGAAAGAAAGAAAGAAAGAAAGAAAGATAACAAGTGATGCTTGTTTAATAGTACATTATGCAACGAGCCTATAATGGCTATAATTAAGACTCGAGTATTTTTATAAAACGAGCGTATGCGAGTTTTATAATTTCCATACGAGTGTCTTAATTACCATTATAGGCGAGTTGCATACGACTGTTTATGTTCGACGATATTTATAACTTTATTATATGTTTTAACATAAATATTCATAAATATCTGTTCAGTCACTAGAATGTTGTGATCGGGTGCTGCGGTGGGTAGTATATCTCTCTTGTCCAAGGTATCTGGACAACCGACGCATGCGCTCTGTGTGCTTCAATACCATATGTTGAGATTGCGCACCAGTATTCAGTAAAACTGTCACTGAAGTCGTGTCAAAACCACGCGCTGTGTAGAAATTGGTTTTGGGGATATTAAGGTACCGATACAGTGCTATTTCTTGTCTCCATGTCGGTAATTTATTATAGTTCGATCTTGTGTTTATGTCCGACATGTTGGATTTTGAGTGCATGCGCGAAGGTAACCTTACCTAATTGGTCAATGAACGAGCTCTGATTGGCTGGAGAAACTGTATCGTAATGAAAAACGGTGTTATAATGACCATCATTATGATACAGTTTTCTGGCACATAATAATGAGGGTCGAACATAAAGTAATATTAAAGACTAGCATTACCCGTCGCGGCTTCGCCCCCGAATATTCTAGTTGTAAAGAGTACACTTAGCAAAATCTCAATCATGAATGCTATGACTGATTTATCCTTGGTATGAATAATCAGACTTTATCTATTCAGCTACTGGTGCAGTGGTTAGGGGTTTGTCATTCCTTCATAGGTATATCAGAGCGAAGTTAGTTTTCTGGCAATATCACAGACACTGTTAATTTAAGGGCCTTTAAATGTGGTTTTCGAAGACCCTTTATAGACGGGTGAAAAAGACCTTCCGTACAACACTCACACGTGAAAATTGCGTGAAAAAATCTAGAGTGCCCCTTGACCCCCTTAAGCGCATTATACTGTATGTATTGATGAATTTCACAGCTTAATTTGGTTCATTGATAACCTTATAACCGTCTGGAAACTTTCACAGTAATTGCATTGCGTCTTACAGAAATAGATGGAACTGTAAGATTCTGTTACCATGGTTACCGTGTTGCATTCATTCTTCTTCTTCTACTGAGGACCACGGTGCTCGTATCTCCTCGTCGCTTTGTCTTTTCTCTTCTTCCAGTACATTTTCATCATCTGACTATGAGCCAGCCTTCTTTCCTCCGTCCATGGTGGTCTGCTGACTCCGGTGTTCTTCCTAGCTGTCAGTGATACAGGAAAAACTCCCTGTCGGATGGCTTGCCGGAATTGTTGGCGGTCCTGTATGGAATTAAGTGGGATCCCTAGGTGGTCTAAATCCGTCCTGACCGTAGAGATCCACTTAGCCCTAGAGGCCTTCCCTCTTCCTGCCACTGTGAAGATCTTACTGGTGAGCCGACAAGGGATCATGCGGGTCAAGTGTCCATAGAAGGCCAGGCGCCTTTTTCTTATACAAGTCACAATGTCTTCTTGATGGCTGTAAAGGTCATCATTGTGCCGAATTCTGCAGGTGCCTCCCTCTTCCCGTATATGTCCTAGTATCCTCCGCAGGATCTACCGCTCCTTAGTTCAAGTTCCCTGAGTGGGCCTTTCCTGCCATCACGAGGCACTCAGAGGCGTACAGAACAGATGGTTTTAGGTAGATTTCATTAGAAAGCTAACTATTGCAATGGGTACCATGTTTCGTCTTCCGGAAAATTTCGACATATCTTCGCGTTTCACATCCTCCAGACCCCAAAACCACCGTCAGTTCAAAAGTTTATGTATAATTTATGTATATATGTATCTATCTATCTACAGTATATACACACATCAAAAAAAGTTTTGCATCACCTCGGTTCCAAGAGTTCCGGAACCGTTAAATACAAAGCGAATAGAGATCAACACAAACAACATTTCAGCTCGTTTTATTGCTCATGAGACCCACACATTGCATGTTATACCATCATACAGCTAGACTTTCAGCATTTGTGGTCCAGATTGCAGTACACACCACTACCTCTAATACCCAGTAGCACGTCCTCTTGCATTGATGCATGCCTGTATTCGCCGTGGCATACTATCCACAAGTTCATCAAGACACTGTTGGTCCAAATTGTCCCACTCCTCAACGACAATTCGGCGTAAATCTCTCAGAGTGGTTGGTGGGTCAAGACGTCCATAAACAGCCCTTTTCAACATATCCCAGGCATGTTCGATAGGGTTCATGTCTGGCGAACATGCTGGCCACTGTAGTCGAGCGATGTCGTTATCTTGAAGGAACGCATTCACAAGATGTGCACGATGAGGTCGAGAATTGTCGTCCATGAAGACAAATGCCTCTCCAATATTCTGCCGATATGGTTGCACTATGGGTCGGAGGATGTCATTCAGGTATCGTAAAGCCGTTTCGGAGCCTTCCATGACCACCAGTGGCGTACGTCGGCCCCACATAATGCCACCCCAAAACATCAGGGAACCACCACCTTGCTGCACTCGCTGGACAGTGTGTCTAAGACGTTCAGCCTGACCAGGGTGCCTCCACACACGTCTCCGACGATTGTCTGGTTGAAGGCATATGCGACACTCATCGGTGAAGAGAACGTGATGCCAATTCCGTGGGGTCCATTCAGCATGTTGTTGGGCCCATCTGTACCGCGCTGCATGGTGTCGGGGTTGCAAAGCTGGACCTCGCCATGGACGTCGGGAGTGAAGTTGCGCATCATGCAGCCTATTGCGCACAGTTTGAGTTGAAACACGACGTCCTGTGGCTGAACGAAACGCATTATTCAACATGGTGGCATTGCTGTCAGGGTTCCTCCGAGCGGCAATCCGTAAGTAGCGGTCATCCACTACAGTAGTAGCCCTTGGGCGGCCTGAGCGAGGCCTGTCATCGACAGTTCCTGTATCTCTGTACCTCCTCCATGTCCGAACAACATCGCTTTGGTTCACTCTGAGACGCCTGGAAACTTCCCTTGTTGAGAGCCCTTCTTGACACAAAGTAACAATGCGGACGCGATCGAACTGCGGTATTGACCTTCTAGGCATGGTAGAACTACAGACAACATGAGCAGCGTACCTTAGTCCTGGTGGAATGACTGGAACTGATCGGCTGTCGTACCCCCTCCGTCTAATAGGCCCTGCTCATGCATGGTTGTTTACATCTTTGAGCAGTTTTAGTGACATCTATGAACAGTCAAAGGGACTGTATCTTGGATACAATATAAATAAATCATTTATTCAAATAATAATTAAGTACATGTATCATACATCAGATGAATTTCACTTACTACTAGTAGATTCAGGACAGTTTAAATAATTAATTAATAACAATGTAATATAAAGAGCCTAGCTAGTAGAGCTGGAAAGAAAATATAAATGACCCAACAGAAAAAAAAAAATTGACTTAGAAAGAAAAATAATAATGACATACAATTTCAAAATTAACCACTAAAAAGAATACATATAAAAACATAGCTAGTGCTTATATATTCCAAACACGCAACACACGCTTCCATGGGTAGTGACGCCATACGACTTCATCGATGAATGGATTCCTACGATGCAAGTAGGTCACTCCTACTCGTGTACCAGCAGCCATCAGGAGTGGGTCCGCCCTTCTCATGAGAACAGCCAAGAGAGTGGGTCCGCCCTACTCGGGAAGTTGGAGTGGGTCTCCACCCGGCTCCAACAAGTAGATGGAACGAATCTAGAAGTTCTAGAAGGTCTTGAAGGTCTTGGAGCATGGATGGCCAGTGTGTTAATGGAGGTTGGGAAGGAGAGCTGGCATGAGTTGAGCAGCAGCCAGATATTGAGAACTCCTATAGATACTGACGATGGCCAGAAACGTGTTCAACATAAATATCCCTGGACCAGCGGACAGCAGCTGACACACACAAGTTAGCCATCATGTTGGCATACCGCGGAGAGACTCGGAGAGCACGAAGAGACCCGGTGTTGGAGTGGTCCCATGTGCCAAGAGAGCCAACGACAAATGCATCCAGGACAACCCGATACCCTGCATCCCGCAGAATATGTGCCGAAGGCTCGTACTTAGCCACCTTGGCAGCACGAGCTCTCTGGAGGGAAAGATGTCCATCCTCAAATGGCACGGTAACATCAATGATTATGATGTCCTTGGATGCCTCGTTAACCACCACCAGGTCAGGGCGCAAAGCGGAGATTTCCTCAGGGATAATTATGTCTGACCCAACAAGATCTGAATAGGGGATCCTCTGGTTGCAGCGCTTCAACCCAGTTGAAGAAGGTACAGCGCGTGCCAGACGCTGGAGTATTTCGTCATGACGCCGCTGCATTGTGACAAGATGTGGCCTACAATGATTAATGACGTGGGCCGTAGTCTCATCAGCGTCACCACAGCGGCGACAACGACGGTTGTTGATGCCATCATTAAAGCGCCGACAGCCGTTTAGAGGAAGGACTCCAAGGCGAGCCCGGTGAATGAAACGCCAGTCTGCGAATCTCGTGTACCTCCCAGATGACATGAAATGATTGGAGGCAGAAGCAGTTGACGAGACCCGCAGAACTTTCCCTTGGTCAGGTTTGCGACCAAGGCGATTCCGGTAGTGATTCACCAGGCAGGCACGTAATAAAGCAGACATCCTGTGGCGGGAATGATCATCAGCAATGACTTCATTCGCCACAGGATTGGGAAGATGAAGTTCCCAACGATGGAGAGTTTCAGCCCATCCCCAACGCAGACCAGGAATACGGGACTGAAGACGACGAGTAGCAGAGCGGGCATGGGACCAAAGGGTGCCAACATCTCCTGAATCCATGGCGAACAAAGCATCCATGGAGCCAGAAAGGTATTGGCCGAGCTCAGATTTGTTGGCCACCCGACGAATCTTACGGCGTACGGCTGCTGCCAGACCACCCTCAGCAAGCTGTGCGACAGAGACATCCGGCGAGGTGAGAAGCCGAAATGCGTGGTTGATCACAGCAAGGTCTGCAATATCAGCCAACGGTGGAAGACCGGCGCCGCCTTGATGAGGAGGAAGAAACACCACCTCTGGACTGGCACGTTGCGGTAGCGACAACACCGCCTTAGCACCAGCCTTAATCGTCCGATCGAGAGGTTGGAGGTGAGTTTTCTTAATCCTCGACGAGCGCAAGGCAAACTCAAGCTGTGGAGTTAAAAAAGTCCTGACAGCATCCAGCTTCTGCCAAGGGGCCAAAAGACTATTAAAAATGGCATCAGCCTCAACTTTGAGGCGGGCAATGGTGGAGTCCGGCGTCTGGTCAATTCTGAGTCCAGTGGGGACACCTAGATGTCGGTAGGCATCCCCATCTTGCAGGATGACCATAGGACCATCTTGAATAAAAAACTCCGTATTTACGGCGCGCTTTCCCCGTACATGCAAAGACGCACATTTAGCAGGCTTGAACTGCAGTCCCAACCACCCGGCAACTCTCTCAAGACGACGAAGCATAGAATTCATAGCAACGTCTATATGCCGGAGATCTGGGAACCGAGGTGATGCAAAACTTTTTTTGATGTGTGTATATATGAAAATCCACAGCCTGCTTCCAGTCTCCGACCGGGTCAGGAATGGAATGAATGAAGCCCCCATCTAGCGGCGAGGATATGAACTGTGCCGGCTGCCGAGGCCTGACGCACTCCTCTGGGACAATGATTAAATGAATGACAGATGAAATGAAATGATAGTGGAGAGTGTTGCTGGAATGAAATTTTGACAGGGAAAACCGGAGTACCCGGAGAAAAACCTGTCTGCCTCCGTTTTGTCCAGCACAGATCTCACATGGAGTGACCGGGATTTGAACCACGGACCCAGCGGTGAGAGGCCGGCGTTCTGCCGCCTAAGCCACGGAGGCCTATCTATCTATATATATATATCAGTTTCTTGTGGACACGATAACTGCCGTAATTTTGCACCAATCACTTTGAATTTTTTACATAATATGTATCCCTATAAAATCTCGGTCGAGTTCGTTAATGGGCAAAATCGGTCCAAGGGGTGAAAATGGGGGGCTTTTTTCGAAAACGTGAAATTTCGCCATAACTCTCTTAATACGTGAAATATCGAATCCATTCAAAGTTCATAATATGTATCGGATAAGTGCCAAAAATTCATGTCAAATAAGTTTTTTGATAGCACCAACCATTGACCAAAGGGGTGGAAAAAAGTGGGTTTTTCGGGAAACATTAATCATATCTCTCTTAATAGGCACAATATCAAAACCGTACAAAATGAAAAATATTCCCCTAATAATGACCTAAAACTTTTGTCTGAAAGAATTTTTGATATGACCCACCATTACGCCAAGGGATAAGAAAAATGATTTCGGAATTTAAAAAAATGTCAAGTGCCATCAGAGGTTACCATAACAACGCTTTTAAATTGATGAGGGATGGTCTATCAGAGGTTGCCAAGACTACGCCATTGACGAGATCACATTCATTTTTAGCCTATTTTCAATTTTGAAAAAAATAGCCTTATGAGATCACCTTTTGTCCGTGTGTGTGCGTGTGTGTGTGTGTGTGATTAGTGTGTGTGTCCCCCCCCCCGCCCCTAATAAAATCTAAACGGCAGGAGCGATTTCAATGAAACTCGGAAAGTTCATAGCACTATTCCCGGCGACCTCGACCGTGCCCTTCAAATTTTGTTACGACTCACCAATCCAACATGGCGGCTGTGCGAAATATTTCACCAGCATTCAATATCTCCGAAACTATTACCGATATTACCCTGACATTTTATATGGTGATACAGGGAACTACTATAAGTTCACTTATGTGACTTTTGAAAACCTGGTAACTACAAAACCAACATGGAGGCCAAGCGAATTTGTGACTTTTAAATAGACGTTTCTCGTGATTTGACCAACCAAACGCAATGAAACTTGGTACAGTATATGTTTATATACATTGTAATGCTCCGACATCTAACTTCGTTCAATTGTTTACATAATCACAAGATGGTGGATGTGCGAAATATTTCACCGGCATTCTATATCTCTGAAACTATTAGCGGTATCTCCCTAAAATTTTGTACGGAGATAAAGGGCACTACTGGAAGTCCATCTATAAGACTTTCAAAAACCGGTTAACTACAAAACGAACATGGCGGTCAAGCGAATTTGAAAATTTTAAATAAACCTTTCTCGAGATTTAATGTTCCAAGCGCACTGAAACCTGGTACAGGAAATATTTATACACATTGTAATGCACTGGTATCTAATTTCGTTCAATTGTTTACATAACCTCATGATGGCGGCAGTGCGAATTTTAAAATTAATTATTTATTTCTTGTGATGTAGTCATGCGATCGAAGTGAAATTTTGAATAATGAACCTACGCAATAATTTTCCTTTAATGGTGCATGACTCTATGGCCTATACATTTAACAATCCAACATGGCGACCATCCGAAATATTTAGACGATACAGAATATCTACCAATCTATTTTAGCAATCAAACTGCATTTTTTAATGTTCATAGGGGCTATGAACTTAAGTTCACCTATAGGACTTTAAGTAACCTGGTGATCACAAATCCAACATGGCGGTGACGCGTATTATAAATATTTACATGGACGTTTCTCGCAATTTAACCATCCGAGTACAGTGAAACTTGGTACAGTAAATCCTTATACGAATGTTAATCCACTGGCATCTAATTTATTTCAATTGTTTCCATAACCTCAAGATGGCAGCTGTGAAAAAATTTTAAATCTCCTTGTTTTTTCTTGTGTCCTAATTATGCGATTGAAGTTTGAATACTACACGTTCATAATAATCTGCATGTAACAGTACATAACTCTAAGACCTACATATATAAAATCCAACATGGCGACCATCCGAAATATTTAGTAGGTTCTTAATATCTACGAATCTATTACAGCAATCAAACAGAAATTGAGTATGTTGATAGTGGCAATTAACTTAAGTAGGATATATGAAAATAGGCTGTATAGTTCTTCACGGAACTACTTGTTAGCCTACTTTTCACACTTTTCAAAAATGAGGAAAAAGTAGACTATGAGATATATCCGGGAAAATGTGTCTGTCCTTCTGTCTGTCTGTCTGTCTGTCTGTCCTTCTGTCTGTCTGGCTGTGTGTGTGTGTCCCCCCATATCAACTCCTAAACGGCTGCAGCAATCGAAACCAAATTTAGTTTGAGTAAAGATGTATACCGGAATATCTCAGGCCCATATTTGAAAAAGATGCCAGTGCTACCAACTGCTAAAAGAACTCATTAGAAATTTGAGCTCCATGTTGGATATCTTGGAAGGTATACATGGGAGCTATTCTAAAATTGGCACACATGTAGATAATACTATTTCAGTTTAATTTCCAGGTGGCCATACATGACAGCGTTACCAAAATAATTTTAAGCCTTCTGATAAGTCCAATTTTTAAATGCATATAACTTCTACACTATCAATTGGATTTCAACCAAATTTTGTATGTAATATGTGTACATAAACGGATATGACTGAGTGTATTCTCAAGAGCCACCAGGGCTACCAACTGTTAATAATTGCTCTCTATTTTGTATCCAAATATATCAGAAAGTATGCAAGCCGACAGCTTTAAACTATGCACACGCAAATTACCTGATATTTTACATTAATTTGGAGTAACTTATATACGTCAGTTCTACCAACATGATTCTAAGCCAGCTGATAGGACCAATTTTTAAATACATGTAACTTCTATACCAACAAATGGATTTCATCCAAAATTGGCACAAAAATATATAATATTTCAGATTATTTCTGACCAGCACTCGTATGACATTGTTGCCATCATGCTTTTACGTGTACTAATAGATCCAATATCTAAATCCATGTAACGTCCTTTGGACTTCAACCACATTTTGTATTCTGTACCTTAGGAGATGCAAGTAAGAATATATTCATTCACCAGAGCTGCCAACTGTATTGCTCTATTAGGCTACATTATGCCTAGTATACCTTATTTCGAACTAATTAAGACATTTCGATGTTACCCACTTAATTTCGTCATTATTCTAGATAGGTTCATATACTGTAGATTAATCTATGGCATGATTTTTAATTTTAAGAAAAGTAGGCTCTTTAGTTCGTCACGGATCTTCTTGTTCCATCTGACTATGAGGGAAGTGGCTAACTGGTAGCATGCTGAACTTCTATGCCCAAGGTCGCTGGTTCAATGCCGGCCAAAGTCGCTGGATTTTCTAAGAGCGCTAAAAATCCGTCAGCATGCTTTCCTTCGGAGGGGAAGTTACAACGTTCGTTGCAAGTTGCTGGTTGCGGTGGCATGTAGCAGCCAAGTTCACAGCTAGGTGTCGTTGACGTTAGTATTTGGTACAAAATTAGGTACTACTACTTAAAATTGACCTTCTGCAGACCTTACCTGAATTACAGACTAATACAATAATCACAAATAACACCGTTTATCAGACAGATTCTACACACACCCAATGTACACCTTGTCGCAGCCCCTAAACTGAGGAACCAACCAACATCTCTGCGGGAGATAAAATTTTGCGTGAAGAAGTAACAGACTGTTAGATAGTTACACATTAGTTCCAAACCTTGCGTAAGGACAGTGTGATCACAAGTATAAAAGTGAACCCCAAATGATAAGAAGGTTACCATCCCCATAAGACAGTAAAATGTTAAAAATATGCATAGAAAGACGAAAAAATGTTAACTAACCTCCAATTGTAAAATACTTTCTCGCAATAAATGAGGTCTGATCCTCCTACGAAAACCTGCATATTTTGCCTATTATAGCCTATCCCCTAGTTTGCCCGGTGAAATCTACCTCCGCCTTCCGGCGTGCCGAGAGGAATTTTTACTACTGAATTGTAGTGTCTGAGTTTGAGGTTTTTGGAGAGGAACTTTAATGCGTAGATGCTGCGGCAGGAGTGGTAGGCCCTCTCGAACTTGGTGCACCTGGTGTCTATGGGCAGATTCTCATTCTGGTTTGCCGAGATCCACTCTCTTAGGTACTTGACCGGGGCGCAGTCCAATTCGGCCAGTTAATTACACCCATAAAATCGGACAGACTTTTCTGGCCACCATGATCTGCCCCTTTGATAATTCATAGGCCAATTCGGCCAGCGGTAGCTCATTAGCAACCGCCCCTACCTTCCCCCACTCTGCAGCCAACACATACCATACTGTACACACGTTCCAACATTTTGTCATTTAACTGTTGGAGGGGAGGTGACCCTCAGTTTGACGGTCCCAGGGGTGTCAATTACTATAAATTCACATATGTATGACCTAGCTTTCTGGATATGGTGACAACTACTGTCTGTGGAGGAGCTTTATACAAAGAATACGATATGTCCTCAATAGCTTCACAAATATGGACATCCATGAGATTGTGTTCGATAAACTGACAGCGTTAATATAAACTACTGTAAGTGCAAGCTCTAACATTTTACCCGATCTTCTTTGCATACACTAATAAATGAACAAAATTAAATTTTAATAAACCAAGTGAACATTTTTCATTGAATACCCTAACCTATTAGATGAAATTAAAACATACTTAATACCAGTACCATAATTAATAGTTGGAGATCCATTTTAAGGGCTGGGGTAGCTTGGCAATCAGCCCGGTGATCTGAATTTTTAATTGGTGTAAATTATATTTATATACTAACCAAGGGTCACAATATTATTTAGCAATTATATTTCGACCATGCAGCCAGCCTGAAATGGTTTTTCGTTTTTTTTTTTTTTTTTTTTTTTTTCTATTTTCAACTCTATACAAATCTAGGAACTGTCCATTCCAATAGGCCACGGCTGCTTCCATCTTTAGTTCATTAATTCGAATGACATTTTAACTGCCATTTCCTTGCTAAGTTCAAGTATATTTTAATGAAATTTAGTAGTTTTTTTCTTTATTGTCTATCCGGGAAGTTTGTTTTATTGAGAATTTAATTAATATGGTTCAGAAAACACTAAGATTAAGAATAACATTTTAACTGTCATTTCTTTGTTAAATTTAAGTATATTTTAATGAGAGTAGGTAATTGTGTAGTGAATAAAACAGGATTCCTTCTATGAATCCTCTGTAAAACAGTCGCCATATTTCAGTTTGATGGAATAGTTTTTTAAAAGTCACTTTCATTCATTTTAGTAGATTTTTTTAGATGACATTTCATTGAGCATTATATGTCCGCCTCGTTACATAGTGGCTATCACCGCGGAGGCCCGGGTTCGATTACCGGCTCTGCCAAGAAATTTAATTCTGATTTGAGGGCTGGAACAGGTTACACTCAGCCTCATGAGGTAAAACTGAGAGGAGGAGGAGGGTTCGTCCCACCTCTGCCATTCTGGAAGTAGTTTTCCGTGGTTTCCCACTTCTACTCCAGGCAAATGCCGGATTGAGTCCTGACTGAAGGCCACGGCTGCCTCCTTCCCAATCCTCATCTTAGGCCTAATTACAACTACACGCAATAATACAGCCATAACAATAAGACAAGTTATCAGACAAATTCCACACACACAACCAAGTACACGGGGTTACATGACGACGATGTCGCAAAGCACCTCAATGAATCAACAATAATGGTCTAACAAACCCGTGGTTGGGAGCACCCAAACATCATGCCGACTGCAACCCAGTTCATAGCCTACAAATTGTAGGGGACGAATAACCTGCGCGACGACACCCTTAGCCACATCACTTTGAATTTAGATCATGGACCACTACTTCTCATATCAAGCAGGTACTTAATTGTCCTCACGAGGCTTTCCTTCTCCTGATGCAGAATTGAGAATAGGCGGATTTGATTCCTACCTCAGCCATGCTGGAAGTGGTTTTTCATGGTTTCTCATTTGTATTCCAGGCAGATGCCTAGATTGTACCTAAATTAAGGTCATGGCGCCCTTCTAACCATATCCTAGCCAAATTACAAGTACACAATAGTACGCTACAGCAGTTACAATAACACAGATTATCAGACAGATTCCACACGCACCAAAGTACACAGCACTACATGATCGCCAAACCTTCAAAAACGACAATTGTTTCCAGCCCTCAAATCAGATGTTAAGTATAACTGGCTGCGTTGCTCAGCGGTAACGTTCTTGCCTACTGAGCCCAAGGCTGTAGGATTGAATCCTGGCGCAGTCATTAGGCATTTGTGGATGCGTAATTGCAATGGAGCCGTGTCAGTAGGTTTACTGGCACGTTAAAGATCTTCGGGACAAAATTCCGGGACCTCGGCCATAGTAGTTAAAAGGGACGTAAAACCAATAACATTATATAGATCTTAAGTTTCTGGCTGGAATCTAATCCAGAGCCTCCTCGGTAAGAGAAAAGCGTGCTATCCATACACCACGGGGGACAATAATAATTAAAATAGTAATAATAGTAATAATAATGTAACGGGTTTAAGGTAACTTTTAACTGATGTGGCCTTTTAAAAGAATTAAGGCATAGGCTAATGTTTGTTTCAGTGAATTGTGCAATTTGTACAGCCCTGCATGGCGGAGTGTTTACAGGAAATCCCAGAGCCAGCGGGTCATTCTACAAGAACAAATAAGTTACCTTAGATTTTGGGTTTTCACAGTGGTAGTGGTGGGGGACGGAAGGGAGGATATTTCAGCAGAAGAACCAGAACTTGGCCTGGGGCAACTGGCGAAAAAGGACTGTGGGATGGAATGACAAGATAAGAAAGATCCACTCCGAAGATTAGCTGGCTCAATTCGCCAACACCCCTTGACCGCAGGGACTTTTCGGACGATGACCCCCTCAAGTGGAATTGTGGACGGGGCTTCCTTGATGTTAGTCATGAATTCAGTCTTCCAAATGTTGATCTTCAGGCCTGCCCGAACCGCTACATCGTGAAGACTCTGTAGGTGGTGAGTATCTTCCTCTATAGTGTTGGTCAGTATGGCGAGGTCGTCGGCAAAGGCCAGGAATGACACATGAAGGTTATCTTTCTTGTATCCAAGCTGCAGACCAGTCCTTGGTGTTAGTCGCACCATCCATTCCCTTATGATCTTCTCCAGGATGTAATTGAAGTGTGTTTTTTTTTTTTTTTCATCAAGGCCAAATTCTCGCAAGGTGGAGAAAAGACTCTCTCTGTCCACCGAGTCGTATGCCTTCTGAAAATCCACTAAGACAACTACCCAGGGTTGTCCCCCACGACTCTTATAAGTGAGGATGGGTTTGAGATTTTGTATCTGCTCTGGACAAGATCGATTGTTACGAAAGCCGGCCTGATATTCCCCTAATTGAGAGTCAAGTTGGTTGGTGACTGTAGATAACAGAGCTTTCGAAAGAACCTTGCAGGTAAGCTGCAATAAGGAGATACCTCTGTAATTGTTGAGGTCAGTCTTGCTTTCCTTCTTGTGTAACGGGTGAATTACTGCTGATGACCACCCTTCCGGTAGGTCTCTGTTGTCCATATGTCTTGTATGATCTGTTGGATGCTCGGCAAGGACTGTTCATCTGCGCATTTCCACATCTCTGCTACAATTCCATTCTTTCATTATTTCATTGTAAATATACCTGATTAAGGTATTTATTTAATTGTGAGGCATTTAAAGAGTAAGTGAGTGGGTTTCACTTACGCATTGGGTTATGCTGAACCTGTAGGTACCCCATATGTGTAGGTTGGTGTTAATGGAACCTTATTTTCGGTTCAAAACTGGAATGAGACCTTAGCAGAATAATATAGGGAGGGATCTGTCAGGCTGAATGAGGAAGGAGAACCTCCATCTGACATTTTGGATTCACTCCGGCGTCGAACAACTCGTTCACTGGACACATTTCTCTACACAAATTCCTGTAATTTTGGATACTTTTCATTTTTGAATAATTCAAATATTTTAACTGTTCCATTTATTTCCATGGACTATTCAAAATACTAGAGTGCTTCAAATGATTCGATCAACCGAAGTGTTTTGACATCCGCTTTGTTCGAACATTCAAATAATTCATTCGAATTTCGAATTAGTAAATATTCGAAGTAGTCAAATGAACCGAATATTAGAATGCTATGTACTGTCCTACCTCATGCGCACTAATCTTGTGTATGTCTACCCCTTCTCATTCCCGTTATCAACGGGGTCAGAGATGAGATGCGATGCAAGTCTACGAGGTGGATGGTTTTTACGGCCGTATGCCCTTCCTGACGCCAACTTCATGATAGGAGTTAATGAGAGATTAAATAATGGTTGGTTCCTCAGTTTAGGGGCTCCGACAACGCGGCATGTAACCCCGTGTACTTTGGGTGTGTGTAGAATCTGTCTGATAACCGGTGTTAATTGTGATGGCTGTATTAGTGTGTGTTATCTGTTTTTAAAT
Organism: Meconema thalassinum; assembly: GCA_946902985.2. NCBI lineage: Eukaryota > Metazoa > Arthropoda > Insecta > Orthoptera > Tettigoniidae > Meconema > Meconema thalassinum. The sequence continues at coordinate 352,892,042 of OX336394.1, forward strand.
TCAAGTAAGAACTGCAACTTCGAATTTTTCAAATAGTTCCCACTTTTGCCGCCAAACGCCACCGTCAACGACGGACTAGTTCTGCACTTGACTACTAGATGCCACCGCAGTCGGCTCCTGGTGACCAACGTTGGAACCTAAGAGCGTTATTCAAATCTAATCTATAATTTAGCTTCACACAATTTTATTGTAATTAGTGGAAGGTTCTTTGTCATGCCATAAATCTATGACATGGGACCTCCGACTTTACTTCCCCTCCGAAGGAAGGCATACTGAGGGAGTTTTAACGCTCTTAAAAATCCAACGACTTCGGCTGGGTTTGAACCCGCGACCTTGGGCTTAGAAACTCAGCATGCTACCAACTACGCCACCGAAGCCGCCAGAGATGAAATGAAACTGGGCAAGGATATGGAAGGAAGCAGCCGTGGGGTCTCAGAAGGTACCGTCCCAGCATTTGCCTGGAGTTGAAAATGAGAGACCACGGTAAACTATATCAAGGACGGCTGACGGTGGGGCTTAAACCAACGTCTACCCAGTCCACAGAGGGAATTTTCTTTTACTTTACTTGTTACGTTGTACAATGTTCTGTTTATATTATTTTCTGTATTTCTCTTATGATGACGTCACAGACACCCAGGGAATCGAACCCTGGACTCTTTCGGCCAAAGCCTAGCACGCTAACCAATTAGCCACGGAGTCGGACAGCTTGGCCCCATGGCCTAGCGCTGCGCGTTAGGTAGCGTAGCTACCGCTGTCAGTATGCGTGCAAATCGGTACGCCTACTTTAACACGCATTCTACTAAACGTCTTCAAACAGACGTTCCTTACAAACACACCAATTTGGAAACGATAATGAAGAATTAACTGTGTACAGTCGAAATGGATGGATGTACGTGACAATGGTACCAGATGAAACCGGTGGAGAAGCAGATAGCAATAACTTGCAGCAGTGCCTCAACATGAAACGTTAATGCTCCTACCATTAGACGAACACTGCAGCACCTCTCCTTCCGTAGTACTATGTAGGATGCAAATAAAACAAACAATGGGGATTCAGGACAACATTTAAAAGCACTTACTGCACGTCTGATATATTTCTGATAATCTTTGGTATTAATAATTAATTGATTATTTTCAGTGTGTCCTGTTACCATCTTCTTCTTCTTGTTTCGAATAGGCCATCTATGGACCACGACGTTCAACTGTTACATTTGGAGTGGGCTTTGATGTTTGCCCAGTAGTTACGCATCTTCTGGCTGTGTTGTTCCCTCCTCTCCTGGGTCCAGAGGGCACCTGTTTTCTATCTTGGCGGTTTGTCCTGGAACCTCAATTGCTGAAGCATCTTCCTGAGAGATGTCCGGTCTTTTAAGACTCATTCTGTCCCTCCAAGTTCTTTCAGATCTTTGCTCACTTCCCACAACCATGGTGACTTGGTCTTCTGCTTTTGCCAGTAACCGAGGAGCTGATTGGTCAACCTGGTAGGATGCATCCTGTAGACGTGTCCATAAAATGCTAGACGTCGTTTCCTAACAACATCCGTGATTCTTTCACAGTACGTGTAGAGCTCTTGATTAGGCCGCCTTCTGTATTCATTACCTTCCTTAACAGGTCCCAATATCTTCCTCATAATCTTTCTCTCCTGTACTTCGAGTTTGTCCGTGAGTCCCTTCCGGTTGAATACTAGACATTCTGAAGCATATAAGGCTTCAGGACGTATAACTGTCTGGTAGTGTCTCATTTTAGTCTTTCGGGAGAGACACTTCTTATTATATGTGTTCTTGGTTAGTTGATAAGCCATTTCTAACTTGTTAACTCGAGTTGATAATGCCCTTACTTCCGAGAGATTCGGTTCAAGCCATTCTCCTAGGTACTTATATCTGTCAGTTTTCTTGATCTCTCCCTGGTCCAAATGCAGTGTACAAGGAGATTCACTGATGTTTGTGATGTACTGTGTTATTTCAAGTGACACATATAGTCCTACCTAAGCTGCTTGCTGCGTGAGAACATTAAGTTGTTTCACAGACTTTTTATTGAATGAGATAGAAGTGCCAGGTCGTCGGCAAATTCCAGGCAATCAACACTGAGCCCATTGCACTTGTGTCCCAAAGTGATACCACTTGGTACCCCCTGACTAGTTAGCTCCTTTCGCCACTCCCTTATCACCTTTTCCAGGACACAGTTAAAGAGGAGAGGTGGGAGACCGTCTCCCTGTCTTACTCCTGACTTAATTTTTTCCAGAGGATGGTAAATAAATTAATAATTTAAGCTGATAGCTAATTGATTTGTGGATCCATTAATTTTCATAAAATACCAGTTTGGATTATTCTAAATAATAATTTTTACAATAAATCAAAGAAAAATAACAAAATAAATTAAATTGAAGAAATTTAATCACAGAAGAATTAAATAAAATATGCGATGCGGAATAAAATGTATTTATGATAAAATTATGGAAGAATGTCTGGAGTTCATTCAAATTTTGAATTTGAAAATGATGGTCATGGAGTTGGTGATTTCGATTTCACAACGTTTTGGGAATGTGATTCTCCAGATATGAGTTAGGATATGTGAAGTTCACCGCAGAGGTTGAAACAATTCTGGAAATTTGATTCAAGTGATACTTTTGTAAATATTAAAATCACGGTGTCAGGATGGACTGATATTTTCCTGCAGATCAGTGATAAATATACAGTTTACACAATTAAATTAAAACAGATGATGAGATGGACTACAGATGTTCTCAGACATGAAATTAAATTTTGAAAATAGTGAATTTATTTTGGTTAAAGGCTGTGAATAATTTATTTAATGCGTTAACTTATGTAAATTGTATGTAGATGAGGGGAAGCGCAGGATGTCCTTATTTTCAGGACTGGAATATTAGATTTTTCCCTGGGGGATCATTGTATTCTAATAGGACCAGCAGAGTGTTAAATTAAACTGAGGTGTTTTAAGAAATTGGTGTTATTTACAAATTATTTGCACTGCCTTCCATCCTTTATGGAGAGTGAATTTCGATATCCGTCCGGCTGATTTTGATTACATTTTGTTTGGTATACTCAGTTTGACCCCGAGATGTTTTGAGTCGTATGCTCGTCGGATGTTGAAATTCATGCTCGTGTGGACGTGGGACATCGGTCAAACGGTCACAGTAATATATATAATTATCATTTTCCAAGTATAAAAGGCTATATTATTATGCCCCGAGCCCCCGTGGGGCATAATCATCCCCTTGTCCACGCCATAAAAACAAGGAATGCAACAGCAACAACTACACTAGCCTGGCGAACTAACTTACACACATGAAGAAACATGTCAACACAAGACAAGCATCGAGCGATCAACATTATCTGGGACACATAAACACATACAACGCTGACTAAAGTTTTCGACACGATGCGAATTACCTTAAATAGAAGAGCCCGGAAGAGTAGGGATCTCTCTCCTGGGAAACCGCCCTTCGCTGCCTCTGCATATCTACAAACAGGGGAGTGTCGCTCTAAGGTTAATCCTTTAAACTTTCCTTCCAATTCCGCACCTTAATTGTCTTGTAATCGAATTGCATTTCATTTCACTTTACTCAATTCATCTTGTGCCACTGGAAGCTCTCCAGCATTTCTGCATTTCCCATTCTTGTGAAATTAAACCACTTTTTCACACCCAGACTGACACCTTACATTTCTTAAACGCCCTCGTTGAACCCCTGACTCCCTGCTTCCTACGAACAGGCCTCCTTTCACACACATCCGCTGCGCCGACGACTTGCATCCCTGCCAGTGGCTCCGTCAGCAATCTTTTACACACGCACTGAGGCAAGGACGTTAACCGACCTTCAACTCAGCTCGCCTGCCGCTCCTTCAGTACAATCACATTTGAGTATTGCCCCGAACTCACACACCTTGCCAAAGCTACACCCCCGGGGGCAATACAATATTAAACACCTTTCTCATTGATACACAACTTGCACCTTGATTTTCCAATTCAATGACTGCTATGGGCTTGGCAATCATTAAAAATCTGCTTTATATCGGGTCGGATGCAGGACAAATTCCCACGTCTCTTTCTAACCACAAATTAGTCCATTCCTGTTGTTTCACGTAAAATTATATCACTTTGAAGTTATAAAATAAGCACACACGTCACAGAACTAAGAAACAAACTTAAGGAAAGCAGTTGATAATATCGCTGTGTGTGTTGGCGGTGTGACGAGTTAAAACATACAGTAAATGGATAGCGACAACATACATCATTGAGAAAAAAAGACATATAGTCCCATCTTTGGATGTTAGTAGCAAGTTTGTGCTTAACAACATCTCGATCACGTGGCTAGTACGCCGAACGAGGGGAAGCAAGTTTACTGTTTTCTCATAGGTTCTTTATTTGTTTTCTATCCTGAATTAGTAAGTACGACGAGTCTCACGACACCCTTGATGGTAGTAAGCGACGCTCTGGTTGGAAAGCACTGCGTTAGGGGCATTGTGATATCATGGTCACGTAGTCCCGTGTACAGTACTGAAGTGTGTGTAGATGTTGTCTGATAACCTGTGTCACTGTGATATCTGCACTAGTTGAAGTGATAGGAGCCATTTTCAGTGTTGCCTAGTTCTATTAAAGAAAGCTTTTCAGTCGGTCAACTGCAATTGTGCCCAATTATATTAGACGGGAAACTAATATTTATATACCCTGACCTGAAAGAAATATTACATGATTTTGTGTTTTCTAAGATTGGACATTTATTATGAGGAAGCCAAAAATATATACAGAACAATACAGATCAGTGCGCCACAATAACGGCTCTGGTCGCTCGAGTAATCGATAACTGAGTCTCTGGTGGTTTGTATGTGTTACCAACTGTTGAGGATGAAATTTCTTTAAAACATACATTTCTGAGGATTCGAATACACAACATTTCCTCCCTCTTTTAAATTGAACTTATGTGTATGGTGAAAATCTTAATGGTGGGCGGCGTTTGCGTGTAGACATGCGCGGTATTACTGGAGTAGCTGGTGTTGGTGCTCGGTTTCCACGGATCACTTGTGGCATCCTCTCGGGTAGTACTGCGGTAGCTGGTGCTGGGAAGAACCGAACACGTCGTGGCCTAGGTGGAATTTCGGTAGGTTCATCGCTGGTCGGTCCCTGGTTCTCTGTGTTTGGCCGTATTCCTGGAAATGGCCTAATTTGGTCGATGTGGCGCTTTATTCGTTTCTCCCGGTAGTTGATATCATAGTGAAGATCTCCAATGCGGGCTGTGATGGTACCGGGGAGCCACTTGTCCAGGTTCGGGTTGCCAGAGAGGAAGTAGACTGACTGACTGACCCGCTTCGAAGGTGCGGAATGTAGAGTCCATTTCTGCTTTCTGTTTCTCGCAGACTCTAGTGCGAACGTCTTCGGGTCTCGCCAGGTTGAGACGTGTCCGAAGTTCTCGTCCCAGGAATAGTTGAGATGGAGATTGTCCGGTGGTAGAGTGCGGCGCTCTTCGAAATTGGCGAAGGAACTCGTTCAGGTTTGTCTGCAGAATTCCTTTGGTTGTTTACATCGCGTAGAGGGCATCCTTCACCGTTTGGACATACCGTTCTGCTTGGCCATTAGTTGATGGATGGTATGGTGCTGTAAGCTTCTGGTACTTCACACCACTGTTCTGCAGGAAGGCCTTGAATTCTTCTGAGACGAACTGCCTGCCATTGTCTGAAACGACGGTGACTGGGGTGCCGTGTGCTGTGAACAGGTCATCCATCAGGGAGATTGTTGCTGCAGCTGTCGTGGTGGTTGTTGTCTTGACTTCGAGCCACTTGCTGTAGGCGTCTACAACAATCAGAAGCATGCTGTCAGCTACTGGGCCCGCGTAGTCGATGTGAATGCGTTCCCACGGTGCCTTCGGGTACTCCCAGTGATGCTCGCGGAACTGGGGTGGAGCGTGCGCATGGGTTGCGCATATAGTGCAGGACTTTGTGAGCTTCTCGATGTCGGAGTCGATGCCTGGCCAAAACACAAAGGAACGTGCCATTCCCTTCATTTTGACGATCCCCAGGTGAGCTGCATGGAGGTCGTTAAGGATAGCATCTCGCAGTGCAGGTGGAACCTCTACTCTGTGCTCGAACATCAAGCAGTTGGCGGCGAGCGTGTATTTTACCTCGGGTGCCTTGAAGTCGTGGCGGGTGAGATCTTGGCCTCCTTCCAGAAGCTTGACAATTCTTCCGAGATCAGGGTCCTTCCTCGTCTCTCGTGCAATGGCTTCGGATTTGACGGGTAACTGCTGCGTCTGGTGAACCGTAAAAATATCAAAGTCGTCGTAATCCTCCGTTTCCTCCCTCTGTTGCAAGATTGAGTTTTGGATCGACGGTCGATGGTAACGGTGCTCTAGAGCAGTAGTCAGCGTTGGCGTTTTGCTTCGATGTTTTAAAACCACAGTGTAGTTAAAGTGTGCGAGGTAGTCGGCATAATTGGCCATGCGGCTAATGCACAGGACTGGTAGCGACTTCTCTGGATGTAGGATCTGCGTCAGGGGCTTGTGATCCGTGATTAGCGTGAAGTGTCGAGCGTACAGATAGTTGAAAAACATTTGTACTGCCCAAACGATGGCGAGCGCTTCCTTGTCGATCTGGGGGTACCTTTGCTCCGTACATGGCATTGTCCAACTAGCATATGCGATAGGCCGTTCTAGTCCATTGCTGAGCCGGTGAAACAGCACTGCGCCGAGACCGGTTTTGCTGGCGTCCGTTGCCAGCAAAAGTGGTAGTGTTGGATCGTACTGCATAAGGACCTGCGGTGAGGTTAGAGCGTCCTTGATGTCCTGGTAGGCGCTGTCGCCGTCTGGTGTCCATATGAGAGGATCCTTCAACAGCATGTCTCTGATTGGCCGATCTCTCGTTGACAAGTTATGGATGAAGGCACTGTAGTATGTCGCTTTACCCAAAAACAGCTGGAGTTCTTCTGGAGTCGTTGGTTTCGGCGCATCCCGTACGGCTTGAATATGCGAATCAGACTTATGAATGCCTGAAGCATCGATCTTGTGGCCAAGAGCTTCCAGGACAGGTTCTGCAAAGCTGCATTTTGCTCGGTTGAGCTTGAGACCGTGTTGGCGAAAGCGCTCTAGTACCACGGTGAGGGCCTCCATCAGATTGCCAAAACTATCGGCCTAAACAATGGTGTCGTCGAAGAAACTCACAACATTTGGGAGTTTCTGCAAAACCGTGTCCATTCGCCGTTGCCAGATAGCGGGGATGTTGGCTGCTCCGTAGACAGCACGAGTTGGACGGATCAGGCCATGGGTTGGAGTGTTGAGCGTGAGGGCTTGGCTAAACTCATCATCGACCTCGAGATGAGTGTATGCGTCTGTGACGTCCAGGTGACAGAAGAGGGTGGCACCACGCAATTGGTTGAACAAGTATCCCACTTTCGGAATCGGGTGTTCATCAATGATGATCCGCGGGTTGAGAGTAGGTTAGTAGTTTCCAGTGATTCTCAACTTGCCGTTCTTCTTCACAACGACATGAGTTGTTGACGCCCACTCTGAGTATTCTACCCTCTTGTAGAAACCAGATGCGATTTTTGCGTCGATTTCTTTGGCATAGGCATCTCGCAGGGCTACAGGAATGTCACGTGCTCGGGAGAAGATTGGGGTGGCACCATCCTTCAGGTGCATCTTCACTGGTGGGCCTGACAGCTTCCCGGGGGTATCACTGAAGACATCATGGTAGCGGTTGAGGGTGGCGTCAAGTTCCTTTTGCTGATCCAGGGACAGATACTGTTTGACGGAGAGTTGGTGGAACGGTTCTGGTTTTCCAAAAAGCTGCTCGAAATTGATCTCTCGCACAAACTCAGAGATCCACTCTCGACCAAGGAGTGTCTCAAATTCATCGTCGACGATGTAGAGGTCGAGGTTCCTGGAGATGGTGCCAATGGTGGCGGTGACTGGTGTCTTCCCGATGCAGTTAATACGGTGGCCAGAGTAGCTCGCAAAAATACGATCAACCTTCTGTAAAACACAATTTGGTTTGATCATACCTAACCTCAGTTTACTCATCATCGAACAGGGGGCGCCAGTGTCGACTTCCATCTTGACGGTGGTTCCCTCTATGATGACATCTATCAACTGCTTTCCTGGAGACTGCATTGTTCCGATGACCTCAACTTTGTTGAAATGATGTATGACATCAACGCTGTCAGCTGGTTGTTCTCCTTCGGTCACGTGATTTGTATTCCGCTGCTTTGGTTTGGACCTACAAACTTTAGCGATGTGACCTCTCTTGCCACATGTCCGGCATTCAGCGTTGAGGAATCTGCACTGACTGCGTGGATGTTCCCCACCACACCCAGCGCACAACGATTGGTTACTTGATGTTCCCTGATTTGCTGGATGCAATCCTTGTTGAGGCCTTGATTGGTCGGATTTCTGTTGACAATTGGTCGATATCCCACGTTGCCATTGGTTGCCACCCCTCCGCGACTGTGGCTTTTCGAAGCCTATCCGATTGGTTGAATCGGATTTTGAGGTTATATTCGAATTCTTAACCTCGTCAGCAGTATTCCGGGTGGCTTCGAGTGCGCATGCTATCTCGTACGCAGCAGTGAAGCTCTCCGGTTTCTTGGCAATAATTTCGTCACACATGTCCCTCGATTCCAAACCTTTAAGCAGTTGCTCAATTAGCATGCGGTCTAAAAATTCTCCGTACTCACAGTGTGTTGCTGCTTGTCTTAATCTGAGAGTGAAGCTGGCGATCGTCTCCCCTGCTCTCTGCATGACATTCCGGAATTTTATGCTCTCTGCATATTTGTTACGGCTGGCATCGAAATGGTTCGACAATCTTGACTGGATTTCGCTGTATGAGAGAGTTTCCGGGTCGACGGGACTTACTAGAATCTTCAAAGCTTCGTTAAGTTCGGCGCCCATGTAGACACGTGCGTACTGCGCGTGTTCGTTTTCCGGGACCTTACTCAGACCGAGCGCCCATGTGAACCGTGTGAATTAGTCCCCTATGGTGGTCTCATCGGCGGCGTTGTATGCTGACATTGAGAATTGTGGTGGTCTAGGCCGTCCCGGTGACATCGGCTCATTCCCGATGCCGCCTCGCGTGGTGGATTCCCTGATAGCGCTAGCAATAATCCCAGAAAGCGTCTGAAGAAGTTCTGTGGATATTCCTTCTGCCATGATGAAGGGAGATGCTTCACTGATACACTAACCTGCGTGGAGTTGAATTTCGTCCGGTAGCACGTTTCGCACAAGTTTCACGGCGTGCAGTTGAACTTCGGCACCGTACACATTATTTATCAATCCTACTTCTGACACCACTTTTGTGTTTTCTAAGATTGGACACTTATTATGAGGAAGCCAAACAATATATACAGAACAATACAGATCAGTGCGCCGCAATAACGGCTCTGGTCGCTCGAGTAATCGGTAACTGAGTCTCTGGTGGTTTGTATGTGTTACCAACTGTTTAGGATGAAATTTCTTTAAAACATACATTTCTGAGGGTTCGAATATACAACACATGATATACAGTATTTATAACAAAATAACAAGCTTTTATATACAAAGATAAGGGACGCTTAATTGGATGACTTGGCCTGTTTGCCATCTCTTGATGAATGCAGTGCATTTGCATTAGTCTGTTAGCACAGGCTAGAGTAACTTGTGGCTTTTCACCGACGTCTCAGTCTCACCATGGCTGTGAATATATGGAAGCTATTGAGGTATGGGTGGTGCCTAGTAATGACATTTAGTGCCAGTGGATGCTGTGAAAGGTTCTACTAATAGGGTTAGTACTGCAGTTCTGACTCAGTGAGGAAAGCAATGGCAAACTACCTCACTCCTCATCTTGCCTAGTACGCCTCAATATAGCACTGCCTTGGGTTTTTGTGGGTATCTACCCACATAACCTAACGGCGGTACATTTTGAGGATCCAACCAGCTTTCGGGCTGACTACCTAACAGACTGACAATTGGATGACATGTTTTCAATGTCAAGTGTTCATCTTCACCTAAAGTTTGTAAAAACGTATCTGACCTAGCTGAACAGGAGCGGACGCCATACGACTCAAGTTTTCAAACAACAGATAAGTTTAAATAACCTTATTTCATTATAGTGCAGTGTATATTACAGTATTTGTTCAACCACTTACAATAGGCCACCAGTTTAAATAGGAGCGGTTAATTTAGAATATAATCAACATCATTTCTGATTGTATTCACATTTATAATTCAATAGATCACAGCCAGCATACTTGAACTACATTATTATTTTTATTCGACAACATTATCACGGCAAATACCGGCTATATTTTATGTTACAGCCTGGTCCGGCCTTAGCAAGGAACCATCTGTACTGAGTCAATTTCGTATAATCTGTTCACAGACTTCACATTACTGTACATCCATGTCGGGCCCGCAGTCTCCACGAGTCTCCTTCATTTATAGGATGAGATAAATTTCCATCTGAATCATCGAGCCTTGCTGAGTGTTCGGCGAGGGTATTGTCACCAACGAACTTCCCCACAATATGGCAGGTGTTTAACAGAACTGCCTTCAGACAGAGGATACTGCTGCCTGAAAGCCGTATGCAGTGCTTGGCGGTAGTTTGTCATATCTGTTTTAAGACGAGTTATTCGATAATATGCCCGCATGATAGATTCATTCATATGGGTTTCCCATTTCATGCGTTTTCAGGGCTTACCTGCGAGAGTATTTACAAAGGCACTGCCGCCAGGTGTGGTGCGAGACTCAAGATTTTGTGCACCGCCAATATTTGTATAATCGTTTCGGTCTTCTATGGACCACGTTATTTCAACTGTCTTTTCCCTCGTTCTTTCACATTGGCCCAGTATTCGCGCATTCTTCTTCAGTGAGCTTCCTTTCGTTCTTCGGTCCACTTCTTGCCGGATTTCAATATAGGTTTTGGCAGAAAACTCTGTATTTCCCCAAGTTTCTTCTTCAAAGAGTCACGTTCCAAGATGTCCTCATGTGATATCCCCAGTTTTTGTAAGTATTTTCTACCTCTGTAAACCAGATTCCTTTGGTTTTCTTTCCCACAAAGTAGGCACAGATTCGATTGGACAACCTTCAGGAGTTCATTCGTGTTAAATGGCCATACAAAGAGAGTCTTCTTTTACGAATGCTGTCCGTAATTTTCTCCACATGTTGATAAAGTTCATCGTTGTGTCGTCTTCTATACTCTCCTCGTTCCTTGACCGGGCCCAATATTATTATATATATAATGCGTTTGGCCCTCTAAGGAGCACGTAGAACCATTAGTTAACATTGGTCTTCTTATCTTCCCAAAACTTCCTCATCCTTTCGCTATGTGCCTGTCTTCTTTCTTGTGTCCATGCAGCTGTAAGTTTCAAATTCTGTCCCGTAGGGATCTTGGGTGGAAACTTATACGAATTTACTTTTTGTCTATATGCAGTCCGCGTCGTTGTCAGTGGGTCAATATTGATTTCAGTGAGGTCCTTTTGGGTGTCTGCTAGCCAGCGTACTTTGGTTTGTCGGTTTCCATTGACTATGAGGAAGATTTTCTTGGTCAGTCGGGAGTTGTCCATTCGAGCTATATGTCCGTAGAATTTCATGCGTCTTTTACGTGCGAGTGAGGCGAATCGTTCAGTCCGTGAATACAGTTCGTCTGAACTTTTCCTCATCCAGATACCGTCCTGAAGCTTTGGTCCAAAGATTTTTCTCAGTATTTGTCGTTCTATCTTCTCAATGTATTTGATGTTGATGGTTAACGATGACGTCTCAATCGCATAGAGTGCCTCTGGGAGGATGACTGTGTGGTAGTGATGGAGTTTGGTTTTAGTGGAAAGTGATTTCTTGTTGTAAATATTCCAAGTGATTGTGTAAGCTTTGCGTAATTTTTCTGCACGTGTTTTGTTAGCCATTCTTTCGTTACCAGTGTTCCCGATAATTTCACCTAGGTACTTGAAGTGCTTAACTTGTGTGATGTCGCCATATTTGGTTGTAATTGATGCCAGGTTTGTGCTCTTGGAATCCATGTACTGTGTTTTCTCGTAAGAGATATGGAGGCCGGTTCTGATTGATATCTCATGAAGCTTCTCAATGGCATGTCTGGCTTCTTCTGGAGTCCGGGTAATTATTGCTAGGTCGTCAGCAAAGGCGAAGCATTTTATGTTGATTCGTTGTTCTTTTGTTCCCATACTTATTCCAGGTATTTCTTTCTCCCATGTTCTGATGATCTTATCTAGTACCAGGTTGAATAGGAGTGGGGACAACCCATCACCCTGTCTTACGCCTGTTCTAATGTGAAAAGGTTCGGACACTTCACCCATAAATTTAACTTTAGAAGTTGTATCTGTCAAGGTCTGTTGGATTAATGTAGTTGTTTTGTTGTCCACACCATATTCACGAAGTATATTAAACAGAGTTGCGCGGTCGATTGAATCATATGCTTTCTTAAAATATATAATATTATTATTATTATTATTACTATTATTATTACTATCGTACATTCCCTTTTAAGAGAGCGTGTGAACTTGAACAATTTTGATGACAACCCAGTCTTGTGGCGATGTTCTTCCCAAATCCTCTTGATTCGAGCACTATTTTCTTCCGTTCGTCGTCCGTCCACTCTTTTCCTGGCATCCTTGGTAGCACTTCTTTATCAAATGTATGTTTCAATATGGTTTTTCTAAATTTAACCCGATCATTCATGTCGTGCATTGTGATGTTTTGCTGCTTGAGGTCTTCTTCAGTTTCCTGTATCCATTTGAACTTGATTTTACTGTCGAGGGTGATGTTGAATATATGTTTTGTAATTCTGTGCTGGTCCATTCTGTATATATGACCAAAAAATTTAGCTCGTCTCTTTCTGAATGTGTCGGGGATAGTTTCTATGGTTTTATAAATGTCTGATGATGGACTCTTAAATCCATACTCCCTCTCTATTCACTGGTCTAAATATTTTACGGAGGATTTTTCGTTCTTGTTTTTCTATTTCTTTTATTTTTGAGTGACCATGAATTAGTGTTATTTCTGCGGCATAAAGTGCTTCAGGAAGAACTAATGTTTTTTAGTGTTTTAGTTTTGCCTTAACTGAGATCGATTTTATTTTTGTAATGATTCCAGGTACGCTCTCTGTAATTTTCTCACTCGTTCTTGATTTGCTATTATGTTTGGGCCTGATGGTTGGATGATTTCTCCTAAGTATTTAAAATGGGAAACTCATGATGTAGAATCATAATTATCGCATCTTCATGGATAGATTATCATACGGGGATCGTTCTATGTACTGAGTTTCTTCAGACCAGCCTTTTGTGAAATTTTGTGTAATTTTTCAATTGAATGCTTTGCTTCTTGTCTGGTATTCGTTAATTGGCAAGGTCATCAGCAAACGCCAAACATTTCATATTAACTCTATACTCTCTTCTTTTACCAATGTGTGTTCCCTTAACCTCTCTTTCCCAAGTTACGATTATTTTTTCAAGGACCATATTTAAAAGGATGGGTGAAAGTCCATCTCCTTGAAGAACACCAGTGAGTATTTCAAAAGGTTGAGAAAATTCTCCACCAAACTTAACATTTGATGTAGTATCAATGCGAATTTGTTGAATTATTGGCCTTATTTTCGTATCAACTTTGAACTCTTCCAGAATGCTGGTCTATTGACGGAGTCGAAGGCCTTATTTGAAATCAACGAAGGTAACCACGGTGTTTCTACAAGTCCGTATTCGCTAGATTGTCTTCTGATTCCAAATTTGTTCCGTGCAAGAGCGCCCCTTACGGAAACCTGCTTGATATTCTCCTATCTGTGCGTCTACTTGAGGTGGTCATGTCTATTCAAAAGAGCTTTTGAAAGAATTTTGTATGATAATGAAAGGGAGACTGTACATTAGTTCTGTCGTCTACAGACCAGCAAACAAAGCATTTTTAGCCTACTTTTCACATTTTGCTAAAATGAGGAAAAAGTAGACTTATGAGATCGATCCGGGAGAATGTGTGCCTATCTGTCTGTCTGTCTGCCCTTCTTTCTGTCTGTGTGTCTGTCCTTCTGTCTGTCTGTCTGGCTGGCTGTGTGTGAGTGTCCCCCCCCCCTATCAACTCATAAACGGCTGCAGCTATCGAAACCAAATTTGCTAAGAGTAAAGATCTCTATCTGAGTATCTTACGGCTATATTTGAAATTGACGTCAGTGCTACCAACTGCTGAAAATTCACAATTGAAATTTGAGCTCTATGTTGGATATCTCAGAAGGTATGCATGCGAATAATTCCAAAATTGGCACACATATAGATAATAACATTCCAGATTAATTTTCTGAAGTCCATACATGCCAGTGTTGCCAACGAGATTCTAAGCCTGCCGTTAAGTCCAATTTCTGAATGCCTGTAACTTCTATATTATCGATAGGATTTCAACCAAATTTCGTATGTACAATGTGTATTACAACACATATGACTGTGCGTATTCTAAAGAGGCACCAGGGCTGCCAACTATTCATAAATGCTCTTACTATGCTTTAACCCTAATGTCAATATATCAGAAAGTATGCAAGCCAGTAGCTCTAAACTTTGCACACGTATAGTACCTGACATTATACCTTAGTTCGGTGTACCTTGTATACATCAGTGCTGCCAACACGATTCTAAGCCTGCTGATAGGTCAAGTTTTTAATTGCATATAAAACGGATAAAAATGGATTTCAACCAAATTTCGTATGTGCTTTGTGTACCATAACAGTTATGACTATGCGTATTAGTAAGAACCAGCAGGGCTGCCAACTGCTAATAAATGCTCTCTCTATTTGTTCAATCCTAATATCAATAGGCTATATCAGAAATGTATGTAAGCCATCAACTCTAAACTTTGCACACGTATAGTACCTGACTTCCTAGATGAATTTGGAGTATTTAATATACATCAGTGCTGCCAACATGATTCTAAGCTTTCTGATAGTTTCAATTTATAATTACATGTAACTTCTATATTAACAATTATTACCAATTGGCACTATAATAGATCGTAATATTTCAAATTAATTCTGAGCATCACATACATGTCATTGTTCCCAACATGATGTTACGCGCACTGATAAATCCAATATTAAACAGCATGTAAAGCCCATACTAGCCATTAGACTTCAACAAAATTGTGTATGTTCATTCTATACCTTAAGGGATGGAACAAAGAATATATCCAGAGTCACCAGGGCTGCCAACTGTAGTAAGTTTCTGTATTAGGCTAGACTATTTTAGGTGTACTGTATTTCAAACTGCAGTCCTTAGAAATGTTGGTATTACCAACTTGATATCGTCATTATTATAGATAGGTCTATATAGATTGGCATGAATCTTAAATTTTAAGAAAAGTAGGCTCTTTAGTTCGTCAATGAACTACTTGTTTAAACTGATGTGTAGTTTTAATTGATGACACTTACACTAATCGGCCAGCATGGGGGAAACGTCTGGGAAATCCCACCAACCTGAACACGGTAGGTCATCCGCATAAAGTTAAGGGCCGACCACAGCGTACAAATTATGGGAACTATTATTTCATTGACCATGGTATTGATAATTGGAACTCATTACCTGCCTCAGTCTTACAGCCATTCCCCAAACTAGAAGATTGAAATTTTGGTAAATACTACGATGTAATTACTATAGTTCCTAAATTGCGAATTGTTTATATTGTGTTTGATGTTATTGTTCATAATTTTCTGTAATTGTACAATTTGCCACCAGAGAATTACCCCCATTTGCAATTGTAAGAATTATTATTATTATTAATACTATTATTATTATTATTATTATTATTATTATTATTATTATTATTATTACAAGAAAGCAGTCGCCTCCGTAGCGTAGCGGTCAGCATGGTTAGCTGCCGCCCCGGAGGTCCTGGGTTCGATTCCCGGCTCTGCCACGAAATTTGAAAAGTGGTATGAGGACTGGAACGGGGTCTACTCAGCCTCGGGTGGTCCAAATGAGTAGAGGGGGTTCGATTCCCACCTCAGCCATCCTCGAAGTGGTTTTCCGTGGTTTCCCACTTCGTCTTCGGGCAAATGCCAGGATGGTACCTACTGTAAGGCCACGGCCGCCTCCTTCCCTCTTCCTAGCCTATCCATCCCAATCTTCCATCCCTTCCCATCCCTCATGAGGCCCCTGTTCGCTTTGCGGGTGAGGCCGCCTGGGCGAAGTGCTGATCACACCTCCCCAGTTGTATCCATCCTGACCAGATGTTCCAAGCTCCAGGACACTGCCCATAGAGGCGATAGTGGTGAGTTCCCTCGCTGAGTCCGTGGGAACCACCAACCTAGAGGGTAAATTGACTAAATAAAAATAAATAAAAACAAGAAAGCAGTGACTTATGTTAACCATAATGTTTAACCAAACTGACCAAAAACTGTCTAGTGGAAAATTTGGACCGACTTACATTTAAGGCATACGTCTTCGCTTTCGATAAAACAAACCTGCGTGCGTCTGGAATATTTTTAACCACCTTCGTCGTGAAGTGGAGTGATGTGAAGCAAAGTGTTTCTTGTGAGATATAGGCTACGCTACTGTATATTTTTAGAGGTTAAGTAGCACCTCCCCACCTCCACTGGTCTCGTGTGAAACTTCGCAGAGCTGCAGAGTGTTCTTTTGATTGGGAGGGGGTGAAAGGTGCCGATAAGATTACAGTTTAATGTGACTTTTAAGAGCCTAGCTCAGATATTTTGAAATCTATGTATAAATATACCTTCTATTTTTTACTCCATTTGGTCTACATAGCTG
Source organism: Meconema thalassinum (assembly GCA_946902985.2). NCBI lineage: Eukaryota > Metazoa > Arthropoda > Insecta > Orthoptera > Tettigoniidae > Meconema > Meconema thalassinum. Next base: position 352,908,764 of record OX336394.1, read on the forward strand.
CTGGTCCCTCAACGATCCCACAATGACGTAGCATCGTCTGGAGAGGACGATAAAACAGCTACTATAAGGCTGAGGAAATAACAAAGAAAGTACTACGTCGATCGGAAAATAATGGCCGATTTTCCAGTCAGAGACCACCTTGTAGTGTAGCATTATTAACTGACATGTCTGGGGTAGTGAGTTAGAATCCCACCCCTGACAATAAATGTAGTTGTGGTCTGAGGACTGGAACGAAGGATAATATTGACTGGCTGCGTGGCTCTTCGGTAACGTTCTTGCCTGTTGATCCCAAGATAGTTGGATTGAATTCCGGCGCAGTCAGTTGGCATTTGAGGGTGCTTAAGTGTGAGGGAGCCGTATCAGTAGATTTTCTGGCACGTTAAAGATCCCCTTTGGAGCAAAATTCCGGCATCCTGACGTCTGTAAAGGCCGCAGTAGTTAAATGGGACGCAATACCAATAACATTGTTATTAACAAATTCCAATACCACCTCGGTCATCGAAAGAAATAGAGTGGTTGTTGTTTATTCTAAGGGCTGCGATATAGCTCCGTGTATTTGTGTGTATGTGTGGAATTTGTGTGCTAACCTATGTTATTGTGATGTCAAAATTGTGGACATGGTCACCTCTTCCGAAATTCTGTACCTAATTACAAATACACACACTACGTCCAAAACCAAACCGCTGTGGCACTACAGACCATGAAGGGCCAAGGCCTACCTGAGTCCAACTCCGTGGCTAATTGGTTAGCGTGTTAGGCTTTGACCGAAAGAGTCCCAGGTTTGATTCCCGGCCGGGCTGAGGGGATTTTAATCTCGTGTAGTTAATTCTGGCTCGGGGACAGAGTGTCTGTGACGTCATCATAAGAAAAAACAACACGGATAGTCAGTCTGAAATACTGGACTTGATATCATTTTAAATGCTAGCAGCCGAGTACCAAGAAGGCAGTGCGAGAACAGAGTTTCAAGATTCTATTTTGTTTCGTCACTGCCTACTTGATTGTTCTCGCACTGCCTTCTTGAAACTCTGTTCTCGCACTGCCTTCTTGGTACTCGGCTGCTACATCGTACTATGACGTCACACACCTCAGTGCATTCTAGGTACACTTCGTCCCGTCACAGTAACGTAACGCCAGACCTCAGAGTAACGACGAAGTCGACAAGATCATTTCAAATGATAAAAAAAGAAAAAAAATTAAACAGAACAAAGTACAGTATAACGTAACAAATGGTCTAAAAAGAGAGGTGACCGCTCCCCAACCACACACTAGGACGGACACCACAATAACAGAAGTTATTGTAGTGAAACGGAACTATTAAACTCAAATATTGTGGGCTGATGACCACGATGTTGACGGCCTCCAACAGCCTATGATAAGAAGTTGTTTGCTGCCTTGCTTCTCGCATGGGACGTAGTAGGCTACATGGTTCATTATCCCAGTGGGGTCCAGACTGGGTGACCCAGAAGCCCGCTGATGGTCCCAATTTGGTTCATATAAGCGAAACCTCGCAACAGACTTGGCATAAATGTAAAATATAAGTCGTGATCAAAAGGTTTCCGTTTGATGCCTATCGGAAGGTCTGCAGCCAGTGGATACCCCGGGCGTTGAATGCTGAACAAATCCACACAGGATGGCAGTTCAAAGAAGTTCAAGAGCTAACCATCTGCTGGAAAGGTGATGCTCACCCTGTTCTTTGATTAACGGGGCCCATTGCTTATTGATTCTAAGGAACCTGGTGTCTTCATCACGGGGAACTGTACTGAGCAACACTGGAGAAATTATGCGTTCAATTAAGGCAAAACATCCTGGAAAAATGCGACAAAACGACAAAGGGTGCTGCTGCTGCTTCGTGATAACGCACGTCCCCATATCACAAAGGTCATAACGTAGAAGGCACGCTAACTCAAGTGGGAGACACTAGCATCTGCCCTATAGTTCTATTCGCTCCCCATGTGATTATCACGCCTTTGGTCCCTTAAATAAGGCCTTGAAAAGTCGACGATTCATGTCGGACGAGGATGTGCAACAGGCGGTTAAGAAATTCTTCACGCAGCAGGACACGGTGTTTTACCACACGGGAATCTTCAACCTGGTGCATCGGGGAGGTGAGTGCCTCAACGCTCGCGGTGATTTTGCCTGATTGGTCTACCTATTCTGGACTGTATGACCATCCAACGGAAACTTTTTGATCACGCCTTATAATATTGCTGGAGTTTAAACGGATACAGTTAGAAATATTAAATACCAAGTCAATACCAACCAGGAACATCCAGAACCATACATAATTTGATTTCATTCTATGTTTTCGCATCTAATACAACTATATCTTAGTATTAATATTATAATTTAGTTATTGTTAATATTATTGTATGTATGGCAACCCCTTATTATTCCCGTTTCCAACAGGGTCGTGGATGAGATGTGATAAAAGTCTATGTGGCGATGGTTTTTATGGTCAGTAGCCCTTCCTGACGCCATGCTCAGGCGAGGTGTTGATCAGAGATAAAATGAATGAAGATGAATGAAACTGGGCAAGGATGTGGAAGGAAGCGGCCGTGGCTTGTCAGAAGGTACCGTCCCAGCATTTTCCTAGAGTTGAAAATGGGGAAACCACAGCAAACCATTTGAAGGAGAGCCGACGGTGGAGCTCGAATCCACGTGTACTGAGTCCGCAGAGAACTTGGCCCCATGGCCTAGAGCTGCGCCATAGCAAGTGTAGCTACCACTGTCGGTTTATTGTTAATATTATTAATAGGCCTATTAGTTATTATTTCATAATGATATTTTTGGCTTAGCCTAAAGCTTCTAGCAACTATTTGAATTTTAAGTACAAAAGCATGTTGGTTCTGTATGATACTCATGGCGGACAACAGTCGATGCGCAACACATCAAGAACCATAACCATACAGAGCTATAAATACAACTCCTACGTGAACAGTATATTTTTAGCCTATTTTCAATTTTGAAAAAATAGGCTTATGAGATCACCTTTTGTCCGTGTGTGTGCGTGTGTGTGTGTGCGTGTGTGTGTGTGTGTGTGTGAGGTGTGTGTGTGTCCCCCTAATAAAATCTAAACGGCTGGAGCGATTTCAATGAAACTCGGTAAGTTCATAGCACTATTCCGGGCGACCCCAACTGTGCCCTTCAAATTTTGTTACGTCTCACCAATCCAACATGGCGGCTGTGCGAAATATTTCACCACCATTCAATATCTCCGAAACTATTCCGGATATCACCCTGGAATTTATTACGGTGATAAAGGAAACGACTAAAAGTTCATCTATGTAACTTTTGAAAAACTGGTAACTACACAACCAACATGGCGGCCACGCGAATTTGCGACTATTAAATAGACGTTTCTCGCGATTTAACCAACTAAACGCAATAAAACCTGGTACAGCATATGTTTGTACACATTGTAATGCACCGACATCTAACTTCGTTCAATTGTTTACATAACCACAAGATGGCGAATGTGCGAAATATTTCACCGGCATTCTATATCTCTGAAACTGTTAGCGGTATCACCCTGAAATTTTGTTCGGAGATAAAGGGCACTATTGGAAGTTCATCTATAAGACTTTTAAAAACCGGTTAACTGCAAAACGAACATGGCGGCCAAGCGAATTTGAAAATTTTAAATACACCTTTCACGCGATTTAATGTACCAAACGCAATGAAATCTGGTACAGGAAATGTTTATACACATTGTAATGCACTGGTATCTAATTTAGTTCAATTGTTTACATATCCTCAAGATGGCGACTGTGCGAATTTCGAAAATTAAGTTTTTATTTCTTGTGTCGTATTCATGCGATCGAAATGAAAGTTTGAATAATGAACCTACGCAATAATTTTCCTTTAATGGTACATGACTCTATGACCTATACATTTAACAATCCAACATGGCGACCATCCGAAATATTTAGACGGCTCTGAATATCTACGAATCTATTATAGCAATCAAACTGATTTTTTTAATGTTCATACGGGCTATGAACTTAAGTTCGCCTATATGACTTTAAATAACCTGGTGATCACAAGTCCAACATGGCGGCGACGTGAAATATAAATATTCACTAGAACGTTTCTCGCAATTTAACCATCCGAGTGCAGTGAAACTTGGTACAGTAAATCCTTTTACGAATATTAATCCACTGGCATCTAATTTATTTCAATTGTTTCCATAACCACAAGATGGCAGCTATGCAAAATTTGAAAATGTCGTTTTTACTTCTTGTGTCCTAATCATGCGATTGAAGTTTGAATGCTACACGTACACAATAATCTTCATGTAACAGTACATAACTTTAGGACCTACATATATAAAATCCAACATGGCGACCATCCGAAATATTTAGTCGGTTCTCAATATCTACGGATCTATTACAGCAATCAAACTGAAATTTTGTACGTTGATAGTGGCAGTTAACATAAGTAGGATATATGAAAATAGGCTGTATAGTTCTTCACGCAACTACTTGTTTCTTTGAGAGTTATTTATTTTGTTTCAATAATGACTGACATTTAGAATTACACAGGCCTGCGAGAAAGAAAAATAAACAACTCTGCTCTAAAACGTACATAGGAGTGCTTGATAAACTTCGTTATGCAGAAAATGCAGTTGGCCTTACCTTTTCTCATCTGTAGTGAAATGACGGTTGGTTGGTTCCTTACTTTAGGGGCTGTGTACTTTGGGTGTGTGTAGAATTAGTCTGATAACCAGTGTTAATTGTGATGGCTGTATTAGTGTGTGTTATCTGTGATTCAGGTAGAAGGGCTGCAGACGAATATTTTTTTCAGATTGTTCCTACATTTGCTATCAAATGCTACCGTCCACGACATCTAGCTGTGGACGAGGCTACTAAATACCATCGCAGTTAGCACCTGGCGGCGAACGATGGAACTAATATATCGATATCAAACTAACCTACAAATTTTAGCTTCCACAAATGTAGTTAGTGGAAGGTTCTCTTTCTTGCCATAAATCTTTGACATGGGACCGCCGGCTTTACTTCCCCTCCGAAGGAAGGCATACTGAGGGAATTTTTAACGCTCTTAAAAATCCGACGACTTCGGCTGGGTTTGAACCCACGATCTTGGGCATAGAAGCTCAGCATGCTACCAACTACGCCACCAAAGCCGCCGCAGTGAAATGAACTTAATCATATTTAAGAGCGTCCTTATTGATGTTCAATCTAACTCTAATCTAATCTAATATAACAATAGGTATTTAATAAATTTAATACACCTTAGTCAATAAAATTGAATTAATCTGATATAAATTAATTAATACCAGTTTCGGCCATAATATGGCCTTCTTCAGCAATTGTTTTCAAAAGGAAGAGAAACTATTGTCATTACTGGCAAAGTTTTTGAAATAATATTTAACTTGAAATTTTCTATGAAAAATGTATTAAAATATTTACAAAACATAAATGTAACAAAGATAAAATATTTTTATATAATAATAATAATAGTTATAATGATAATAATATCGTTTGGCCTAGGGTGCCGAGTGCAAGCTTTGTAATTTGCGCCCAGAGGGCAGTTTGCATGACAAATTTTTTAGTTGATCCTTGAAGCGCTATGAAAGCCAAGGAGGTTAGATGACACTATAGCGCTTTCTAGTAGAGAGAGGAGGAACTTTTTGTGTTGGCGGAAAATCCCGGGATTAATTTTGCCATTATGAACACGGCCTACTGAATTCAAATGGGTTCTTTGACATGCCAACATCGTATGACATGCGTGTCGTAATTTGTGCCGCCTTTCAAAAATCACTTACTACGGCCAGGAGCGAACCTGCAAGATTGGGGTCAGTAGACCGACACGTTAACCTCTCACCCACCGTGGTAAGCCGATTTGTCTATGAAAAAATTATAAAAAATATTTACAAAACAAATGTGTAACAAAGATAATATAAAGTAATTTTGTAAAAAATGACATATATCTAAATTGTGTGGTGTTTGTATATTTCTATAAGTAGACTAAACAATTTTTCATTAAAAGATATCTTCAGATGGTCTCTCTATGAGATGAATAAAAGCCCTTTTTGGAATGGAGCATAGGTTGGAATATTTACTGTAATTATCATCTTGCTCCAATGAAAATCTTGATGTGATATGGAAATGTTGATGGTCCTTGACAATCAGATCTGGTTAATTGGCAATAATGAAAAATATTATGTTGATTATAACAATAAAAAGACATAGTTCCGTGAAGAACTAAATAGCCTATCCTAGGACACGAGATAAGAAAACGATATTTTAAAAAATTGCACAGTCACCATTTTTAAGTTTCCTTCATTTTCCATTAATTTAGCTGTCAGTATATTAAGGCTTGTACATGTATGAAGATATACCGGGCCAAGTTTCACAGCGTTTGGATGAAAATCGTGAGATAAATCCATTGAAATATTTAAATTTTGCGTTGCCGCCATCTTGACTATGTGCTCACCAGGCTATTGAATGATCCATAGGGGAACTTATGTTAATATCCTCCATTAAACATACAAAATTTCATTTTGATTGCTGTATTAGATTCGGGAACCGTCTAAATATTTCGGATGGTCGCCATGTTGAATTGTTGTATGTGTCGGCCATAGAGATATGTACCATCAAATGAAAATTATTGTGTAGGTTCGTGATTCAAACGTTCTCTTTATTGCTTGATCAAGACACCAAAAAAAATCGCACAGCTGCTATTTTCAGGTTATATTAACAACTGAACTAAGTTAGATGCCAGTGTATTACAATGTGTATATAAATTTGCTGTACAAAATGTCACTGAGGTCGTGTGATTCATTCGCGCCAAAAGTCTATTTAAATGTTTCAAATTCTCTTGGCCACCATGATCGTTTTGTACTTAATAGGTTTATTAAAGTCACATGGATGAACTTCTAGTAGTACTCTTTATCACCGTACAAATTTTCAGGGCAATATATGTTACTGTTGCGGGGATATAGAATGCCAGAGAAATATTTCGTGCGGCCGCCATGTTGGATTGGTGAAAAGTCTTTGAAAGGCATTGTCGAGGTCGGATGAAGCAGTAGTATGTACTTACCGAGTTTCATTGAAATCCCTTCGATCATTTAGATTTTATTAGAGGGGGACACACACACAGACACACACACACATGGACGAAAGGTGATCTCATAAGCCTATTTGTTCATAAATGAAAATAGTATAAAATATAGCACTTCTGTTGTAAATAAATAAATAAATAAATAAATAAGTTAATAAAAATTAACAAATAAATGAAGAAATAAGTGAATAAATAAATAAATGAGTAAATAAGTAAATAAATGAGTACATAAATAAATGAATAAATAAATAAAACTAGAGTGAGACCTTAGCAATAGACACTAGATGCACGAAACTGGAAAGGGTCTACCACTCCTGTAAGAGCATCTACACATCCAAGTGCCTCTCTAAGAACCTTAAACTTCTACATTACAACTCAGTATTAAGACCTTCCGTTCTATATGCCTCTGAGTGTCTCCTGATAAACCGGAAAGGCCCTCTGAGGAAACTAGAGCTCAAGGAACGGAAAATACTTAGAAGGATTTTAGGACCAATAAGGGAAGAGGGTGGTACTTACAGGATCAGGCACAACAATGAGCTCTATGATCATCAAGAAGATATCGTCACATCCATGAGGAAGAGACGATTAGCTTTCAACGGACATCTGACACGCATGGGTCCAGATAGACTTACCAGCCAGATCTTCACCACGACAGGAAGAGGGAAAGCGTCCAAAAACAAGTGGATCACCACAGTGAAGTCAGACCTAGAGCAACTTGGAATTTCATCCAAAAACTTACAGGATCGATCACAATTCCGACAGATGATTCAATATGGTATCTTTCCAGTGTCTCTCACCAGCAGGAAGAGTACAGGGACTACCAGACCGAAGTTGACACAGGAAAGAAAGCAGACACACAGCCAGAAGATGAAAGCTGCCTGGGATAAGAAAAAACATAAATTCCTTACAAGAAGTCAAAATGAGCCCCGTGGTCCTCAGTAGGCCCAAACGAAAAGAAGAAGAAGAATAAATAAATTAATAAATGAGTAAGTAAATAAATAAATAAATAAATGATTAAATGAGTAAATAAATAAATGATAAACAGATAAATAAATTCATAAAATGGCACTTCTGTTGTACAATTTATTCGCATATTATATTATCCTCCCAAACGGTCCACCATGCATTTTCTAAACACCCTATATACGTAACTACAACAGAAAACAATGGCTATTCAGGTTATTGTGCCATCATATAAGGGCGATTGTTTGGAAGACCATCGCCATACAGACGTTGTCTTACGGTGCTCTTCAGTTGTGAATGGACACTGTTTACAGCCAACAGTAGGAGATGTAAGAAATATTATGTATTGTTTGTGCGGCTCGGAGCCCACCATCCTGTACTCGTCGCTCTGTTATCTACCGTAGTGCTTCACTTTTCATTATTTTAAGTGAAACTTGAATGCGCGGTCTCTTATATCTTCTCCATTCCTCGTGGATTTTTTTTTCTGGTTTGTTCCACCTCCTTTATTTTCTTCATTTCAACTCTACTTTATAGAGATTCGTATTATGGTCGTTGTGTTGCCCATCGCTTACTTCTCTTTTTTTCTTTTACCATATCCTTTACTTGATCCAAGTATTTCTTTTATAGTGCACAAATAGGTAATAATTATATCCAGATTGAATGCTTAGGCTTGAACTGTATCAGTTAACCTAAAGTAACTCGAGAAGACTCTGTTATACTAGCAGACGTACCCCCTCTTTTACGGGATAATTATGAATTCTCTGTATTTATCATCTCCCGCGTCCGAGATCATTGTTGCCAATCATACCAGATTTCTATTACGCGAATTGGGACTTAATCCTTCTGGAGACAAAGCGGAGAAAATTGAAAATAGTCCTAATGGAAACAGGTGCGTTTCTGAAATTCTTAATATTACAAGTAGTTCCGTGAAGACCTAAATAGCCTATTTTCATATATCCCACTGGTCTTCAGTATTGAAACTACCCTATCCTATAAAAAAGTCCATGTGATAGGCTCTACTAAATAGCTTTTGGTTCGCGACCTATTTCTTCACAAGCGCTATTACAATGAAAAGTTATGTGCTAGAATATATAGCTTTCATTATCGGTGAAAATTTGAGTTTGATTGCTTAAATAGTTTTGGAGATATTGAGAACCGGTGAAATGTATCGCATGGACGCCATACTGGATTGTTGAAGGCCTATATGTATGCTGTAGAATTATATACCAGCAGATGCACATTATAAGTGTGGCTCATTATACCAACCTGCATTTCTATCGCTTGTTTAGGACACGAGAAATATAAACGTGATTCACAAAGTTAAGTATAGCCACAATTCTTTAGTTCTCATTGAATTAAATTAGACACCTAGGCCTTGTATGAAGTTGCGTTGGGTTCGGTTAATCAAGTTCCGAGAAAAATCTATATGAAAATTTAAACTTTGCGTCACCGCCATGTTGGATTGGCGTTCATCAGGTTATTGAAAGGCAACTTATGTTGCTGTAATAGATTCGCAGATATTGAGAACCATCTAAATATTTCTGATGATCGCCATGCTGGATTGCTCTACATGTAGGCCATAGAGTTATGTACCATTAGATGAAGATTATTGTTTAGGTTCATTATTCAAACGTTCACTTCGATTGCATCATTTGGACACACAAAATCAAATCTTAATTATTTTTTTTCACAGCTGCCATCTTGCTTTTATGAGAAACATTTAAACATTTATCGTACCAAGTTGTACTGCACTCGAATGATTATACCTTGAGTAAAATTAAATAACAAAATTTCGTTTGGCCGCCATGTTGGTTTTGTTCTTATCATGTATTTGAGCGCAACATAGCTGAACGTAACTTAGTATTTATTCTCTATCACCATACAAAATGGCAGGGTGATATCAGTAATTCTTTCAGAGATATAGAATACCGCTGAAATATTTCACGCGGCCACCATTTTGAATTGGTGAAACGTATTTTAATTTGACGGGCACGGACGGGGTCGGACAAATTAGTACTATATACTTACCGAGTTTAAATGAAATCGCTATTGCCGTTTATATTGCATTAGGGGGACACACACATGCACACACATACGCGCGCCGACACACATACACGGACACACATGGATCTCATAAGCCTATTTTTAGCCTACTTTTCACATTTTGCAAAAATGAGGAAAAAGTAGATTTATGTGATCGATCCGGGCAAATGTGTGTTTATCTGTCTGTCTGTCCTTCTGTCTGTCTGGCTAGCTGTGTGTAGGCCCCCTATCAACTCCTAAACGGCTGCAGCAATCGAAACAAAATTTGGTTGGGGTAAAGATCTATACCTGAATATCTCAATGCTGTATTTGAAAATGATATCAGTGCTACCTACTGCTGAAAAATCGCAATTAAAATTTGAGCTCTATGTTGGATATCTTGGAAGGTACGAATGGGAGCTATTTCAAAATTGGCACACGTATAGATAATAGTATTGCAGTTTAATTTCCAGGAGACCATAAATGGCAGTGTTGCCAAAATGATAATAAACCTGCAGATAGGTCCAATTTTTAAATGCATAACTTCTACACTATCAATTGGAATTCAATCAAATTTTGTATGTGGTATGTGTACATAAACAGATATGACTGAGCGTATTCTTAAGATCCACAAGGGCTGCCAACTGTTAATAAATGCTCTCAATTTCTTTTATACCAATACCAATATATCAAAACGTATGCAAGCCGACAACTTTAAACTATGCACACGTATAGTACCTAACATTCTATATTAATTTGGAGTAACGTATATACGTCAGTGCAACCAACATGATTCTAAGCCTGCTGAGAGGTCCAACGTTAAATACATGTAACTTCTATACTATCATTTGTATTTCAACTAAATTTCGTATGTGCTATATGTACCATAACATATATGACTATGCGTATTCTTAAGAACAACCAGGGCTGCCAACTGTTAATAAATGCTGTCTCTATTTTTATTACCCTAATATCAATATATCAGAATGTATGCAAGCCAATAGCTCTAAACTTTGTACACGTATAGTAACTGGCATTCTAGATTAATTTGGAGTAACTACTGTGCCCAACTCTAGGAATGGGTATTCCAAGATTCAGACACCTAGATATCAAGGGAAAGGCTACAGCCGCTTTTGAAAGTTGAGATATTTGAATATCGCGCTCCATTGCTTCTCGAAGCAATTAGAAAGAATATACCGATACTTGCATGTCAAGTGACGTAGCGAGTAATAGCAGAGGTTGAGGCTATTTATTGATTAAATAGTTAGCCATGGAGTAGAGACTTGAGACTTGGATCAGATTACTGGCACGGCCAAATGAAAGAGAATGCAATTAGTATCAAGTAAATCGGACCAGGGATACCAGAGATATGAGGATTTCCAGATTTCAGCTGATGCGGCGTGACCCTGGCAGTTTTGAATAAAAGCCGGCCGGCCGAGGCATGGTTAGCTCACTCCGACACAAGCACTTGCCAAGCAAGGTGCTACTACGCTGAGCCAAGGCACATGGTTGCCGGATCTACGCAGAAGTAATTTTCAAAGTTGTGATAGTCACAAAAGTGCTGCGCTACGAAGTGGAACTTAGTAAGTTTCCGGCGAGGAGAATCACTGAGGTGATTGAATTTTTTTTCTACAGGCATTAGTGGAAATATTTATGTTTCTACATGGACATATGCTAGACTTTGTCTAGAGTTAGTACTTTGTCACAGTCCAGTAATATCCTAATACTTGGATGTTTAAGTCCATTTCGGTCAGTTTTCATATTGGTAACTTGTTAACCACTTCGATCTATCAGTACACTGAAGACCAGTCGATCACGGTGGTGTTCGTTAGTCTACGCAAGGGAAACTACGGGTTGCTTAGCGCATGGTAGATGGTGTTAAACCATGCCCAGGGAACGATCTTCAGAACAGCCGTTGATTGGTTAGACTGTCAGTGTCTTCTTGTATTGATAAGATTGCCGTGAGTTATGTTACAACTGACATATCTAAGAATAGATCACTTAGATCTGACCCCATTTAAACAAACTGTTATGGCTTTGATAGATGCCCATATTAAAATGGAACAACAGTTAATTCAAACGTCAAGAGATACTACAACTATGTCTGACTAGACGGATTGTGGGTATATAATGGCGGCCGATACAAGGATTATACGTGCTTGTCCGATAGGGCATGTCTATGGATAAATCTGGTACAGACCAGGTTCGCTACGCTTCAAGACCATCAAGAAATGTAAGCCACATTTGAATTATATTATGCCTAGCTAATTGGAACAAACTATTTTTCTGCAGATGACCAACACATTTATTTTTCTTCGTATTTAAATCTTGCAATGATTTACGCAAGACATATTAGAGTTATTCTGAGTATTTTCAGCACTCAGAACAGTTTAGGATCGATGACCGAGCATTTCGAGCATTTATTTGAATATTTCATATTTTTGGGAAATCACGGTAATCAGCCGATGTAACTGTAAAGGTTTATAATTATTTTTGTTGAGGAATGGATATTTTTTCCATATTCGAAGGTTCGAACATGTGGATTCTCACATAATGAAATAATAATTAAATATATTTAAAATAATATAACTAATAATAATAATAATAATCCACTAATAATAATAATAATAATCCACTAATAATAATAATAATAATTTTTATAACTTTTCTAAATAATTCTTGGATACCGGTATTATATTTTCTAATAATCATATGTATTGAGAAAGAGCCTATGAAGTAGTTTAATCATTTCTAGTTTGGAACAGGAGATTTTCCGAAGGAGAGTGGTTAGCGCAAGCCCGTATTCAACCAACATGTCAGTTCTGGTTGAACAGTTGATATTTGCATTGAGCAAAGTATATTTTTCAGATAACACGGAGAGGCATGAAACGGGAAGCAAATGATATTTGTATCAAATAGGATATTTTTGTATTTATATAAAATCATGACGTAAATACACTCGAAAGTGAAATAAAGATTTTCATAAGTATGGTAAATTCACGGGTTGAACTGAATGGTAAAATAAAATAAACTTTGCATATTAAGGCTTTCACGGCCCGGATTATTATGTAAATAATTCATGCTTTTGGGCTAATGCCGTGTGTATTTTTAATTTGAACCATACGTTTCGGAGAAACCTTGCCTCCTTTTTCAATGGAAATAAACAATGTGGCCATAGAAAGTAAATCAATGAGATTACAAAAAATATAGATAAATTCCTCTGTTCGTCACCAGAGAGCAGCTGCCAGAAATTACTGTATGGACCATGGTGGAACGGCGGACAGATTAGTAAGTAACGAGAAGGTAAAGGGGGCGGTGTGGAAATATAGAAACTCCTCGAAGAATGAGGAGGGGGGAGGGGGAGGGTTAGATGGATATATAGGGAAACATAAACAAAAGGGAAGTGTATCTGAACGATACCTAACGTCATACAGTCAACGGCGAAAAAACAGATGGAAACTCCCCAGTGACGAACAAAGGAGATCAAATCCAGGCTCTGAGCCCTAAAGGGAAAATGTACAATTTTAAATATGTGAAGAACTGAGAGACTGAGAGGAACTATCTCCCTGGATCCTTAATAACTGGTAGCCAAGTGTCACTTAGCTGATATCCAGTGTCTCTGTTAAAATTATTGGGATTTTTACGAATTTCAACTGCCTCCCTTATAATTCTAGACCAGTTGTGCTTAACAAGGGCAAGCGCATGAGCATCCTTGAAACGAACATCGTGCCCTGAAGACAGGGCATGTTCAGCTATAGCTGATTTGTCAGGTTGGTTTAGACGGATGTTCCTTTGATGCTCTTTGATGCGAGTTGCAATGGACCGTTTTGTTTGTCCAATGTAGACTTTTCCGCAAGTACATGGGACTTCATACACCCCAGGTTGTAGTGATGGGGACAATTTATCTTTGTTTAATGCTAAACGTTGACCAATTTTCGTCATAGTGCCGAAAACTGTTTTTATCTTGTGCTTGCGGAGAATCTTAGCAACGCGGTCAGTGGTGTTGTGAATATAAGGGAGGTAAGCAGTTCCTTTCACGTCGGAGCTCTGAGAAGGTTGTCTATCCCTCCTTCTGGGATGTAGGGACCTATATATAGTGGATTCATTATAGCCATTATCCATAAAGATGGTTTGTAAGGCATGTAACTCTTTCTGAAGAGTTGATGCCTCACAAATACGTTCCGCTCTTTTGGCTAGAGTTGTTATAATTCCTTGTTTTTGTGCTGGGTGATGGTGGGAGTCCGCATGTAAATACCGGTTAGTGTGAGTTGGCTTACGGTAGACGCTGTGCCCCATGGAGCCATCCGCCTTTCTCCTCACAAGAACATCCAAAAAAGGTAAGCATCCACCCGACTCTAGCTCCATTGTGAAGTGGATTGAAGGATGCAGCTGATTTAGGTGGTTCAGAAAGTGGTTCAGTTTCTCAGAACCCTCCTCCCACACCACGAACGTATCATCCACATACCTCCACCAAATCACAGGTTTGAAAGACGCCGAAGATATAGCCTCCCCCTCAAAATGTTCCATGAAAAAATTTGCCACGACAGGCGAGAGTGGACTTCCCATGGCCACACCATCAGTCTGCTCGCAATATTTACCATCCCACAAGAAATAACTGGAACACAAGCAGTGGTGGAATAATCGGGCAATGTCCTCAGGAAACAAATCCTTGATGAGTGACATGACCGAGTCCACCGGCACTCTGGTAAACAAGGACTCTACATCAAAACTCACCAAAATAGCATTTGGTTGAACGGCGATGGTTGACAATTTTTCGACGAAATGGGTTGAATCCCTAATGTAGGACTGTGTGCGCCCCAAGTGTGGCTGAAGCAACTTGCTGAGATATTGCGCAAGAGCGTAAGTTGGAGAACCTATTGTGCTAACAATTGGTCGAAGAGGGACGTCTTGCTTATGGATTTTTGGAAGACCATACAATCTCGGAGGAACAGCGTCTCTCGGAATAAGACATCTTCCCTCTTCTTTTGGAATAGATGACAGTTTAACAAGCTTAGCAGTGGCATTGGATACACGAGTGGTTGGATCACGAGTGCACAGTCTGTAGACAGGATCAGATAACAAAATCGAGATTTTACTTTTATAATCAACGGTATCCATCACCACTGTCGCATTTCCCTTGTCAGCAAGAAGAATAGAAATGGTGTCATTATTTCTTAGTTCCTTCAATGCCTTTCTTTCACCCCGAGTTAAATTGGGTGCGGGTACTTTAGAGGATCTTAATATCCTCACACTTTCTTGTCTAACTTCTTCAGCTTCATCTGGAGGTAAATTGTAGATGGCAGCCTCAACGGATGTGATCAACTCCTCTGTAGGAATTTTGGAGGGTGCGAGAGCAAAGTTGAGACCTCTGCTTAGTAAAGTTGTTTGATAGTCATCTAAAGGGGTATTAGAAAGATTTACTACAACTTTACTAGTATCAAGAACCGTACGAGGAGCTGTTTGTCTCGAGGACAATCGAAGGAACTTAGCTCTTTGTCTATCTACAGCCCGACAAAAATTATTCTCGGCCTGAATAGCGGAGATACGTTCAAAGAACAGCCACCATTCCTCTGAGAGAATGCTACTAAGAAGCAGATGTAAGTGTAATAACTCACGGGAAACTGCGTCCAATTCAGTACGAGAGTTCTGGATCCTCTCGATAACGAGTGCCTTGCTAGCGCGCTGATAAATTCTCATAGCATTATGAGTGTGTATAGTTTGCTTCAATTTTACACAGTTGGGAATGATGTTATGATCCCTGCATCTAAGAAAGAAGGACAACGATGAAAGGAGAGAGCTCCTTCTTCGCCTCAACTTACTAAATTTAGATGATTGTCGAACAACTTCCTCCCCATAGAGGTTTCTAATTTGCATATTAAGGCTTTCACGGCCCGGATTATTATGTAAATAATTCATGCTTTTGGGCTAATGCCGTGTGTATTTTTAATTTGAACTATACGTTTCGGAGAAACCTTGCCTCCTTTTTCAATGGAAATAAACAATGTGGCCATAGAAAGTAAATCAATGAGATTACAAAAAATATAGATAAATTCCTCTGTTCGTCACCAGAGAGCAGCTGCCAGAAATTACTGTATGGACCATGGTGGAACGGCGGACAGATTAGTAAGTAACGAGAAGGTAAAGGGGGCGGTGTGGAAATATAGAAACTCCTCGAAGAATGAGGAGGGGGGAGGGGGAGGGTTAGATGGATATATAGGGTAATGGCTATAATGAATCCACTATATATAGGTCCCTACATCCCAGAAGGAGGGATAGACAACCTTCTCAGAGCTCCGACGTGAGAGGAACTGCTTACCTCCCTTATATTCACAACACCACTGACCGCGTTGCTAAGATTCTCCGCAAGCACAAGATAAAAACAGTTTTCGGCACTATGACGAAAATTGGTCAACGTTTAGCATTAAACAATGATAAATTGTCCCCATCACTACAACCTGGGGTGTATGAAGTCCCATGTACTTGCGGAAAAGTCTACATTGGACAAACAAAACGGTCCATTGCAACTCGCATCAAAGAGCATCAAAGGAACATCCGTCTAAACCAACCTGACAAATCAGCTATAGCTGAACATGCCCTGTCTTCAGGGCACGATGTTTGTTTCAAGGATGCTCATGCGCTTGCCCTTGTTAAGCACAACTGGTCTAGAATTATAAGGGAGGCAGTTAAAATTCGTAAAAATCCCAATAATTTTAACAGAGACACTGGATATCAGCTAAGTGACACTTGGCTACCAGTTATTAAGGATCTAGGGAGATAGTTCCTCTCAGTCTCTCTGTTCTTCACATATTTAAAATTGTACATTTTCCCTCTAGGGCTCAGAGCCTGGATTTGATCTCCTTTGTTCGTCACTGGGGAGTTTCCATCTGTTTTTTCGCCGTTGACTGTATGACGTTAGGTATCGTTCAGATACACTTCCCTTTTGTTTATGTTTCCCTATATATCCATCTAACCCTCCCCCTCCCCCCTCCTCATTCTTCGAGGAGTTTCTATATTTCCACACCGCCCCCTTTACCTTCTCGTTACTTACTAATCTGTCCGCCGTTCCACCATGGTCCATACAGTAATTTCTGGCAGCTGCTCTCTGGTGACGAACAGAGGAATTTATCTATATTTTTTGTAATCTCATTGATTTACTTTCTATGGCCACATTGTTTATTTCCATTGAAAAAGGAGGCAAGGTTTCTCCGAAACGTATGGTTCAAATTAAAAATACACACGGCATTAGCCCAAAAGCATGAATTATTTACATAATAATCCGGGCCGTGAAAGCCTTAATATGCAAATTAGAAACCTCTATGGGGAGGAAGTTGTTCGACAATCATCTAAATTTAGTAAGTTGAGGCGAAGAAGGAGCTCTCTCCTTTCATCGTTGTCCTTCTTTCTTAGATGCAGGGATCATAACATCATTCCCAACTGTGTAAAATTGAAGCAAACTATACACACTCATAAAGCTATGAGAATTTATCAGCGCGCTAGCAAGGCACTCGTTATCGAGAGGATCCAGAACTCTCGTACTGAATTGGACGCAGTTTCCCGTGAGTTATTACACTTACATCTGCTTCTTAGTAGCATTCTCTCAGAGGAATGGTGGCTGTTCTTTGAACGTATCTCCGCTATTCAGGCCGAGAATAATTTTTGTCGGGCTGTAGATAGACAAAGAGCTAAGTTCCTTCGATTGTCCTCGAGACAAACAGCTCCTCGTACGGTTCTTGATACTAGTAAAGTTGTAGTCAATCTTTCTAATACCCCTTTAGATGACTATCAAACAACTTTACTAAGCAGAGGTCTCAACTTTGCTCTCGCACCCTCCAAAATTCCTACAGAGGAGTTGATCACATCCGTTGAGGCTGCCATCTACAATTTACCTCCAGATGAAGCTGAAGAAGTTAGACAAGAAAGTGTGAGGATATTAAGATCCTCTAAAGTACCCGCACCCAATTTAACTCGGGGTGAAAGAAAGGCATTGAAGGAACTAAGAAATAATGACACCATTTCTATTCTTCATGCTGACAAGGGAAATGCGACAGTGGTGATGGATACCGTTGATTATAAAAGTAAAATCTCGATTTTGTTATCTGATCCTGTCTACAGACTGTGCACTCGTGATCCAACCACTCGTGTATCCAATGCCACTGCTAAGCTTGTTAAACTGTCATCTATTCCAAAAGAAGAGGGAAGATGTCTTATTCCGAGAGATGCTGTTCCTCCGAGATTGTATGGTCTTCCAAAAATCCATAAGCAAGACGTCCCTCTTCGACCAATTGTTAGCACAATAGGTTCTCCAACTTACGCTCTTGCGCAATATCTCAGCAAGTTGCTTCAGCCACACTTGGGGCGCACACAGTCCTACATTAGGGATTCAACCCATTTCGTCGAAAAATTGTCAACCATCGCCGTTCAACCAAATGCTATTTTGGTGAGTTTTGATGTAGAGTCCTTGTTTACCAGAGTGCCGGTGGACTCGGTCATGTCACTCATCAAGGATTTGTTTCCTGAGGACATTGCCCGATTATTCCACCACTGCTTGTGTTCCAGTTATTTCTTGTGGGATGGTAAATATTACGAGCAGACTGATGGTGTGGCCATGGGAAGTCCACTCTCGCCTGTCGTGGCAAATTTTTTCATGGAACATTTTGAGGGGGAGGCTATATCTTCGGCGTCTTTCAAATCTGTGATTTGGTGGAGGTATGTGGATGATACGTTCGTGGTGTGGGAGGAGGGTTCTGAGAAACTGAACCACTTTCTGAACCACCTAAATCAGCTGCATCCTTCAATCCACTTCACAATGGAGCTAGAGTCGGGTGGATGCTTACCTTTTTTGGATGTTCTTGTGAGGAGAAAGGCGGATGGCTCCATGGGGCACAGCGTCTACCGTAAGCCAACTCACACTAACCGGTATTTACATGCGGACTCCCACCATCACCCAGCACAAAAACAAGGAATTATAACAACTCTAGCCAAAAGAGCGGAACGTATTTGTGAGGCATCAACTCTTCAGGAAGAGTTACATGCCTTACAAACCATCTTTAAGGGTAATGGATATAATGAATCCACTATATATAGGTCCCTACATCCCAGAAGGAGGGATAGACAACCTTCTCAGAGCTCCGACGTGAGAGGAACTGCTTACCTCCCTTATATTCACAACACCACTGACCGCGTTGCTAAGATTCTCCGCAAGCACAAGACAAAAACAGTTTTCGGCACTATGACGAAAATTGGTCAACATTTAGCATTAAACAAAGATAAATTGTCCCCATCACTACAACCTGGGGTGTATGAAGTCCCATGTACTTGCGGAAAAGTCTACATTGGACAAACAAAACGGTCCATTGCAACTCGCATCAAAGAGCATCAAAGGAACATCCGTCTAAACCAACCTGACAAATCAGCTATAGCTGAACATGCCCTGTCTTCAGGGCACGATGTTTGTTTCAAGGATGCTCATGCGCTTGCCCTTGTTAAGCACAACTGGTCTAGAATTATAAGGGAGGCAGTTGAAATTCGTAAAAATCCCAATAATTTTAACAGAGACACTGGATATCAGCTAAGTGACACTTGGCTACCAGTTATTAAGGATCTAGGGAGATAGTTCCTCTCAGTCTCTCTGTTCTTCACAAATTTTAAATTGTACATTTTCCTTCTAGGGCTCAGAGCCTGGATTTGATCTCCTTTGTTCGTCACTGTGGAGTTTCCATCTGTTTTTTCGCCGTTGACTGTATGACGTTAGGTATCGTTCAGATACACTTCCCTTTTGTTTATGTTTCCCTATATATCCATCTAACCCTCCCCCTCCCCCCTCCTCATTCTTCGAGGAGTTTCTATATTTCCACACCGCCCCCTTTACCTTCTCGTTACTTACTAATCTGTCCGCCGTTCCACCATGGTCCATACAGTAATTTCTGGCAGCTGCTCTCTGGTGACGAACAGGGGAATTTATCTATATTTTTTGTAATCTCATTGATTTACTTTCTATGGCCACATTGTTTATTTCCATTGAAAAAGGAGGCAAGGTTTCTCCGAAACGTATGGTTCAAATTAAAAATACACACGGAATTAGCCCAAAAGCATGAATTATTTACATAAAATAAACTTGTAAGTTTATTAATCTTCCAGTGTTGATAACAAGCAGAGGCTTGATTTATTGTATAAATTTTGGGAAGAAAATTTATGTGTGTGGAGTAGTTGAAATGCCATTCCCAGGTGCGCATATTTAAGTCGCAGGAATGAGGAGATTTTTTCGAGCATCAATCAAATAGCAGGTTCGATGGCTCAGGTTTATAGTAGGAGTATTGGAACCACACATTTCGTCGTATGAATGACCCGAAGGTTATTTCTTAGAAACCATCAGTTCTTATTTACATCTTGTTTACGAATTCCATTTAGACTTTGATTTTGCTAGAACCCGGATTTGTCATGATAGTAGTTTATTCTTCTTCAGAGGAAGACCTTTGCCGTTGTTGTTGTAATATTGTGTTCTTACACAAATAATAGAATGGGCCACTGCCAATTAAACATAATTCTTTAACCACGAATAATTTGAAGGATATTTTCAATCCTAGTGCCATGAACTAAATGAATTTATTTTGAAGCTACAATGCTTATTTCCGCATTCTGTCGAAGAATTGCAAGTTGTGAAAGTTACTAAAAGGGCCACAAATATAAATATTTTTCTTAATGATGATTCTAAGTGGAAAATCAAATAGTTGAATGGTTCAACCATTTATTGATCAAGTTGATGATTCAGAAATCATATATTTTGTTAGGAACTTGAAGTTCATAATCGAGTCACTTCTCGAAATGTTTAATGTCAGAAGAACAATTAATTTTTTTGTTGTGCTTCGCACAGTTCTTCGATGCTATGCTCAAGGTCAAATACTTTTCAGATGTTATTAATATGTGTAAATAATTTGTGTTGCTTCAATGATAACAATATTTTTCGACAATATTTTTGAAACTGGAAAAATAAGTGAAAGTTAAAAATTCTATGAACATTTATTCTACGAGTGTTAATATTATGTAAGAATTCAAACAGTGAACTACGATATTTCCAGTAGAGACAATTAAATTTGAACTGGATTTAATCATAAATAATTTTGGAGCACAGTCTACAGGACTGACAATCAGACTTGTGTTTCCAAAAAAATAACTGACAAATGTGTTTGGAAAATTTCTGTATATTGTGTAAATAGGAGTGTGGGTCGCCACACGTGAGTGATGCTGCTTTGAGCATTTTTGCAGTCAAGTTTAAATTCAAAATAAACTGAGATAATTTTACAGGATGTGTTATACCCAATTGAATCTCCTTCTATCCTTATTGTTGCATTGAGCCAAAAATCAGTAAAGCGTTTTTTTCATTTGATGTCGTTTTTGCGATTTGCTTTAACCCATCTGGCGCCCCGGGATATTTTGACACTCGTGCTGACTGATTATTGGTAAAATGCATATGTGGTCGTGCGGACTCCGGTCTAAACGGGCACATAAAATAAGATAGAGAGAGAAATGGCTTCGAACGTGGGGCTCGATTTAGACATGGTCTATCGCATGCCGATTTAAATTGTGATAATTTTTATAGAAATATTTTGGGAGTTGAGAGATGTCTGGTTTGGATGAATAAATTAGTAGGAAACCCAATTAGTGGGGAAAATTAAAAATTTAACGGGATTAATAATTAGAATGGGTTTGATTATTTTTGATAATGGCTTAACCATTAGGGCGTCAAGTAAATTCAGTAGTAAACGTTCGATGACTGGACATACACATTATTAGAATCCAGGTGGAGGATATTTGAGAACTTGCATATTTTTCTTGTTATATTGTGGTAAATGTAATTCGTAAAAGTAGAGAATTTTGTTTTTCCATCACGTCGACATTAGGACAAATCTCATTTTATTAGAGTGTTCCAATTAG
Source organism: Meconema thalassinum (assembly GCA_946902985.2). Taxonomy (NCBI): domain Eukaryota; kingdom Metazoa; phylum Arthropoda; class Insecta; order Orthoptera; family Tettigoniidae; genus Meconema; species Meconema thalassinum. Next base: position 352,930,763 of record OX336394.1, read on the forward strand.
CTATTCATATTTCTTGATCTAGTTATAAGCTTGTGTTTGCCAATATTGTATACCCCTAAGCTTTGAATAATAATTGAAATTATGGAAGAAATGATGAGGATGATGAGCAGTTTGGAAGAGAGTTCCAAAGAAGCTGGACTGCGTGTAGCAGCCATTATGAAAGAAAATACTGAGGCTTTGGAAAGGAAACTTAAAGAAAATTCTGATTCTTTAGAAAGCAGGTTAAAAGATAACTTGAAAGAAAGTTTAGATGAAAAACTTAAGGAAAATTCTGATTCTTTAGAAAATAAACTTAAGGAAAATTCTGATTCTTTAGAAAATAAACTTAAAGAAAATTCTGATTCTTTAGAAAATAAACTTAAAGATAATTCTGATTCTTTAGAAAATAAACTTAAAGAAAGTTTAAATGATAAACTTAAAGAAAGTTCTGATTCTTTGAAAGAAAATTTAAATGGTAAATTTAATTCTATGGAAAATAAATTTAAAGAGAATTCTGAAATTTTGAAAATGTCACTTGAAAGTAAAATGACTAAATTATGCGAAAAAACACATGAGCTCGAAACTTCATTAGCTACTAACGCAAGTTTAATGGACGATAAATTTCGCGATGCCGATCTAAGATCTCAAAGCTTAGCTGATAGGATCGAACATGGTCTTAGGAAAGTTGGTGAAGACATGATCAACCTAGAAGTCAGAGTGAAGAAAGAGAGTAATGAGATGGGAATTCTAGTTGTTCAACGGTTGACAGAACAATTCAAAGAACTTGTAATGGGAGAAATAAGAGAAGGTGTGATTAATGAGTTACAAACTGAAATTAAAACCACAGTTGTCAATGAAATTAAAGACACACTCAAGCTGGAGAACCAAGAGGGAATCAAGGAGATTAGGGAATCTTTGTCATCCCATATTCAAGTAATTTCCAAAGATATCCAAGCAACTCAGAAGGACATATCAGATATGACAGGGTCATTGAAAGGTCACGAGACTGTGATGAACCAGATATCCACTGATGTCAAGGAGAATTGTAAAGAAACTGAAGCAATTAAGAAAATGGCAGAAGAAAACCAGAAGGAACTTGAGGCTATGAAAACTCAAATCAACGACGAGAAACAGTCTGACCATCTGTTGAAAATGCCAAGTGTAAGGGGAAAAGAACAGATACAGATAAATCTAGGAGCAGCTAGAGAAACTGACAGTCAAAGACAGGATGAGGTCAGGACAGTATTTCAATCCAACCCCATAACTGTATTCAAGAATGTAGAGGATAAGCCTTCTAAATTTTCAGGGCGAGATCCTGTAACACCCGTGGAATTTTTGAGAGAAGCAGGGGATTACCTGAAAGATTCCAAGATCCCTAAAGAAAGACAGATCCGAGTGATAGGGAAGTTTTTGGAAGTGTAGCAGTTTTGCCAGCCCACACTGTTGGGTGATAAATGTAACTGTTTACCTTTGCCTAAGCTATGTTGTTTTAATGGGCGCCAAGACCTCAATGCAATGTTGAAATCTAAATTTGTATTTAACAACGTCTAGCTCTGGCAGAACACCTTCAAGACTCTATTCACTCAGATCGTGGTATGATTTGATCATTAACCCAACAAACAATTGTATCAGGAGAAGGAATTGGTCTATATCTAATGCTACCTACTGAAAGCAAAGATTGCATTGTAAAAGAAATGAATTTATTATATAAAACAAGTATAGCAAAATTAATAATAATAATAAGAACAAAATTTAAATTGGAGCGTTGTGATTTGAATATTACCGATAGAAAATTACGTGAAAACGGAGTCTGATAAATTGATTTTACTCTTATTTCCAAGCTATGAAGTTACTGAAATATGAAATGTAAAACAAAGAAAAATGAGAGATTGCGTATTTCTGCGTCATTTGCGCTTACCATTGGAAATTGCCAAGGCATTTCCCTCGTACTTGCTGATGCCGTGAGCTTCCCACAGTCTCCTGGACGTCGTCATCTCCGTCGGAATTTGATGATATTCTGGTAGATTAGATAATTCTATGGTCCGTACCTCGGACCCAAACACACGTACAACCGCACTGGTTAAGTTTTGCAAAAGTTAGTCTTCAACTCCACTGAACATCGGAGCGACACGCACTTCCAACCGTACTCCGCAAGTTCTACACAGATAGTCCGTTCCACCGAACATCGGAGCGTCCCCCGCGTATAACCATACTCCGCAAGTATTTCACAGATAGTCCGTTCCACCGAACATCGGAGCGTCCCCCGCGTATAACCATACTCCGCAAGTATTTCACAGATAGTCCGTTCCACCGAACATCGGAGCGTCCCCCGAGTATAACCATACTCCGCAAGTATTTCACAGATAGTCCTCGTTTCACGGCGCGTCGAACGATATATGCACCTGTTGGCTCCCCCACCACGGTACCGTCTTCCAGCTTACGTTGTCTCCCCTGATTGGCTGAGCACGCCGCCAGTTCCCCTCCTCTGCCTCATTACACTCGGCGTGCGAGAGGGAGAAGTCGTTTTCCGTTCCAACAATTCGCCTTTTCTAGACCTTGCGACCCAGCCTTGCGTAATACTTCTCGACAGGAATCAGCTTGTATTCGAATTCCCAGTGAGTCATGCCTCTCAAATACCCTAACTGACAAAACTCCGTAAAATTCCGTAATCACATAATTTTCTATAATATTGTCGTTCGTAATAATTTGCTTGATAGCGTTTTCTAAGACATAGAAAACCTATCTGAATGCTAATAATTTTTATAAAATGCTCCGAAAATACCTTAATAATAATTATAATAAATTAATAATAATAATAAATTACCATGAAAAATTCTCTTGGCTGAACAATTTGCCGCGTAAATAAATATAGAATGGCTTCCTACTGACTTATGCCAGTTGCATAAAACCCCTCGAAAAACACGTTACATATTCGCCTCGGATCATCGGATGATTTACCGTGACGACGGTCCATTATCCGATTATCCCAGACACGTTAATAAACCCCATCCAAAATACATATTACATAAACGAAATCACCCTAAATTACAGATATATACACTCATATTTTTTCTTCACGCACTTTGCGTCAAAGTTTGTTGTCACTATGGATTGCACTTTGCAACCAGTCCAATGTTTTACATATGGAATAGTGTTCCACGGATATTTCCGCCTCTCAAATTTCTCTATGTTGGAGAAATAGACATAATTAATGTGTGAGCACTATGTATTTATGATGTCATATCACACGCATTGAAGGTGTTCTGATATATTTATATCACCATAGAACTCCCTAATTTCACTGGAGGTCCCCTCCTTATGGTGAAATTTAATCTCACTTATCACTGAGCACACGATCACACTACTGTGGCAGCGCCTCGTGACCATAATACTTAATCTCTCTTTAAAGTAGATTAAATTAATATTGACTTCTGAAAAAAAAACAGTAAATGCGCATTACATATAACACCAAATATTTCTGTGCCGTAATCGCCCTGTCTTGTTAAGTTCCCGTTAACCATATTCTACTTAATACTAGTTCTCAACACAGACCATTTCTCCTCACACAAATAATACCATTGTACAAATTATCTTAAATTACACACTTACAAATCTTACATGGCGAGGCCGTAAACAGAAATCACGTGTGCTGATATGTATGAGTTTCATGAAGGACTGTCTCGCATTCTGATGGCCCATCTTTTATCTCGTGGACGCCTTAAGCTAACAAGCCCTATTCAAGCGCTCCCCCATCTCTTGGAGATAAATGGGAACCCATCAGCGCTGCCAAAAATGGCCTTGGTGCATCGAGACAATTTAGTGCTCAACAGCATCCGACAATCCCGTCATATTTCCCTGTACCTTAAAAACTCTCATTTACTTACATACTACCCCCCTGTGTGACTTCTGATACGCCTGCCTTAAGACCAGATCTTCCACGCACCAGACACCACACTTACTCATTTGATAGGCCGGCTCGCCAGCTAAACACACTCACTTTATGACACATATTTTCGTAGACTATGTATATTATACGTTCCGTATAATCTGTTTCCCTCACTATTCTCCAGCACATATGCTGTTTTCCCAATACGTTTGGAAACTATAACTGGGCCCTCGTAGAGATAAAAGAACTTGGACATGACTTTCTCTAGCTTATTTGACTGTTTCGGCACTCTAAGTAAGACTCTGTCTCCCGGCTCGAATAGGTCAAATTTAGTTTCTTTTTGTTGGCGAATTCTCTTTTGTGCTGACTTAGATAAATTCTGTTTCGCCAACTGGACAGTGTAATCCATCCCCGGTTGCTTACCCTCATTTAATCCCAACACCCTCGCTAGTTCATTTTGTGGTCTTTTTCCGAAGTGAACTTCGTATGGCGTCAATTTCGTGCTCTCATGCTGGACAGAATTCAGCCAAGTCTCGACCTTGGGAAGATGTCCAACCCAGGCCGCATGCTTGTCATGCACTAGAGTCCGAAAAAGACGAGCCACTTCCCTTAATGGACGCTCTGCAGAATTACCCTGAGGGTACCTTACAGAGGAATGAACGTGTGTTATACCAGCTTCCTGCATACTGGTTCTCCATTTCTTTGCAGTAAACTGTGGTCCACTGTCAGATAGTATCCTGAGAGGAATGCCAAACTCAGGTACATACTTATTAATGATCAGACGGCTACACGCTAGTCCCGTGGCTTTCCTTAGCGGATATAGCTTGACATACTTACTAAAAGCGTCAATAACTATAAAAATGTACTCGTAGCCGTACTGTCCTTTAACGATCGGGCCAAATAAATCCACACACAGTAGTTCGCCGGGACTACTGGTGAGAACTGCAGATCTCTCCCCCACTAAATATTTAACTGGATATTTACTCCTTTGACAGGTGTCACACTTAGCTAAAATCCTCCTAACGTCCCTTCCCATTTTACTCCAAATGAAGTCACGACCAATTTCATAGAAGACCTTGGCAGCACCAAAGTGTCCTAATTCCCTATGAATGAACCAAATTAGCTCCTCCCGCAAAGTGGCAGGAACACATATTGCCCACCGATTATTCCTACATTTCCTTGCAAGAAGCCCATCCTGCATCTTGTACGTGAACCGTCCTACTTTCACATACTCTTCTTCACCTTTTTCCAACCTAGCCAGTGGCTCCTTTAACTTAACGTCATCACGTTGCTCCACTAGCATATTTCTCAGTGTCTGTAACGATGCCCTGTTGCTACTGTCCACACATGCACATATTAAAATACCGTCCTCTGCTTTAACCACAGGATAATCCCTACATAAATTAGTGTCCCTCGATAGCATGTCTGCAAGAATGTTATCTTTACCTTTAATATATTTTACTGTGAATTCGTATTCCTGCAGAGCAAGAATCCACCTACTAACTCTGTTAGAACTGAGTTTACAAGTCCTCATATACAGTAATGCATGGTGATCTGTGTGGATCTCAAATTTCCCCCCTACTAAATACATTCTAAATTTCCCTAAACTGAAAACAATACCTAAAAGCTCTAACTCAGTAATCGTGTATCTTTTCTCTGCTGCAGTCAGTCCTCGCGAGGCTAAAGATACAATGCACAGATTACCCTCATCATCTTTCTGACATAATACTCCAGCAATGCCTATATGTGAAGCATCTGTCATAACCACATATTCCTTATCTTTTAACGGATATTTCAGCACTACAGCTTTCTCAAAACCTTCCTTCAGCGCTCTAAAAGCCTGTTCATGCTTGGACTCCCATCTCCACCGAGTCCCACTTTTAAGCAATTCCCTGAATGGTTCTACCAACCCTGAGTATTTAAGAACGAACCTCCTGAAAAAGTTGCAAATTCCCAGGTAAGTTTTTAACTGTTTAACATTCTGTGGCACCTCTGCGTTAAGTATCTTATTAACCCTACTTTCTTCTGGTGTTACACCTCTACTCGACACTCTATGACCTAAAAATGTCACTTCTGACTGACAGAATGACGACTTAGACAGCTTCAAAGTGAACCCTGCCTGATCTAACTTCTGAAAAACTATATTTAAATGACGTAGATGCTCCTCAAAACTGCGTGAACTAATTACCATATCATCTATGTAAATGGTTACAAACTCTCCTGTGTCATCCCCTAATGCGATGTTTAAAGCCCTAATTAAAGCTGCTGAACTACTCTTTAACCCATAAGGTGTTCTACAAAATTGATAAAGGTTATATTTATGACTAAAAGCTGTAAATGGTCTATCTTCGTACATAAGTGGCACTTGCCAAAAACTGGAACTCAAATCTACACAAGTGAAATACTTCTTCCCCTCAAATGTTTGCATTAATTCTTCTATTGACATAGATTTCAGCTGATCTGAACTAATTCTATTGTTAACCAAACGAGCGTCTAAACAAATACGAACAGTGCCGTCGGTCTTGGGTACCGTTATCAAAGAATTAACATACGGACTGTTAGAGTGCTCAATAATCCCATCTTCAAGCATCTGATTAATTTGTGCCTCAACTGCACTCTGATAAGCGAAAGGTACAGGATATCTATGTCCTGTGAATACTGACCTATCAATAACGTTCAATGAATGGGTATAGCAATTGGCCATACCAATGCGATCCTCAAACACTCTCCTATTACACCATAACACATCATAGAGCCGAACACACTGTTCATCCTCTATATTTCCCTGAAATGCAGCCTCACGTAACGAGTCCTCTAGACTTCCGTTCGTAATCACACTGCCCACAAAACATGGAGAACCCCGCTCTACGGCTGGCGATATCTCATTTAAAGTACAAATCACACCTACAATACTACTTCTCTGAATATGGTCATTGAACGCTACTTCTACTTCAGAATCTCCCCATTTAAATTTCAAACTCCCTACATCATAACATAAGTTACCAGACACTCTACTTAGCCACTCTGAACCCAAGATAACACTGAATACTAAATTTGGAATTACAAGACAAATCTGCTTCTCTACATGATTATTAATTTTAATGTCTACTAAAACTTGCTTAGAAATTACTTTAGACCTCTTCCCAACAGCTGTGATAACAAAAGTGCTTTTAATTGGCATCTCCTCAAAATTTACTCCAGTTCCTTTCATTTTATCATAAAATGCACTACTTATGCAACTCTTCATACAACCACTATCAATTAAAACATCTGTGTACGCCTCGGACACGTTAAATTTAACTATGGGGCTCTTACTAACCACTTCCTGAATAATACCTTCATCATTTAGTTCATGTAATAATTCATTTCTCACATTTAGGTCATAGGGTTCCTGTATAATTGTATGGACAGGGCATGCTACAGACTGAGATTCTGACCTTACTTCGCAGCCTGGTTCGCGTTTAAAGAACCGCTACAGCTGGCCGTAGTACTACTAACTACTAAACTGGTCTGGTTGTTCTGGGCTGTGTTGTCATTGTTTGGCTGTATATTACTACCACTAGGCTGTCCTCTTCCTTGACCCCTATTCTGGTTGTAATTATTGTCATTATAATTTCTCCCTTGATTTCCCCTGAAATCATTGTTTCTCCCTTGATTTCCCCTGTAATCATTGTTCCTCCCTTGATTTCCCCTGAAATCATTGTTCCTCCCTTGATACTGATTACCATAGCCATTTCCTCTGTTCTGATATAGCTGATTATTATTATTTCTATTTTGAGCGTTGGCCCCTTCGCCACCGTTCCCTTGAACTTCTTGATGCCTGGCTTCATTAGGTCTATTATTATTATTACCCTGGTTCCGATTGAAATTGTCCTCATAACCCCCTCTCCCTAGTGCATCAAATGTGCTTAACAAATTTTCTACTTGTGATATAGTCTTTACATTCTGGATACAAGCAGCCTCCTTGATCCTATAGGGAAAGTGCCTAAGTAGCAACCTTACCACATCACTTTCCTCCTTCAAGCCATCCAGATATTTACACACTAATACCTGCCCTAAAAAGTATTCGGTCATGGTGGAGCTTCCTTTAGGGTTATATTTACCACACACTACTCCCTCACGATGCTGCGACTGAATAACCTCATTCCAGAACTTTTCACAGAATTTCATTTTAAAATCATTAATATCAGTAAACTTGTCTCTGTAGACAGCAAACCAATTCCTCGTTTCCCCCACAAACACTTGTTCTAAAATTTCAACTACCTGGCACCACTCAATACTACCATTTTCCAACCTCTCCCCGAATTTATTTTCTATAGTGTTCATGAACTCCATTGGGCACCCCTGTCGATTGCTGAACTTACCCAGTTCTACCTCCCTGTGTGTGCTATTCACAAAAACTGGCCTATTCTGACTATTTTCTTGCATGATCCTAGCTTTTAATTTTAATTCTAATTCTGCAATTTTCTCCTCAGCCTTCCTCTCAATACTGTTTACTGTTAATTTAATGTTTCCTTCTGATTCTTCTACTTTATCATATAGCTTTGCTTGTTTCTCCTCAATCTTGCTAATGCTCTCTCTATTACTCTCTCTTAAATCATTTACTTCTGCAAATATTTGCGAGTGGACTTTCTCAATTCTACCCCCCAGCTGTTCCTTAACCTCTTTAGTTGCTACCTGAATTTTGTCAATTTCTCCCCCCAATTGCTTTTTGACCTGCTGTGTTTCCAGTTGCACTAGTTCTTTTAAATTTTCAGCCTGTGTACTGATTCTAATTTCTAACTCCTCCTGTACTTTTCCTAATTTCTTGTCTACATCTGCAATGCTCTCTTTAACCTTCTCTTCCATTACTCCTCTGATTTCTCCTCTAATCTGCTCCATTTTTACACTAATTTCCTTGTTGTTCTTATCTAATTTTGCATTATTCTGTTCTAATTTTGCATTTAAAGCTTCTGTACTTTCTTTATTTTCCCTACTGTTTTGTTCTAATTTAGCGTTGTTTTGTTCCAATTTAGCATTTAAAGCGTCTGTACTTTCTTTATTTTCCCTACTGTTTTGTTCTAATTTAGCGTTGTTTTGTTCCAGTTTAGCATTTAAAGCGTCTGTACTTTCTTTATTTTCCTTACTGTTTTGTTCTAATTTTGCATTTAAGGCATCACTACTAACTTTGTTCTGATACATGAACTCGAGAAGTAATTGGGGCCAAATGTAGCAGTTTTGCCAGCCCACACTGTTGGGTGATAAATGTAACTGTTTACCTTTGCCTAAGCTATGTTGTTTTAATGGGCGCCAAGACCTCAATGCAATGTTGAAATCTAAATTTGTATTTAACAACGTCTAGCTCTGGCAGAACACCTTCAAGACTCTATTCACTCAGATCGTGGTATGATTTGATCATTAACCCAACAAACAATTGTATCAGGAGAAGGAATTGGTCTATATCTAATGCTACCTACTGAAAGCAAAGATTGCATTGTAAAAGAAATGAATTTATTATATAAAACAAGTATAGCAAAATTAATAATAATAATAAGAACAAAATTTAAATTGGAGCGTTGTGATTTGAATATTACCGATAGAAAATTACGTGAAAACGGAGTCTGATAAATTGATTTTACTTTTATTTCCAAGCTATGAAGTTACTGAAATATGAAATGTAAAACAAAGAAAAATGAGAGATTGCGTATTTCTGCGTCATTTGCGCTTACCATTGGAAATTGCCAAGGCATTTCCCTCGTACTTGCTGATGCCGTGAGCTTCCCACAGTCTCCTGGACGTCGTCATCTCCGTCGGAATTTGATGATATTCTGGTAGATTAGATAATTCTATGGTCCGTACCTCGGACCCAAACACACGTACAACCGCACTGGTTAAGTTTTGCAAAAGTTAGTCTTCAACTCCACTGAACATCGGAGCGACACGCACTTCCAACCGTACTCCGCAAGTTCTACACAGATAGTCCGTTCCACCGAACATCGGAGCGTCCCCCGCGTATAACCATACTCCGCAAGTATTTCACAGATAGTCCGTTCCACCGAACATCGGAGCGTCCCCCGCGTATAACCATACTCCGCAAGTATTTCACAGATAGTCCGTTCCACCGAACATCGGAGCGTCCCCCGCGTATAACCATACTCCGCAAGTATTTCACAGATAGTCCTCGTTTCACGGCGCGTCGAACGATATATGCACCTGTTGGCTCCCCCACCACGGTACCGTCTTCCAGCTTACGTTGTCTCCCCTGATTGGCTGAGCACGCCGCCAGTTCCCCTCCTCTGCCTCATTACACTCGGCGCGCGAGAGGGAGAAGTCGTTTTCCGTTCCAACAATTCGCCTTTTCTAGACCTTGCGACCCAGCCTTGCGTAATACTTCTCGACAGGAATCAGCTTGTATTCGAATTCCCAGTGAGTCATGTCTCTCAAATACCCTAACTGACAAAACTCCATAAAATTCCGTAATCACATAATTTTCTATAATATTGTCGTTCGTAATAATTTGCTTGATAGCGTTTTCTAAGACATAGAAAACCTATCTGAATGCTAATAATTTTTATAAAATGCTCCGAAAATACCTTAATAATAATTATAATAAATTAATAATAATAATAAATTACCATGAAAAATTCTCTTGGCTGAACAATTTGCCGCGTAAATAAATATAGAATGGCTTCCTACTGACTTATGCCAGTTGCATAAAACCCCTCGAAAAACACGTTACAGAAGGTCCTGCACTTCTTTGGTTTAGAGCCTTTAGATCCACTCTAACCACTTTTGAGGAGTTTTCTCGTGGGCTATTGAAAAAGTTTTGGTCCCCGGAAACCCAACAGCAAGTCAGAGCAGAGTTATATTCGAAGAGATTCTCGACGTCACAACCTACTCGATACTCGACGTACTTTTCTGGACAGCTTTCTAAACTTCAACATTTAGATCCGCCGATGCCAGATAACGAATTAATTACTGCATTGATACGTCAGTTTCCAGCAGACGTCCAAAGGACATTGAATGCTGCTGACATCTATAATATGGAGCAATTTGACGCGGTATTACAGAAGCTGGATCATACGAACGCTCAATTCTTCCATCAAAAGGGAGGAAAGAATAACAACGCTGTGTACGCTGTTATGGCTGATAGTTATTCTCAAACACCTCGAGAGATTCGAGAGAGGCGAGAAGAGAAAACGCCGAGGGAAGATCCCAATAAGAGAGGATGGAATCAGTACAGTAACAGATACAGTTACAAGCCTTATGTGAGACCGGATGGTGGAAATCGATATAATACTCGATGGAGAAGGCCCAGGGATAATCAAGGAAGGTACCAGGAAAGAAGGTACTATGGTAGAAACAACTACAATAACAGAGGGAATGTGGATACTCGTCAGTCCAATGAAGAGTTCAACAAGGAGACGAGGAAAAACTTGGAAGCAAGACACCAAGATAACTTGCAATTTTTGGAGCAGAGGCCCAATGAACCAGGTCCATCGGGAACACAACAATCCCGGGGGAATGGAAACGAAAAAAAAACTCCGAATTCACAGTAGAAGATAGAATTTTGAACACTTTCACTTCCAGAATTATTAAATGGCAAGCAGAGGATGATGACTTAATTCAACAGAATGACGAACGGAAAGAAATGGGTACAAGAATTAGAATGCCAATCATATCATGCGAAGTATTCGGTATGCCTGTCGATACTTTGATTGATACTGGGGCTATGCTTGGTCTGGTGAGTGAGAAGCTTTATATTCTGTGGAAGCTCAAAGAGAATTTAGAGGAGATTCCAGTATCAGGAATTAAGATCCAAGGAATAATACCCAACAAAATATCTCTGTGTAAAACGCAATTATACTTATGTATTACTATAGGAGGACATGATTTCCGACATGTGTTTGTAGTAATGAAGGACATGGCTTTTGACATGATATTGGGAGCATATTTCATTCAGAAATATCAAGCAGTGATAGACATGAAGACAGAGACGATCAAATTCAAGAATACCGAAGAGATTAACTTCGAGGGAAAAGAAGAGGAAGACATCGAGGGAGATGCTCAATGGTCTCTGATTTTTCATGAAGCTGAAGGAAGAGAAGTCTACACTGAGAAGGAGTCCCCAGAGCTAGGGAAAGTTTTGGAAGAGTATCACGATATTTTCGATATTAAACCTGGTGAAATTAAAGATTTTGAATATCATATTCGTGTAAATGATGATGCACCTTTTCATGCTAAATTGTATCCGGAGCGGAAAAGCATCGAGAAAGGGTAAAAATGCTTATCAAGGAGATGGAAAGCAACAATGTGACTGAAAAGTATACTACATCTTATGTCAATCCATTAGCAGTAGTGTCTAAGCAAGATGGAAGTCTGAGACTATGTTTAGACGCGCGAAATTTGAATTCAAGATTACTGCCAGAGTATGACAGACCACCAATCATTAGGGAACTGTTAAGGAAATTCCAAGGCAAGGTCTGGTTCTCTAATATTGATCTCACTTCGTCCTACCATCACATTAGGCTTAGTGAAGTTTCTAAGAAGTTTACAGGATTTATGTTTGACCAGCAGACATATGTATTTCGCCGTCTACCATTTGGAGTCAAAACATCTGGATCTGTTTTGATCAGAGCACTGGAACAAAATTTGAGTCCTGAAGTAAAAGAGATAGCAATTCGTTACATAGATGATATCTTAATTGCATCTGAGACTAAGGAGGAACATTTGCTACATCTTCAGATGTTATTCGCAGATTTGAGAAAAGCGAACTTTAAAGTAAACCTTCGAAAATGTCAGTTCTTTCGAAAGGAAATAAAATTTTTGGGTCACATTTTGGATTGAGAAGGATACCGTCCCAATGAGACGAAGATAGAGGCAATTGCAAATTTCCCTAGACCTACTAGAGTGAAGATGTCCGCAGTTTTCTCGGGACATGCCAATTCTTTGCAGGGCATTGTCCAAACTTCACCAAGACGGTAGCGCCATTGCAGGAATTATTAAAGAAAGGAAACAAATGGAAATGGGATGAAGATTGTGAACAATCATTTCAAGATGTCAAGAGGTTATTGGTGAACAGCGTGAAATTGGAGTATCCTGACTTTACCAAGAATTTCATCATAGAATCTGATGCATCCACCGTAGGGATTGGAGCTATTCTTCTTCAAGAAGATGAAGATCACAAGAGACGTTACCTGGCGTTCATTAGCAGGAAACTTCGTCCATCAGAAAGGAATTATTACACCACAGAGTTAGAAGCACTTGCTGTAATATTCGCGTTGGAGTCGTGGAAGAAAATGTTAATTGGACATTCAGTAATTGTGAGGACTGATCACCACGCATTGGAATTTATCTTGAGAACAAACTTTGCCAGTGATAGGATAAATAGATGGTCACTTTTTATTCAACAATTCAACCTAGTTATTGAACACACTCCTGGAAAGTTGAACGTTGGAGCTGATTTATTGAGTAGAGCAGTGGAGTCTACATCTAAAGTTTTTCAAGTTAACCTGACGCAGGAGGATGAGGATACCTTGGGAAGATTAAGATTGTTGCATTTATCCCAGAGGAGAGACCGACGTCTTAGAAACATTTTTCGTTTTCTACAGCGAGACATGGATCCAAATGATGATGATTTTGTGGAAACTGAAAGAATTTCAAGAGATTTTATGATGTTAGATGGTTTAATCTACAAGTTTGCAAATCCTGACCATACGAAGCTGAGAGTAGTGATACCTCCACGATTGCAAAAACCCATTATCTGGATGGCACATCGAATCGCAGGTCATGCTGGAGTAGATAAGACGGTCAACATGATTCAAGAGAAATTTTCGTGGGAGCGAATGCGACCAACTGTCAGGAACACTATTCGAGAATGCGACTTATGCCAAAGGAGTAAACATAATTCTAGAATACTGAGAGAATTACCAAGGCCTATTATTCCTTCTAAGCCTTGTGAAATCTACGCGACTGATTTATATGGTCCTCTCCCAAAGTCTAAAAGAGGTAACCGATATATTCTGGTGACCATGGATGTATTCAGCAAATACACTATGTTACACCCAATTCAGAAGGCAAACGCAAAATATTGTGCGAAGAGAATTAGAGACAATGTAATTCCGGAAGCAGGCAAACCGGAATTCCTTTTATCAGATCGTGGACCTCAATTTACATCTTTAGAATTTCGAACCGTCATGAATAATCTTGGGATTAGACAATTGTTTTGTTCTATCAGACATCCAGAGAGCAATCCAGCGGAACGCGTGATGGCTGAAATAGCAAAATTTTGCCGCCTCTATTGTCCAAATGAGCATTGGAAATGGATGGATGTTCTCTCTTTAGCATCCGAATCCAACAACTCTACAATTCATGAGAGTACTGGACAGATTCCCATGTTGCTTCATCATGGAATTAAACCAACAAGATTATGGGATCGAATCATCTCTATTCCACCTGAGATTGAACCAAGTCGTCAGATGAGGGAAACTCTAGCTTTAGACAAGTTGAGGAGCCAAGCTGAGAAAAGAGAGCGCAGAGTGAGAGGAAAGCGTTTTCGCAGACCCTTGCGCGTAGGAACTCTTGTTTTAGTGAAAAGACCTACACCCTCTGACGTGCAAAATCGAGTGTACTCGAAGTTTGCAAGCCTTTACGCTGGACCCTATCGTATTGTGGAAGTAAACAACAATGGAAGCTATGAGATCGCCAATACACGAACTGGTAACATCGTGGGAACTTATAATGCATCGAATTTGAAGATTTATTATTCAAGAACCAGATGATTTAATGTGTAGATAGGAAAAATAAAAAAAATTCAATTTTTATTTTTTGCTAGGGGTGGGGTGGATGTGCCCAACTCTAGGAATGGGTATTCCAAGATTCAGACACCTAGATATCAAGGGAAAGGCTACAGCCGCTTTTGAAAGTTGAGATATTTGAATATCGTGCTCCATTGCTTCTCGAAGCAATTGGAAAGAATATACCGATACTTGCATGTCAAGTGACGTAGCGAGTAATAGCAGAGGTCGAGGCTATTTATTGATTAAATAGTTAGCCATGGAGTAGAGACTTGAGACTTGGATCAGATTACTGGCACGGCCAAATGAAAGAGAATGCAATTAGTATCAAGTAAATCGGACCAGGGATACCAGAGATATGAGGATTTCCAGATTTCAGCTGATGCGGCGTGACCCTGGCAGTTTTGAATAAAAGCCGGCCGGCCGAGGCATGGTTAGCTCACTCCGACACAAGCACTTGCCAAGCAAGGTGCTACTACGCTGAGCCAAGGCACATGGTTGCCGGATCTACGCAGAAGTAATTTTCAAAGTTGTGATAGTCACAAAAGTGCTGCGCTACGAAGTGGAAATTAGTAAGTTTCCGGCGAGGAGAATCACTGAGGTGATTGAATTTTTTTTCTACAGACATTAGTGGAAATATTTGTGTTTCTACATGGACATATGCTAGACTTTGTCTAGAATTAGTACTTTGTCACAGTCCAGTAATAACCTAATACTTGGATGTTTAAGTCCATTTCAGTCAGTTTTCATATTGGTAACTTGTTAACCACTTCGATCTATCAGTACACTGAAGACCAGTCGATCACGGTGGTGTTCGTTAGTCTACGCAAGGGAAACTACAGGTTGCTTAGCGCATGGTAGATGGTGTTAAACCATGCCCAGGGAACGATCTTCAGAACAGCCGTTGATTGGTTAGACTGTCAGTGTCTTCTTGTATTGATAAGATTACCGTGAGTTATGTTACAACTGACATATCTAAGAATAGATCACTTAGATCTGACCCCATTTAAACAAACTGTTATGGCTTTGATAGAAGCCCATTTTAAAATGGAACAACAGTTAATTCAAACGTCAAGAGATACTACCACTATGTCTGACTAGACGGATTGTGGGTATATAATGGCGGCCGATACAAGGATTATACGTGCTTGTCCGATAGGGCATGTCTATGGATAAATCTGGTACAGACCAGGTTCGCTACGCTTCAAGACCATCAAGAAATGTAAGCTACATTTGAATTATATTATGCCTAGCTAATTGGAACAAACTATTTTTCTGCAGATGACCAACACATTTATTTTTCTTCGTATTTAAACCTTGCAATGATTTACGCAAGACATATTAGAGTTATTCTGAGTATTTTCAGCACTCAGAACAGTTTAGGATCGATGACCGAGCATTTCGAGCATTTATTTGAATATTTCATATTTTTGGGAAATCACGGTAATCAGCCGATGTAACTGTAAAAGTTTATAATTATTTTTGTTGAGGAATGGATATTTTTTCCATATTCGAAGGTTCGAACATGTGGATTCTCACATAATGAAATAATAATTAAATATATTTAAAATAATATAACTAATAATAATAATCATAATCCATAATAATAATAATAATAATCCACTAATAATAATAATAATAATTTTTATAACTTTTCTAAATAATTCTTGGATATTATATTTTCTAATAATCATATGTATTGAGAAAGAGCCTATGAAGTAGTTTAATCATTTCTAGTTTGGAACAGGAGATTTTCCGAAGGAGAGTGGTTAGCGCAAGCCCGCATTCAACCAACATGTCAGTTCTGGTTGAACAGTTGATATTTGCATTGAGCAAAGTATATTTTTCAGATAACACGGAGAGGCATGAAACGGGAAGCAAATGATATTTGTATCAAATAGGATATTTTTGTATTTATATAAAATCATGACGTAAATACACTCGAAAGTGAAATAAAGATTTTCATAAGTATGGTAAATTCACGGGTTGAACTGAATGGTAAAATAAAATAAACTTGTAAGTTTATTAATCTTCCAGTGTTGATAACAAGCAGAGGCTTGATTTATTGTATAAATTTTGGGAAGAAAATTTATGTGTGTGGAGTAGTTGAAATGCCATTCCCAGGTGCGCATATTTAAGTCGCAGGAATGAGGAGATTTTTTCGAGCATCAATCAAATAGCAGGTTCGATGGCTCAGGTTTATAGTAGGAGTATTGGAACCACACATTTCGTCGTATGAATGACCCGAAGGTTATTTCTTAGAAACCATCAGTTCTTATTTCAACCTTGTTTACGAATTCCATTTAGACTTTGATTTTGCTAGAACCCGGATTTGTCATGATAGTAGTTTATTCTTCTTCAGAGGAAGACCTTTGCCGTTGTTGCTGTAATATTGTGTTCTTACACAAATAATAGAATGGGCCAGTGCCAATTAAAAATAATTCTTTAACCACGAATAATTTGAAGGATATTTTCAATCCTAGTGCCATGAACTAAATTAATTTATTTTGAAGCTACAATGCTTATTTCCGCATTCTGTCGAAGAATTGCAAGTTGTGAAAGTTACTAAAAGGGCCACAAATATAAATATTTTTCTTAACGATGATTCTAAGTGGAAAATCAAATAGTTGAATGATTCAACCATTTATTGATCAAGTTGATGATTCAGAAATCATATATTTTGTTAGGAACTTGAAGTTCATAATCGAGTCACTTCTCGAAATGTTTAATGTCAGAAGAACAATTAATTTTTTTGTTGTGCTTCGCACAGTTCTTCGATGCTATGCTCAAGGTCAAATACTTTTCAGATGTTATTAATATGTGTAAATAATTTGTGTTGCTTCAATGATAACAATATTTTTCGACAATATTTTTGAAACTGGAAAAATAAGTGAAAGTTAAAAATTCTATGAACATGTATTCTACGAGTGTTAATATTATGTAAAAATTCAAACAGTGAACTACGATATTTCCAGTAGAGACAATTAAATTTGAACTGGATTTAATCATAAATAATTTTGGAACACAGTCTACAGGACTGACAATCAGACTTGTGTTTCCAAAAAAATAACTGACAAATGTGTTTGGAAAATTTATGTATATTGTGTAAATAGGAGTGTGGGTCGCCACACGTGAGTGATGCTGCTTTGAGCATTTTTGCAGTCAAGTTTAAATTCAAAATAAACTGAGATAATTTTACAGGATGTGTTATACCCAATTGAATCTCCTTCTATCATTATTGTTGCATTGAGCCAAAAATCAGTAAAGCGTTTTTTTTCATTTGATGTCGTTTTTGCGATTTGCTTTAACCCATCTGGCGCCCCGGGATATTTTGACTCTCGTGCTGACTGATTATTGGTAAAATGCATATGTGGTCGTGCGGACTCCGGTCTAACCGGGCACAATACGTCAGTGCTGGCAACATAATTCTAAGCCTGCTGATAGGTCCAATGTTAAAATGCATATAACTTCCATACTAACTAATGGATTTCATTCAAAATTGGCACAACAATAGATCGTATTATTTCATATTATTTCTGACCAATACATGCATGACATTGTTGCCAACATGATTTTACACATGCTGTTAGATCCGATGTTTAACTGCATATAACGTCCATGCTATCCATTGGACTTCAACCAAATATTGTATTCTGTACCTTAAGAGATGGAACTAAGAATATATTCAGTCACCAGGGCTGCCAACTGTAGTGCTCTATTAAGTTACATTAGGCTACATTATACAATATTTCGAACAAATTTGAAATTTCTATATGACCAACTTAATTTCGTCATTATTCTAGATAGATCCCTATAGATTAATCATTGGCATGAATCTTAAATTTTAAGAAAAGTAGGCTCTTTAGTTCGTCACGGAACTTCTTGTTTCATATGATGATAATAGAGTAAAGACTTACATGTATTGTGTTCGCCTCTGAAAAATACGAAGAAAGTGTATAGGCTGGTTTTTAGCTTGTCTTGTGTATACTGTAATTAGGCTACATATTGTTCACTCGTTCTTGTGTCGGTACTCTTCTTTGTTTTCAATGACCACTGGATGTTTGTTTATATGTTTTGAAAGTTCCCTATAAGTTCTTTTTACTCGATGCTCAGTTTAGGGCCGTGAGACGTTTTATGGTACCCATGAATGAGCATAGCGTGAATTTTCATTTACTAGGAACCTGTTGATGTGATGGTCTACATAGCCTATGAATTAGAGTGGTAACTGTTCATAAATCAAGAAGGTCATTTATAATCAATTAATGAATACCATCAAAGGAAATTTGAACCTCCGAACTCCGGACTTGCTACATCCTCCCACCACACAGTATGATAATGAAGTTGTCACCATGATCGCTCTGGAAATAATGAGCCGAGCAAAGCTGAGATGTAGCGATCGAAAGGTTCAATTGGTCCTTCTAGTGTTAACGAGATTCTTATACGATCCGTAGCAAGAAGTCCTCTTAATCCCTGATCTACGGTTAACGTCTTCCGTCCTTTTCTGCGGGGTAGTTGGCTCTCCAGCTTTTACTGGCCTCATCCTTTATCTTTAGCACTGCAATAACAACGAATGGGTTACCAGGGATTGGAAGAGGGCGCGACTTTCTGACAAAAGAACGTTCATTATTTTGGAGTTACTAGTTGAGTGTGGATGGTGAGCACAAATGTCCTACTGTGACATTCCAGCTCAAATTGACTTCCTTTTTCTTTTTAGTGTAAGTAAGGGGAAAATGAAAACGATCAGTTGGCATCAAGTGTCATGGAAAGGGCAAAAGTAAACTATAAATAATAAGGGAACCACGGCCTCCCTGTCTCGACAGTTTTAATTTAAGCATATTCAGGGTCATTTTTCTCCTAAACTGCGATGGTGATCTGAGAATTTTACATTCGTTATAAAAGGAACTTGAGATTATACTGACCTAAAAACATGTGTAAGATTGGTCTCTACGATTTTCTATGGAAAAGCTAAAGTTTGAACGAAGGAAAATGAGGTTCTATATTTTTAATCTTTTAAGATTTGCAAATTTCTATTTCTTTCAGAAGTTTAGTATTCACTGTAATACAGTGTTATTAAACTTTTGGAAAATTTCAAATAAGAATATTTGATTCGAATATATGAATTATTAAAATAAACCAACCTGTTCAAATATATGAATTATTTAAAGATGATAAGTACCCGAATATTATAGCAATGCTTGTTAAAACAAGTAGTTCCGTGAAGAACTAAATAGCCTAATCCATTTTCATATATCCTACTTATGTTAATTGCCTCTATCAACATTCGAAATTTCAGTTTGATTGCTGTAATAGATTCATAGATATTGATAACCGTCGGATGGACGCCATATGAAATGTTTAGCCTATTTTCAATTTTGAAAAAAATAGGCTTATGAGATCACCTTTTGCCCGTGTGTGTGAGGTGTGTGTGTGTGTGTGTGTGTCCCTAATAACTTCTAAACGGCTGGAGCGATTTCAATGAAACTCGGTAAGTTCATAGCACTATTCTGGACGAGCCCAGCCGTGACCTTGAAATTTTGTTACGTCTCACCAATCCAACATGGCGGCTGTGCGAAATATTTCACCAGCATTCAATATCTCCGAAACTATTCCGGATATCACCCTGGATTGTTTTACGGTGATAAAGGGATCTACTAGAAATTCACCTATGTGACGTTTAAAAAACTGGTAACTACAAAACCAACATGGCGGCCACGCGAATTTGCGATTTTTAAATAGACGTTTCTCGCGATTTAACCAACCAAACGCAATACCACTTGGTACAGTATATGTTTATACACATTGTAATGCACCGACATCTAACTTCGGTCAATTGTTTACATAACCACAAGATGGCGGATGTGCGAAGTATTTCTCCGGCATTCTACATCTCTGAAACTATTAGCGGTATCACCCCGAAGTTTTGTACGGAAATAAAGGGCACTACTGGAAGTTCATCTATAAGACTTTCAAAAATCGGTTAACTACAAAACGAACATGGCGGCCAAGCGAATTTGAAAATTTTAAATAGACGTTTCTCGCGATTTAATGTTCCAAACGCAATGAAACCTGGTACAGGAAATGTTTATACACATTGTAATGCACTGGTATCTAATTTAGTTCAATTCTTTACATAACCACAAGATGGCGGTTGTGCGAATTTTAAAATTAAGTTTTTATTTCTTGTGTCGCAGTCATGCGATCGAAGTGAAAGTTTGAATAATGAATCTACGCAAAAATTTCCTTTAATGGTACATGACTCTATGGCCTATACATTTAACAATCCAACATGGCGACCATCCGAAATATTTAGACGGCTCTGAATATCTATGAATCTATTATAGCAATCAAACTGATTTTTTTATGTTCATAGGGGCTATGAACTTAAGTTCACCTATAGGACTTTAAATAACCTGGTGATCACAAATCCAACATTGCGGCGACGCGGATTATAAATATTCACATGAACGTTTCTCGCAATTTAACCATCCGAGTGCAGTGAAACTTGGTACAGTAAATCCTTATACGAATGTTAATCCACTGGCATCTAAATTATTTTAATTGTTTCCATAACCACAAGATGGCAGCTGAGAGAAATTTTAAAATCTCCTTGTTACTTCTTGTGTCCTAATCATGCGATTGAAGTTTGAATGCTACACGTACACAATAATCTTCATGTGACAATACATAACTCTAGGATCTACATATATAAAATCCAACATGGCGACCATCCGAAATATTTAGCCGGTTCTCAATATCTACGAATCTATTACAGCAATCAAACTGAAATTTTGTATGTTGATAGTGGCAATTAACATAAGTAGGATATATGAAAATAGGCAGTATAGTTCTTCACGGAACTACTTGTTATATATGTAGGCCATAGTGTTATGTACTATTAGATTAAGATTATTGCGTGGATTTATTATTCAAACATATATCGCATAATTAGGAAAAAGGAAAGGGAGACTCCTTGGTGGAACAACAGGGTAAAGGAAGCAGTTAAAGAAAAACAAATGGCATGGAGAAAGTGGATATGCAGTAAAGATGCAGAGAAATGGCAAAAATATAGAGAAGCCAAGAAGGCATGTCAAAAGATTGTACAAGAAGAAAAAAGGAAAAGCTGGGAAAGTTTCATTGAAACTCTAGAGGAGGATATCAAAGGAAGTAAAAAGGTTCTATATGGGCTAGTAAAAACAGTGTGAAAGGTAGGGAAAGCACAAAATTTGTAAAAACTGAAGCGGGACAGATATTGTATGAAAGAGATGGTATATTGAAAAGATGGGAAGAATACTTTTCAAAGCTACTGAATGTTAAACACATTGAACTGGATGAAGAAAGGGAACAAGAAGGAACAATGGAGGAAGAGGAAGAACAAGAAAAGGAGATATCTATGCTAGAAATAGAGGAAGCCATAAAGAAGATGAAGAGTGGCAAAGCACCTGGAGTGGATGAGGTGACCACAGAAATGATAAAAGCAGCAGGACCAGTAGGGTTGCAGTGGCTGTATAGATTATTTAGAATAATTTGGAAGAAGAAAGAGATCCCAGAAGAATGGGGAAAGGGTTTAATTATCCCACTTTTTAAGAAAGGTGACAAAAAGGAATGTAACAATTACAGAGGGATCACCCTTATTGCCCATGTAGCCAAGATCTTTGAGAGAGTATTGGAAGGTAGACTGAGGAGGCAGACAGATGGAGAGATGGAAGAAGAACAGTATGGTTTTAGGAGAGACAGATCAACTTTTGATCTAATCTTTACACTAAGGCATATGATGGAGAAAAGATGGGAGTTTGGAAAAGACATGGTGATGACTTTTATTGATATTGAGAAAGCTTATGACAGTGTGCCTAGACTGGTGGTGTGGGATGTATTAAGAAAAAGGCAAGTTAACAGTGCAGAAGTGCAAATGGTGAAAGCTATGTACAAATATTGTGTCAGTAGCGTAAAGACCACTATAGGAGAAACAGAATGGTTCAAGGTGGAAACGGATCTCCGTCAAGGAAGTGTATTGTCCCCCTTACTATTCATCATAGTCATGGATGAAATCCACAAGAATGTTAAACAGAGATTGGGACAAGAGGCAATAAAGGCCATGCTGTTTGCAGATGATATAGTGATATGGGGTGAGGATGAAAAGGAAGTACAAAAACAAGTAGATGTATGGAACCAAGAGATTGAGAAGTTTGGGATGAAAGTTAGCACAGAGAAGAGCAAGACAATGGTAATATCAAGGGGAAGTAAGGAGGGAAGAGGAAAGATTGAAGTGAACGGAAAAAATCTAGAAGTGGTGAAAAGTTTCAAGTACTTGGGAAGTGTGATCACAGAAGATGGAAAGATTACTGAGGAAATTGGAAAGAGAATACAACAAGCGAACAGCTTCTACCAGAGTGTTAGGGGTATTCTGTGGAACCAAGATGTCCCAAAGAAATGTAAGCAGGTATTATATTCAACCTATTATGGACCCGTACTAACATATGCAGCTGGAGCATGGACCACTACAAAAAGAGAGGAGAGTAGAATACAAGCAGCGGAGATGAAATTCCTAAGAGGTATAGAAGGGAAGACCAGAAGAGAGAAAATCAGAAACGAGGAGGTAAGAAGGAGGACAGGAATCTTGAAGCTGCAGGACAGGATAGAAACAACCAAGTTAAAATGGTATGGACATATGATGAGAATGGGAGAGGAGAGAGTGCCAAAGAAAGCTTTTCTGGAAAAGGTTTCGGGAAGAGACCGCGCGGAAGGCCCCGAAAGAGATGGGCAGATACAGTGTGGGAGTGCGTGGAGAAGAAGGGAGGAAAACCTGAAGATGTACTTAAAGGGGGAGAGGAGTGGTGGAGAGACAGGCAACGTTGGAGGTCCATGATTCACAACCCGACCCAGGAAGCTGGAAACGGGAAATGAAGAAGAAGAATATCGCATAATTAGGTCACAAGAAATAAAAACGAGATTTTGAAAATTCAAACAGCCACCATTTTTAGGTTAAGTAAACAATTATTGAACTAAAATAGATTTCAGTGCATTACCATGTGTATATAGCTTACATTTGCTGTACCACCGGGTGAGTTAGCCGTGGTGGTTACGGCATGACTGATGGCAGTCGCTCACATCCGGGAGGCGAGGAGGTTCGAATCCCCCCGCCGGAAACCTTGCAGATGGTATTCTGTGGTTTCCCATCTTCCTTCCAGACAAATGCCGGGGTTGGTCCCTAACTATAGGCCACAGCCGCTACCTTCCAACTCCTCGTCCTTACATTCCAACTTCCCTCCTTCCCTCCCCAACGGTACTTGTAGCTCACCCATTGGGTGTCCGTCTCGAAGCAGCTACAAAACTGGCGAGCCGAACATGTCCTCGGACACTCCCGGCACTA
Organism: Meconema thalassinum; assembly: GCA_946902985.2. Classification (NCBI taxonomy): domain Eukaryota; kingdom Metazoa; phylum Arthropoda; class Insecta; order Orthoptera; family Tettigoniidae; genus Meconema; species Meconema thalassinum. Next base: position 352,954,770 of record OX336394.1, read on the forward strand.
AAAGCCATACGCTAAAAAAAAAAAAATGCTGTACCGTACCATGTTTCATTGCGCTCGGATGGTTAAATCGCGAGAATCGTCTATAAATGTTTCAATTTCGCTTGGCCGCCATGTTCATTTTGTACTTCACAGGTTTCTGAAAGTTACATAAGTGAATTTCTAGTAGGGCTTTTTTTTATCACCGTCCAAAATTTCAGGGTGATATCAGTAGTTGCTTCGGAAATATAGAATGTCGGTGAAATGTTTCACACACCCACCATGTCATCGTCAATTTATGACCCATAATTCTTACAGGTCTGATTTTCTAACTATTTTGATATATTTATTATTAATTTTTAAAAGGTAAAAACCCGAGTATAATAATCAACTTTGCTCGCATTTATAATGGTTTCTTTTAAAAAAGGCAATTGCTGAAGAAGGCCTTAATGGCCGAAACTAGTAAAATTAATTCATTTATTAATTCAATTTCATTGACATAAAATTATTAAATCCTTACTAATTTCTGTTAGTTATATTTAGGCTACTAACTGAATGAGGTTATAATAATCAGGCTGAATGGGGAAAAGTATAACCACAGTTTCTTGGATTCAACCCTACTTCGAGCAGCTCGTCCACTGGGCTAATTTTCTTACACAAATTGCTGTAATTTTCGGGTGCTTATCATCTTTAAATAATTAAAATATTTTAACTGTTCGATTTATTTTAATAATCGACTATTCGGAATACTATAGTACTAGCGGCTTCGGTGGCGTAGTTGGTAGCATGCTGAACTGCTGTGCCCAAGATAGCGGGTTCAAACCCGGCCAAAGCCGTCGGATTATTTAAGAGCGTAAAAATCCTTCAGTATGCCTTCCTTCGGATGGGAGGTAAAGCCAACGGTCCCATGTCATATATTTATGGCATGTAAAAGATCCTTTCACAGACTAAACTTGTGTAAAGCTAAATATTGTTAGGTTAAATTTCATCGGAACGCTCTATCAAAGTTCCAACGTTCACCACTAGGTATCATTGATATCTGGTGGCGAAAGTTGGAACTACTTGAAATTTAACGGAACTTTAGCTCACCCTAAGGGTGTCCGCTGGAAGCAGCTACAGACTCAGGAGAGCCGAACATGCCCTCGGACACTACCGGCACTAAAAGCCATACGATAAATAAAAATAAAAAATAACTATAGTACTTCGAATATTCGAATGATTCTAACAACCGAACCATTTGGACACCCGCATTGTTTGGATATTTGAATTCTTCGAACATTCGATACTCTGATTTACCAATAATGAACGGTGACAGCTGCCAAAGCTAGCACATGGGGAAATGCTGCATTGCCACTGAGGCAGGTCATGACACATAACATTCTATGCGGCATGCAGAAGACCCAAATACTGATGAAGTTAGCCCCCTTGCCTGACCGTGACGAGTGAAGGCACAGTAGAACACTGCGTCAGATCACTCACAGCTGTGTCTTTATACATTGCAACAATCCTCGCTGTTACCATGGAGACCGTTACCCCTCTCTTCTCCACTCCTCACCTCACCCTTCAAGCGGATGACAGCTTTCACCGTTCATCTTCTGTAAATCAGAGTATAGTAGACGCTAACGATTTGCAAACCAATTCTGCCAGCATGCCAGGACCCCTTAATATTGTTTATATGAAGAAAAAAAATCCTACTTGGAAATTCATTCAGAAGATGCTCGTTCTGTCAGCAGCTCCCTTTTCTAGTAATTTCATATTACAAATTGCTAGTTTATTTTGTGAGAGAAGTCAGATTTATAACATAAATACGGTAATCATTTTAAGTGGATCAAATAATACTGTTGTATATTTGTCACCCATAATAATGTGGTGCACTCAGCCTCGTGAGGACAATTCAGTAGTGAGACAGCGCCCCAGACAGGAAAACTAAAATTTACGGCCGATGGAACCCAACGCGCTGACCACGCAAATATTTGTACAGCGGTCGCTTGGTAGGCCAAGGCACTTCCTGAGATGTAGTACCACGGGGATCGGTTTGGATTTGAAGAATGATTACAGTGTTGCCTAGCAATTTATTATAGATTGCTTTTCTGTCGGTCAACACCATTGAGTCAAATATAATTGGGCTGGGAGTAACCATTTTTTTAAACACCTTAACCTGAAAGAAATATTTATCACTTAATTAACAGCCCTTTTTGTACTAATTAGTACAAAGGGTATTTAATTGAATGGCACGTTTCGATCGTCATACAACCATCATCAGATCCTGTCCACCTAGATTTAGATTAAGTTTGGAGGGTATTAATTTAATATTCCCTACAGGTTGAGGGGTTTAAAAATGTGTGTTGTAGGATCGCGCGTTGTTGAAAGGCACTAAGTCCACATTTTTGATAAATCCATTTTACCGCGTCCTAGGAAGCAAGATGCATGTTTTGGTGTTGAATGGAAGCATGTCCTGGTAGTGCTTGTGCTCTTACCACAGCCGTCAAGTTAGTTATTTCGAGTTGAAAGGAACTTAGTCCAGCAATTAGTGCGTTTCAACATGAAGAAACTAACAGTTATTACATTCATGTTACCTTTCTTTCAGACTTCCGGATGCATATGTTCATTTAGAAATGAAAGAAATCAACTAAGAATGTAAATGATATTCCTCGCTCAAAGGTTCCCCTAGCTCCATGTTGAAATACATTAAGTCCAGTTCGAGTCAATAACATTGTTACTAACATACGGAACAATGCCATTTTTAGCCTACTTTTCACATTTTGCAAAAATGAGGAAAAAGTAGACTTATGAGATCGGGCAAATGTGTGTCTGTCTGTCTGGCTGTGTGTGTGTGTCCCCCTATCAACTCCTAAACGGCTGGAGCAATCGAAACAAAATTTGGTAGGAGTAAAGATATATACCTGAATATCTCACGGCCATATTTGAAAATGATGTCAGTGTTACCAACTGCTAAAAAATCACAGTTGAAATTTGAGCTCCATGTTGGATATCTTGGAAGGTATGAATGGGAGCTATTTCAAAATTCGCACACGTATAAATAATAATATTTTAGTTTAATTTCCAGGAGGCCATACATAGCAGTGTTGCCAAAATGATTATAAGCCTGCCGTTAGGTCCAATTTTTAAATGCATATAACTTCAACACTATCATTTGGAATTCAACCAAATTTCGTATGTTGTATGTGTACATAACCAGATATGACTGAGCGTATTCTTAAGACCCACCAGGACTGTCAACTGTTAATAAATGCTCCTAATTTATTTTATCCAAATACCAATATATCAGAAAGTATGCAAGCCGACAGATTTAAACTATGCACACGAATAGTACCTGACATTCTATATTAATTTGGAGTAACTAATATACGTCAGTGCTGCCAACATGATTCTAAGCCTGCTGATAGGCCCAATTTTAAAATGCATGTAACTTCTATACTAACTAATGGTTTTCATTTAAAATTGGCACAACAATAGATCATATTATTTCAGATTATTTCTGACCAATACATGCATGACATTGTTGCCAACATGATTTTACGCGCGCTGTTAGAAACAATATTTAACTGCATGTAACGTCCATGCTATTCATTGGACTTCAACCAAATTTTGTATTCTGTACCTTAAAGATGGAACTAAGAATATATTCAGTCATCAGGGCTGCCAACTGTGGTGCTCTATTATGCTACATTATGCCAGGTATACAGTATTTCGAACTAATTAGAAATTTCGATATTAGCAACTTAATTTCGTCATTATTCTAGATAGGTTCATATACTGTAGAATAATCATTGGCATGAAAAGTAGGCTCTTTAGTTCGTCACGGAACTTCTTGTTATTTTATTGCATCGGCGTTTTCATATTTCAGTACAAGAGCGGAAAACAGATCTTTGTGTTTTTCTCAAAACTTTGAAATTTGGACTTAGTTATAGCTGAGTTGAACCGAGCTTAGCCGAATTTCCCCGAGCCAAACCGCTGGTTCGAAGCACGGTGCACAGAATCCCCGAGCTTGGATTTGTACGCGTGAGATTACACACGTTTGAGAGGCCCTGGTTTAATATATAGATTCCATTTCGAACAACAACTTTATGAGAGAAGTTACTGAGAAATGTAATGAATCAAAATGGACAAAAGAGGATAAGGAGTTGGAAGGAAACGTCCGTAGCCTAGGTACCGTCTGGAGTTGAAATAGGCGAAAGTAGGGTTCAAACTCACTCGTCCAGCGATTCCAGAAATAACCTGGCCCCGTTATCATGCACTTCAAGACGCATACCTACTCCAGTCGCTAATGAAACAAATAAGTACCTATGTTATAAAAATGATTAAGTTTTTCTTATAATACGTCATATCCGTACTAATCGGAACAGCGAGATTCAGCAGTGTCATGTCCAGTAATAAACACTTTTTGTAGACGAAAAATTTGTTCAAATAGTGATTCTGAAAATGTCAATTAAATTGATAAATGGAGCAGTATTTTCCCTTCCTCAATTGCATCAAAGCGGAAGAGTCAATGTTTGTGTTGTTAAAGTCACTCCTGTTTGGTCGAGCGCAGTGTGGTGGGCTTGATAGAGTCAAGTCTACGAACAAATTGGTAACCTCCGGAGTATCACAGAGGTGGTTATTGAACTTTAAGGGCCTTATTACACGAGGCAACCGGTGTCTTGCCGAGTAACCGGTGACGCAGCCAGGCAGTCACCACCATGTAGCTCAGTGACTGTTCGACCAGTGAAGAAGATAATACGGTAGTTGTGCATGAGATGAGTTATTGATAAGTTAAGTTGAATTGTAAAGATGAGTGATGAGTATAAGCTTCTCCTTATGCTACTATTGAAAAGGAGCAGGTGAAGGAAAAGAATGGTGCATTATCTATCTTTAAGACAATCTAAAGGGATGTACTATACTCGCCTTGATGAGCTTTGCACAATTACAGATTGTCAATTACTTGCGAATGTCAAAATTTAATTTTACGTGGTTATTGCTATATTCTTCAATACTGTTCTTCCAAATAGGAGGGCGTTTCTCTACTTCACAAATAAGATTTTCCGTGTTCACTTTTGTGTCGATTAACTTCTGGCACTCTTTCAGGAGTTCTTCTCTTTTCTTCTTATCTCCTATCTCTGTACTTTCGCTTGCACTGACTTCATTCGTAGCGTTATCCTGTTTTTCTTTTCTTTGCCAGTTCGCTTGCCGCCAAGAAAACAGTGCGCAATAGAACGCGGCGATACGCAGTAACCTACTGTCGACCAAAGTATTATGTGCACTCGAGTTCGAAGGTTGTTTGTGAAGTAACCAATAGACCTACATAAAACCCAATAACATCATCATTTTTGCCGTTCTATTTTACGTTAGTTCATGTAGATTTGGAATTTTTAATTTATATTTTAATATTTTTTATCGCAGTTGGAACACAAGATGTGCCCGTTTTTAAGCGTGCTTCAACCAGGCGTCACATTTAAGAATTATTATCTCAAAACCCCGTCATCAGATCGAATGCAAATTTTAACACAATATACATTGGTTGTATAACTGGTTTATTAATTTCAACATTTTATGAGTCCAATAAACAAAGTTGTTATCATTTTTGTAAGGTAACTTTTTCTCGGCTCGGGGTGGTTGGAAAATATAGCTCTTGTTCGCGTTGTAATCCTTATACATCAAGAAGTTATGCTGTATGACTGTGAAATACGTAAATTAATTCACTTATTTTATATCGGTTTGTATTTATTCGTGGAAATAAGGCATGATTCACCCGCCAGCCGCTCCGGGGTAGGCTGTACAGCGTTGCTGAGATGGAGCCCATCACTGCCGAGCGAGGCGGGGTCGTATTTCCCCGTTCAAATATAAACCAATATAAAATAAGTGAATTAATTTACGTATTTTAAAGTCATACAGCATAACTTTTTGATGTATAAGGAATATAACGCGACCAAGATCTACATATTCCAACCACCCCAAGCCGAGAAAACGTTACCTTAGACAAATGATAGCAACATTGTTTCTTGGACACGCAAAATTTTGAAATTAATAAACCAGTTATACAACATTCCAATGTATCTTGTGTTAAAATTTGGATTCGATACAATGAAGGGTTTGTGAGATAATAATTCTTAAATGTGACGCATGGTTGAAACACGCTTAAAAACGGGCACTTTTTGTGTTCCAACTGCGATAAAAATATTAAAATATAAACTAAAAATTCCAACCCTACATGAACTCACGTAAAATAGAACGACGAAAATAATGATGTTATTGGATTTTATGTATGTCTATTGGTTGCGTCACAAACAACCTTCAAACTCGAGTACACATAATACTTTGGTCGACAGTAGTAGTCTAGTAATGGTGTCTGCCTAGTGTAATAAGCTCCGTATGCTTCAACGCCCGGTGAACCGCCGGAGTGGTGGCGAGGCAAGGACGCCAGCCGGCCAACAATCATTGGTCACGCGTTTGACTGACCTAGTGCAGCGGTTCCCAAACATTTTGGACTCACGAAGTCCTTCTACAACAGTGGTTCTAAACCCGTAGAAGTCTGCGGACCACTCAGCCTGAAATTGAATCATGTACGGACCACTCCTTCCCCCCAATACACCTTATCAGTTGTAACCCTTCTTCAATAACCCTTATTTTAAGGATATTTCAATTCAAAACCTGATAGTCATCGTCGCGAATACATTTGGACGATTCTCGTTCAACACACATTGTTTCCGAAATACCCATTTATTGGCCACTTTTTCATACGTCCTGGTGGACCCTTTTCTCCTGCGGACCACTCCCGAGGTACTCGCGGATCACCTTTGGTCCGGCGACCACCGGTTAAGAACCACTGTTCTACATCGATCTGAGTTGTGTGAACCGCTGGCTATTAAATATGCAATGTAGGCCTACATGTAACTCTTGCTTAATGGCCTCGCTGAGTGGCAGACTAAATTTCCATTGTAGCGAAATCAAATGGATTCCTAACGTTGTTGCATAACTGTAAATCAGGCATTCACGGTAAATATTTTTTTTTGTGGAAATAATGCGATAAATTGCCGATGTTACTGATACAGGGGCATTGCAGGGTTAATTTTGCTTATATAATAATAATAATAATAATAATAATAATAATAATAATATAATAATAATAATAACAATAATAATAACAATGTGACAATGCCGCAGAAATTAAGGGAAGAGTAACCTCGAAAACCGCCATTATGGAAAAAAGTTTGGCGAACCCCTTGGAATATTTTGCGAACTCCCTGGGGGTTCACGAACCACAGGTTGGTAAACTATGTAGCGTAATAACTAGGGCTCAGATTTTTAGGTAAATAAATATTTTTTTTATGTAAATACATATTTAAGCATTTTTTTCTATAAATACATAAATTCCTGCTTTTCACTTATTAGCACATAAAAAGACATAATATTTACATTTTTAAATCATTATGCTAGATCTTTCAGTTTATTGCATTATTGTTATCGGCGAAGAACCTCTGAGCTATCTAATCTTCATACAAGAGCGTATGTCAGTTTGCAACTGTTTTATTCTTAACTTGTCGCCCCGTGCCACTCACTGTGGAAGCCGGGGATTTCCTTGTCTATTGCTATATTGCACCACGTGCAAGACATCCTCCTCTCCCCCTCCCCCATCCCGCCGGAACCAGTGTCACTCACATGCAGTTCATTTCTGGCACTGTGAAGTGTAAGGCAGTTCTACAATGCCAAAAGTAAAAACAACTATAAGTTATCTTGTGTTGCAGAATTTAAGGATAATTTTTCTTCTGATGGGGGCGTTCTGTTCTGCCAACCATGTGGGAAAACAATCAAGGCTGAATATCGATCTCAAGTTACACTACTCCTCAAGGGCAAGAAACATATTGCCGCAGTTTCGAGCCTTAAAAAGAAGTGTTTCGCGATAATCGTCGGTTATTTGTGATAGAAAACCTGAAGATGTATCTCGTTGTGTATTGCAATGCTTCAGCAGTCAGTGAGACATAGAATAAGTTGCATTCTTGAGTACTGCATATTGTTTATATTCCCATTGAAAATGAAAATCCACAGCCTGCTTCCAGTCTCCGACCGGGTCAGGAATGGATTGAATGAAGCCCCCATCTAGCGGCGAGGACATGGACTGTGCCGGCTGCCGAAGCCTGTCACACTCCTCTGGAGCAATGATTAAATGAATGACAGATGAAATGAAATGATAGTGGAGAGTGTTGCTGGAATGAAATGTTGACAGGGAAAACCGGAGTACCCGAAGAAAAACCTGTCTGCCTCCGTTTTGTCCAGCACAGATCTCACATGGAGTGACCGGGATTTGAACCACGGACCCAGCGGTGAGAGGCCGGCGTGCTGCCGCCTATTTTATATTCCCATTAATTAACTAAATTATCATTAAATATTTTTACTTTTTGTCACATATCTCAGGTATTTTAAACACATAAAAAATAAATATTTTCCCGATTTTTAGCACCTAAAAATCCGAGCCCTAGTAATAGCATTCCTAACAATCAATTCCCGATGGGTTGAGCCACCAGTTGCGTGACCTGACTTTCTCGTGTAATAAGGCCTTTTTTGTACAAGGCTTTGAGTCACCTCCGACATACCAGATTGTGTAACATACAATACGGCGTAGTATGCAGATGATCTAATAAATTATAGAGCCATCAGATATGACGATGACCCAAAGAAAATGCAAAACGTCAACCTCGTGGCGTACAGTCTAGTATATTTGGTTGTTACGGTTGAGGTCCAGGTTCGATATCCGAGTGTGTTAAGAAATTTAATTTTGGTCCGAGGGCTCGAACGGGGTTCACTCAGCCTTATGAGGCAAAACTGGAAACATGTGGAATCCATTCCTAACCCAGCCAATCTAGAACTAGTTTAACGTGGTTTAGATTGTTTGAAACCATTTTTAAGTGTTGCCATATTGGCGTTTCTAAAAGGTCCGATGTGAATGCAGAATAGTTTCAAGATACACACAAACACGTTAAACTGTTCATCTCATTCCTACACTGCCAGGGAATTGTTGCCGTAGACATGGAGCGGGGCTATTGTGTATACATTATGTCAGCTCGCCACGTCATGGCTGCCGCAGACGGGTACGTGACAAGAGGAGGAACGCATGCACAGACATAAAATGAGAACACTAAGCACTGCGCACGACCCAGCATGTACCATGCACACACACGACATGCGATGAGGTTCCGCTGGCGACGGTTGCACATCTATCGCAGAAATGTGGCTGGGCGGAGCGCATTAGTTCCGATTTCCGCCACCGGCAACAATTCACTGGTATAGTACAAGTCAATGCCCTAATATACAGTATGGTTTCAAATTAAACTACACACATCGAAACGCGTTTTGCATACTGCTGGCCAAGAGTTGTAGTGGTCTCAAACCCATTAGTCGTTCTTGCGTGAGTGTATATCCACTGTGTCAATGAGGATAGACATGTGCGATTGTGGAGACGACTCGGTGAACGTATGCACGGCCAATATATCCGAGACCGATACCAACATGGAGGATGTGGTGCAATGATTGGGGATAGCAAATGAATGGTCACCGAACCCCTCGTGTACATCCCAGGGCTTTACAGGTATACTATATTGGTACCTGTAGTGAAAGATTATGCTGAACATTTCGGTCCAAATTGCACTTTTGAGGACGATAATGCTCGCCCGCACAGAGCTGGCATTGTCAATGCCTTTCTTCAGGACAATGGTAATCACAGAATGGAATGGCCTGCCTATTCTCCTGATCTCAATTGTGTAGAGCAGGCGTGGACACTGCTTAATAAATAATTCCGTCCTCACTGTGCTCCATGGCAATATGCAAAACGTGTTTTTGATGTGTGTAGTTTCGTCTGATTCAATGGGAAGGGCAGAATAAGCTTATGAATTCAGTGAAATAAGGGCCATTTCGAATTGTCCCTCAAGAGTCTACGTTTAATTGTTTAATATTCTGGAGGTAATATTATTTTTATTGATCACCTGTACTGCAGTTAACTCCTGATGCCAGCAAGGCAAGAGTAAGTGAGTTAGCGTTCTTGGCCACTATTCATTTCTTAGACTAGTTTTCAATTCTGCAAAAATGAGGAAAATATAGAAGTATAAGATCGATCCGGGTAAATGTGTTTCAGTCTGTCCTTTCTGTCTGTCTTTCTTCTATCAACTCTTAAACGGCAGCAGCTATCAAAACCAAATTTGGTATGAATAAAGATCTATACGGCCCAGGCGCGTGTATTCCATGGATGTAAGGTAAGCATTGCTTACCCAAGTAAAATAATGACGGGTACAATAATTAGTTACTTTGGTCTCTGTGTCCTGTATTGTTTTAATGAACCCATTCACACTTCGTTGTTCTTTGATGCCTACTGCGAGTTCCTTGCGGAGTCACTTGCAGCAGCGCAATAGCGTGACATGCCCTCTGTTGGTATTTCTTGGTACTGCAGGGTGAGTGAAAACGAAGGTTAAGAAGCAATTCCTTAAGTTACATACCTTAGATCGAAAACAAGGAGCGGTCAGTTTTCAAAGATAGTGTGTTGACTCGCTCATTATAGTTTGAAAAAGCGTGTCAGTGTTTGTGTAAAACAGCTTTTTATATGCTGTGTTAAAACGTGTGATTGTTTTACAGTGGTAGGCCGTCATATTTATAGTTCAGCGATATAATGTTGTCTAATGCAATATATGGGAGTAGGGTATGCAGTTGACGTTTCTGTTTACACTAGTAGGCGTGAGAAATCTGTAAATATATGGCACCGGGAGTTGGGTCTAGAGATGACAGCGTGTGATGTGCGGTACATTTGAGAACAAAAAAAAAATTTTTTTTTTAGGAAGTCTTCAATTGAGTAGGCCTATTAACTCGAAAGTGAAAGCTTGTATTCCTTATTTTAACTAAACATATAACATTTATTATTGATTTCAATTGAGATAGATTTACTTTCTAAGTTCAAGACATCCCAAAATTCTACAACTGGGTCTTCAATGATTTTGTGAAGAAAACCATTGCTTACCCTAAGTGAAATTCCACAACACGCCACTGATACGGCCATACTTCAAAATGACTTCAGTGCTACCAACTGATGAAAAAACACAATTGATATATGAGCTCTATGTTGGATAACTAAAAAGTTATGCATGCGAGCTGATCCAAAATTGGCACTCACAGAGATAATGACATACCAGATTAATTTTCAGGAGCCCATCTATGGCAGTGCTGCCAACATGATTCTAAGTCTGCAGATAGGTCAAACATTTAAATGCATATTACTTCTATACTATCAATTGGATATCAACCAAATTTCGTGTGTGTTTTGTGTACCATAACAAATATGACTATGCGTAATTTTGAGAGCCGGCAGGACTGCCAACTGTTAATAAATGCCTTCCCTGTTGTTTTATTATAATATAAATATATCAGAAAATATGCAAGCTACAGGCTCTCAACTCTGCACACGTATAGTACCTGACTTTCTGGATTAATTTGGAGTAACTGATATACGTCAATGCTGCCAACATGATTCTATGCCTGCTGATTGCTTCAATTTTAAATGCATGTAACTTCTATAATAAAAAATCGATTTCAACCAAATTTCGTATGTGCTTTGTGTACCATAACAGATATGAATACACATGTTCTTAAGAGCTATCGGGGCTGTCAACTTTTAATAAGTGCTCTCTCTAGCTTTTATCCCAATTCCAATATATCAGAAAGTATACAAGCCAACAGCTCCAAAATTTGCACACGTATAGTACCTGGCATTCTAGATTAGTTTGGAGATATATGTCAGTGCTGCCGACATGACGCTAAGCCTGCTGATAGGTCCAATTTTAAATACTTGTAACTTCTATATTAACAAATGTATTTATCCAAAATTGGGACAATAATAGATCTAATATTTCGGATAAATTCTAAGCAACTCATACATGACACTGTTGCCAACATGATTTTACGCGTGGTGATAGATCCAATGTAACATTTCATTTCTGACATATAGAATACAAGCAGAAATACCCGCTCTTCGAACGGTCTTCGGTATTAATAACCAAACGCTATCAATTAAGCTACTGTTGCAATGGTTAGGGGCTTCTCATTCTTTGAAAAGTTTTACAGAACGAAGTTAGTTTTCTGGGTATTTCACAGACACCGCTAATTTAAGGGCCTTAACATGTGGTTTTCGGGGACCCATTATAGACCCCCCAGTTGTGTGTCACACATTGAGAAGCGCAACATATGCTTTGGTCGTCTTTCTAGGATAATTTTTATTTTTCGCCTATTTTAGCATGTATTTTGAAAAGTTTTTCCCTATACCAACCCTTCTATGAGAAGTACGGAGAAGAGATTTATAAATGATTGGTGTATTGACTCATGGTTACAATACCTAGTTTTGTGATGCTCCGAGCACCCGAACACGAGTTATAGGCGTACATAAACATAAAGATATATCAACCACACAGTGTGAAACAAAATCATCTTTACGATGATGATTAGTTAAAATGTGCTCCCAAACTAAATTCACCAAACATGTACTCCTTGATGTGAAAATAATATTGAAAACCTTGTTGACGAAACGCAATATATGTCAAATAAAAACTGACCCTCACCACTGTGGAAAGTCTCCATCCCCAGGAAGACCCCTTTAATAAATTATAAAGGCTTGTGGTGCATGAAAATTCAGGATTTGTAGCTTCCAATGGCCCAAATTCCCAAAATCTGCAAAATACACTATTTCAATTCAGGATTTTTTGAAAATAATGTTACTGTTTGGAGATATAATAGACCTTCTGTTCAACATATCGCACGTGTTAATCACGTTTACAAATTATAGGGTACCCCATGACCCCCTTAAGTGCATTGATGAATTTTACATTCTATGTTTGTGTCCATGATAACCTATCGCCATTTGCACACTTTCGCAGGAATTTAATAAATTGAGTGGCATTGCTTCTTACAGAAATAGATGGAAAGTTGGATGTCACCTTGTCATGGTTACCGGCTTGCATTACTTCATTAGTTTCTTCTTGTTCTTCTTCATTCGGATGGGCCAGCTAAGGACCACGACGTTGAACTTTTCAGCTTGACGAGGGACTTGATGTTTGCCCAATATTTGCGCATTCTCTGGCTATGTTTCTCCTTTCTCCATTTTGTACAGATGATACCGGTTTTCTTACAGGGTGGCCTGTCTTGAAAACTCTTCTATTTAAGTATCTTTCTGAGATGTGATCGGCTTATAATATCACTTTCCATTATCTTCAGTTCTTGGTTGTCCTTGTTACCTTCTGTTAGCCACGGTGTCACGCTCTTTCTATTCTCCCTGTAGTTGAGAAGCCGGTTGGTTAGCCTTGTTGGGTTCATCCTTGAGACATGTCCCTAGAAAGTCAGACGTCTCTTCCGAGCCACATTTGTGGTTTTCTCAGTGTATCTGTATAGCTCCTGATTTGGTCTTCTTCTGTACTCGTCATCTATTTTTATTAGTTTACTAGCTGAAGTACCCGTTCTTCGAACGACTTTTAGTATTTGCTGGCGAGTAGCAAACTGCGCGATACCTCAATTCTTACTTAGAACACCTCCGTTACTTTACTGCGAGAGCTAAACGCTAAAACAGTCTTTTACCTCCCTATAAAGGCTTCCATAATCATTGTATATTGAATTTCAGGGCCAAGCAATTAAAACTCAGCAACTTTTCTAGGTTTACGCCGTGTTTTGTGCGTTTTTTTAATTGGTCGTGAAAGGCAAAATACCAATTTTATTGAAAGAAATTTGCCCATTTCTGCTGTAAGATTATATGAACACTAAATAAACTAATGCGACACATTCGTCTGTGAATTTGGGTTTCTGATCATGGTAAGAAACGACAAAAAGCAGATAAATATTGGCCAACTGAAATACTCATTTAACGAAAATCAAATCGATAATAATGATGAAAGCATACCGTTCAAAGTAGAAAGCACTAAAACATTGTGAAGCAGCGTAAAGATCCAAATAGCCTACTCACATACAATAACCGGCACAAAGAGTATAAAATGAGACTCAAAATCTCATATCGTTTCGGACCCCAAAACTACCTCTATAAATAAAACAGTTAATGTAGAGACTAAGACTAACATCGCTCGGCGTTGACCGTGTTTTATAAGACATATTTAGGTTTTACTCACTAACCGTTGGAGATACACAAAAAGTGATAAGGACATTTGGGTAGAAAATTAAATTCTAAAGCTCATACATGCCATCAAAAGTTTGCTACTTCTTAGCGTTCTCTTTTTATTTGAAATGGAAATATGAAATTTTGAAACAAAAGGTTGTAGTGACGTCACCAATGTGTGTTTTACTCGCTAACCGTTGGAGACACACGAAAAGTGATAAGAACCTTTCGGATAGGAAATTAAATTTTAAAGCTCGAACGTGCCATCAAAAGTTTGCTATTTCTTAGCGTTCTCATTTTATTTGAAATGGAAATAAGAAGATAGTCGCCATTTTTAAATAGTGCAAAATATCGAAATTAAAAGTAGCCTATGTGTAAACCTGGTAAATCAGCTACATCCATGCAAAATTTCATTAAAATCGGACCAGTGGTTCTTGCGTGATTGAGTAACAGACAGGACGACAGACAGACAGGACGACAAACACCATCTCATTTTTATATATTAGTATGATGATGGAAATATGAAATTTTGAAACCAAAGGGTGTAGTGACGTCACAAATGTGGGTTTTACTCGCAAACCGTTGGAGATACACGAATAGTGATACGGACCTTTCGGGTAGAAAATTAAATTCTAAGGGTCGTACATGCCATCAAAAGTTTGCTACTTCTTAGCGTTCTCTTTTTATTTGAAATGGAAATATGAAATTTTGAAACTAAAGGGTGTAGTGACGTCACAAATGTGGGGTTTACTCGCTAACCGTTGGAGATGCACGAAAAGTGATAAGGACCTTTCGGATAGAAAATTAAATTTTAAAGCTCGTATGTGCCATCAAAAGTTTGCTATTTCTTAGCGTTCTCTTTTTATTTGAAATGGAAACATGAAAATAGTCGCCATTTTTAAATAGTGCAAAATATCGAAATCAAAAGTAGCCTATGTGTAAACGTGGTAAATCAGCTATATCCATGCAAAATTTCATTTAAATCGGACGAGTGGTTCTTGCGTGATTTAGTAACAGACAGACAGGACGTCAACCACAATCTCATTTTTAGCCTATTTTTAATTTTGAAAAAAATAGGCTTATGAGATTACCTTTTGTCCGTGTGTGTGTGTGTGTGTGTGTGAGAGAGAGAGAGAGGTGTGTGTGTGTTCCCCCCTAATAAAATCTAAACGGCTGAAGCGATTTCAATGAAACTCGGTAAGTTTATAGCACTATTCCCGGCGACCTCGACCGTGCCCTTCAAATTTTGTTACGTCTCACCAATCCAACATGGCGGCTGTGCGAAATATTTCACTAGCATTCAATATCTCCGAAACTATTACCAATAACGCCCTGAAATTGTGTACGGTGATAAAGGGCACTACTAGAAGTTCACCTATGAGACTTTCAAAAATCTGGTGACTACAAAACCAACATGGCGGTCAAGCGAAATTGAGACTTTGAAATAGACATTTACCGCGATTTTACTATCCAAACGTAATGAAACTTGGTACAGCAAATGTTCATACACATTGTAATGCATTGGAGTCTAATTTAGTTCAATTGTTTACATAACCTCAAAATGGCGGCTGTGTGAAATATTTCACTGACATTCTATATCCCCGAAACTATTACAGATATCATCATGCAATTTTGTACGGTGATAAAGGGTAGTGATACAAGTTTACCTATGTACATTTCATAAATCTGTTAAGTACAAAACGAACATGGCGACCAAGCGAATTTGAAATATTTTAATAGAATTTTCTCGTGATTTAACTCTCTGAGCGCAGTGAAATGTGGTACAGTAAATGATTTTGCAGATTGTAATGCACTGCCATCTAATTTAATTCAATTGTTTACATAACCTCAAGATGGCGGCTGTGCGAAATTTTAAAATTAAGTCTTTATTCTTGTGTCGTAATCATGCGATCGAAGTGAAAGTTTGAATAATGAAGCTAGGCAATAATTGTCCTTGAATGGTACATAACTCTATGGCCTATACATATAACAATCCTAAATGGCGAGCTTCCGAAATATTTAGACGGTTCTCAATATCTATGAATCTTTTACAGCAACCAAACTGATTTTTTTTATGTTCATAGAGACTATGAACATATGTTCACCTATAGGACTTTCAGTAACCTGGTGAGCACAAATCCAACATGGCGGCGACGCGAAGTATAAATATTTAAATGGACGTTTCTCGCGAATTAACTATCCAAGTGCCGTGAAACGTTGCATGTTTAATGCTTATACAAATATTGATCCACTGGCATGTAATTTATTTCGATTGTTTGCATAATCACAAGATGGCTGGTGTGCGTACTTTTAAAATCTCGTTTTTACTTCTTGTGTTCTAATCATGCGATTGAAGTTTGAATACCACACGTACACAATAATCTTAATGTAATAGTACAAAAATAAAAATCCATCCAGGCGACCATATGAAATATTTAGACGGTTCTCAATATCTACGAATCTGTTACAGCAATTAAACTGAAATTTTGTATGTTGATAGAGACAATTAACATGAGCAGGATATATGAAAATAGGCTGTATAGTTCTTCACGGAACTACTTGTTATATATTACTATCAGAAATACTCGTTCTTCGAACGGTGTTATATATTAACACCAGACATTATTAATTGAGCTACTGTTGCAATGGTTAGCGGTTTGCCATTCCATCATAAGTTTATCAGAACGAAGTTAGTTTTCTGGGAATATCACACACACTGTTAATTTAAGGGCCTTAAAATGTGGTTTACGGAGACCCCTTATAGACTCGAGAATTTTGTGTCTCACATTGAGAAGCGCAACATATTGAACCCTTATTGATCTACGATAAATAAGTATTCATAATTTATTATTATTATTACTGCAGCCCTGGCAGTACTTGTGGAAGTTGACGAGGATAAAGGCAAGGTAGCATGTCGCAATGATTGCCACAGAAGGAGCGCTTGGAAGCTATTCTTGAAAATGGCCTGGTAAGCTGAGTTCAAGGCCAAATTGTGTAACAACTTGCACCAGAATTGGAATCATAAAGGAATGGTCACGAGTTTCTTACAACCGACCTACGATTGAATCACCCAATCAGGAGAGACCAAGCCAAGATCACGCTAAGGATGGCGTCAGTAGTAAAAAGCGCGCGGAATTGATTATCTAAAGAACCGCCGATCGGAATTACCTCCGCACGAGTGCGCTGAGACGTTTGAATTATTTGATGAAGATTGACACTAGTCCCGTGTGTCTGTGATGAAAACTCTGGAAAATTTTTCTTAAATTACCCCACTCCTCATCCCCCTGTCAGTTTCTAATAAATTGGTCGACGAGACGCTGTTCGATGTCTTTTCGTTTTGGAGATCTGAGGGGCTAACTTCACGTCAGTTTGTGTCATGATTTTAACGCTGTGATATTATTCAAAGTCTTTTCTGTTTGGAGCTCTGTGAGCTAACTTCACGCCAGTTTGTGTCATGATTTTAACGCTCTAATATTATTCGAAGTCATTTTATTCGTGAGCTCTGATGAGCTAACTTCAGTTTGAGTAGCGATTTTTTAAAGCTCTAACATATTATTTGAAGTCTAATACTTTGTGAGCACTGTGAGCTAATTTCACGCCAGTTTGCGTGGTGATTTAAAACTTGAATATTATCTTAAAGACAACTATTTTCAGCTCTTAGGGGGCAAGACGTGAGTAACATTCTAATTAGCGCTCCAGCCCGAGCGAAGGTCAAGCAGAGCAGTAGGGATTACCGAGCGAGATAGCGACTGTGAGTCAGTCAGACTTTAAAACTTGTATTGTCGAGCCAGTGACGTTGGACTCGAAGTGTATATTTCTTGTAAATTTTTATTGTATTTTTCATGTGTGTATCGTGCGTGTGTGAGCGAGAATTAGGGAAAGTATTCGTGATTAATTGCATAGGACTAATTGTGGGCGAATTTAGTAACTCACAAGCGATTATAGCCAGGTCAAATTATAATAACATTGAACTTTTCTTCCAAAGAGACTACACCAAGATGTCCAACGTGTGGTCAGGAGCCGGAGTGATGTCCGACGCTTCTACGAAGACAACGATGGAGTGCTAATTTTCTCATAGGGAAATGGGCTGAGATGGAGGTCATATGCTCTACAAGCTGAGACGGTGATGTACAACAATTGATTATGTAGTTAGATTGGCGGGGGAACTTTGTAAATAGTTCATTTTTCTTTTTCTTGTTTTAGAGTGTTTTTCCTTGTACCGACACTAATTGTTTTAAATGTACGATGGCACGTGGCCAAAGTGTTTGTTGTGTATTTATTTTTCTTGGAGTCATATATAATGTGCACGGCGCGTGTACGTGATTTTTGTCCTTGCAAATGCGAAACCCGTTACATTCGATAAGTGGTGCTTTATTAAAGTTCATATTTGTGATAGGAAAGGGAGGTAATTACTGTAAGACGTTTGCTGAACAGGTTATTATTCATATTAGGGTTGCCAAGCGCAACAATTTAAGATGTAATTGTAGAGCACCTTAGTTCTAATTTGATAGATTTTTTGAATCCTTTTCAGGTTTATTAGTCACGGCGTAGAACGGAGGTGCCAGCAAGTGGAAAATATTTATGTCATTTTATTTCAGGGTCTGTCAAACCCATACGTGTGAGTCTGAGTGTGTTATTGTGTCTGGTGTGTGTTGATTCTACGTGAAGAGGGGTAGAGGTCCTACCGCCCTCATATTTTGTTGTTGTTGTATTTTTGATGGAAAGGCAGGGTGCTCCAGGGAGACCGCTGTTCCTTGTCCGTACTGCTGATTCTTGGATTTCCTAGGGGAAATGCCGGGATATTTTGTTCTGACACACACACACGTATTATTGTGCTTTGGGGCACGCTTCTTCGAGATTCGATCCCGTGCCTATGAAGGCCGAGGTCATTGTGACACGTGGGTTGACAGATATGCAGATTTCCACGAAATGCCCGTCTAGCCTGGTGACTTATTTTGTTAGGCAGTCCTATGTTCCGACTGGCCCCTTTAAGCTTTCATGTAGCAAACCTGTTCTTTGTAATGGTTATTTTGAACCATAATTAATTGGGGAGTTCGCCATGTGTGTGACGGATTATTGCATATTGTATGGATAGGATATTGTGTTAATAATGTAAATGTTGGCTTTGAGCCTAGTGATTTGTTTATGACTCAATTCATGTAATTTTTGTAGGTGACGCCTGTGTGGTGTAGTGGTGTGTACTTGTAAAATGACGGCGGTCATATGTGTAGTTCTTTTTATTGGTCACGTGTTAACGTACTTGTGTTGATTTGTGTGAGAAGTCCTAATTTTAGGCAGTAATGTGTTTGCTACGGCAGTTTTGATTCCAATTTCACGCGGAAATTATTGTGTTGTTTATATTAAGTATAGGAAGTGTCGGTTTAGTTTTAAGTGTTGTATAGTTGTTCCTCGCGTCTGTCTAGCTCTAAGCAATGTGGATTCGTCGTCTGAAAGTTTATTCTGGATGATGACGAATCATGCATTCGATTGTACACATCGTGAAGCATGTAGAACAGCACGCGCGCATACATTTGACACTTTTGTTGATTTTTCTTTGGGACACTTGGTCCGAGTATCAATCTCTCCTGAGATTTGGCCTAGTTTTGGCAAACTTTATTTTAGTCAGTGGGAGTCATATGGGAGTTTGTTTTTGTTAATTCTTGTTGTAAATAGCTGATCTGTTTATTAAATTCATTTGTTTTAACCCCGGCTTCACTTTTTCCTGCATGTTATTTTGTTATATGTTACCCTGCATGTTAATGAAGCGCTTTAACAACAACTTACGATATGGACTGTTACACCCCCCCCCCCCCCCGAAACTGAGTCTCATAAGCTTTTTTGCAAGGGTTCAATATGCTTTTATCGTCCTTTTGGGATATTTTTTATATTTCGCCTATTTTAGCATGTATTTTGAGAAGTTTTTCCCTATATCCACCCTTCTACTGTATGAAAAGTACGGTGAGGAGTTTTATAAATGATTGGTGTATTGACTCATGTGTACCATACCTAATTTTAGGATGCACCAAGCATCCGAACACGATTTATAGGCGTACGTAAAGATTCACAGAAAGACAGACAGACAATTCTATGTCTACAACATATCACCCAGATATCCAAATATGGGTATATCTACCTTACGTATCAAACAAAATCATCCCTACGATGAACCCGTATGTCGACAAAAAAAAAAAAAAGATTAGTTAAAATGTGCTCTCAAACTAAATTCACCTAACGTGTACTTCCTGACGTGAAATAGATTTGAAAGCCTTGTAGACGAAATGCAATACACCTCTCATAAAAAAATGACCCTCTACGTTGTGTTAGGTCCCCATACACAGGAAGACCTCTTTCATAAATTATAAAGGCTTGTGGTGCATGAAAATTCAGGTTCTTTAGCCTCAAATGGCCCAAATTCCTAAAAGCCGCAAAAATGCTGATTCAATTCAGGAATTTTTGAAAATAATGTTGCTGTCTTAAGATATAATAGACTTTCTGTACTATATGTCGCACGTGAAATTGCATGAAAAAATTCTAGGTTACCCCTTGACCCCCTTAATTGCATTGACGAATTATACAGTCTACGTTGGTTCCGTGATAACCTTATAGCCATTTGCAAACTTTCACAAAAATGTAATAAATGGAGTAGCCTAATAATAATAATATCGTATGGCCTCGGGTGCCGGGTGCAAACTTCGTAATTTGACACCCAGAGGGTAGCTTGCATGTCGAAATTTCGTTGTTCTTTGAATCACTATGAAAGTCAAGGAGGGTAGATATCTAAGCTCCTTGAACACTATAGCGCTTTCTAGTAGAGAAATGAGGAACTTTGTGTTGGCGGAAACTCCTGAGAATAATTTTTGCCATTATGAACACGGCCTACTGAATTCAAATGGGTTCTTTGACATGCCAACGTCGTATGACATGCGAGTCGTATTCTTGCCGCCTTTCAAAAATCACGTACAGAATGGACGTTTGTTTTAGACGATTGCCCTTGACCTTGAAGTCTGCGGGTGAGCCTGTACACAGTCACTCTCTCACCCTATCACTTCACATTTGTCACCACCGATCTGATGTAATGGAATTCCAGACTTGAACAGACAGTACAGTCCACGTCGAATTATTGTGTGACACGGAAGTACACGTTACGTAGTTACGAACAGAACGTCAATATATTTGCCAGTGACTATACTTCAGCAATAGTGCGAAACAGCTTTATCAATCATCGGAGCGCTTGGGGCAGCTGATAACAACACAGGTACTGTAGTAACTCGCCTCCAGGCTTCCAATAAGATCTTTCACTCGCCTAAAACAAACGTCTGGCCTGTACCACGGCCAGGAGTGAACCTGCAATCTTGGGGTTAGTAGACCGACACGCTATCCACTCACCCACCGTGGCAAGGTATAAATGGAGTGACATTGCTTCTTACAGAAAAAGATGGAAAGTTGGATGCCACCCCTT
This sequence comes from Meconema thalassinum, assembly GCA_946902985.2. NCBI lineage: Eukaryota > Metazoa > Arthropoda > Insecta > Orthoptera > Tettigoniidae > Meconema > Meconema thalassinum. The sequence goes on from OX336394.1 coordinate 352,976,330, forward strand.
GAGATAATGTTGTCATGGTTACCGATATCCTTTCCTTCATTAGTTTGTTAAATTAAATTAAATTAGTTTTCTGGGAATATTTCAGATACTGTTGGTTTTAGAGCCTTATAATGTAGTTTTCGAGGCCCCCAAGTTTTGTTTCTGGCACCAAGGGGCTTTGTCTCCTCGTTGTACGCCGTAATATAATACTAATAATAATAATATAATATAGGGATAGGAATATAATAGACCTGCCGTAACACACCCGCAGGTGTAAACCGCGTGATAAAATTCTAGTGTACCCCTTGACCCCCTTAAGCGCATTATACGTATTGATGAATTTTACAGCTTAATTTGGTTCCGTGATAACCTTCTAGCCGTTTGCAAACTTTCATACCAATGTAATTAATGGAATTGCATTGCGTCTTACAGCAATAGATGGACCTCTGAGAATCTGTTGTGATGGTTACTGGCTTGTATTCGTTCATTAGTTTATTAAATTAAATTAGTTTTCTGGGAATATCTCAAAAATGGTTGGTTTTAGGGCCTTAAAATGTGGACCCTTTAGGGCCCCCGAGTTTTGTCTCTCACATTGAGGGGCTGAAAACGGTCTTTGTCTCGTCCTTCTACTCCTATTTCAGCATGTATTTTAAGGGGGTAGACCTCTTTTATGAGAGGTACGGAGAAGGGTTACATCTATTATTAGTGCCGTGCCTCCGATGGATATCTGTACCAAATTTTACGTTGATACACCCAGCCGTTCTCGAGTTATAAGGGAACAAAGTTGTCCACAGACAAACAAACAAACAGACAGACAGACAGACAGACAGACCGAAAATTATTTTCGCGCGCATCCATAATAAAACAGTCTGAAACGCGTAAATAACTCAAATTTCCGTAGAAATTGGAAAAAAACATACAAACTTTAATTTTTAGCCTATTTTCAATTTTGAAAAAAATAGGCTTATGAGATCACCTTTTTTTGTCCGTGTGTGTGTGCGTGTGTGTGTGTGTGTGTGTGTGTGAGGTGTGTGTGTGTCCCCACCTAATAAAATCTAAACGGCTGGATCGATTTCAGTGATACTCGGTAAGTTCATAGCACTATTCCCGGCGACCTCGACCGTGCCCTTCAAATTTTGTTACGTCTCACCAATCCAACATGGCGGCTGTGCGAAATATTTCACTAGCATTCAATATCTCCGAAACTATTACCGACATCGCCCTGAAATTGTGTACGGTGATAAAGGGCACTACTAGAAGTTCACCTATGAAACTTTCGAAAACCTGGTGACTACAAAACCAACATGGCGGCCATGCGAATTTGAGACATTTAAATAGATTTTTATCGCGATTTAACTATCCAAACGTAATGAAACTTGGTACAGCAAATGTTTATACATATTGCAATGCACTGGAGTCTAATTTAGTTCAATTGTTTTCATAACCTCAAAATGGCGGCTGTGCGAAATATTTCACTGACATTCTATATCTACAAAACTATTACAGATATTACCCTGCAATTTTGTACGGTGATAAAGGGTACTGATACAAGTTTACCTATATATAATTCATAAACCTGTAAAGTACAAAACGAACATGGTGACCAAGCGAATTTAAAATATTTTAATAGACGTTTCTCGTGAGTTAACTCTCTGAGCGCAGTGAAATGTTGTACAGTAAATGATTTTGCAGATTGTAATGTACTGCCATCTAATTTAATTCAATTGTTTACATAACCTCAAGATGGCGGTTGTGCAAAATTTTAAAATTAAGTTTTTATTTCTTGTGTCGTAATCATGCGATCGAAGTGAAAGTTTGAATAATGAAGCTAGGCAATACGTGTCCTTGAATGGTACATAACTCTATGGCCTATACATATAACAATCCTAAATGGCGAGCTTCCGAAATATTTAGACGGTTCTCAATATCTATGAATCTTTTACAGAAACCAAACTGAAATTTTTATGTTCATAGAGACTATGAACATATGTTCACATATAGGACTTTCAGTAACCTGGTGAGCACGAATCCAACATGGCGGCGACGCAAAGTATAAATATTTAAATGGACGTTTCTAGCGAATTAACTATCCGAGTGCCGTGAAACGTTGCACGTTAAATGCTTACACAAATGTTGATCCACTGGCATCTAATTTATTTCAATTGTTTGCATAATCACAAGATGGCTGCTGTGCGTAATTTTAAAATCTCGTTTTTACTTCTTGTGTTCTAATCATGCGATTGAAGTTTGAATAGCACACGTACACAACAATCTTAATATAATAGTAGTCTACAAAAATAAAAATCCAACTTGGCGACCATCTGAAATATTTAGACGGTCCTCAATATCTACGATCTGTTACAGCAATAAAACTGAAATTTTGTATGTTGATAGAGGCAATTAACATGAGCAGGATATATGAAAATAGGCTGTATAGTTCTTCACGGAACTACGTGTTATGTATGTAGAGATATTTTATTTATTTATTTAAACCAAGTCTACTTGTTAATTGTCACTTTAACTCAGAGAGTCATATCGTGACCTACAGACAATAAACACATAGATAACATAAATTTACAGGAAAAATCTACAGACAGCAATATGTACAGATAGGCTCTCCTAGGCTTTAACAAGATTTATAGCTTAGGAAGCCATCTCCTGTACTTGAATGCTTAATTTACATGCATCTTTGTTCTGAATCTCATCCGACGCTTTCTTATTCCACATTGCCCTGATGGTATTAAAATATTTTGCTAATTGACCTGCTTTCCCCCATTCCCTTTTTAGTAATTTAATTAAAGTGTGATACTCATTTTCATTTTCTATTCTGTTTATATCTGCTTTGTCTACAAACCTTGCTCTTATCATTTTAACTTCCTTGCATTCCCTGATCAGGTGCGCCGCACCCATAACCTTCCCACAAAACAGGCAAATGTCCTCTTTTCCTACTTCTCTCAACGCTTTGTTCTTATACACCCCCATTAACCACCAAATTATCCCTCTCATTTCTCTTTTCATTAGGCATTGAGGCTTTATGCTCATAAAGTTCCTTATTTCGCAGAACTCCGTTAAGGTTCTCCTACTGGCGCACTCTTCCCTTAGCACCTGCAACTCTACGTCATTAACCCTTCTGCACACTTTTTTACACACCCTACCTTCCTCTCTTTGTAAGTCCCTATCCCATAGATAGCCCATTCCTAATCTTTCCAGTACACTTCTTACCCCGTCCACCCAGTAGCCCTCTTGCTGATGCTTCATTTGGTGCAGGTAGGCTACCTTAAGCATTTCCCCCCCTCCACCCGCTTTTAAACGAATCCAAGACTTTATGACCCTTTTTATGATATGTTGTCTAATGCTTACATCCTCACACAACATTCTCGCTCCGCAATTCGCCGTGCAACTAGGTAGCCCCAAAATTATCTTGGCAAACCTACTTACAATACTGTCCAGGGTTTTCGTTCCTTCCTCTAAACCCCATACTTCCACTCCATATAGTGCTCTTGAAACGATGAGTGCGTTGAACACATTCTTATACACTTTGTAGTCAAGATTCGGTAACCTACGCTCTAACACTTTAACATTCGCCAATGCCGCTAGCCCTTTCGATTTTGCCCTTTTAATTTGTTCGGTCCATTTACCATTACTCGCCATTATCATCCCTAGATACTCAAGTTTTTTCACCGTCTCTAACTGAGACCCATACATGACCCACTTTTCATTCTTAGCCAGTTTAACTCCCTTTTTGCAGACCATAACTTTGGTCTTACTCGGGTTAATTTTTAAGTTCCAGTCCTCACAGTATCTCACAATCTCGTCAATACTATATTGCATATTATAGGGTGTTAGAGCAAGCAGAAGGATGTCATCAGCGAAAGCTAGGCCCGGGATATCATAATTGTCCAAGCAAGGGTTGGACCGTTGCTCAAAGCCCTTTGACTCGAAAATATCGTTGATAAATAGCAAAAAAAGCACCGGGGATAATTTGCATCCCTGTTTTAGACCTATATTAGACGTTATCTCTCCTACAATTACATCATCTTTAGTTTTAATTGCACATTTCACTTCGGAATACACATTCTCAATTGCTCGTATCATTTTATGTGACACCCCGATTTTTCCCAGTTTAGCCATGACAGCTCTCCTGCTCACTGAATCAAACGCCTTCTCCAAATCAATAGCTGTGATATACAGCTTACCTCTTTTCCTTCTTATGTACTTGTCCATCACCGTTTTAACCACCATTATATTGTCACTGGTCCTCATTCCTTTTCTGAACCCTGTCTGGAGTCTCGAGAACACCGAACAGCCCTCTGCCCATGCTATTAAACGCTTGGATAAGACCCCGGTGTACATTTTGCTCAAATTATCAAGCAAAGTTATGCCTCTATAGTTGCCTGGGTCTAGTTTGTCCCCACGCCTCTTATATATTGGACAAATTATCCCCTCCTGCCACGCCCTTGGAAATCTACCTCCGTCAAAGATTTTGTTAAAGATTTTTACCAAGCTGTCCATCATGAACCTATTGCTACTCAACTCTTGCCAAAATTCATTTGTTATCCCCGAAATAGCACCTGACTTCCCTCCTTTACTTTTTGTCATTACTTCCTTAATTTCCTCTATCGATATGACTTGGTCCAGCATAGGCAGAGTGACCCCCAGCCCCCTCGGGACGCCAAACTCATCCCTCTTCCTCCAATTATCTTCAGCATTTAACAGGTTCTCATAATATGCAATCCATATTTCATCGCTTATAGAGCTCCCCCCACCACTTCTGCTCCCCCTACAGTAAGACTTTATCCTGCTCCACACTTTGCTACAGTCGTTAGCTTTAGAATCCTTATTTAGTGCTGTTGCTTCTTTACCCTGCCATTCATCTTTCATTTTACTGAGCAGTTCCCTATATTCTTTCCTTAGACGACAAAATTCTACTCTCATCGTATCATCCCCTCCTCTCTTGTATAACTTCAGTGCCCTAATAACTTCGGTTTTCTTCCTTCTACAAGATTCATCGTACCATCCTTTAATACTCCCTAATTTTCCCCTAGCCTTCACGAGCATTTTCCGCCCTGCCATCATAATTGCATTCTCAATCATACGTATTACCCCTTCAATTTCATCATTACTGATCATTAAACTTATTCCTACCTTTATCAGCTCAAAACTTTCTCCCTGGAAGTAGTTCTGGAACTCTCTGCAGTTTTCCTCCCTCCATCTGAATCTATTCACTTTTCTCTCTATAGCTTTAACTTGTGGGTTCCCTTTTGATTTTGTCACCGCTCCCTGCATGTTGACGACAATTGGTAGGTGATGTGATTCCCCCCATTCTTCAACAGTGAACCTCTTAATTAGGGCTAGTGCTCCTCTAGAGCATATTGCTAAATCTATTACACTTCCTCCAATCTCTGTTATATACGTCAGGTTACCTTCTTCATCCCCCACACAGACACCATTTAATATATATAGCTCTTCTGCACCACATAGTTCCAAAATCTTTTCTCCGTTCTTGTTACATTCCTTGTCTTTGCTGTGCCTATCACCACATACGGCCTCGGCAACCCCCTTGCTGTAAAGGGGCTTTCTGTCTGCAACCCTCGCATTGAAGTCCCCTAACAGCACAATCTCTGCCTCTTCATATATATTTTGAATTCTGTTTATTTCAATAGCTAACTCATCGAAAAAGCTTTCTCTTGCATACGGGGAATTCTCCGGAGGGTTGTAGACAAAGCCGAAACATACCGTTCCTTTCCCCCTCCCCCTAATATCAGCTTTTACCCATACTACTTCTTCCAGTTCTGAACTAATAAATTCTGATAATTCCCTCACCTCTTCTTTAATTAAAACAACAATACCCCCTGGGAACCTACCGGTGCGAGCTTTCCTAATCTTAGGTTTTGTATATATACTGAAGCCATCTAATTTAACCTCGCAACCTACAGGGAGCCAACTCTCAACAAATCCTACAATCTGCATATCTTCTATTAGGGTCAAAACTACATCGTTGCCTCTCTTATTTAAAAAACCCTCTATATTTACGCTAGCAATATTCCAGTTTAGTTATTTTTTACTCCTACCCTCCTCGCTGGCGGTAGCTTTACTTCTAGTAACTCTAGCTTTCTCTAACTCTAGTATACTACCACCTGGAGAAGAAATGACCTCCTTCTCCACATTAAACTGCTCTGCCAAGGTTTTCTTGCCCCAAAGTTCTTTTAGACTAGTAACTCGTTGTTTGCCAGTCTCACCTTTCTGCAAACCACGCACTTGTCCGGTGATCCTGGCGCTGACGTTAGTCGTTCCTGCTCGCGCCACTTCCGTGTTGGACTTGGAGGTCGCTGCTCTCTGTTGACTCATCACCGCACTTTCCTCTGACCCGACAACTGCTTCCACCTGGTTGCTAGGTCTAACTGTCTCCTGTTGTTGTTGCTTCTCCATATCCTGGAGTTGTGCCACTGTCCAAATCCGATCCCAGTTGTTGCCGCTAACCGCCAGTCTATTACCTTTTACATAAGCCTTGAGACCAGAGCTCCTTGCCTTCCTTAAATGAAACTGCAAGGTCCGTTGCTCGCTTGCCTCTTCTTTACTCATTTCTCTCCTTATCCATATCCTCTCCCCTTTCAAGTTCCTTGTGTTCGCCAGAATTCTGTGAGCCATCAGCGAAGAAACTAATGACACTTTCACGGGCCTCGTGCCCCTTCCTCGCCCTATCCTGGTCACATTGTCAATCTCTGAGACTCCAATGTTTATCCGCATGCCTTCACTAATCACTCGGAGCACCTTGGATGTTAGATCCTCGGTGCTTTCCTTGGCATCTTCCTTTATTCCGTAAATGAAGACGTTTTTCTTTCTCTCATCCAGCTTGGTCTTCCTTAATTCATTTACCTCCACCTCTAATATCTTCACCTTTTCTCTCAGGTCTTTTATCTCTCTACTATTCTCGGCCAGCCTTTCTGTCACTATTCCCATCTCTTCTCTTATACATGTCTTCATCTCCTTGAATTCCTTACATTGCTCACGAAGAATGTCCCGGACCTGGTCATTTTGTGACACTTCCTTTACAATTTCCCTTATTTTCTCCATTTCTTGCCATCCCAGCTGACCAGGCCCTGGGTTTGACTCCACTCCTCCAATTAATAGTAGCGTCGCCACAACCAGCGCTACCATCCCCATCGCCAAAACCCCCATCTGTTCAGTGACGTTGCCCGCTATCACCTTCCCGACACCGAAATCGCACTTCACTCTAGCCTGCCAGCGGCCGATGACCGCCCGGTACTGCTGAATAGCGATTCCCATTCTTCCTTACACTTCACTGCACGTCTGTTCACCTTGCTTGCTTGGTTAAAACTGGTATGTAGAGATATACTGCACCGCTCGGTGTTGACCGTGTTTTATTGCACAAATTTAGCTTTTACTCGCTAACCGTTGGAGATACACGAAAAGTGATCAGGACCTTTCGGATAGGAAATTACATTTTGAAGCTCGTATGTGCCATCTTCAGTTTGCTATTTCTTAGCGTTCTCTTTTTATTTGATATGGAAATATGACATTTTGAAACCAAAGGGTGTAGTGACGTCACTTAAATGGTCGCCATTTTTTAAAACTGCAAAATATCGAAATTAAAAGTATCCTATATGTAAACATAGTAAATCAGCTACATCCATGCAAAATGTCATTTAAATCGGACCAGTGGTTCTTGCGTAATTGAGTAGCACACAGACAGACAGACAGACAGAAAGACAGACACACACCATCTCATTTTTATATATTAGTATGATTAACTAAAATTAGTTTTCTGAGAATATCTCAGAAATGTTGTTTTAGAGCCTTAAAACGTAGTAGCCTCCGAGCCACCGAGGGGCTGAAAATGAGTTTTGTCTCGTCCTTGTACGCCATAATATAATAATACTGTAATCATAATAATAATTTAATAATATAGGGATATAATAGTCCTTTAGTACCACACCCGCACGTGTAAACGCGTGAAGAAATTCAAGCGTATCCCTAGATCCCCTTAAGCGCATTATATACGTATTGATGAATTTTACAGCTTAAGTTGGTTCCGTGATAACCTTATAGACGTTTGCGAACGTTCACAATATTGTAATAAATGGAATGGCATTGCGTCGTACAGAAAGAGATGGACTTCTGTGATTGAGTTTTGTGTTGCCATGGTTTGGCTCGCTTTCTTTCAATAGCTTAGTAACTGAAATTAGTTTTCTGGGAATATCTCAAAAACTGTTGGTTTTAGGACCTTAAATGTGGTTTTCGGAGCCCGCAGGGCCCTCGAGTTTTGTTTCTCACATTGAGACGCTGAAAATGAGCTTTGTCTCGTCTTTCTACGCCCATTTCAGCATGCATTTTAAGGGGGTAGGCCCACTTTTATGAGAGGTATGGAGAAGAGTTACATCAATGATTACTTTCGTGCCTCTGATGGACATCTGTACCAAATTTTACGTTGATCCACTCAGCCGTTCTCGAGTGATGCGCCTGCAAAGTTGTACACAGACAAGCAGACAGTCAGACAAAAATTTTGTTTTTGCGCGCAACCGTCATAAACCAGTCTTAAACGCGTTAATAACTCTAATTTCCGTGGAAATTCAGAAAAAAACAGACAAACTTCCATTTTTTATATAGAGAGATTCTTTGGCATGAATCTTACATTTTAAGAAAAGTAGACTCATCAGTTCTTCACGGAACTACTTGTATTTTATGAAAACATATTGTATTATTAGAAGCTATTTTTCAGTGCTTCCTAAGTAATCTAGAAGAAGAAGAAGAGAGAAAAAATAAAAAGAAGAGGAAGAGGAAATAATAATGGGAGCTAAAAGAAATATTAATGCAGAATATAGGTTAAGATCAAACAGAGAGCTATATTTGAAAATTGAAGAACTAACTGACGCAATGAGGAAGAGAAGACTACTGTTTCTTTGGGTACATTTACTGACTGGACAACAACAGGCTAACTAAGGAGATATTCAACTTGCTGAAAAGTTATAGCCTAAATCCAAACCCATATGGTTAGTCAAGATTAAAAAATATATGAAAAATGCTGGAAATAAAACAGACACAATAGAAAACAGAACACTCTTTCGAGAAGTTATTCATATGGCAGGATTTCAGGAGAGAAGGGAATTAACAACCAGACGAAATTGGACACAAGAAGAGAAGTTTTTTATTGTTGTTTTAAGGGGCGGAACTACGAGGTCATCTGCCCCACAAGAAGAGAAGAAACGACACTCTAGAAAGATAAAGGAAATCAAATACAATGACAAATGATCAATGTTGATTCATCGTACCCTCCAAATGGGCTATTCGAAATAATAATAATAACTACCAGTAGTGCCCGGCTTCGCCCGGTGGATTTATTTGTTTTATGTATGATAATGAATACTACTACAGAACTGGCACATGATACTTTAAATACCAGAAAAGAAAAATATATGTAACTTTTCGTGGTGGCGGTGGTGGTGGTGGTGGTGGTGGTTGTAGTGAGGGTGATAAGCAGTACAGTATAATGGACGTAACATTTAGGTCATTTTTCCCCTAATGATAATAATGATAATAATGAATAGGGAAACGGCTATTTACTAACTACAGCACTGACACATGTAATTTACAAGCAAATTTGTAAAAAAAAAATGATTAGAAGGTAGAGTAAGTTAAATAAAAGACACTGCCTAGGGCCTATATCTCATTGTCTGTTAGAAATGTAGAGACCAATAGTGTCGTCTTTTGCCGCATAGCGCCGTAGGAAAATTATCAGAACACTTTGGAAACCTTCGGCTGTCCCGAGCTCCTGAGGTAGCAATAGTAACATTTATCGTCACATAGCGCTCAACGATAAGTTTCGGAATAAATTACGGTAAATTTGAAAGCACCAACGCTTATTGCAGCTGATAACCTCAATGTATTGCACCAACACCATTGCACTTATACAGAGGCATAATAAGTTCATGATGATAACTGTTTTAAGGGACAAAATTAATCTTTTTGCACTAATTACTCCCCGTGACTGCAATTTATAAGCAGCCCAAGATTTAACTATTTTCGCAATTCTGCACCAGAACACTGGTAGGGGCGACGTGATGCAGCCCGAATTGCCAGTTAACAATAGACTTTTTAAAATACTCTTATAGTTACTCTACTACGGACATGAATGATTCAAGGACCTGAATACATGGCTTTCATGTTCAGTTTGTTTGTTATTCTAAATGTAGCGAATGGAGAGCGTTGTTCAAGATATCAAGTGGACAGTGTTACCAGCAGGGTTTCAATGTGTATGTATAATTTGGTGCAATTAGGAGGAACGGTGTAGATTTGTGATAAAGGGCCTAAATGCAGGAAATGGAGTGGTCTGTCCGAAATGTAAAGTGGACAGTGTCACCCGCAGGGTACCAAAGGGTAAGTGTACAAAATGTGATTCAGATCGGTGAAACGGTGTAGATTTGTGCCAATGGACCTAAATGAAGGGAATGGGGTGGTCTGTCCGAAATTTAACTTAGCCTAAACTATACCTCTTGAATCTGGCTATCATATAAGAAAAGAATTTTTCGAATCCGAATGTTAGTTCCAGAGACTAGCGTGTTTAAACACACAAACACACAAACTCTTCAGCTTTATTATATTGGTATAGCTAACGCAAGATGCAACACAGTACATTCATGAAGAGATTTTGGAAGGAATAGAAGGCGAACACCATCAATAATAATAATAATGTTTTGGTTTTTCGTCCCTTTTAACTACTCTGGCTTTTACAGACGCTGGGGTGCCTGAACTTTGCCCCGAAGGTGATCTTGAACGTGCCAGTAAACCTACTTACACGGCTCCCTCCCATTTGCGCACCCTCAAATGTCAACTGACTGCTCCAGGATTCCATCCTGAAACCTTGGCCACAGCAGGTGAGAACGTTACCGCTGAGCCACGCAGCCAATTAAGTATTCTATTATTAATAAAATATTCTGTAACGTGATTTTTAGGACCTGCTAATCTGCACCTCTCCAATTAAACATCCTGTATACTGTACTTACTAGAATGAGATAGAAAAAATATGTCACTTTATGGTATGAAGTAAACGCGAACATATATTAATTTCCCTCCACTGGAACCGAGGAGAGCCGATGGTGGCGCAAGAACACTCGTTTGCTAATTTGCCGAAAATATAAGGCGAGCCACAAAAGTTTTTATGTCCCTCTTAATCTCCCTTAATGTGCATATTAGCCAAGAAGTATCTTGTTGTGGCTGACCGAAAAAATGAAAGTTTGTAGAGCAAGCCCACTGAAGAACGACATCCCATTCAATCGTCTTTGTAGAGGCCGGCTCAAGGGCACATTCTTGGCTGTCATCCCGGAGGTCCGGGCTCGATTAACGGCTCTGCCAAGAAATTTTATTTTGGTTTGAGGGCTGGAACCGGGTATACTCAGTTTTGTGTGACGAAACTGAAAAGAGGTGGGTTCGATATCCACCTCAGCCATCCTGAAAGTCATTTTCTGTGGTTTCCTACTTCCAATCCGGGTAAATTCCCAGATTGCTCCTAACTGAAGGCCACAGCCGCATCCTTCGCAACCACAGATTACCTACGTTCGCAACCCTTAGCCTAAGTGAATTTTAAATACAGACACACAATAACACAGATTTTCAGACAATTTTTAAAAGGAAAAATATATATACATTGAACCCTTTATCCTCTGTTGGATAAATGATTCTATGTTTTATTTCTCCAATTAATAAATATTTCAACCAGCATCATGAAAGTAGCCAGACAGAGATGAGGAAATTTCAAGCATTGGTTGGAGACAGCGGGGACATACCTGAAGCAGATTGACAATAGGCTAAATACTTTAGCTGTGAAAGGAAATAGCCTGGCGATGTGTAAGAAGGACAGGTGTGGGCCGCCTCAAATAGAAGCGACGTGCAGTGAGACATGCTGCTGGTATGTTCATTGTGATATTCGCGCCTAGAAGAAATATGATGCAGTAATGTGAGTGGCTGATGAGCATGTTAGACACTCCCACGACGCCAAGATCTGCTATAAACCGCCAAATTACAGAAAATGTGAGAACCTATGAGAGAAGAATGCCTAGTTAACGCGGCAGATCTAGCGTGGGCACGCTCGGCTAGCATTCACGCGGGAAATCGCCTAGACAAAATCTCTACGATCGATTCTAGGATTAATGAGCATATTCTTGACCTGTGCAATATTACGAGTTCAGTGATATCTATTTCATTCCTGTACCACAATTACTTCGAGAAATTTTTACATAAATCCCCCCCCATCGAGACCTAGGGCCAGTTCTTTTATAAGTGGCGTGAAGAGCCAAGACATTGACTATTATTCTGTGCGTCTACGGGCGTAGTCGACTTATTTGGTGTGTCGAAGGCACAAGACTATTATTTTGTGTGTCGTGGACACAGGTGGATTATTACTTCTGTGCGTCTTAAGGACACAGAAATTATTGTAAAGTGTTAAATTCAGTGATAGATAGTCACAGTACTATATTTGTAGGGGCAGTATCGTCGATAATTCGCCAACGAACTGTGACAGGGAAAGTAGTACCTGAACAGCGAATTTAGTAGTCAGATATCAAGTGGATAATAATCTAATTTTTCAAGCAGCGCCAGAGATGACACCGACGAATACAGAGGAAGTTTGGAATTCTCAACACTCCGTCCAGATGGCTGAAATGAGATAGAACCATTCAGTTGGGAAATGGCAGCCGACGTTCTTTGACGGGTGACTACAAGAGAGATGAGTACAATAATAATATTCTTTATTATTTGATAAATTAACTTATGGTTTATGGGACATATTTTTGTAAATACATTGCTTGTGTGATTAACGTAGTATATTTAGTTTTGGTCTGACACACCTTTGTATGGAAGCAGCTCGCACGAATGTAGTTAGTGGAAGGTTCTTGTTTTTGTGTTGTGTTAACTAACGTAGCTATGTGAACGGCCGTGTTTGCATATGTTACGAAATGCGGTTAAAAACGTCTCTCGGAGATCTGTTGTGTTTCAGAAGTAGGACTAAATTAATGTAATTATACAGTAGATTGGAGGGTAATTAAAAATTGTTTAAGATTTATTATTGATCAGATTCAGTGTGACTATTGCCGATTGGAGCAATGTAATTTGTGACGAAGAGTAATCAGCTCTATCGTAGGTTTTAAATATTGTGTTAATGTTTGTGAGCACCTATTCAGCAGACCTGTGTGAAAAGCGTCATGTCAGTCCCAGATGTGTGTATGTGTGTATTTTTGTGGTATTACAAGCGGGAATTTCAGCTGAGACTGATTTCTGTCAGCTTGGTACCCGGTCCATATTGTATCCTTGCGAGGGCAATTGTGGATATGTCATTATGTCTGACCATATGTTGAGTTGGATGAGATTTTTGTTGCTGTTGATTCCGTGAGGTAACGGAACAGCTGGTCAGCTATTTATATACACTGGAGTGGGACTTGACAAGTATTTGAGGAAAGGGGGAGATGTTTCACAAGGCTGTCTGAACGTGCAAAGCATGGTCATTAGTGAGGAGTGCTCGTTGGCTCTCTAATTACTTGAATTACAGATAAGAACTGATCAATGGTAAATAAATTGTTGAAATAAATGGGAGTTGCCTACGAATCACGATAATCTCCGACGCGTTACCTTAACATGCAGTTTTGTTCATATAAAGTAATCTTAGCCGGTCAGGCTTCTGTTGTTGTTGATTTATTCCAAGTTTGTTTTCATTTCAGTGACCCGTGAGTCACGTGCAATGCTGTCTTTCCTTGTGTGTATTGAGCAATTGACCTGTTGGTAGCTCATGTTGTTAAGTGCGTCATCGCACTAATGAGGATCTCAGCGAGATTCCTGTAAATAATAGATTTGTAGTGTGTGTGTCAGCATTAGAGTTTTTTTTAAAGGGATTTTATTAATGTCATACCCATATCCATAACGTTGATTTACGTGATGATTGTTCGTGAGCACCGTGGCTGTTAACCCGTTGTAAACGAACGGTCATCCAAGTACTCATTTTCTCGTAGCTAGTCATCACGCGCACATAAAACTCAAATGCAAGGTAGTGGAACTGGGATCCACAATTTTATTATAAAGGGGGAGATCCGTCTGACTCCTCAAAGTGTTAGATATTCCTGTCAGGGAAAAATTCAGGGAGGATATTTTTTATTATTGTTTGTTTATTTTCTTTTATGCACAATTAGTTATTAAATTATGTTATTATCTTACGTCTTGTCTCCTTACTTTCTTAATTATAGTTTTAATCCTATGACCCTTGCCTCAGTAAAGCATGTTGTTTGGCGGACGTAAACATCACACTATGAACTGAGCGCGACCCCTTGATCAAGATTCTTGCATAAAACACTGCTATTCTGAAGGGTTCATAGGGATAAAACTGGCGCGGCCAAGCGTGGGGCCATTTACTGTGGTGTAACGGCGGAGATTACACATGTCAATAGTGGCGTATTTGAGTAAAACTGACATGCCGCAAGTGCAGGCAGATATGACAGTATTTAATCACCGGGAAGTGATATTTTATTAAATGTAAGTGAGGCGAAGTGGATACCGCCAAATATGTGAAAGTTAAATTAAAATCAGGAGTTTGCAAAGTAAAATACGGTTCACGTTTTTGTCTTTTAAATTAAAGTAAAATTAATATGTGATACCGGGCGCCCAATGTTAAAGTTAAAACTAGATTTGTGTAGAAAGTCAAACTCATGGGAATATTAGGAGGCTGCAGCCTAAAATGACAATTAATACTTTGTTAATTAGTCAGTGTTAATATCAGATCAGGATAACTATTTAATGACTAAATATGTGCTTGGGTTTAAAATTAAATTGAGTAAAACTAGAACCACTCAGAGATGCAATTGACTAGTGGGAGTAACTGTAAAAATAAATGAACTGAGTTGGATAAAGAAAGTAAATGTGCATTGGATTTTATGTGTGTGTCAAAGGGCATTGCTTTATGCCATTTCCCTAATGTCTCATATAAAGTGTGTAATATGGCAACGGTGGAGCAGATCCAGGAGATCATTGAGAGTGCAACTAGGAGAACACAGGCATTGTTGGACACTAAATTGGCAGAACAGAGTCAATCTATAAACACTAGTATGTTAGAGCAAAGTGAAGCACTAAACACGAAGTTATCAGAACAATTAAACACTAGTAGGCTAGAACAAAGTGAGTCTATAAACAAATTATCTGAGCAGAGTGAATCGCTAAAAACTAAACTGTCAGAACAAAGTGAATCGCTAAATAATAAACTGTCAGAACAAAGTGAATCGCTAAATACTAAACTGTTAGAACAAAGTGAACAATTGCGGACACAATTAAATAACAGTAGAATTGAACAAAATGAATATCAGGCGGAATAAGCTAGGTTATTAAAGAACGAAATTAATGACACTATCAATTCGCAGTTAGAGGCGCAAAATATTAAAAACACGAACCAATTAGCTTCGTTAACCGCAGAAATGAAAGATCACACTAATCAACAGATGGTATTACTGGCCCTAGATGTTAGCAAAAATAATGAGAAACAATTAGAGCAGATTAAAAAAATGGAAGATATTTTTGATCAAAAACTTAGCATTCTGGATGAAATGGTGTTAGCTAAACTAGAGCAAATTGAAATAGCATGCACAATGAATACAAGCGAGGTCAAAATAGCTCAGGATATATTGGAAGGACGATTTAAGGAGATGGAGAAAAGCGGCAGGGTCATTCAACAACAATTATCAGCAGTAGATGAAAACATATCCTGCATAATTAAAGATATGGACCGTCTCGAGATAAAATCAGCGGAACAATGGACAAGCCTAAAATCGGAGCAAGAGCAATTTAAGAGTACATTAGACGAAAGGCTGAGCCAGATAGAAAGTAATCAGGATGACACTAAAAGCCAGATCGAAGGGCAAGTAAGCACGATTAAAGAACAAATAAGGAAAGATTGGAAGAAAATGAATATTGATTCTAAAGAGGAAAGATCCACCATTCTTAAAACAGTAGGCGAAAATCACACGCGTGTTCAAGCTTTGGAGCAAGAGGTGAAAAATAAACTAAAAGAGCAGACGGACAGGATCATTAAAGCCGAACTCCGCTCATTAGAACAATCATCTATATTTAGAACGGGGACATTGAAAGACAAGCCGGATAACTCAAATAGTCCAGAGTCCAGCACAGAAGGAAGTCAGACTCAGGCAGACATCCCATTAACAACAAACACGGAAGGATTTCGTAAGAATGTCGATAGGAGTTCAACACCACAAAACGGTCATCAGCCCACACAACTCATTCAAGTAATTCGCTCAATTGACTACAAACCGCAGAAATACACGGAAAATTCAGGGGTGACACCTAAAGCCTTTATCAAAGAGATGGAAGACCATTTCAATAACACTGGGGTACCTGAAGCACGTAGATTGAGGATGATGGAGAGATTTTTATCAGGAAATGTCCTCACATGGTTTTTAAGCTTCAAATATACATTTGGAAACATGTCAGATTTCAACTTAGCGTTTCTGCGCTAATATTGGTCGCCCGCAACACAACAGAGTCTAAGGATGGAGCTTTACTCTAGGAATTACCAAACCACCCAGCAAACAAAATACTCGGATTTCTTTAACATGCAAATGTTAAAATTTCGTGACCTTGATTACCCATTAAATGAAGCAGATCTGGTGATGACTATAGCGAGACAAATGCCAGTAAATGTACAAAAAGTACTAGTCGCAGCGAACGTTAGTACGGCCCTACATGCAGAGCAGATACTACGGCAAATAGATGAGACTACATCTCATAGTCATTATAGAGGAGGAAGACAGCTGGAGTTAGTCAATACTACAGAGGTCATAAAACCAAAACAGGCAAACACCAAAACGCAGGGCACTAACACAAGTACTTCCACACCTAGGCGAAACCAGGAAGAAGGAGAAAACAGACCATATCAGCGTAACGAAAATCATTACAACAATAGGTCATACCAAGGTAACAATAGATACCAACAGAGAGGATATCAGCAATGGCGTGAAAATCGAAGGAATGACAGGCCTTATGGAAGATACGGTGATTACAATGCCAATCAACGATGGAAAGGAAGAAGAGACCAAAATCAAGGAGAGCCACGTAACTATCGAGATGACTGGGATGATAGGCACGCTCAATCGCAAAATTACTTAGAGGAGTTACACGCTAGTCAAGGTGGAGAGCTAGGAAGATGGGAAAAGGCCATTGGGAACATGAAGAATCCTGATACACATACTGAGGAAGCTGGAAGCCTACTGAGACAACAGGGATATCAAGGACATGCGCGACAGAAGGATGATGGGAGTCGCAATGGAGCTTAAAAAAATGTTAAATTTGGATAAAGGAGACAGGCTACAAACACAACAGTCGGAAGTTGAAGATGGATGGATAGTAGCGAACATACAAGAATGGATTGCTTTGCCACAAGACTGCCTGGAGGAGACGGTGAAACCACGGAACGATGAAATTAGGCAGTTACCCATTATTTACGCAAGGATTGGTGGAATTAATATAAGATGTTTATTGGATACGGGGTCACAGATCAGTCTGGTATCGGAGGCCTTGGTTCGAGAGTTGGGACGGAGTCAGAATATTCCTGTAATTCCGGTACCACAGCTCAAAGTGAGGGGTGTTATTCCTGAACGCACCGTCACTTGTAAACGTCAGGCATACTTAGAGCTGAACATATTGGAACACACTTTTGGGCAAACATTCATTATCATGGCAAAGATGAATTTCAATATAATTCTTGGTGCAAATTTTAGTTGTGACTATCAAGCAGTGATAGATTTGCACAAGAATACTGTCAGTTTTAGAGAGTATGATCAGCTGAAAAATGTGGGATTGCATATGGATGAAATCACTACCGGAAGAGATGTAAATTCTTGGGCATTGGAAGCAATATCGGAAGAGACGGAAGAGGAGGTACGAAAGGCAGAGGATAACATCATGGAAGGAGCTGTTGTGGAACTAGATGAGGAGAGTGAATCCCAGGAGATATGGTCTTTATTAACAGAAGGAGATAACAGCGATGCACAAATTGAAGAGTTACTACAGGAGCGGCTCAATGACATTCAACTTGGGGGTGAACACAGAAAGCAGTTGGAAGAGATTTTAAGGAAGCACAAAACAGTATTTGATACAGTACCTGGGAAAATATTAAATTTCAAATATTCTATGCATGTCGAGGATTGGTCTCCTTTCAAAAGCAGATTGTACCCAATTCCTGAAAAATATCGTGGTCAAGTTAAGGTCATTATAGATGAGATGTTACAAGCTGGAGTGATAAGGAAGACACCTACACCTTATCTAAATGCGATTTTGGCAGTCACAAAACCAAATGGGTCTATTAGACTTTGTTTAGATGCCAGAAATCTCAACACAAGACTCATTTTTTCCTGAGTATGACAGAGCGCCAATCATCAGAGACGTACTAAAAGGCTTTAAAAACAAGAGCATTTATTCATCGGTCGATCTGACGAGTTCGTTCCACCATATTGAATTGGATGAGAAGTCACAGCTTCTAACTGGCTTCTTATTCGATAGCCAGACGTTTTGCTTCGTTCGAATGCCCTTTGGAGTCAAAACAGCGGGCTGTGCTTTAATCCGAGCCCTGGACCGGAATTTAACCGAGGAAGTTAAGGAGATGACGGTACGCTACATTGATGACATTTTGCTGGCATCCGACAACATTGAAACTCACATGGAAAATTTAGATAAATTATTAGGCAACCTGAATGCATCTAATTTCAAAGTAAATCTGAAGAAATCGCATTTCTTCAAGAGCGAGATCTTATATTTGGGTCACGTCATTGACAAGGAGGGAGTGAAGCCAAACCCAGCTAAGATCGAAGCGATAAAGAATTTCCCTACACCAACGAGAGTCCAGCACATTCGGGCTTTCTTAGGCGTAACGGGATTCTTTAAGGAAAACTGTCCGGGTTACACGGAGACTGTAGCTCCCATGCAGGAAATGCTAAAGAAAAATAATAAATGGTTATGGAATGCGGAGTGTGAGAAGGCATTCCAAGCAACAAAGCAGCTATTGGAAAACTGTATTAAATTAGGATATCCAGATTTCAAGCACAAATTTATAATCCAAGCGGATGCTTCACTAATTGGTATAGGTGCTATGCTTTACCAAGGGGATCCAGCTAACCTGCAGCACAAAACATATTTGGCATTTGTCAGCCGAAAATTGCGTAAGCACGAGCGCAATTATACGGTAACGGAACTAGAGCTGTTGGCCATACTTCATGCGCTACAACAATGGAACGAATAATTTACGGCTACCCTATTGTTGTCAGGACCGACCACAAGGCACTAACATTCTTGTTTAAGACGTCGATGGCAAGCGAAAGTGTGACACGTTGGTCCATATATATTCAGCAGTTCAGCATTGAGATTGAACATTGCCCAGGGAAGATGAACGTGATACCGGATGCACTCAGCAGGAACCCAGAGCCTGATAATGAAGAAACAGCGATGGTACAACACTTGGAGTTAACACCGAAGGACCGAGAATTCTTGGAGGAGTTACGTGAGATACAGCGAGAACAGGAAGCGGAACCATGGATGATGCTGTTAATTCAATACTTCAGAAAGCAACTACCTACTGGAACACCTGCATTTCGAGAAGCGAAAGCCAAAGAAGGAAGATATGTTTATGTCAACAATTTGCTGCACAAATGGGTAGATAATGACCACACCAAGTTACGCATATTAGTACCTGCATCGTTACAACGAGGATTGACATGGCATACGCACGAAAGTTACGGTCATGTGGGCGTAGATAAGTGCGAAGCGACGATAGGAGAGACATTTACATGGCCACGTATGAGAACAACTATATGTGACGTCATTACAACTTGTCATCCGTGTCAGAGGACAAAGCCCAATAATTATTTACTGAGCCAGTATCCCAGACCATTGCTACCTCAGAAACCATGTGAGCTACTGGCACTCGACTGTTTCGGTCCAATCCCGAAGGGAAGGCGAGGTTGCCGCCATTTGCTAGTGTGCATTGATGTATTTTCTAAATTCGTAGTACTATGCCCTATTCAGAAAACTACATCGAAGCAGGTACTCAGTCGCATTCGAAATAGAGTTATTCCAATCCTTGGAAAACCAGAGTTTATATTATCAGACCATGGCAGTTATTTCACAAGCGCCGAATTCAAGAAAGGTATGGAAGATATGGGTATAAAACACGTTTTAAGCAGTATCCGACATGCTCAAGCAAATCCAAGTGAAAGAGCAATTAAGTGTGTAACTGCATATTTGAGAATCTTCATTCCGAACGAACACCACAAATGGGTCGATAAAATCAAGGATGTAGAGACATGCATGAATTCTACCAGGCACGAGTCAACAGGACAAATCCCTATGGTCCTACACAAGAACGAGTATCCAGTAAGAACGTGGAAAAGTATCATTAACTGTCCACAAGATCCAATGATAGCACCTGACTTGCGAATTGAGAGGACGAGAGTCTACATGAGAAAACAAGCAGACCGCAGATTACGGCGAGTAAGAAATAACAGGTTTCACAGTGATCTTGAAATCAACCAGCTCGTTTTGGTGAAACGACCTGCTACATCGGACCCAGAAAAGAAAATCTTCAGTAAATTCTGCGAAAAGTTCATAGGACCCTATTCTATCGTAAGAAACCTTGGAAACAATGCATACAGAGTGAAAGAATTGAGTACAGGAACAATGTCAGTCTACAACGCTGCCAACCTAAAAAAGTATCGTCGAAGTGAGCCATGGGAGCGCCAAAATTAATGACGCAGTTTGAATATGGACGTCCTACTATCAACAAAGTGAACGGGGAGCAGTTGAGTACGGCACGTGAAGGAGGAAATAGAGTTGTTTTTGACAAACATTAACGAGACGAGCAGAGTGTTGCCGCAGGCATCAGAGCGTCATGCAGCAGACTCAGAGGGGAGATACGAGCAGGAAATGAAAACGAGTAAATGCCATTCAAGACAGAAGCGACTAGACCAAGTAATAGAAAAGGGGTGATTCTGGAAATAAAACAATTTGGCCAACGGAAGTCTCTTAAAATTATCGACTTTATTCCTAAGTTCGAAATTTTGTGAGTGGGGGAGTTGTGAACCCTTCATCTCATTAATAGTTAACGCGGCAGATCTAGCGTGGGCACGCTCGGCTAGCATTCACGCGGGAAATCGCCTAGACAAAATCTCTACGATCGATTCTAGGATTAATGGGCATATTCTTGACCTGTGCAATATTACGAGTTCAGTGATATCTATTTCATTCCTGTACCACAATTACTTCGAGAAATTTTTACATAAATCCCCCCCCATCGAGACCTAGGGCCAGTTCTTTTATAAGTGGCATGAAGAGCCAAGACATTGATTATTATTCTGTGCGTCCACGGGCGTAGTCGACTTACTTGTGTGCGTCGAAGGGCGTAAGACTATTATTTTGTGTGTCGTGGACACAGGTGGATTATTACTTCTGTGCGTCTTAAGGACACAGAAATTATTGTAAAGTGTTAAATTCAGTGATAGATAGTCACAGTACTATATTTGTAGGGGCAGTATCGTCGATAATTCGCCAACGAACTGTGACAGGGAAAGTAGTACCTGAACAGCGAATTTAGTAGTCAGATATCAAGTGTATAATAATCTAATTTTTGAAGCAGCGCCAGTGATGACACCGACGACTACAGAGGAAGTTTGGAATTCTCAACACTCCGTCCAGATGGCTGAGATGAGATAGAACCATTCAGTTGGGAAATGGCAGCCGACGTTCTTTGACGGGTGACTACAAGAGAGATGAGTACAATAATAATATTCTTTATTATTTGATAAATTAACTTATGGTTTATGGGACATATTTTTGTAAATACATTGCTTGTGTGATTAACGTAGTATATTTAGTTTTGATCTGACACAATTTTGTATGGAAGCAGCTCGCACGAATGTAGTTAGTGGAAGGTTCTTGTTTTTGTATTGTGTTAACTAACGTAGCTATGTGAACGGCCGTGTTTGCATATGTTACGAAATGCGGTTAAAAACGTCTCTCGGAGATCTGTTGTGTTTCAGAAGTAGGACTGAATTAATGTAATTATACAGTAGATTGGAGGGTAATTAATTTTGAAGGTTTATTATTGATCAGATTCAGTGTGACCATTGCCGATTGAAGCAATGTAATTTGTGACGAAGAGTAATCAGCTCTATCGTAGGTTTTATATATTGTGTTTAATGTTTGCGAGCACCTATTCAGCAGACCTGTGTGAAAAGCGTCATGTCGGTCCCAGATGTGTGTATGTGTGTATTTTTGTGGTATTACAAGCGGGAATTTCAGCTGAGACTGATTTCTGTCAGCTTGGTACCCGGTCCATATTGTATCCTTGCGAGGGCAATTGTGGATATGTGATTATGTCTGACCATATGTTGAGTTGGATGAGATTTTTGTTGCTGTTGATTCCGTGAGGTAACGGAACAGCTGGTCAGTTATTTATATACACTGGAGTGGGACTTGACAAGTATTTTAGGAAAGGGGGAGATGTTTCACAAGGCTGTCTGAACGTGCAAAGCATGGTCATTAGTGAGGAGTGCTCGTTGGCTCTCTAATTACTTGAATTACAGATAAGAACTGATCAATGGTAAATAAATTGTTGAAATAAATGGGAGTTGCCTACGAATCACGATAATCTCCGACGCGTTACCTTAACATGCAGTTTTGTTCATATAAAGTAATCTTAGCCGGTCAGGCTTTTGTTGTTGTTGGTTTATTCCGGGTTTATTTTCATTTCAGTGACCCGTGAGTCACGTGCAATTCTGTCTTTCCTTGTGTATTGAGCAATTAGCCAGTTGGTAGCTCATGTTGTTAAGTGCGTCATCGCGCTAATGAGGATCTCAGCGAGATTCCTGTAAATAATAGATTTGTAGTGTATGTGTCAGCATTAGAGTTTTTAAGGTTTTTTATTAATGTCATGCCCATATCCATAACGTTGATTTACGTGATGATTGTTCGTGAGCACCGTGGCTGTTAACCCGTTGTAAACGAACGGTCATCCAAGTACTCATTTTCTCGTAGTTAGTCATCACGCGCACATAAAACTCAAATGCAAGGTAGTGGAACTAGGATCCACAATTTTATTAAAAAGGGGGAGATCCGTCTGACTCCTCAAAGTGTTAGATATTCCTGTCAGGGAAAGATTCAGGGAGGATATTTTTTTATTATTGTTTGTTTATTTTCTTTTATGCACAATTAGTTATTAAATCATGTTATTATCTTACGACTTGTTTCCTTACTTTCTTAATTACAGTTTTTATCCTATGACCCTTGCCTCAGTAAAGCATGTTGATTGGCGGACGTAAACATCACACTATGAACTGAGCGCGACCCCTTGATCAAGATTCTTGCATAAAACACTGCTATTCTGAAGGGTTCAATATATATATATATATATATATATATATATATATATATATATATTACTATCATTTCCGATTATTCCCCTTCAGGAGAGCGTGTGAACTTTATCCAATCACAGCTTCACTTCCTTTTCCTCTCTTTTTAGCCTATTTTCAATTTTGAAAAATATTGGCATATAAGATCACCTTTTGTCCGTGTGTGTGTGTGTGTGTGAGGTGTGTGTGTCCCTAATAACTTCTAAACGGCTGGAGCGATTTCAATGTAACTCGGTAAGTTTATAGCACTATTCCGGACTCCCCGACCGAGCCGTTCACATTTTGTTACGTTTCACCAATCCAACATGGCGGCAGTGCGAAATACTTCACTAGCATTCAATATCTCCGAAACTATTCCCGATATCGCCCTGGAATTTTTTACCGTGATAAAGGAAACTACTAGAAGTTCACCTTTGTGAATTTTGAAAAACTGGTAACTACAAAACCAACATGGCGGCCACGCGAATTTGCGACTTTTAATAGAATTTTCTCCCGATTTAACCAACCAAACGCAATAAAACTTGGTACAGTATGTGTTTATATACATTTTAATGCACCGACATCTAACTTCGTTCAATTGTTTACATAACCACAAGATGGCGGATGTGCGAAATATTTCACCGGCATTCTATATCTCTGAAACTATCAGCGGTATCACCCTGAAATTTTGTACGGAGATAAAGGGCACTACTGGAAGTTCATCTATAAGACTTTCAAAAACCGGTTAACTACAAAACGAACATGGCGGCCAAGTGAATTTGAAAATTTTAAATAGACGTTTCTCGCGATTTAATGTTCCAAACGCAATGAAATCTGGTACAGTAAATGTTTATATACATTGTAATGCACTGGTATCTAATTTAGTTCAATTGTTTACATAACCTCAAGATGGCGGCTGTGCGAATTTTAAAATTAAGTTTTTATTTCTTGTGTCATAATCATGCGACAAAAGTGAAAGTTTAAATAATGAACCTACGCAATAATTTTTCTCTAATAATACATGACCCTATGGCCTATACATTTAACAGTCCAACATGGCGACCATCCGAAATATTTAGTCGGCTCTGAATATCTACGATTCTATTACAGCAATCAAACTGAATTTTTTATGTTCATGATGAACCCATGTACCATTGGCTCAAAAGGGGTCGAATCCATGTATATTTGTAAAAAGGAAGGAAAGAAATATACAGTCTTTAATGGAACATAGAAAGATTTCAAGCAAGGATGGTAGCCTAACGTTGTGTAAGAATTTAGACCCAGGTGGCCAGGAAATGAGATCATGCCTGACTCATTGATAAAGAGCCAGTCACGAGTATAAATAGACTGAGTGGAAAGTTTCGGCTGTATGAGAGAGAAGCACGTCTCGGAAATCGCTCTTACCTTGCATTAAAACGGCAACAGCGCAACTGTGCCAGAAGAAAAATAATTAGATTTAACCCATTTGGAAGAATAAAAGTAGGTAAATAAATACAGCATTGTGAATGATTTCAGAAGAGAGATTTTTGTGTGGAGAAAAAGCTTTTAATAACTGTCCAGGAAAGAAGTGCAAACGTAGCCATACGTCATAGGGGAATTACCGAGGCCCGAGGAGTGGGGAATTAAAAATCGACAGCAACACCCACACAGCTGAAGACTGAAAATTATTTAATATCTCAGAAATGCACGATCGATTTTCATGCGCAGTGAGATCATTTTACGTTTGGAAGACGAGCTTTCTGGAGATATAATTTTTATAATTGTGCGACAATTATTTCAAAAGTTGGTCACGAAAAGGACTAGGATTTTGTCTTTTTTGACTAAAGAGTATAAAACTCCTGGCAGCACCAAGCTAGTCATGCAGTTTACGACTGACTCCTTGAGGGGAGATGCTACATCACGTCAGGCAGTTTACCAGTATTCCTTGAGAGGAAACGCTGTATCACATCGTACAGATATTATTCGATAGCCAAGAGCGTCGCGGTATCGATAACCAACGAGCATCCGAAAGGAGTAGCCAAGAAGTATTATTACAGTATCGCCGTGTAGAGAATTAGGAAAATCCTAGTTACAGGATTTATTTCCGACAGTATAAAGTTTACAGTGAAAAGTTCAGAAATTACAGTCAAAGCAGGCTGCGAACTTAGAGCTCAGGGCGATAGGTCTTAAATTAAAACGACCAACAGTATCATAACGTATTGAAGTAACGTAACAGCGAGATCAACATTCTATCAACTTTAAAGAACCCGAGCAGGGACGGACAGAACAAGGTTCGAAAGGTATTCCGGAAAGATAGGAATTCAAGAACCGAATAAGCGGAAAGGAGAAGGAAATTATAGACATTGCTTCAAGAAAGCAGACGAACTATTAAAAAGCACTAAGTTACAAGGAGTATTAGTTGCTAGAAATAAAAAGGTCACCGATAGATTATCTGGGGGACCGTGGAAAAGATAGACTTTCGCTAGACCAACCAATAGGGTCTAAAAAGGAGCCGTTCGAGTCAGAGATAATAGCAGATCGTCAGGAAACGGGATTTGAAGGAGAACTATTCCAGGGAGGAAGTAGATGGTTCGAGACTTTCACATTCTGACAGGATAGGAAGCCGACATTTACTAAATTTCACCCTTGGAGACGCGAGGTCAAGAAATCACGTGTGAAAGGCTTAAGAGCAGCCTCAGTGATTAGAATCTGTGAAGTGTAAATATATAAAATGTGTGTTAAAAGGAAATATTTTTAGTGTTTTTATCGTGAATTCTAAACGAATACACCAGTGTATTTAAAATGTTAACAGTGTTAAATGTATACGAGTTAAATGTGTGTCAAGATATGTATGTACATGAAATGCATTTGTACAAGATGGTGTAATTTCAAAATAGTGGGCAAAAATGAAACATCGCAAGAAAAAGGAAGGTCAGGGACCGACCTATAATATGTGAGTAAAGATTTTCATTATGTTTTGTGTTGGGAAGGTGTTTGTGTACAATCCACCGGAGTTTGAGATAGAGGGATGTTTATGAATAACAAATAACAGAGTAGGAGCGCGGTCTGAACAAATAAAATTTGAGAAATTATAATTATGTGAAATCCTGTAGAGGAAATGTATGAAATAAAATGTCAGTGTATTTGACAAATGTTACAAAAGCAAGCGTAATAAATAATAATAATAATAATAATAATAAAGAAAAATAAATAAAGATTAAATTGAATGATATGAAAGTAAGGGCGTTTGAGCCTTAATAAAAGTATAAAGACATGGTGTTAATGCATGTTCTTAAAATATAGCGATTATTGTCAAGGGAAATGATTAATATAAAAATTGAGATATGGATAAATTGTTAATGTGGAATTTATCAGTTCTTTGGAAGACGCTAGGCCTTAAAATAATGTATAGCGCAATGTAGCGCATTAAAGTAAATTGTCACGCTAGGAATGCGTAGAATCTAAATGTACTTGGTAAATTACTTATGAGGGGTAGTTGATTGCGGTAATTGAGCCATGATAAAGTCCTCCAATAGTGACGTAGATCACGAAGCTATGTGTGTTATGTTGTATTATAATAGGGAGAAAATGTATGGTATTATGAGCGCAGGTAATGTAGGCCACGGCCGACCCTAAGTCGCATTTATATAAGTCCTCTAGTATGGGAATGGTTCCCGAGGCATGTTAAGAGAGTCGAACCGACTCGTCTAGTTGTTGAAGCCCCTAAATATTCGTCGTTGTATGTGAATTACTCTTACCAATCAATGATGACCCTTCATAATTAATCAATGCCAAGGTTACGAAAGTGGTTTATGAACCTAATAATGTTTGTTGAAAGTAAATGAGAGAAGTGAAAACGCCAGGTCTCTCCAGAGAACTGAAAAAGAAAGATCTGTTTTAAAAGCATTGAGTATAGCTGCCACGCGCGGGCTAGGCAGGAGGTTCCCCTCTCAGCCATAAATCTCGCCCAAGTGATTACGGTCTAACCCTTGTTATTGTAAGTTGTGCCAGGTCGGAAAGGAACGCCTGAGAGAAGTAGTAACACACCGTGAGTGTTTAAAAGTTGTAAAGGGCCCGGGGTTTGAACCGAGGTCCATGTAGATGAAATATTGCTTGCCAGTTCAAATCGTAGCTTTCTTGTGTGATAATGGTCTTATAAGACAAATAAATAAAATAAAATCCCTAATGTAATGTTGTATGGATGTAGGATTCCATGAGTTCAATGAAGATAACTAGATTCCGGGAGTAATCATAGTTTTTGACTTTGTCAAGTAATCTTTTGTAACTCTGGAGTACACAAATATTTTTCCCGATCACTGTAGTGGATTTGTGAAACTTGAGAGAGATGGTAATGTTGAGAACATTGTGGAATGCCCAAACATTTAAGTAGAGAAGTAATATGTACTTTAAATATGATTATATGTTTGTTTGATGAGAAGAAAACTCATAAAATAGTTATTGAGGTGTATGGAAGAAAGACACCGCTATTATTGGAAAGTATCGAGCCATTCGAGCTCGTGATTATATTGGACTTTAAGATAGATACTTTATGGAAGTGAAAATAATTATGAGTTGCTGGTTTGAAAGAAACCATTTATTTTAATATAATGTTTGTTTAATTTTTGTATTTTTTTTATTGTTCACTTTGAACAAGTTTAGAAGGAGTTGGTCAATAGTTTATTTGTTTTATTTGTTTGTAGGGCCATAATTTTGGTTAATTAAATATGTTAAAATAGGAATTGAATTTGTTTTTATTTTTGAAAGTGTATCCTCTAATTAATCCAAAATGTGTAAGTCACAGAGTGGGAGAACGTACCAAAACCCCGAAAATCCCGATTTGAGCATTGCTGGCATACTGTGATTTGCATATTTCTTGCTGGAAGGGCACAATAGGGACTATGAACTTAAGTTCACCTATAGGACTTTCAATAACCTGGTGATCACAAATCCAACATGGCGGCGACGCGAATTATAAATATTCACATGGACGTTTCTCGCAATTTAACAATCCGAGTGCAGTGAAACTTGGTAAAGTATATCCTGATACGAATGTTAATCCACTGGCATCTAATTTATTTCAATTGTTTCCATAACCACAAGATGGCAGCTGTTCGAAATTTTAAAATCTCCTTGTTATTACTTCTTGTGTCCTAATCATGCTATTGAAGTTTGAATGCTACACGTACACAATAATCTTCATATAACAGTACATAACTCTAGGACATACATATATAAAATCCAACATGGCGACCATCCGAAATATTTAGTCGGTTCTCAATATCTACGAATCTATTACAGCAATCAAACTGAAATTTTGTATGTTGATAGTGGCAGTTAACATAATTAGGATATATGAAAATAGGCTGTATAGTTCTTCACGGAACTGCTTGTTTTCTTCTCAAAACCTCTTCATTACTTCACTGTGCTTTTTCTTCCTTTCCTATTTCCATTTTTTTCTGATGTGTCCCTCTTTGAGACTTGTACAATGTTCGTGTTTCTGATTTTATTTCTAAATTGTTCTCTGACCTTATTGTCGTCTTCAGAGATTTTAAGTAATTCCATGTCTTCATGTACTTCTTGTATCCAACATGTCTATAATTTATATATATACTAAGAGGTACCCGCGGCTTCGCTCGCGATTAAGACAATGTGGACGATGCATTATTGCCGATAATTGGTCTATTCTATTACAGCAATCTCGGCTACTGGTGGGTCAATTTTAATTCTAAAAATTCTGATACATTGATATGAGCAGCAAAGTGGGAATTTCACAGAGTGGAGAAAGTCTGCAGGGTACGATGTTACCATATGTGAACACATTTGAAAATTTCGTTTTTGGTTTTGCCATCTTCCGCTGAGACATAACGATTGTGTTCACCGGATACTCGTGAGCACGCCATATACAGTTGCCCATGTAGCATGCTGAACTGCTCAAACTGCTGGGCTCAAACCCGGCCGAAGTCTTCGGATGTTTAAGACCGTTAAAATCTTTCTGTATGCCTTCCTTCGGAGGGGAAGTAAAGCCGGCGGGCCCATATCATAGATTTATGGCATGTAAAAGAACCTACAACTACAATTGGTAGTGTGTAACCACATTTTTAGGTTATATTTGGCTGGTTAGAAACGCTCTATCAAGTTCAAATGTTCACCGCTAGGTGTCAGTGAAAGTGTCATCTGATAGTCAAAGTTGGAACTACTTGAAATGGAACTTGCTGGGAGCCCACGGGCGTTCAATTAAAATACCCTGCAATGGCCATTGGCTGCAATTCATAATTAATTAATTAAACGCCTTATTTTAGTAACAATATTTTAAAGAGTAAAATCATTTACAATTTTTGGAGAATATACGAAAATTGCCCTATTGAATAATAGATAATTAATTCGAATCCACCGCCAAACAATAAAAAATATATTTAAATGTTAGTACATATTTCGATATATGATATCTTCTTCGGCGTTTATACAATATTTAAAGAAATGGATGTCCTTACAAATGTAATTTGATTAATTAAATGTTCTAAATATTCAAATATAATTTTCAAAAAACACTCTGGAAATGCTGTTTTCAAACTGGAGCCGTGATGGATGGTTGTGAAGTTGAAAAAACTGACAGATGGAATTGAGACTTCCTCTCTCGACATCTACAAAATTTAAAGCCACAATTGCCGGCCTATTCTCGTTGTAGTCGTTTGGTTTCTTCATAAATGCTTATATAGGCCCTACTGTACTTCATACGGATATAATCATTCTGTGCTGTTATGCGAATGATTCCCTATATTAGAAGATCTAATTGAAAACCCATTCTCCCCAGGGGCTCACATCTAGTGGGACGTGGGTTGGCGACCACGGGGCCCCAGCTGAGTCCGGCATTGCTTCCACTTACTTGTGCTGGGCTCCTCTCTGTCTTCTTTCCTGTCGACCTCTCTTGGTCAACTCTTGTTCTCTTCCGACCCCGATGGTATTGGGGTATCCGAGGCCAAGGGAGTCTCTGCCATTACCGCCTTAATTGGTCCTTGTCTCATCTTTTCTTTTACCCTCCATCAGCGAGGGGTCAGCCTTCTTTTTCTTTTCCTGTTATCTCCTGCCTTCTGCTCAAGGCCCTCAAGGAGGCAGGATGTATGTAGCCCCACCACTTCTGGTGCACCCTAGATATTGCTACACCCTCAGGGGCTCACGGCTGGTGAGTTCGGGAGTTGGTGACCCCGAGGGATTCCTGAGCTGGGTCCGGTTTCCCCATTTAGTCCCTTACCTGTGGGGCGGACCCTCTCCTCTTTCACTTTCCTATCTGCCTTTCATGGCTCTCCTTCCTTCCAAGTCCCTCAACCCGCATTCTTCGAGGGTCGAGGGCATTTCTTTTCCTCCTGTCCTTTATTTGCCTTATTCTCCTTTTGTGTTCCATTTCTTCTTCTAGTCTATAAGTTAGTAGTTAGCTTTTAGTTATAGTTTGCATTTCATTTTCATCTTCACGATCACTGAAAACCCATTAGGGGCCGATGACCTAGATGTTAGGCCCCTTAAAACCACAATTATCATTATCATTATTGAAATCTAATTATATGTTCTCGTAAGTCAAGCAAGCTACACTTGCAACGGTTTGGAATGAACAGAAATGTCCAAATGTTTGTTTTATCGTGAATGAGTTGTTATTGGAGATATACATCGTATATCGAAACATGTAGGCCTACTAACTTTTGATTAGAATTTGTATTGAATGACAGCGCATTTTAAACAACATTTTGGCGCTTTTCAGTCGGTCAACACGATTGTACCCAAATGAGATGTGTTATTCTCCAATCCTGAAAGAAAATACATGAGATTAATAAATACACTAGGATGACCAGTTTCGATCGTCAAGCTAGCATCATCGGATCCATTACACTTAGGCTATAACATCTAATTTGGGTACAATCGTGTTGACAGACTGAAAAGCATCAAACTTTTGTTTACTAAGGCGACATTAAGAAATGGCTTCAAACACCGTAATGAGCATTTTAATTAATTAAAATGATTTTATTCGCTTATTTTCCTAGCTTGGCTTTACCCACGGACTATGTGAGGGATCATTCCTCTACCATCACAAGGGCGGTGTCTGGGAGCTGAACAAAATTAGTCAGCAGATACAACTAGGAGTGGTGACAGGCGACCGCTAAATTGGGTCTAATTGAGGGAGGCTCAGGGAAGGGATTTTGGAAGTCAGCCGTGGACCTGTTGATAGGAACCTTCCAGGCGTTTGCCTGATAGTGAAAATGGGATACCATGAAAATCATTTTGAGGATGGCTGAGGTGGAATTCGAACCCACGCTCTCCCGATGCCAGCGCACAGTGGGTCAAAATCGAAATCTAGGGGGACAAAATTATGTTTACGTTTTAATCATGAATTTAGAGTGAAAGCAACGCATATAATTAGTTTACTTCATAATAAACATCAGTAAAGAACTTTTTATGCTACGTTTACACATGCAAGAAATTGTCTATGACTAGGAGTAGGATAGAGCATTCATTGATCTTTTCAGAACAATTTTCTACCCCTAATTTACTTTTAACAGAGTCGCAAAGTTCCACTTTCGACAAAATCGTCGAACCCAGTGCTTCAAACAGTTCTATTATTTAAACTAGTTTCCATGATGGTTCCGTATTGACGTACTAAATAGTTTTAACAACAACATAAGACAATCTCTTCAAAATTGATACCTTGACTTAACCTGAAGTTATGCATTGAGCTAACCTCATTGCTATTTGAAGTTGTTCCTTCCACGCTCGTCTAGTTCATATGCAGGCATTTGATTTTGGACCTGTTGAGCATAAGGCTTCTTCATTGGTTGTGTCCATATGGTGAAGTATTGTGATTTTTGCCAATTCAAGCTTCGACCAGTGTTTTTGGAGCGGATTTACGAATTCACTGTCCACTGATTCTCTGTGTTTTGATGGCTGAATATCTTCACTGTCACATATATGTTTTTAGTTTTGCTCAACATTTTCCTGTGACCTACTTATATGGTGCACCATATTAAGTTAAATAGCCATTTATTTTTTGAGTGCTACGCTATCTTATATCTTTCTTCGAATATTTGTCTTGGCTGATGAAGGGGATAAAAGCAATTAATCCCCGAAACATGTACCAGGAGCAAGTGTAATTATAATTTATTTTCGTTTATGCATTGACTAAGGCGGATATACAATTTGTTGTTAAAACTTCAAACAGTTGTAAAAAAATGTGAGAACTGGTTGCGCGGCATCTTGTAAAACGTAAAATAACTAAGTAAGTTGCAAAAATATGCAAAAAATCATATAACAGGCATAAACTACAGAACTTTATCTACATTTTAACATTAAGTAGAAAGTGACGCAGAGTGACGCCACATACTAAAAATCTAAGTGAAAATATAATTTTAAAACTAATAATTAAATATTATATAATGCAAATATAGCTAACATTACGTAACAATTATGCCCATTAATAACTGAAACACGTTAAAAAGATCATGCCTTCAGTTGCATGTTTCATCTTAAAGCATCACACTAACCACAAGGACAACTAAACCACAGCCACTAACATTCACCCTCCAATTCAGACTGCTCGAACAGTGGTGAGAGATTTACACTAAGATGCGTTTATATCCCAGAATAGTGAGCGGCAATTATATGAGAATGCTGTAGAAGTAATAAATTTTGATTTTTTAATTATAAAAATAAAAAATTTTGTCCTCGTAGATTTCGATTTTGACCCACTGTGCATCGGGGCACGAGCTAACGCGTTAGAGCTCTCGCCCTCTAAAAACGGTTGTATTAGCAATACAATACTTTGATTTTTTAAACGATATTCTATTCTATTAATGATCCTGAGAGTTTTAATACAGTTAGCTTCTACAGTACATCAATGGACTAAATGTTGGTGCAGAATATCAATTCAAAGCTTATACCATCAAAAGAGATCGTGAAGCGACCCTTATCGCTCTGTGTTTGTAGAATAAACTCCCGCTCGCTGTCATGCAATGAGCTAACAACTTGTTCCATTTCATCGTTATTTGTCCACTTGAATGGGAGCTTATTAACTAGGCAATCCAATGTGCACGGCACTCACAGAACACGACGCCAGTGATAGAATACAAAGCCAACAATATTTGTGTGAACTTCAATACACAGGGTGAAAGTGAATTAGTGGTTGATGTTCCAGTAATGGGTGGGTTGATCATTAGCTCGGAATATCTGTGAGTGTATTGTGTTCTACTCATAACCTGCTATTTTGTGATGATTATGGTATAAACCTGTGTTTAAATTGAAAGGAGGTGGGTGGGGGGACAGATATACACATACACACACAGCAGACACACGGATATTTGGCTAGTGTAGGTTTAATAAGTATTCTTTCTTTTTAGCCTACTTTCGATTTTTGTAGAAAATGAAAGTAGACTTATGAAATCTACACAGGGCCAAAGATTGTGTGTCTGTGTGATTGGGTATATCTCTACCCCTCCCCCTTGTCAATTCAAACGCGATGAAACTGAATTGAACGAAATTTGGTACAGTGGTAGCACTGCCAAAGGGCACCTCAGTGTCATGTTTTATACCACCACCACTTTGACGGAAACGTAATGTTCAAAGCTTAAGTCAAATTACGACTCAGGTAATCATCTGATCTCTACCAAATTTTGCAACAATATACTCTCATGTAGGAAGCGTCTTTTGACCAAACTACAAGGTCATCAGCTCAATAGTTGGAATATGGTGGCCGTGTATGTGTGAAAATCGATCCCCACTATCAATTCAAACACAACGAAACCAAATCGAACCACCTTTAGTTCAGAGGTAGCACTAGTAAGGGACAACTCAGTGGCATGTTGTATATCACCGCCATCTTAACAAAAAACGAATGGCATAAACCCAAATGTTCTGAGCTTAAATCAAACTATGACTAACCTAATCAACCGATTTCTACAATATTTTGCAACAATATACCTTCATGTGGGAAGCGTCTTTTGCCCAAACTGCGAGATCATCAGCCAAATAGTTCTAGATGGTGGATGTATGAATAATGCAAGTATTATAGCCTAACCAAAACTTGCAATTCAACAAGGCCTGGCCTTACCAAATACGCTCATCACACATAGGGAGGTTTAAACTGTCCTCAATGAGGTAACCGGTAGGATATTAGCATTTTAAAATAGAATATGTAACCGCAGTAGTGACTAACAGCTCAGGCTGACCGTGCGATAGCGTGCTTGTCAGTGCCGTCCCGTTGAGTCAAAATGGCGGCTATTGTTTGCTCGTAGATCCATATATTTCTATAACTTCGTAAGTTTATGTCCTTTAGGAATGTACTGAACAAGATAATACATATTTATTATCATATGGTTTATAGAAACAGCAGAAAACGCTAGTGAAATCGTTGATTTCAAGTCAAAATAGTATGGAGTTATACTAAACCAGTTGTTAAGCAAATTTTGGGGCATGGCAGCGATCTGGACTCTTCGTCTATAGGTTCGTGGATCAAATCCCAGCCAGTTGAAATGTTTCAACTTCGGTTTTTTGTATTTATTGATTTATAATTACGCACACGCTATAATATTGAGCATATAGAGAGTAAAGTGTGTATTTGCAATCGAAAACATTATATATTTACTCATAACACCACATATATCAACACTCGAATACAGCGATTATAATTCGTTGTCCTTGATCCACGGGTTTTGCGGCATCATGATTTTGTAGCCCCGTGTACTTGGGGGTGTGGTGTAGAAGTTGTCTGATATCTTGTGTCACTGTGATGTGTGTAGGCTTACTAGTGTGTGTACTTTTATACGAGGAAGGATTTCGATAGGAAGCTGTTGTTGTTTCATTTGAGTTGCATGGACATCATGGTCATTTAGCCCCGTGTACTTGGGCGAGTGTTGAATTTTGTCTGATTACCTGTGTTATTGCGATGGCTGTATTAGTGTGTGCATATACACACATCAAAAAAAGTTTTGCATCACCTCGGTTCCCAGATCTCCGGCATATAGACGTTGACTGTGTATATTGTATCCAAGATACAGTCCCTTTGACTGTTCATAGATGTCACTAAAACTGCTCAAAGATGTAAACAACCATGCATGAGCAGGGCCTATTAGACGGAGGGGGTACGACAGCCGATCAGTTCCAGTCATTCCACCAGGACGAAGGTACGCTGCTCATGTTGTCTGTAGTTCTACCATGCCTAGAAGGTCAATACCGCAGTTCGATCGCGTCCGCATTGTTACTTTGTGTCAAGAAGGGCTCTCAACAAGGGAAGTTTCCAGGCGTCTCAGAGTGAACCAAAGCGATGTTGTTCGGACATGAAGGAGGTACAGAGATACAGGAACTGTCGATGACAGGCCTCGCTCAGGCCGCCCAAGGGCTACTACTGTAGTGGATGACCGCTACTTACGGATTGCCGCTCGGAGGAACCCTGACAGCAATGCCACCATGTTGAATAATGCGTTTCGTTCAGCCACAGGACGTCGTGTTTCAACTCAAACTGTGCGCAATAGGCTGCATGATGCGCAACTTCACTCCCGACGTCCATGGCGAGGTCCAGCTTTGCAACCCCGACACCATTCAGCGCGGTACAGATGGGCCCAACAACATGCTGAATGGACCCCACGGAATTGGCATCACGTTCTCTTCACCGATGAGTGTCGCATATGCCTTCAACCAGACAATCGTCGGAGACGTGTTTGGAGGCACCCTGGTCAGGCTGAACGTCTTAGACACACTGTCCAGCGAGTGCAGCAAGGTGGTGGTTCCCTGATGTTTTGGGGTGGCATTATGTGGGGCCGACGTACGCCACTGGTGGTCATGGAAGGCTCCGAAACGGCTTTACGATACCTGAATGACATCCTCCGACCCATAGTGCAACCATATCGGCAGAATATTGGAGAGGCATTTGTCTTCATGGACGACAATTCTCGACCTCATCGTGCACATCTTGTGAATGCGTTCCTTCAAGATAACGACATCGCTCGACTACAGTGGCCAGCATGTTCGCCAGACATGAACCCTATCGAACATGCCTGGGATATGTTGAAAAGGGCTGTTTATGGACGTCTTGACCCACCAACCACTCTGAGAGATTTACGCCGAATTGTCGTTGAGGAGTGGGACAATTTGGACCAACAGTGTCTTGATGAACTTGTGGATAGTATGCCACGACGAATACAGGCATGCATCAATGCAAGAGGACGTGCTACTGGGTATTAGAGGTAGTGGTGTGTACTGCAATCTGGACCACAAATGCTGAAAGTCTAGCTGTATGATGGTACAACATGCAATGTGTGGGTCTCATGAGCAATAAAACGAGCTGAAATGTTGTTTGTGTTGATCTCTATTCCCTTTGTATTTAAAGGTTCCGGAACTCTTGGAACCGAGGTGATGCAAAACTTTTTTTGATGTGTGTATAATTCAGGTGAGGATTCAATCAATCAACGTATAATATCCGTATAGAACGTTGCATTTCATCAAGCTACTACAACCAACATTCAATTATACTCTTTGAAAAGGACAAAGAGTTTTAACTACTGTATGCCCATGCATTTAGGAGAAAGTAGGCTATATGTTCTTTGTTGTTTAAAAATGGCACCGCAGTGTCTTGTTTTGTATTGCCGTCATCTTATCGGAAACAAAATGATGGTCACCCAAATGTTGAAAACTTAAATCAAATTACGACGGAATTAATCATCGGGTCTCTACCAAATTTTGGAAAAGCATTCCTTCGTATGGGAAGCTTCGTGCATCCAAACAACACAATTATTAGCCAAACAATTACAATATGGCGTCCGTGCGAATCATCGAAGCCTTATAATACATAAATTATGATGTAATTAATCAATGTACTTGGAATTCAGATTGTTTTATATAAGGACCGTCTGTATAACTCCCGGCGTAGAATTTACAATTTCTCGTGGAAGTTACATGTAAACCTGACATTTACAGGATTAATTAAGGATGATTCTGGCAACATTTTTCTATAATTTGATTGTAAACAAACCGATTGTTCTGTTCTAACCTTGTTCCAAAGTTGAGTGTTGCTCAAAACGCACAATGTATATGTTTCTTGTTCTTGTTCTTTAGGGCGAAACATCATTCAGTTACCTCAGTAAGAAATATTTCTAACAGGTAAATACGAAATGTGAAATGGGCTTTAATTTAACGCTTGTTATTTATCCGGTCTAACGAAATAAGTTTGTATGCCCGTCGCTTGCGTAATTTTCATTTCAATCCGTATCTTATACGTAGGAGATTTCCAAATTTGGTAGAGATCGGATGATTTGTTTAGTCGTTATTTGATTTTACGTTTTGAACGTTTGAGTGGCCGCCATTCAGTTTTGGTAAAGATGGCGGCAATATAAAACATGCCACTGAGGTGCCCTTTGCTAGTTCTACCTCTTTACCAAATTTCGTTCAATTCAGTTTCACCGTGTTTGAATTGATAGGGGGGACAGACATTCAGAGTACACACACTCACACACATAGACAGACACACAATTTTTGGCCCTGTGTAGATCTCATAAGTCTACTTTCATTTTTTGCAAAATCGAAAGTAGGCTAAAAAAATAGGCTTATGAGATCACCATTTGTCCGTGTGTCTGTCTGTGTGTGCGTGTGTGTGTGATGGTGTGTGTCTCCCCCTAATAACCTCCAAACGGCTTGAGCGATTTCAAAGAAAATCGGTAAGTTCATAGCACTATTCCGAACGACCCCGACTGTGCCCTTCAAATTTAGTTACGTCTCACCAATCCAACATAGCGGCTGTGCGAAATATCCCACCAGCATTAAATATCTCCGAAACGATTACCGATATCAACCTGGAATATTTCACGGTGATACAGGGAACTACTAGAAGTTCACCTATGTGACTTTCGAAAACTGGTAACTACAAAACCAACATGGCGGCCAAGCGAAGTTGCGACATTTAAATAGAGGTTTCTCGCAATTTAACCAATCAAACGCAATAAAACTTGGTACAGTATATGTTTATACACATTGTAATGCACCGACATCTAACTTTGTTCAATTGTTTACATAAACTCAACATGGCGGCTATTGCAAAATATTTCACCGGCATTCTCTATCTCTGAAAC
Organism: Meconema thalassinum; assembly: GCA_946902985.2. Taxonomy (NCBI): domain Eukaryota; kingdom Metazoa; phylum Arthropoda; class Insecta; order Orthoptera; family Tettigoniidae; genus Meconema; species Meconema thalassinum. Next base: position 353,014,824 of record OX336394.1, read on the forward strand.
TATTAGCGGTATCACCTTGAAATTTTGTACGGAGATAAAGAGCACTACTGGAAGTTCATCTATAAGACTTTCAAAAACTTGTTAACTTCAAACCGAATATGGCGTCCAAGCGAAGTTGACAAAATTCAAATAGACCTTTCTCGCGATTTAATGATCCAAACGCAATGAAACTTGGTACAGGAAATGTTTATACACATTGAAATGCACTGGTATCTAATTTAGTTCAATTGTTTACATATCCTTAAGATAGCGGCTGTGCGAATTTTAAAATTAAGTTTTTATTTCTTGTGTCGTAATCATGCGATCGAAGTGAAAGTTTGAATAATGAACCTAAGCAACAATTTTCCTTTATTGGTACATGATTCTATGGCCTAGATATATAACAATCCAACATGGCTACCATCCGAAATATTTAGAAGGATCTCAATATCTACGAATCTATTACAGCAATCAAATTGAATTTCTTAATGTTCATAGGGGCTACGAACATAAGTTCACATATAGGACTTTCAATAACCTGGTGATCACAAATCCAACATGGTGGCGACTCGAAGTATAAATATTCACATGGTCTTTTCTCGCAATTTAACCATCCGAGTGCAGTGACACTTGGTACAGTAAATTCTTATACAAATGTTAATCCACTGGCATCCAATTTTTTTCAATTGCTTCCATAACCACAAGGTGGCAGCTGTGCGAAATTTTAAAATCTCTTTTTTACTTCTTGTGTCCTAATCATGCGATTGAAGTTTGAATACTACACGTAGACAGTAATCTTCATGTAAAAGTACATAACTCTAAGACCATTATATAAAATTCCATCATGGCGACCATCCGCAATATTTAGTCGGTTCTCAATATCTACGAATCTATTACGGCAAACAAACTGAAATTTTGTATGTTGATAGAGGCAATTAACATAAATAGGATATATGAAAATAGGCTGTATAGTTCTCCACGGAACTACTTGTTCATTATGAAACTGTTTCTCCCAACAATCAGAGCTCAAGAAACAGTTGTGTGACAAAGTAGGTAAGGATAGCATCGCACCTATGCTGACTTCCACGGCCCCTATTTTAAATTTCACTGCGTGGCTAGTGTCATAGTGGGGTATTTGAGGTGTCCATGGTCAAATAAAAGGTATTCTCTGCGTCCCATGCGCTCTGTTAAGTACATTAAACTGGCGAAATCTCGACAGATATTTATGAATATTTATGTTCGAAGATAAAATAGTTATAATAATTATCGTCGAACATAAACAGTCGTATGCAACTCGCCTATAATGGTAATTAAGACACTTGTATGTAAATGTCTTAATTATTGCCATTATAGCCTCGTTGCATAAGGTAATATTTACTGTCAGTTCCCTAAGAGAAAATTTAATTAGGACTATTGGTTAATAAAAACACTGATAGTCAGTCTGAAAGACTAGACTTTATATCATTTTATGCTACAAATGCTGCGTGAACTCAAAGTCCGTTAGCAAAAAAAAAAAGAGAGCAAGTGCAAGCCAAGGTCAAATGAGGTAGCTGGCTGGATGACGTCACGCTCACCGGAGCGCACGGGGAATGGAGGAAGCTCAAGCAGTACTATGACGTCACACACCTCAGTGCATTCTCGGTACATTTCGTCCCGTCACCGTAACGTAACGCCAGACCCCAGCGAAGTCGACATAATCATTTAAAATCACAAAAATGCCACGCAAACATATTTACTGCATTAAGTCATACAAAGAAAAAATGAAATGTTCGAAACCTAGCATGGAGTCTAATAATTTTCCCTCCTCTGTGGGTCCTCAAAAACAGTCGAATGCACTCATGAGGTCCCCCACTACGCGAGGCCTATCGAGTTGATCCCATTTATCCTTCATGCGGTCGTGCCCCTTCATGCAACACACTCGGGCGCGCGACGGTAATCTACCGTCTTCCAGATTCATTTTCACTTGCAATGGCAATATGACTGACTTTGAGCTTGATCGTACATGTAATTCACATACAGAGGTGTAAATATACAAACATTTATTCAATAAAAAGCCATAATAAGAGCGACAACTCGGGTGGCAAAAATGGACAAGAAGTTCCGTGACGAACTTTTCTGAAAATTTAACATGCATGCCAATCTATATAGAGCTATCTAGAATAATGACGAAAATAAGTTGGTAATATCAAAATTTCTAATTAGTTCGAAATATACCTGGTATAATGTAGCCTATTAGAGCATTACAGTTAGCACCCCGGGTGACTGAATATATTGTTAGTTTCATCTCTTAAAGTACAGAATACAAAATTTGGTTTAAGTCCAATGGATAGCATGGACATTACATGCAGTTAGACATTGGATCTATCAGCGCGCGTAAAATCATGTTGGCAACAATGTCATGCATGTGTTGGTCAGAAATAATCTGAAATATTATGATCTCTTGTTGGGCCAATTTTAGATGAAATCCATTTTTTAGTATAGAAGTTACTAGTATTTTAAAATTGGACCTATCAGCAGGCTTAGTCATGTTGTCAGCACTGACATATATTAATTTCTCCAAATTAATCTAAAATGTCAGGTACTATACGTGTGCAAATTTTAAAGCTGTTGGCTTACATACTTTCTGATATATTAATATTAGGGTACAGAATATAGACACTATTTATTAACAGTTGACAGCCCTGTTGGCTTTTAAGAATACGCTCAGTCTTATCTGTTTATGTAGAATACACAAAGTAAATACGAAATTTGGTTGAAATCCAATTGATAATGGAGAAGTTATTAGCATTTAAAAATTGGACCAATTAGCAGGCTTAGAATCAGTTTGGCAACACTGCCATTCATGGCCTCCTGGAAATTAAACTGAAATATTATTATCTATATGTATGCCAATTTTGGAATAGATCCCATGCATACCATCCAAGATATCCAGGAAGGAGCTCAAATTTCAATTGTTTTTTTCAGCAGTTGGTAGCACTGACATAGTTTTCATATATGGGCTAGAGATATTCAGGTATAGATCGTTACTCATACCAAATTTGGATTCGATTGCTGCAGCCGTTTAGGAGTTGGTAGGGGGGAACACACACACAGCCAGCCAGATAGACAGACAGACAGACAGACATGCATTTGCCCGGTTCGATCTCATAAGTCTACTTTTTCCTAATTTTTGCAAAATGTGAAAAGTAGGCTAAAAAGCGTGTGTGTGCATGTTGGCGGGGAATGAGCAACTGGGCTATCAGTAGTTAATGAAGTGTGTTAGTAATGAGGAAATACTTTTTGTTTTGGGGGGTCGGGTAAAAAAACTGCACTTCCAGTCGCGTGCGACGTTAGTCTACCGCTCGTCTGCGCCCTTGGCACTTTGATGAACAACTGAGCAAAAACGTCGCTACTCCTCTGTCATCTAGCGAAGGATATCGTACCTTGAGAATACATGTACCTTTTGCGCCCTTCGTAACGATCAGAGGAGCTCCATGCACGTTTTTAAATATTGTTTTTAAATGTGTAACATCTTTCCACTCGGTTGCTTGATAGTTTTGTGGGAGTGATTTTGAAAATCGGGGACGGAAGTGAATCGGCCGGAAGTGGATCGAACGGAAGTGGATCGGACGGAAGTGAAGACGCACTGCCAGCTGGATGTACAATTGAAAATGTGTGTATTGGAAACAAGGCAGTGTGTGCTCTGTAGCGCGAGAAAGTTATGGCAATACAGTAGGTAGTGCATTTAGCAGGCACTGGTTTGACGAGCACAGTGGCAAATGTTTCATCGACTTTCATTTGTCATTGAGCAGTTTATGAAGCTTCACGTTCAAGGTTGAATATCAAATAGGGTAGGACAAAGACGACAAATGACATTTAAGTAAGCGGCATTATTGTCAAGCTGTGGGCGAGTAGTCAAATATTAAATGCGTAACAGAATGTTGTTATATGAGTGGAATAAAAGCTGTATTTTCATCATATATGAGACTAGGTCATTTCATGGTTGTAGGAAGCCATGTTTTGATTGTTTACGACGAACTGTATGAGAGCCTTGAGAATAATGAATGTTATAGTTACTGAGGAATGTGCTTACAGTATTTGAGAGCACTGTCGACGTTGTGTGTCACTTTGTTATTATGAATTATTAATGTAAAAGGAAGGAAGGAAGCTTGTAGTTTTGCGTGTCCGTTAATCTCACGATCATGATCCACGGTACCTCCCTTTTACGTGGAATGCGAACCACAGGACATGGCATTTCAATTCGAAAATCCCACATGTATTGACCGGGAATCAAACCCGGTCTACCTTGGTGAGAGACTTAACAGCTTGACCGCTGCGCCACAAATGTGACAGTAGCATATCTCCAATTCAATCTATACATTCATCATAGTACCACTATGAAAATGGAGTGTAAATTAACATGTTAAGAATGTCCAAGCTGTGTAGTAGGCCTATACGAGTAGGATAACATGTCAGATGTTACATATTATATGCGACTACTGTAATGTTCGTATCTTTTTTTTTCTATAGGACAGTTATCTACCGCGAGTGTGACCGGATGAAGGTTAATATGGTTTTGAAACTTGTAAAATGCACAGTGTGGGAGAGATTTAGGCTATCGAATGTAATTCTACACTGCCCATGTTATCGGGCTACTTGCAAACACACCGTATTGCTCTCACATAACAGTGTTCAATAATAAATGCAAAAAAAAAAAAGCCAGCGTTATTGATAAAAGGCACGCTGTTCTGTGGAAATAATTTCCTTTTGAAATTGAATCCTCACGCGTTCCGTCTTTCATAGAATACATTATGTTATTATCAGGTGATCCATGATGGTAACGTTAATTTGTTCGAATAATGAAGAGATGGACAAATGGATCTGTTCATTACGAGAGTGCTTAATGAGCACATGAGCTGTTGTGATGAGTCCAGTTCATGGATAAGTACAGTAGTAATGAGGGTCCTTTCAATCTGGGGGCGTGGTGGCGCGGTGATCAAGCTGTTGGACTCTCACCACGGTGGACCGGGTTCGATTCCCAGTCAATTCATGTTAGATTTTCAAAGTGAAATGCTATGTCATTTGGTTCGGATTCCAAATAAAAAGGAGGTCCCGCGGTTCATTATTGCGCGATTAACGGTCACGTAAAACTACAAACTTCCTTCCTTTCCATTTGTGAGAAGCCAAACTAGTACAGTACAGCTGCACAGAAGAAACCCCTTTAGTTCCAAAAACCGTGCTATGGTTGGCTTTTATTAAATCGTTAGAAAAGCACAGCTTAACTCTAAATTTCAGAATAATTTGCACGATCATTTTGTCGGAAAACTAAAAAAAAAAAAAAAAGCGTTTTTCTCTGAATCGACTTATTTTAAAGAAAAGTTTTTAATACAAAAAATGTAGAAGACATTGTCGCCTACAATTTGTCTCATTGAGGTCATGTCATACGTTTTGAAATGCAGAAGCTATGTGGCACCAAAGTTTCCAAAAAAGTATTTTTTCACTTTTTGTCCCAGAAAAAATGTTTTGTTCACAAAAGAGCGAATCAGAGATTTGTTCCTCTCAAAATTGTCTACAACATTTATTGAAACATTTTTTTCCCTCCGACTTACCGTTCTAAAGTTATAGTCTGCCGAAGTGTGAAAATTGTCCGACACCGGTCCCGGTCTAAACTATGCCCACCGCTCTCTCCGCAGTAACAATAGTAGCCTTGAGTACGCAGCGTTGCATTTGCTGCGCTATAACTTTGGAACGGTAAGTCGGAGGAAACAAACGTTTAAATAAATGTTGCAGACAATTTTTAGAGAAACAAATTTCTGATTCACTCTTTTGTGAAAAAATCATTGTTTCTAGGACAAAAAGTGAAAAAACACTTTTTTGAAAACTTCGGCGCCACCTAGCTCTGCATTTCAAAACGTATGACATGACCTCAATGAGACAAATTGTAGGTGACAATGTCCTCTACATTTTTAGCCTACTTTCGAATTTTGCAAAAATTGAAAGTAGACCTATGAGATTAACACAGGGCGAAAAAAGTGTGTCTGTCTGTGTGTGTGAGTCTGTGTGTGTGTGTGAGTGTGTGTACTCTGAATGTCTGTACCACCCTCCCCCTTTTAATTCGAACACGGTGAACGTGAATTGAACGAAATTTGGTACAAAGGTAGCTCTAGCAAAGGACAACTCAGTGTCATGTCTTATATCGTCGCCATCTTGACGGAAACGTAATGGCGGCCACACAAATGTTCAAAGTTTAAATCAAATTACGACTAAGCTAATCATCCGATCTCTACCAAATTCTGCAACAACATAACTTTATGGGGGGAGCATCCTTTGACCAAACTAATAGGTCATCAACCTAACAGTTTGCGGATGGTGGCTATCTTTGTGTGAAAATTGATTCCCCCTATTAATTCGAACACGGTGAAACCGAATGGAACGAAATTTGGTACAGTGGTAGTACTGGCAAAGGACACCTCAGTGTCATGTTCTATATCGCCGCCATCTTGACGGAAACGTAATGGCGGCCACAGAAATGTTCAAAGCTTAAATCAAATTACGACTAACCTAATCATCCGATCTCTACCAAATTTTGCAACAACATACCTTTATGGAGGAAGGTTTCCTTTGACCAAATTAATAGATCATTAGCCCAATAGTTTGTGGATGGCGGCCATCTTTGTGTCAAAATCGATTCCCCCTATTAATTCGAACACGGTGAAACCGAACGGAACGAAATTTGGTACAGAGGTAGCACTAGCAAAGGGCACCTCAGTGTCATGTTTTATATCGCCGCCATCTTGACGGAAACGTAATGCCGGCCACACGAATGTTCAAAGCTTAAATCAATTTACGATTAACCTGATCATCCGATCTCTACCAAATTTTGCAAAAACATACCTTTATGGAGGGAGCATCTTTTGAAAAAACTAATAGGTCATTAGCCTAATATTTTGCGGATGGCGGCCATCTTTGTGTGAAAATCGATTCCCCTATCAATTCGAACATGGTGAAACCGAATGGAACGAAATTTGGTACAGAGGTAGCACTAGCAAAGGGCACCTCAGTGTCATGTTTTATATCGCCGCCATCTTGACGGAAACGGAATGACGGCCACCCAATTGTTAAAAGCTTAAATCAAATTACGACCATCCTAAAAATTTGATCTCTACCAGATTTTGCAACAACATGCCTTTTTGTGGAAAGCATCTTATGACTGACTACAAGGTCATCAGCCCAATAGTTTGCAAATAGCGGCCATGTATGTGTGCAAATCTATTCCCCATATCAATTCAAACACGGTGAAACCGAATTGGATGAATTTGTTTACCGAGGTAGCACTAGCAAAGGGCACCTCATATTCATGTTTAATATCCCTATAGCACGTTGTATTTCAACAAGCTACTACAACCAACATTTAATTATACTCCTTGAAAAGGACAAAGAGTTATAACAATACCCATGCATTTAGGAGAAAGTAGGCTATATGTTATTTACTGAACAACTTGTTTGTTTAAAAACATCTTTAAAATACGTAGATTCAGAGAAAAACGCTTTTTAAATTATTTTTTAGTTTTCCGACAACATGACACTACAAATTATTCCGAAATTTAGAGTTAAGCTTTTTTTGTGCTTTTCTAACGATTTACAAAAAGCCAACCATAGCGTGGTTTTTGGAACGAAACCATTCCAGCTGTACTGTACGAAACCCCTGGGGTACCAATTCCGCCTCCAAAGCCACTGGGGTTCGAGTTTAGCCCTATAATTACTGTTCTATTAATTTCTGCCGCATTGTCACATTTTTATTATTATTATTATTATTATTATTATTATTATAATTATTATTATTATATTATTACCGTATTATTTAAGTTAAATTAACCCTGTAATGCCCCTGTATCTGTAACATCGGGAATTAATCGCATTATTTCCACAATAAATTAATATTTACCGTGAATGCCTCATTTACAGTTATTTAACAACGTTAGGAATGCATTTGACTTCACTACAATGGAAATTTAGTCTGCGAGCTTCTTTGTATTCTAACAATACTAACAACAGTACCGCGACCTCACTAAGCGACAGTCACATGTACAGTTTATGGTATATAACAAGCTGTTCAGGAAATAATATACTGTATAGTCTACTTTTTCCTAAATGTATTGATATAGTTATAACTCTTTGTCATTTTCACCTCCTATGTTCTTCCTATTCGAAGTGCAAATTGGCACACAGGATTTGAGCAGCGGCGTTGAAACCATAGTTTATAATTTAGGCCTACCCCAGTATTTTGTAATTTCATCGGCAAACACTCCAAATAACGTAGGAATTCAGTTAATTAACGACTACTTACAATAATTGAAACTTCGTTGATCTAAACATATCACTGGGAAAAACACATTTAATAAACCTACTGCACAGCTAATTTTTAATCGCGCCTAACCCTGGCGGCTAGTGCAGTCTATCGGCAACAAGAGGAAAATTTTCAATTACACACTAGGCATGGGTTCACTAACTGGCCGCTATAGTGCGCATCCCGCATCTAGTAGGCCGTGGTTAGCACCGGCATAGTTCAACTGGTTGCTAGTAGATGTCACTCATGCAGATCCAGTGGAGAATATTGTTTTAATGAAAAATATATTTTCCATTGCAAAATGCACAATATAACGCTGAATTTTATAATGGCTCAGTATTGAACAAACAATAAATATACGCTAAAAAATACAACCCTGATAGATTCTGAACTCCGACCAGCCGAGTGAAAGACCAAAGCTCTAACCACAGAGCCAAACATGTCCTCCCAAGTTAAACGTTATCAATTGATTTACATACAATGTCATAGCAAATAATGACTTGGACTAAACGATTTCTTCACTAGAGTATATATCAACTATAACCCATTTCATACAAAGTTCATATTATTTCTATCAGTAGGCTATATTGCATGCAACATACTCAAATTGGCGAAATATAGGTCATAACGAGACATCAGCTGCCATCTTGTGTTGTAACCAAGACGACTCAGCTTCTTAAAGTCACTTCTTTCACCATAATATTTCAATATAAGTAGTGGAGTAAGGCGGTTTCTGCGCCACTCCAGAACCCTCCTTGCCCCACTACTAAGCCTCAGCCATGTTAAATATCTCTCGAACTCATGGTCCGATTTTGACAAATGAGGTGTCGTTGGACTCGGGCTGATGCGCTCCTTCCTATGGACAACATATTATATTTTCAAAAATTTTTTGAAAATTTTTGTTTTCGAAAGTAGGTGATAGTTTGAAAACCAAACATGATAGAACGTTGTGCCATGGCTCAAACGAATGGTCTTTAAGACCTTTATTTTTTGTAATAAAACTTCTTTATTTTTATTTATTTTTTTAAGTGTAATTTTGAAAATCCTATATTTTGGAAACTAGGAAGTTTACAAAAACGTTTGTTTGACATTAATGAAAGGGCCCTACCCCATCTACCCCCAAAATAAATTTTAAGTCTCTAGGATAAAATCCTGACAGTAGTGGGGTTAGTGAGAGAGCTGTCTACTAACTTATTGAACCCTCCTCGTATTTGCCACGAACCTGATATCTCGCTAACCAATCATGGGATTTGAACATACAGGGTGTCCTAGCACTCGTAGTGATGCCCCCCTACTTTCCTATAGGCTCGTTAATTAATTAAAAGACCAAAACTAATAGGTCATCCGCTTTTAATATTTCCTAAACCCATGGTTGGATTTGAGCATATGGGTTGTCCTAGGAATCGTGGTGAACCCCCCTTTCGTATGGACGTTTTATTTCCACTCTAATAGTGCTAGGTTGTAGGTTCTGCTCTACTTAGGAAGTTGTGAGCCCCTGCGACCTTGGAATGGAAGGAGTCATGCTACGAGGGTGTGCTTGGATTCGTTTTTTCATCTCGTTGTGCTCCTTACGGGAATGTAGGTGTCGAAAAGGTGAAAATCTGGAAACATGGTTTTTTTTGGGGGGGGGGGGTAAAACCGTGATTTAAATTTTTTGTTATATTTCGCGAACCAATGATGCCAGAGGCGTGTACGAGGGGTCCAAGGACTCGGGGTGACGTCCTCTTTGCTATGGACCACTTGTTATATTAAAAAAAATGGAAACTCGATTTTGGGGTAAACAAGTGGTTTATTTGTGATTTTTGCTGATTTCTCACGAACCAATAACGTTAGAGACGTGTTCGAGGTGTCCTAGGACTCGGGCTAACGCCGCCTTTCGAATGTGGTAGATATTTTTTCCAAAAAATAATTCACATAGGACCTAATGCCATACATGTAGAAAAAACTTTTTTTTCTTTACCTGTTTATAATGTTCATGAAGCGTGGTGGTTGAGAGAGACGATACTGCTGGGTGTGTGTGTTTCAACAAACCTGTCGCTGACCACAAGGACCATGCTTAATAGTGTTTTAGATCCATTATTTGGGGGTGGTAGGATCTAAAAGGAAGAGTTATTGTATTAATTTATAAAGCAGTGCCTAAACAGGGGTAGCTTCCCGTAGCAGGGTAAGCTGACCAGTGTAGAGTGTTGTTTAGTGTTGGGAGCTAGGGGGCGCTCCTATTAAAGGACGTAGATGTATCCTAGGGGATGGAGTTTGTTGTACAGGTCAATGCGCTAGTCATCCAGCTGACTGGCTTGTTATATAACTGAACGTGATAGTGTCAGCTAAACGGCGCGTGCTGCTCTCAGTAGCCGGGCCGCCTCGAGAAATACAATGACACCTGAGCTGGCACTGTTGTGCTACCGTATGTCACGTCTAACCGTGACGGGAATAAGGAAAGGCGTTGGGATGTAAAGAGGCGTATAAACAGTGAGACGAGTGTAGAGTGTTGACCAAGTGTTTATTGGTCTGTGATGCTGAATTATGAGTCCCTTGTAGGGAATGTAATAGTGGTCACAATGTAAAGTACAAGCTGTGGGTAAAGGTTACAAATGTAGGATATCTGAACACGACTGACTCACCTCTGATGACACCAGCGTAGCCTCCGGCCGTACCACTGAAAGACTGATAATGGAGAGATCCCTGTGACCTCCTTAAGCTTCCTTTTATATTCTTGGGCGCTATGCTGTCAGCGTTCTGATGGCTTAGCTGCCCCACTTAATAATGTGTAATAATTGTGCAAGGATTGAGCTGCTTTCTAGAATGGCAAGCTGTCCTTGCGATGTTTGATGGATGTTGGTCTGGCTTTATAAGGGTTGCCATTTAGGAGGTTTAGATAGATTTAGATAGATGATTGGGGGGATGGTCTCCAAGGGGTGCATACCCCTGGGGTACTGTACAAGCCTCCTTCCCTATTTAGTTCGCGTCCCCGCGAACGGGAACGGAACTTGGGGTTGGGATGTTGATGTAGTAGTTCTTGAAGCCCCCTCGTATCTTCTGGTGGTGTCTTCCTCGTCGTTGTCGGCGTCGTCGTATAGAATGGGTGATGTCGTGTTGAAATGGAGGTGTGAGATCAGCCCGTGTTCAGAGGGGAGGGTTATGGGATGTACAGATATATGTATAACACTGACATTAACATTGTAAAAATGGAAATTGACATTGAGAAAAAAAAATATTTTACATTGAGAAAAAAAAATTACATTGAGAAAAATTTACATTGCCATTGTTGGCATATTGCGAGTTTCACAAAGAAGGAGAAAAAAAAACATGGTTTTGATACTTATCCGTTACATAGTTGTGCAGGGAGGAAAAACCCAGCTAGACGAGGAATTGTGCCGTCTGGCTTTATTTTGGGGAAAAAGTGCTCCCTGCTAAGAGAAAGATAGAAGAGAATAGAAAAAATGGGTGTTCCAGGGTATAATTTAAGGGAAATATTCAAAGTATTTATTGGTTTGGGATAAAACGGAACACCCTCACAAATTTGGGCGTTAGTAGAGTAGAAAGGAAAAAACAAAACCGTGTATTCAGTGTTGCCATTATGGCAGTGTTAAATGGCGTGACACATTGTGATTTTACGCGCATAGGCGTACACTTGAGCATTAATTTACATTTAATTTACAGGCATGATATAATATATATAAAAAATAAGAATCTTACTACTAGACCGGTTTGCTCATGAGCCTGGTACCTTTCATTTCGTAGAACTCTTTACCTGGCCTTTGTATACCATTTGCTGATTCTTTCCTGGCCATTTTCTACTCAGCCGTCTTACCGTAGATTAGTGGCTAGGCCGCTAATTCTTTTTCCATTGAGCTTATGTACTAGTGGTTTTCCCGCCGTGGGTTGGGAAATTCCACCCTGGCGTCGAAGGTTCGGCCCTTACAATACTTGTGCCGCCCTTAGACGCCGAAGTCACGCCTTATTTGCGTGTCATCTTGTTTTTCGGCGTTCATCGATGCCCAGTATCCCACGGATACCGTGCCTCGGTGGCCGCTACGCTGTCACCTTTAGGAGGTGCAACTGAAATTGACAAAGAGTGTATGTGTCTGTACAAGAGGGAGAGAGTGTGGTATTTCTGTGTTGGGATATAAATTTACAACAGGTTTGTGTACAATCCTCGTCATCTGCAAAACAAAAATGCGTTAATGGCCATTTATCTGGAAACATGTACATTCCGTTGCTTCCTTGCTTTCCTGCAAATAGAGTATATTAATACATATAGCAGTTCCATCGCTGCGCATAGTATACAAAATCAATTATGGCGCCACTTAAGTCTAACTTAATCTAGGTTAGCCTATGTTAGTCTAGTTTAGCCTAAGTGTTGTCGGGCTTACCTTGGTAACGGATTTTTAGTCACCAAGTGCCGAAATTTTACCTTAATATGTAAAAAATAAATTGCCTTAAATGTAGACTTATGCTGTATTATAACGAATTATCAATAGTTTTCATGAGTTGTCATGAGTTGCCATGAGTTTGCCATGCGTTGTCATGAGTTTGCCATGAGTTGTCATGAGTTGTCATGAGTTTGCCATGAGTTGTCATGATTTGCCATGAGTTGTCATGATTTGCCATGAGTTGTCGGACTTACCCTGATGCCGGGTTTGTGGGTCATCAGGCGCCGAGCGGCGTTACTTAACGCTATCTATTTTAATTATGGTATAAAAAAATGCTATTTCTAAGCCGAAAGGGTGGCCTTAATCTACTGCCGAAATGTGCTGTGCCATACCTGGCAACAGCGGTTAATAAATGTGCTTAATCCTAGGTTGCGTGTCAAATGCAACCGTCTTACAGCTAAATTTGGCCTAGAACGATCGCCTGAGGCAATTTACTTCCTCAGGACACCACCCGCACGAGTCTTAGAAACACCGGTTGTCTCTAGGATCGCTGGATTCTGTTCCCTTAATTCTAGGTGTCGACGTCTATTACTAGTACTAATCTATTCGCAGGTGCTTACGGTGCCCCTGAGCAAACCGTTTCGCCCGCTGTACTTATCAGTCCTTTACCGTTGCCATTGCGTATGTAGTCGTAGTTGGGCCGCCCACGTAACCCTTATGAGGCGCTCGCAATGCCCCTCTCTTAATGCCCATTGGTTGCCCGCTGCGCCGCCATTTATGTGGGCATTGGACATTGTCGTCCAATGGCATAATATCTTCGCCTTTATCGGCAATCGTAGTCTGCTTTTCGCAGTAATAGAATCTCTTCGCCTTTATCGGCCGCAGTAGTGTGCTTTACGCAGTATAAGAATCTCTTCGCCTTTGTCGGCAATCGTGGTCTGCTTTTCGCAGTAATATTCGCCTGTATCGGCCGCAGTATTATGTATCTCGCAGTAACATTTCCCTCCAACGCACAGGAGTTTTGCTTCCCGCTATGGAAGCCGTACCTACTTAAATTTAACTAGATGTCTAGTTATAATGGGGTCGTCTCTAGGGATAGTTCCCGAGTCCGGCGCTGAGTGAGCTATTTCTCCCGCCATTCTCAGAAAGTCTCCCTGCAGGTCTTGGCTTCGACGACCGTGGCACATAGTGGGTGTAACCTTCTCCGACAAGGGGGATAAGCTAAATGCACCCCTAGATCTCGATGTTTGCCCGTGCCAGGTCACGAATGCTTTGACCTTACGTGGTTCGTCTGTTTGGTCGGGTCGTTAAGTGAACTAGGGTAGGCTCAACATCGCCTTACCCGCTCTCAAAGTGTGGTGCCTTTGGTCTTCGGCTTACGCCGTTATCATCAATCAGAGCGTATCAGATTCCTTTGTGAAAAGAAAAAAAAATGTGGGCGTAACCTGTGTAAATAGTTTAATCTCCGTGTAAAATGTAAAATATGTCCAGTGTTGTGGGGTTGTAGAACCTCTAAGTACATAGACTACTTCTGGTCTACCATTGCTATGTCAGCTTTCCAGCAATAATGCTCTCTTTACCTTAATGGAGGTGTTAGTAGGGTCTGTGGCGTCAGGTACCCTGTTATTATGATCTGGGGGTAGTTATTTGTTGAGTGGGCTGAAACAGGGCAGGAAGGGGTTGCGCACCTTTGGGTTCCACGTAAGTGGTGGCCTGGAACCGGTGATGGTGCTGGGATGCTCCTATAGTGAGTGGACTGGGGCAGGTAATTCCCGGGATTGCAAAAATATGAAAATTCCATGCAGGTCTGATATCAATATCCCCGGTAAATGGATGGGATAGTCATGCATGTATCTGGCTATGAGGCGTCTGCCTTCATGTACGGATAGGTGTAGGGTGAGGCATAATACCAATATATTCCTGTCATGCGGGAGTGTTTAATTAACAAAAAATGGTTAATATATATAGTTGTGGCCTCATCCCTCATTTGGAGATGCGCATTATGCTTAATTAATGTTTGCCGACCCACCCCTAATACTCAGGTGGTAGCATCGTGATCCAAGGCGTAGCAAGCCTTCTCTTTAGACGCATGAAGTCTATCAACCCCTTGTGTGTACTCTGTAATGTAGTGTAGCTGTTTTGGTCGTGTTCATGTGTCTGCGTTGGTTTTTGTTGGGTGTGGGAAGGTCATGGTAGGGAATTGGGTATTAATCATGGTAGCCTGCTGTAGTATGTCGGTAATCCCTCTGGGATTATCCACCTACGCTTTGTCATCCTCCCTTGGTCCATGTTGGCTTTCTATCCGCGCCTTGGGATAGTAAAGCTTCACGACCTAATCTGGTCTGCCGATTGTAGTGTAAATGTGGCCAGTGGTCGTAGTGCGACTGGTCATGTCCTAATCGCCTATGATGGTTCCTATGACTTACAGTCGAGAAAAGAAGTTATTAGAGGGGAGGTCTTGTTTTCTCAGAGCCCCTGTCTGTGTTCGCTCCTGATTAGTGAGTGCGTGTGTGTGGGCCTATGTTCCGCTACACCACGCGGACGGTTGGTCTGTTACATGCTAAGTCGTGATATGTATCGCGTGTATGGGCAGGAGGCGCCCGTGGCCTGTCAACGTCTTGTCCATTGCCAAGTGCTTTTGCATTGTTAAAAAAAATGTTTGTTATTATGATTGCTTTGCGTTTCTAATTTCATTGTCAATGCCGGTAAACAATAGTGTCCTGTCACCAGCGGTATTGCGATATGATGAAGTCTGCCAGTCAGCAGTTTGTATGTGTAATGTCAGGCTGGGATGTTATGTATGTCATCCGCTGGCAAGTGCTTTCCTGCACGTATGCAAGTGTTGTCATTGTCCTAGATTCCTGGCGGAATAATGTAGCAATTCATACTATTTGCTAATGATGTTGTGTGGTCACTATTCCGTAAGGCCTTTGTCTTGCGAGATTTCTATGCCTTTGTGTGGGAAATGTATTTTCCATGTCTGGTGTAATTTGAAATTATATGCCTGTCTTTTGGCGGGAGGAAATGTGGTATTCCCTGCTTGTGTGGTTGTGTGGGCTAATTTCAGTGTGATTGGAAGCCTGGATAGCTGTTTTCTTGGTGTCTGATTTTCGCTGGGATTTGAACCCGTGACCTCATGTCATTCTCTGTGTTATATGTCTGCGTTGTGTTTCAGGGCTTGAGGCGTCCCCAGTGTGGTTTTTGCTTGTGTTTCGCGTACCAAAAATACCGTTGGATAGTTAGTTTTTGGTATGAGTGTGGTGTGTGGTCATGGGTTCGGACCCGGGGTGCTGTAAAGCCTTGGTGTGACCCTCTCTGTGCCGCATATATTATGGCACATGTTCCCCGTGTATGTGTACTGCGCAAATGAAAGTACGTGTTTCTGTGAGGAGTTTGTATATTTTTGGACTCTCCTCGTAGTGTAAATTTGGAAGATATAGGGTCCTTAGATCGGACGTGAATGATGCGTTTGTTTCTGTTCACTAGGAGTTGGCTGAGTTCGTCCGTACCGCCCAGCCTTGCGCATTGAGGCGCGTGTTCCTGCTGACGCGATGGTGTTGAGTTACGATGTCGTGGGCTTTCTTTTGTTTTACTTGCTTACTCTCATGTTCTCGCCACGCGTGTGTGTGAACTTCATTGCTGTCTGTAGTAATTGCGAGTAGTGCTTCTCGCACTGTAAAAAAGAAGGAAACCTGCAGTTTTAACGTGACCGTTAATCTATGGATCATGAGCCACGGGGTTTCCGTTTTACGTGGAATCCAAACCACAGGCCATGGCATTTCACTTCGAAAGTCTCACATGCCTTGGCCGCACTGTAAAAGAACCTCCCACTAACTACATTCGTGTCCCAAATTTTGTGTTACTGTATCGTGGGTCAAGTATATTCCTATCCATTGTTCAAAATGTCGTTATACACGAGTGTCTCCGGGCCGCTAGTCGCGTATTTGGTGACTATGTGCCGGAGGTGATTTTGTTTTTTTTCATTTATGCCATGGTTAGTGGAACTGTCCCAATCTATTTTAGCTTCCTACCCTTCTATCCTAGAACTGGGTAGCTATCCGACCTCATGTTCCTGGTATTCAGAAGGTTGCGGGTTTGGAGACCGTCTTTTCTCAGAGTAATTGTTTCTGGCGCCATTCTAGGCTGTGCCTCCGGGACAGTTCTGGTGAGTGTTAGGATCGTATCCCGGTGCGGTCAGTGAAGTTTGAAGGCTATTTCTTGGCCTTCTTTCCACGTCTGCCAGCGGGATCATTTCCTTTTCTTTTAGTAGTGTGCCCGCCTGTAAGTGTAGGTGTGTGAGCTTGGCGTGTATGATATGCCTTCATACGGCGAGCGTGAATAATGTCTTTAATGAGTTTCCTCCCATGGCGCACGCTGACTATGTAATTTAGGTCAGATACCTTCCTGCAGACTTTGAAGGGACCTGACCAGCGTGGCAGGAGGAATTCGGACACGTTTTTCTTACGGGCAGAATTGGAGACCATGACCAATTGCCAGGGTGTGTATTCCACGGTCTTCCTATTCCGATCGTACCGCTCTTTTTGTTTCTTCTGAGCCGCGGCTATGTTCTTTCTAGCGTTCATCCGCGCTATCTCTAAGTGTTCTAGCCGGGCAGCGTTGTCCGTGTAAGTGTCCTGTGGGATACATATATTGTCTATGGGACTTCTGGGTGTGTATCCGTGTAGTAGGAAGTGTGGAGAGTGTTTCGTAGCCGTGGATATAGAGGTATTATAACTGAAAGTAATGCTTTGCAGGTATTCATCCCAGTCTGTTCCTGCGTCCTCTGTAAATTTGGCCAGCGCTATTCCAAGTATTTTGTTCATACTCTCCGTGAGTCCGTTGGTTTGCGGGGAAAAGCTCGTGGTAGTGTATGCCTTAATCCTGAGTATCTCCAGAAACTGTTGGAGCACTCTCGAGGTGAAAATAGTACCTCTGTCGGATAATAAGGTTTGGAATAGGCCATATCGTGTAATTATATCAAATAGAAATTCGGCAATGCTGTTCGTGTCTGCTTTGGGAACGGCCTTGGTAATCATATATCGTGTGAGATATTCGGTGGCCACCAGGATATATTTATTGCCTTTCTGACTTGTCGTAATGGGGCCTTTCACATCTATCCCAACTCTGTGAAATAACTCTCCCACGGGAATTGGGTTGAGTAGTCCATGAGGCTTGCCAGGTCTTGTTTTGAATCGTTGGCAAGTGTGACATGTCTTTACAAAGGTATCTATGTCGGCCTTCATGTTTACCCAATAGTACTTGTCACGGATTCTAAGGTATGTTTTATGCGTACCTAAGTGTGCCCCTGCCAGTGGGCTATTGTGGTGTCCGATCATGATATTTTCTCTCAATGATTCCGGAACCGCTATAGGTGCGCTATCGTGCATGGCCGTGGGCTTAAATTTCAGTACCCCGTCTTTGTCTAGGAAAAATCGCCTAGACAGCCGTGCTGTCTTGGAGTCCACTTTATCCAAGTCTGCTAGTGCCAATAGAATCTGTTTCAAGTACGGATCACTTTCTTGCTCCTGTTTGATGTTAATCACCGTCAGGGCAAAGGTGGGCATATCGTCCCAGTCGTGGTCCTTACTGTCATCCGGGGGATCGGCTACTGGCAGCCTAGACAACCCATCTGCGTCTAGGTGTGTAGCGCCTTTCTTGTGTTTGACCACGAAGTCATATTCATACAGGCGGAATATAAACCTGTTGAGCCGCGAATTTGGGTTTTTAAATTTGTCCCAAAAAAGCAAGCTCGCGTGGTCAGTCACTACCGTGAACTTGATACCATAGAGGTATACCCTGTAATAGTTCACTCTCCACGAAAATGCCAGCATTTCCCGCTCTGTGGCAGAGTATCTAGTCTCAACGGCCGTTAGCTTCCTGCTAGCGAAAGCGACGGGCCGTATGCGCCCTTCTGCGTCTTCCTGCAATAGGGCCGCACCCAGCCCATACAGGCTGGCATCCACGTGTAAAAATGTGGGCCTATCACTGTGGAAGTGTTGCAGTAATGGTGGTGAGGTCAATAGCTGCTTCAATGTGTTGAAGGCATCTATGTGCTCCTGCGTGATGCTGAAGGGCGTCTTTTCCCGTGTGAGTTCAGTTAAGGGGTGGGCGATGTGCGCAAACCTGTAGATGTACTTCCGGTAATACGATGCCAAACCCATAAAACTGCGCAATTGTTTCAAATTTGTGGGTATTGGGATGCCCGTTATTGCGTCAGTCTTAGCTGGGTCGGGAATAATGCCCTCCCTGTTGACAATATGGCCCAATATGTTAATTTGCTGTCTGGCAAATTGACATTTCGCAGGTTAAAGCCTTAGTTTAGCTTCTCTGATCCTTGCGAAAGCCTCCTCCAGATGTACGATATGTTCGTCAAAGGTGTTGGAGAAGACTGTTATATCGTCCACGTACACTAGTACTGAACGCCATTCGAGCCCCGAAAATGTCTTATCCACCAGCTTTTGGAAGGTTTGGCTGGCGTTACGGAGGCCCATGGGTAACCTTGTGTAGGTATATAGCCCGTTCTCTGTAACGAACGCCAGCTTGTGCCTATCTGGTTCATAGACGGGGATTGAATAGAATCCACTATAGCAATCCATCGAACTGAACCAGCTAGCTCCACCAAGGGCGTCCAAATAGGTGTCTGCCCTTGGTAGTGGATAACTATCATTTTCGACTAACTTATTGAGCCTCCTGTAGTCAGTACAAAACCTGTGCGATCCGTCCTTTTTTTTTGGTCAGCAGAACTGGTGAGCTGTAGTTAGAAATAACGGGAACAATGACCCCTGCCTCGAGCATCTCTGAAATCTGAGCATCAATGGCTTGTCTCTCCTTCTGGCTGACTCTGAAGGGAGGCTGGTGTACCGGCCGGTCACTAGTGAGTGTGACATGGTGTTCAATGAGGTCTGTCACGGCGAGATCCTTCATTGAATGGGCAAAAATATCTCTGTTGGTCTCCAGGAGCTCCGTGAGCCTTTTATTCTGCTCCGGAGTCAGGTCCTGCCTGTGGTTCTGGTTGGCCGCCTTATCTGTGTGTGTGTGTGTTGGCTGATAGTATGTAGTGCAGAGGCCTGGTGCTCGTGATTTTCTCGCTCCGCTCGAATCCCATCTTTGTTCTTGGTGTATATCATGGGATGTGTGGTGAGCCTCTGGTCGTGCTTTAAAAGCATCTGACCACTAGCGAAATTTATGCTAGCCTCATATCGAGCGAGAAAATCCATGCCAATTATGGCTGACGCAGAAAGGTGTTCGATAACGAACATGGGGTGCGTTGTGGCAAAATGGTCTATCCTTAGATGTATGTTTGCCACCCCCGCGTTTTCTAACGTCTGAGCATTGGCCGTTACCAGCCGGATGTCCCTCGTGACACCGTGTATTTGGGCTTCGGTAACGTGTCTCCTATTAACACAACTTACTGCTGCCCCGGTGTCAATTAGGGCCTGCACTTTGTGGCCATTTATGGTGGCGTGTATCGTGAGGGCCGATACCTGAAATCCACTGCCCTGCACCGATGTGTTGTGTAAGATGTATGTTGTTGTTGTTGCTGTTGTTGCCGGAGTGACATTTGTGCTGGGAAGGCATGGAGCTGTCCGCTTATCGTACCTGGCACGCTTCGCCTCTCGGCTGACTTCCTGTCCTGAATACTTTGCCCCGGTCAGCAAAGTGCGTTCGCCAAGTACATTGCCAGCTCTTTTAACCGGTCTTGCTGTGAGTCTAGGAGTCTGCTGGCGAACGTTTAATGTATTAATCGTTCCCAGCCTTTGTGTAGTTGTGTTGTTGTTGGTTTCTTCCTCTCGGGAAGGTGTGTCTGCGAACGTGACCCTGAGCTTACCCTTGTTACCCCGTCTTTTGTTCCAGGCGGTCGCGAGTTCGACTCCTGTGGCTGGCTTCCCCATGCCGAGCGGGCTCGCGTCATGCGCCTGTGTGTGGTCAATTCCCGCCCTGTGTTGTGGTGAAGGGGGTAGGGTTTTCTGTTTGGAGGGTGTGGGCGTGTTCTCAGGCTGTTTGCTTATGATTGTGAGGGGTGTGTAATGTCCCGCCTTAGGGTTTCCTGTAAAAAGTACATGTAGGTCCCTATCGAATCCCGCAGTTGAGAATAGCGGAGGCGAGTGCACATCAGTGTATACATGGATGTTGGCTTCCAGCACCTTGCCGAGAGCGGTCACCTCTACGGCACTGGCATAGGTGCCGTCCTTACCCATGTATTTACTATAATCCGCCCCGGTCTGGAATGGGTTTTCCCGCTCGTCCGACACAAAGTCCCGGTACTCTTTCCAGTTGGCCAGGTTATGTTTGACCGTTTTCTGTCTATAGTCCCCATGATAATCCTCGGTATTCCGGATTAGGAAGCTCATGGCCCTAAACAGACAGTTGCCGTCTCCCTGCACGGGGTGTGTTTGGAAACGGTCCGGGGGCGGATCGTCAGCCTTAGCTTTAGCTGGCTGCTTCTTCCCCTTACTCTTGCGAGTTTGCTCGGGGGAAGGGCCCTTCTTGTGTTGTGTTGGGGGAGGAACCTCAGCCACTTCATCAGCTGGCCGAACCTCCCCGTCTAGGCGTTTTTTGGAAACGTGGGTGTACGCCTGCCTGTAATGTATGTGCGCCCCCCCCCCCCCCCCCCTCGGGGTGGCTGCGCCAGCTCCCCGCCTGCGGTGTGTGGCTAGGCGTAGGGAGTATTGCCCCCCTGTTTGTCCTGTGGGGTGTCTCATCCCTGAACTCCCTCGGGTATTCGTCGGGGAGGGGGTAGTGTTCCGGGCCCTTCGTGTGTTTTCTTCCCTGTCTATTATTGCCCGGGGGTCTGTTTTCCTGTTTCCTCCAGGGTGGGGTGTATGTCTGATGCTGGGGGAGCGGGTTTTCCCGTCGATTCCCCTTTTCCCTATATTGGGTAGCTGCATACTCCTGTCTGGTCGGGGGTGGGTTTCCTCGCCTGTCCCTATTTCCCCTGTACTGTGGGGGTGTATAGCTTTGCCTGCGCGGGGGCGGGTTCTCCCGATACTCCCCATTTCCCCTGTACTGCGGGGCTGTATAGCCCTGCCTGCGTGGGGGCGAGTTTTCCCGGTACTCCCTGTCTGCCCTGTATTGTGGGGCAGCGTAGGACTGTCTATTTGCTGGCGGGCTGTTTCGTCGGGGGATGTCGTGGTCGTACTCCTCAGGGTAGTACTCCCGTGTGTACGGGGATGGTGAACGCCGTGAGGGGTATGTCGGCTCTGTGTCCGTGTATGATGTCGGTGAATACCGAGGAGGGTAGTGTGGCCTATCCTGTGGGGGAGGTGTTGTTGGCCGCTGTGGAGGGTAGTAGTTTTCCTCCCTCCCATAGCGTGTCCTCTCTGTGTACCCCCTGTCCCTCTCAGTATAATAGTGTCCTTGTGTGCCTTTGTGCTCATCCCTTGGCGGTCTCCCGCCTGCTTGGATGGCAGCTATGGTCAGTTTCTCCATCCTGTCCACTAATTCGTCCGTTTTGTCGTTAGTGTCGTCTTTCTGAGTTTGGAAGTGCAGATCCACGGTTTTTTCCGTAGCCTTTTCCGTGATCTTTCTCCCCTCCTCTATGGTCTTTATGTTATTTAACATATGTTGGACCGTGGGGTTGTTCATTATGCATAGCTTTTCCACTATGGCTGGTCTGAGGCCCTGCATTAACAGCTTGACTTTCTGTTTATTTGTCATGGCTGCATTGTACTTTTCGCACATTATCAATTTTACATTGATGTATGCCTGGGCGCTCTCTTTGGGTCCCTGTGACCTCTGTCTAATCTGGTCATAGAGATCGTCATCGTCTGGTATAAGCTGGAACTCAGCCTTCAAGAGTAAAGTGGTTTCCTCCCATGTGGCAGCTTCTAGCGTGTCCTCATGGAGCTCATACCATGTCATGGCCGCCTTTTTGAGGTAAGCAGGAAGGAGCCGTTTCCTAACTTCCTCGCTCCAACCATTGATCCGGGCCGTTCTATTGAAGGCCTTGAGGTATTCCTCGGGATCCTGGCCTTCCCCCGTGAACTTTGTGGGGTGGATCATGGGGTACTCTGTGTCTGTTCATTTCGTTCTCGGCTGTGTCTCGTTGGCTGTGTGTCGAGGTGTTTGGGCTGTTTAGAGGGGAATTAGCCTCGCTTCCCGTGTACGACACCTGTGTTACCTTACCAGGTGGCTCGTCACCTGATATGTCTGTGCTGATGGATGGTGTGTTGTCGTACTGTGCGGATTTGACTATTTGTACGGTTCTGTCTAAATCCTGTTTTACTGTTTCCAAAATAGTGTGGATGTCAAGAACCGCTTCTGTCGTGTGATTATTGGCCTTGATAGTGTCTGTCTCTAGTAGCTCTGTAATGCGCTCGAGCAGGTTACTGGCTTTCTGCTCTGTGATCTGCAGTTGCTGCAACAATAGGGGATGGAGTGTTGGCAGGCAATCTACTTCACTAGCGCTGGATACTGGTGACTCTTGTGTGTGTTCACTGGCCTGGGACCGTGTAAAATGTATAACTTGTGCTGCGGCGGTAGGGTGTTGAGCACGGATCTGTGCTGTTTTGAATTCAAGGTCCCTGAGAAGTTGTACTGCAGTCTGGTCAGTTATTAAGTCACCGTTCCTAATTTTTAGCATCGGCAGGAGTGGAGTCGTACTAGCCGACAAATGGTGCGCAAAGTCTCTTAGTGTAGTTCTAAATGTGGACATCTAATTTCCACCATCTTTGCACTGTGGGGCGAATGGGGGTTGGTGTAATAATACAAACTCCTATATGTGTATAAAAAATGTGTGACGTAATATAAGGTCAAAAAAAATTTTTTTCACTATTTGCTTGGCTGCGTGCGGTTAGGACCGTTTTGCCTACGAGGGCTCGTTGGTTGAGTCCCGTTCTACTGTGCGTAGTACCGCGCCTCCACCAGTGTTTTAGATCCCTTATTTGGGGGTGGTAGGATCTAAAAGGAAGAGTTATTGTATTAATTTATAAAGCAGTGCCTAAACAGGGGTAGCTTCCCGTAGCAGGGTAAGCTGACCAGTGTAGAGTGTTGTTTAGTGTTGGGAGCTAGGGGGCGCTCCTATTAAAGGACGTAGATGTATCCTAGGGGATGGAGTTTGTTGTACAGGTCAATGCACTAGTCATCCAGCTGACTGGCTTGTTATATAACTGAACGTGATAGTGTCAGCTAAACGGCGCGTGCTGCTCTCAGTAGCCGGGCCGCCTCGAGAAATACAATGACACCTGAGCTGGCACTGTTGTGCTACCGTATGTCACGTCTAACCGTGACGGGAATAAGGAAGGGCGTTGGGATGTAAAGAGGCGTATAAACAGTGAGACGAGTGTAGAGTGTTGACCAAGTGTTTATTGGTCTGTGATGCTGAATTATGAGTCCCTTGTAGGGAATGTAATAGTGGTCACAATGTAAAGTACAAGCTGTGGGTAAAGGTTACAAATGTAGGATATCTGAACACGACTGACTCACCTCTGATGACACCAGCGTAGCCTCCGGCCGTACCACTGAAAGACTGATAATGGAGAGATCCCTGTGACCTCCTTAGGCTTCCTTTTATATTCTTGGGCGCTATGCTGTCAGCGTTCTGATGGCATAGCTGCCCCACTTAATAATGTGTAATAATTGTGCAAGGATTGAGCTGCTTTCTAGAATGGCACGCTGTCCTTGCGATGTTTGATGGATGTTGGTCTGGCTTTATAAGGGTTGCCATTTAGGAGGTTTAGATAGATTTAGATAGATGATTGGGGGGATGGTCTCCAAGGGGTGCATACCCCTGGGGTACTGTACAATAGAACAATTGCTATTTCGGTGGGCCGGTGTATGACAGAGCGAGGGTTCGTTTTCTGATATTTTCCCTTTAACGTGTAAACGGTGATGAGAACTTGGTTCTATGTTGGTCGAAGCGAGTAGAGAAAACAAACTTGCCAAGGAGCAGGAGGTGAATATCATTTGAGCTTATTGGAAGGCGCTGATCTGCCTTGACAACAGGTGCAATGGAAATATGACAAAGACGCAGAGGACACTTGAATGTGAAATAATCTGACCATCGTGGTGGCAGGGAAGAGCGAAAGGCATGTGTACACCTGTGAGATGACATGTACGCTAAACAAGTTACATCCTGTTTGCTTCGTACGTGACAAAATGCAAGTTCATGTGAAATTTGATCTGCCACAGGTGTTCACCTTGGGCGTTGGCTGTCCACATGACCGATAACTTGTAACAAGTCACATGCTGTTTTGCTTCGTACGGGACAAAATTCAAGTTGACGTGAAATTTGATCTACCACAGGTGTTCACCTTGGACGTTATCTGTCCACGTGTCCGATAACAGAATGTTCAAAGCGTGGGAATCGCTGAATCAGTAAAAAGTATGATGCAACTTGTGGGAATGATGTCTCAACCAATAGATAGGCAAGAGCTGCGAACAGCAGTGGTGGGAGGTGGAGGGGGGAGAGGGGGGAGGGGTAATGTAACAGAGAACACAGGTGGAAAGGAAAAGACAAACATGTATGAACATGCACGAAGCGCGGAGCGCTGTACACACAGAGCTATAGGTAGTATACAACATGTGTGTATAAATAAAAAGTACATAGGTTCACACGACATGTTTTTTATTGATCCAGGAATTAAACGTAGAGTTAAATCCCATCCATTTGACATATAGTTTATTTTCTTTTTGTTTCAACACATTTTTCCCAAGATAATGCTGAGGAAATGCTATTTTCTGAAGTACATGGAGATAAAATCTACCTTTTATGGGTTGATGGTTGAGGTCCTCGAGTAAATAGGTGACTGGAGTGTCCAAGTTGACTTGACGAATTTGAAATAGTCCAGTCCCCCACAGAGGCGTGTAGCCCTTATTGAAGGCAGACTTAAATTTGCTCACACGAACAAAATCCCCAATTTTCAGTCGGTGACGTTTAGGATCGGCTGTTTTTATGGGGTTAAACAGTTTATCCAATCGCTGAATATTTTTAGTCACGAGGCGTGGCTTGGTCCCAATCTTTCTATGCTTGGTGTCATTGTAACGTGACACTAGCTCAGGTAACATGTCCTACCAGCAATAACTGCCCTGAGCGGTAAACGCTTTCCACATATGGGTTTTCAATGTTCGGTTGAACCGCTCGACCACACTGGCTTTGAGATTGCTGTACGTGGTGTAATGGTGAATATCCTTAGATTTGAGAAAACTGGAGAAATCCTTGTTGAAAAATTATTTCACCTGGTCGGTTTGTAGCAGCTGAGGTTGAGGTTTGGAGTGTTGAATAATATGTTGAAAAGCCTTGGTAACTAGTGGACCAGACTTGCGACGCACAGGTTCCACAAAGGCCATTTTGGAATAGACATCAATGACGGTCAACATATAGCGAACACCGTCGTTAACGCTAGCATAGGGTATCATTTCAACCAGGTCAGCCTGCCAAAGTTCATCCACACCTCGTGAAATCACCTTGAGTCGTGGATAGTGACGCCTAGCTGGGCGATGCAACTCGTGAGCAATACCCATTGTAATGGGTGAGGACTTAAACAATAATTTTGGCATTTCGAAGTTCTTGTTCAATTTCTTGAATTTCCCAATCGTGACCGGTATGGCCAGCTTGACGTGAAGCATGCAAGAACTGTAGCCGCTGGAAGAGCTTATTGGGATTGTGCCAGTAGGTAACATCCACAAGGGGTTTTAATGGTTTAAATGTCACTCCCGAAGCGGATGCTTTACGACGAGTACTATGACTGGTGGGAAACATTTTTGCAATGATGGTTTTATATTTTTGAGATATATTGGCATTCACTTGTTGAGCGGGATCATAATGTTTTTGTGGGCATGAGTATCCAATAAAATGGATTTATATTTGTCAAGATCCTCTGACGTATAATCATGGGAAGAGGGGTCCGAGAAAAGAGCAGCTTTAACAGTCCTGGGGTTAATTTATAGTTGATGTTTTTAATGACAGCTTTAGTACGAGCAAATTTAATGGATGAATCGCCAATTTTAAAACTATCATTCTCATAGCGAACACCATACGTAGTATCAGTGTTTCCAATAAATAGATCGGTGAAATAGGGTTCCAATGTTGATCCGTAATATTTTATTAAAATGGTTTTCAGTTGAGCTTTATGTTGAGGGGTGGCCAAGAGTTCGAAAACGGAGACGCTCTGGAAGGGCAAGGTGTGTCGACCAAGGCCAAGGATTTCTTTTTTCTCAAAAACTCTGCAAGGGGTGCGGCCTTTTTTTGAGGCGTAAACACTTGTTCCTCCTCATCCTCAACTTCGCTAACACTAGTCAAATCTTCCTGTTCCTGTTCCTCTTCCTCTTCCTCTTCCTCAGGGTCCTCGTGCAGCGTCTGAGTGGCTTGTGAAACGGTGGGTAGCATATCAGATGGCTTGAATGAGGGTTTCAACATGGCTTTTAGTGGAGGTGCTAAATGTTGTTGAATAAACAAAGCATGATTTGCACGTGATTGTTTCAATTGACGAAACTTTTGGCGAATATTATTTTTTGCTCTAATATTATGCTTTTTCAGTTGACTCTCTGCTAACGCCATGGTGTCTTGACAAATGACTTGACGGGGATTGAGACAGGGCCTTAAATAGCAATAAAATGATCAAATCCTAAGCGATACCGTCCTTGGTTGAGTTCACTTTGTTTGTCAATCACTAAACAGGCATGACGTTGAGTGTTCCAGCACTTGGCATACAATTCTGTAAACATTTGAAAGGTCATATCCGGATTCACATGTTCATTATAAATGTGACGACTGTTCCTCTCGTCCTGGCGAAATAAAACAATGACATTGGCATTGTCACGAATCAACTGTTTGGACATTTTAGAATACGTTTGTCCATGATAGAAGCATTCGATATGTTTGTGTCGACCCATGATGAAATAGCTTTGAATGATGCCTTGACGTTCAATGGATACATCATCGAAAATCATGAGTGAATCGGGATTTACCTCATCCGGTGAAATCACATTTTCTTGCATTGAAAATGTGAAATAACCCATATTCTCTTTTTGTAATCCAGACATGACTTGATCCAGAAACACGTAGAGGGGTTGGTAGAGATTTTGCAAAAATATAAATATTTTGAAAACGCAGACCATTGGGCGTCAGCAAAAGATTAGTCTTTCCACAGGCCAATCGCCAATTTTAAAACTATCATTCTCATAGCGAACACCATACGTAGTATCAGTGTTTCCCTACAATAATGCAGCGAATAGAAGATGGAAACAGCGAACCATGGCGTTGTTCACGTGATGTGGGACAGAGATGGGAAACCATGTCCCCCACGGGAAATGACTCTTGCTGCTTAATAATCTTCATTTCAACTAGGGCTTAGCCAAGCTAGCAGGCTGCCTATATACAGGACACCGAGCCTTGTCATAGAAACAGTAGACTCGAACTACAGGTTGGCGATGGATGTCTTTGGACGTGCGTTGATGGCCAAAGCTAGGTCTGTCCCCATACATGATCCTAAACAAGAAACAGATCCTGCTAATAAACACTATGTGGATAGGTCAGTAGTGCCACGCACTAAACAGGGAGATTATGACTTTAAGGGAAAGCGGTTAACCCATGTAAAACATCCTCAAGTGTCTACAGACGTTACTACGAAAACGTATGTGGATAACAAAGTGTATGAGTTTTATGACAAAGTGCCCCAGCTTACGGTGAATGGCTATAGCGCTAATCACCATCGGATTATTCACGTGGAAGACCTGCAAGACGAAGACGATGTCTGTACCAAGCGTTACGTGACCTATGAAATGAAGAGGCTTTATAAATTTATCCCATCTGTATTTTTAGTTTATCTGACAAATGAAAAACCTGTGAATGACAGAAACCATTTACCGCTAGCTCGTGACCAGCACTTGACCTATGTGCTTGCTTCAGGTTTAAGCCACTATCGATTACACTATGATGGAACCATTCACATCAAATACGCGATGCCTGAAGAGAACCATTTACAAATAGAGATAAATGGTCATAGGATGTTGGTCCATAAATATGAAATGGTCAATGCAGGTGACGAATTATCCTTTCATCTCATGTTGACATGGGATGAAAAGCAAGCGGGAAAAACCATAAACGATTTCCCACTTTATGTGGAATTGGAATATACAGCCATGAAATAACAATCTGACGTTAGTTGTGATTTAAACTTTCTTGTGTAAGGTTGTTAGTCATTATCATCATGGTGAAACAAAGGTATGTGGTGAGAAAGACTTAAAAATGACCCTGTCCTTGCCAAAGCCTGGGCTTAAGTCATTCGTGGACAAGCCCTTGCGAAAGAAAAAAAAACAAGTAGTTCCGTGAAGAACTATACAGCCTAATTTCATATATCCTACTTACGTTAATTGCCACTATCAACATACAAAATTTCAGTTTGATTGCTGTAATAGATTCATAGATATTGAGAGCCGAGTAAATATTTCGGATGGTCGCCTTGTTGGATTTTATATATGTAGGTCCTAGAGTTATGTACTGTTACATGAAGATTATTGTGTACGTGTAGCATTCAAACTTCAATCGCATGATTGAGACACAAGAAGAAAAACGAGATTTTAAAATTTTGAACAGCTGCCATCTTGTGGTTATGGAAACAATTAAAATAAATTAGATGCCAGTGGATTAACATTCGTATAGGGATTTACTGTACCAAGATTCACTGCACTCGGATGGTTAAATTGCGAGAAACGTCCATGTGAATATTTATTTTTCGCGTCGCCGCCATGTTGGATTTGTGATCACCAGGTTATTTAAAGTCCTATAGGTGAACTTATGTTTATAGCCCCTATGAACTCAAAAATATTGAGTTTGATTGCTATAATAGATTCGTAGATATTCAGAGCCGTCTGAATATTTCGGATGGTCGCCATGTTGGATTGTTAAATGTATAGGCCATAGAGTCATGTACCATTAAAGGAAAATTATTGCGTAGGTTCTTTATTCAAACTTTCACTTCGATCGCATGATTACGACACAAGAAATAAAACTTAATTTTAAAATTCGCACAGCCGCCATCTCGAGGTTAATTAAACAATCGAACTAAATTAGATATCAGTGCATTACAATGTGTATAAACATTTGCTGTACCAAGTTTAAATGTGATTGGGTGGTTACCTCGTGAGAGAAGTCTACTTTAATGTCTCAACTTCGCTTGGCCGCCATGTTCATTTTGTAGTTAACCGGTTTTTGAAAGTCTTATAGATGAACTTCCAGTAGTGCCCTTTATATCCGTACAAACTTTTCAGGGTGTTTCCGCTAATAGTTTCAGAGATATAGAATAACGGTGAAATATTTCGCACAGCCGCCATCTTGTGGTTATGTAAACAATTGAACGAAGTTAAATGTCGGTGCATTACAATGTGTACAGTATAAACATATACTGTACCATGTTGTATTGCGTTTGGTTGGTTAAATCGCGAGACGCGTCTATTTAAAAGTTGCAAATTCGCGTAGCCGCCATGTTGGTTTTGTAGTTAGCAGTTTTTCAAAAGTCACATAGGTGAACTTCTAGTAGTTCCCTTTATCACCGTAAAAAATTCCAGGGTGATATCGGGAATAGTTTCGGAGATATTAAATGCTGGTGAAATATTTCGCACAGTCGCCATGTTGGATTGGTGAGACGCAACATAATTTGAAGGGCACGGTCGGGGTCTTCCGGAACAGTGCTATGAACTTACCGAGTTTCATTGAAATCGCTCCAGCCATTTAGAATGTATTAGGGACACACTCACACACACACACATACCTCACACACACACACGCACACACACACGGACAAAAGATGATCACATAAGCCTATTTTTTTCAAAATTGAAAATAGGCTAAAAAAATAATGTATTGAACATAAGAAATGCCCTTCGAGCAGCACAGAGACATGTTATTCCAAATCGTCGGCGACAGGGTTCAAAACAAAGGCGAGTGATTCCCGTCCCCAAACGAGCAGGATTTTTACCTGCATTATTTGCCGGTTTGGCTGCTCTGGGTTCACTGTTGGGCGGTGCCAGTGCAGTGGTGAAAACCATTAAAGCAGCGCAGCAGGGCAAGCAACAACTCAAAGAAAATCAGCGACACAATGAAACGATGGAAGCGATTGCTATGGGGGCTAGAAATGCCAATTTAAAGCCAGCCTTTTATCAACAAGGATACCGACAGCAGTGGCTCAGCTGGCTAAAGCGCAGCGTTAGGTCATGGGACCAAGCTCTCTGTTGACTCGGTAGACGCGTGGGTTCGAGCCCCACCGTCGGCTGTCCTTGAAATGGTTTTCCGTGGTTTCCCATTCTCAACACCAGGCAAATGCTGGGACGGTACCTTCTGATAGGCCACGGCCGATTCCTTCCACATCCTTGCCCAGTTTCATTCATCTTCATCCATTCCATCTCTCATCCCGACGCGCAGGTCGCCCACGGGCGTCGAATAGAAAGATCTGCACTCGGCCTCTGAGGAGGCCACACGACAAAAAAAATCAACAAGGATTTGGGATTTCACAATTTCGAAATATATAAAAAAAATCAGCCATAGCGGGACATGCCCTGACG
This sequence comes from Meconema thalassinum, assembly GCA_946902985.2. Lineage (NCBI taxonomy): Eukaryota > Metazoa > Arthropoda > Insecta > Orthoptera > Tettigoniidae > Meconema > Meconema thalassinum. The sequence goes on from OX336394.1 coordinate 353,046,000, forward strand.
CATCAACAAGTGGAAAGCTAAGCTAAACAACTAAAGCTTTCTCATTTTCGAGGAGTGTTTATGCGAAACAAATTACCCCCTCGAGCCTGGAAACAGGAATGTCCTGTTGTCAATTTGGATGATCACCGAGGACCCGTAACACATTATGTAGCTTATGTCAAAGAGGGATCCATCGTATGGTACTTTGACAGTTTTGGGAATTTGCCCCCGCCCATGGAACTAGTGACCTATTTTGGAAACAGGATCAAGATATATTATAATGTGAAACGTGAGCAAACGTTTAACAGCCAACAGTGTGGACATCTGTGTTTAATTTTTTTATATGACACAACATATGCAAAAACGCCACCAGTATGTCGGCAAAAAGTAAAACGTTTACACTGCATGGACGTGGACCTGAAGTCAGCCTAGACTTTTACCCGCCTATCGAATTGAGTGAAAAACCCTCTGGTTTAGGACTTGTTTCTCTTGAAACTTACAATCGAATATACAACATACGAGAAAATGTGAACAACAAGTTTTACTATGATGATTCTGTGCTCACCCTGAACTCTGGTGGATACACGATCGATGATATTTATGAACACATTTATGTGGTGTTGATCAATGAATATGGTTTAAAGTCATCTCTCGATGGAACGCGCAAGTTTGAACTTGTAGGCAATACCAACACTCATCGCCGCAGTACTTTCTCCACATTCAACATCGACTTTAAAACACACCCCGATTCCATTGGTCCATTACTAGGATTAAAACCACGTGTGTTGGAGCCCAACAAAAAACATGATTGGGACCATGAAGTGAAATTCATAGAGGACCATCATGTGTCGGTGACGTGTAATATTATTAGCCAAGTGTACACCAATCAAGAACCATCGCATTCGCTTTATGACTTTATTGTGGCATCGCCCAATGGGTATATTATTCGTGAAAACCTCCCAGTGGTGCTTTTTCATTCTGTGGCTGTCGATAGTATTAGTAATATAACATTAAGACTGATCAATAAAGATCAACAACTCATTGATCTAGATTCTACCACACCAGTGACTTACAAGTTGGTGCTAAAGCCACTATGAAGTTTGTTTATAAAGCAACAACACCGTCTAGGAATGGTGTTAGTTGTTTGCCTCGTGAATACACGTTAACATCTCAAGGCAAGCAGATTTTACAGCATTTGGGTTACCGCATCAACCCTCATAATGAATTCTATCCTAGAGATAGGGAACCGCATCGAGGAGCAACCAGGAGTGGTAAGAATTGAACTCCATTCCTATCAAGCTCAAACACCTGGGCTCAATAACAATGATGAAATTCAATTTGTTATCAACAACCAAGATATTTACACCCTACCGCATGAAAGTGTCATTCAGATTGAAGGTCGGCTCACCAAAGCCGATGGCTCTACACCCACCACATCCAAGTTGGCCAACCATGGTTTGGCCTTTCTGTTTTCTGAAGTACGTTACGTGATTAACGATATCGTGGTGGATAGCACTCGAAATGTGGGCATTTCCAGTGTCATGAAACTATACCCCTCTTATAGTGAGGAAGAAGGTAAAACACTTTGCATGGCAGGTTGGTGTCCTGACTCGACCAATGACTGGATGGTACACACCGATGGGACCTTTACTGGATATTTACCTCTTAAACTGATTTCAGGCTTTGCCGAAGATCACCAACGCATTGTAGTCAACGCAAGGCAAGTGCTTTATCTAGTGAGAGACAGGAGTGATAATAATGCACTCAAGGGAGCCGACAATGCTCCCATAGATTCAAAAATTCAACTACAACGCTTGCTATGGAATGTGCCCCATGTGACCCTTGACGATAGCAAAAAACTGGACATACTCAAAATGGTAAAGAGAGATATGCCTCTACCCATGGAATTTAGAAGCTGGGCACTCCATGAGTATCCGCTATTGCCCACCACCAACACAGACAGTTGGTCTGTAAAAACAGCTCGCATTACAGAGAGACCTCTCTACCTGATCGTGGGTTTTCAAACGAATCGCAAGTATCAACAAACCAAAGATGCCACGCAATTTGATCACCTGCAATTGAGAAATGCACGTCTTTTCCTCAAAGGAGCTGTGTTTCCCTATGAAGTACTGGATTTGGATTTTTCAAAAAATTAGTTTGGCCTCCTGTACGACTTGTTTTCTAAATTTAGATGGTCGTATTATCAAAAAGAGAACGGCCCCATGCTGCTACCCCAAGCGTTTAAGGCAAGAGCACCACTGATTGTCTTTGACTGTTCTTACCTGGAAGAGTCTGCCAAGCCATCCAATATTGACATTCGACTAGATTTTGAAACGCATGACAATGTACCAGCCAATACGACGGCCTACTGTTTGATTATTCATCACAAACAAGTCAACTATTTTTTACTGTCCAACCAAGTGACGAGTGTATAAATAACAGGTCAACCCATGTCAAGCCGCTCAGTCATGTCTTGCTTTAAAGCCTCAAAAGACGTCACATCCATGAATTTAAACTCTGAGGAACAACGTTTCAAGACTTTTTCCACGTGGCCAGTGCCTTTCATAAACCCTCAAGCCTTGGCGGCCGCTGGATTCTACTATTTAAAAACAAGAGATGAAGTGAAATGTGCCTTTTGTCCCATCATCATAGACCAATGGCAGGAGGGCGATGAACCCATGCAGGAACATCAGCGCTGGTCACCCACCTGCCCCTACCTGTGTAGAATGGAAGTGGGAAATATACCCTGTCCTTCAAGCTATCCCTCACTTGTGTCTCTGAGTGACGAAAAAACAAGTTACGATACGTGTGGACCGTATGGTGTCAATGGTGCTTCGGTGAGCAGCTCACCATCTAAAACGCCTAGTTTAGAGACATTGGGACATCATCGGTGTTATGGACGTTACAAACACAAGAGACTATATTGTTGTATCAGTTGGTATCGTCCTTATCCCAAAATGACAAAAGCCTGTAAGACGTGTTATGATAATACAATGATGTAATTCTTAAATTCTTATTTTTGCTTGTCCCCCTGTCCTACCCTAACCTCAATTTGAAACTAGCATGGTAGATAAGTCCATGTCATGATCACACTTTAGTGGTCGATCGTCAGTCAGTCGTCAGTTGAACTTGGTCCAGGTAAGCGTCAACATGTTGCGCACACTCATTTTGGATTGCCAAGGGTTTAAAATTGGTGACAACAAATTTATATTTAAACAAGTGGCCTTTATCGATTGTACCACGTTTTGGATATCGCAAGCTACGCATTTGTTATTTAAACCACCCCATGCTTTTGATTTGTTGTGTGAAAAAAACCGTTAACAAGCCCAGTGGATTGAAAATCATAAGCAACTAGACTGGAATCAGGGAACCATTTCCTATAAATATTTGGACGTGGTCATGAAAGCACACTTGTCCTCGGCCAATGTGGTATTTGTGAAAGGTAATGAAAAACGTCAATGGTTGCAACCATTTTTGGCGTCTTACTGCCAATGTATCGACCTCATGGAGTTGGGCTGCCCCTCCCTGCAAACGCTCATGGATACTTGTTCCTGTGGCAACATTACCCATACAGCCGTATCGCATGCGTGGCATCTCTTTCATTGGTTAACCACCCATGCCTGCTGGGAGTTGTTGAACAAAATTATAACTCAAAATTTACCTGTGAATGACACCAGTGAGATTTCTACAAGCGATGTGTAAACATCTACAGCACGTGATACCATGGAGAAAGGCAATGCTACGGACAAAGCCATCGGCAAGTTCTTTGTGTGCAAAAAGAAACTAGACAGTTTTACCAAAGAGGAACTCTTGGCGCTCCCCTAGTCGTTCATTTATTATGTGGCCACCAACGCGGTCAAAGAAATCTGGCAACATGTACCAACATCATGGACTCAAGACCATGTGTTGAGTGAATTGCAACCCTGTACGGATTACGATCACCATAAGCAAGTGGCCATGGCAAAAATACCGTCTATGCATCAGTGTGCGACTTGTCAGCTAGTGAAACTGTATCACGGTCATAAAAGTCCGTGTAAAGACTTTGTTGAATCATTCCACGAGTGTCATGACGAGAAAAAGCAACAACAACAAACACAAACATCGTCCACAGAGGAGGAGGAAGACCAAACCTTTTTACCATCAATGGAAAAGGATATGCCAGACCTGTACTGGCAATGGCGTCATTGACAACGTGATTCAATACCAACCTTTCGAAATCCATCTTCCAGGTTATCGTTTTTGTGGCCCTGGAACTCATCTTGAAAAACGTTCGCAGCGTGGTGATGTACCCATTAATCTTTTGGATCAACCATGCAAAGAACATGACCTTTCTTATCGCCATAGTCATCCTGGTTTAAGACATGTGGCAGATCAATTGTTATTGAAAAAAGCTAAACAACGTTTCTCATCCTGTAATGCCTCAGTGGGTGAGATAATGGCAGCTCTGATTGTGATGAGTGCGATGAAAGGAAAGTTGATGATGCGTGGACATACACATTGAGGAATGGAGGAGTGAGGAATTGGGATTTGTTTGTATTCTATATTTCTTTTGTCAAATCACTATGACTATGAAATAAAAACAAAGGTTTACTAGAGCACGATGTTTTTTTAAAATCATGATGTTGATGGCTGATTTATCATTTTCACATTTCACACATGATGAATTCACACACTGCCATTTGTCATTTTGCAATTTACAGTTTTTAAAAATGTTCGTTTCAAGTTTTACGTTTTTGATGATATGATTTTTTCATTTTGCTGATGACACTTTTTAAACAATGTCCTTTTGAAGTTTTTGAATTTTCATATTTCACACATGGCCATTTCCAGTTTTTAAAATGTCCGTTTTAAGTTTTGCGTTTTTGGTGATATGGAAACATAGATTTTCCAATTTGCTGTTTTGACATTTTTCCATTCGGTGTATGTTGATAGTTGAGATTTGACAATGATGTTGATGCAAGTGCATGACCATGGCGATGCTGCAGTGAGTTTATGGGATTGCGGAAACGTCAAGGTCTACGACTACTACAGGTAAGACTGTTTAACAAAAATAATGTCTATTGACTGCCACATTTCAAAGAAAACAAAACTATTGATAACAAAATGAGTATATAAGTGACAATTTCCCCCTCCCCACCCACCCTACCTCACCATGTTTGCTCTGGTCATACATACACACCAGCTTTCTCTCTCTACTCATACATTAACACCTGTCTTTGGGAACAAACACAACCACTTTATTTATTCCCAAAATCACATTCTTGACATGCACACTGATCCCAAAAGAACTTTTCATTATAGGTCTAGATTTACCATTTTACCATTTCAAAAAAAGAAAAAAGTTACTAAAAATACTATAACTTATTTCATATTTACAAAAAAAAACTAAAACTTTGTACAGCTTAAAAAATCAAACTATTACCAATCAAAAATTTTAAAAAATAAGATTGCATAGAACTTTTTTAAAGAGCAAAAGGTCCAAGTGGGTTGCCACTATTTACAAAATCTACTATTTACAATGGCAGAAACCAATATTTACAAAATACTAAATCTACAAGTTACATAAAGCTATGTCCCATAAACGATTAAACAGTGAAATCACACCTCCTCCTCCTTGCGATCATAACCCCAGGGCAGGCTGGTGAGCAGGTCATCAGCCCACACACGTTTGTTATCCATGGAGGCGAGGGTGCGTTTTCTCTGTTGCACAAGATACAAATGATGGTTGCTGGATTGTATCCTGCACTGTGTATGAGACATAGTTTTGCCAGTTCGTAATACCGCTAGATAGTCATCAACACGTGGCGATTTTACCACTGCCCTACCTACACCCTTTGCTCTTTTGGCTTCCTTACAGTCGAGTGTGCGGTAAGCATACATTTTTGAGGCCAAACCTACGAATTCCGTCATAATGGAATCACCGCATTCATCTTTTAAAACGCCCATTACCTTCTTGTTTTTTATGGGCAGTTGAAACACGTTGTCAGCGCTATAGCAAGAGGTGTCGAACCAGTCACTATGCTGCCTCATGACGTCATAGGGGTTGCAGTGGCGAATGTGGTAAATGAATGAGTCCGTGTCCATATACAAAAGAGAGACGTCCTCGAAATGGCGTTTGGCAAACTCATAGTGGAATCGATACATGACCGATTTGGAAAAGTCTAAAATGGCTTGGCCCAAGTAAATGGGCTTATCCATGGTCACGCTGGTCTTACTGAATTCAATAGTAGCCAAATCATCATCGATAATGTTGATCGATATAAAATTTGGCTTGGCAATGTACCGCCGTGCACCCCACCGCCCCTCCCAGACATTGACCAATTTAATGTCACGGTATTTGCGGACATTCTCCATGGACTTGCCATAGATGCAGTTGATCATTAATTTTAAAAAAATAATTTCAAACTGCTGTGTTGCAATTTTTCGGTGCTCTGAGTTTAGTCGCATGTATGGCTCAAGCCATGCTTTTTGAGCAAAAGAAATACCCCTGTGGATTTTCTTCAACACCAAGCCTTGGGCGAGGCATTGCACCAACATTTGGATATGTAGCACATACCGATTTTTGTTGTAAAGTGTGCCCATGAGTTTTTCAATTTTCACTTTACTGTCAGGGGGAACCATTTGCTCAAGGCAGAATGGGAAATCGGCATGTTCATCATACAAGGGTGAGGGATATTCAATATCCACTTCTAGCACATATCCATGGCCTGTTTTTGGCTAGCCATGTTCACATCAAATTCTGACACTTGTTTGTCTGTCAGCCAAGCAAACTTCCCACGTACATTAAGTACGATTCTGGTTTGTCTGGTGAATAATCAGGCATGTAGACATTGTTCGCTTCGGCATGGCGTTGGTTAAGTGACACAAAGCCGCCACGAATGCCCTTTTCAAAAAAATAGAACCAAGTCTACATCAGTGAGTAAATCCAATTCCACTTGGGTGTATTTCAAAGCGGTATTAAACGAGAGCCCAGGACTCGTATAATAGTGAGCCGGGTCAAGACCGTAAATGTGTTGACACAACTCACGGACTTTTTGAAACACATCAGTGAGCAACAATACATCCAGTTTTAGGTAATGCAAAGCATATTCACTTAGCGTCTTAATGCCAAACACTCGCCAAACTTGACATGCATGTGCATAGTCTTCATCGGAAACGGTACTGCGTGTTAGTTTCGAGTAAAATTTATCTTGTGGTGGGAGTTTTCTTTGCTTTAACACGTCCCAGCTGTTGCAGAAATCATACGGGAATATACCTTTCCGAATGCACAATTGAAATTGCACAGGATCATTAAAATGCATTCTAGTATTTTTAATTCCTCCTCATTCAAGCCATTCACAAGGCTGTCTAGCGAGGATGGCATAAACTTAAAGGAATCCAAAAATCGAATGCTAAAGTCGCCCAACCATCATGTCAGGGCCGTAAAACGCTCTTGGTTTTGGGGAATAATGGTAAACGAGCCCTTGTTGGCATGACCCAATTCACGAATCAAAAACTGAACGTCATAATTCGCCAGATTGTGGAGAAAGACACTGATGAAACGTGGAGCTGAAAAGTTCAAATTGCATTTGCTGTGCGCAGCTCCACGAAACTCCCCCGTAAAGTGCGAGTGATCACGAACGGTGTCTTCAGCACTGATCAGTGGCTTTTCGCAAAAATGGCATGTCGTGGCATGCTCATACTGTTGCAACTGTTCTGGAGATAGACTCATGGGTACTGGGTGGTCCAGTAATCCCTGTACATGGTCGGCCAACTTGACAAGTTCATCCAAGAACCATTTGGCACAATCTGGCCCCTCACGGTATTTGTAAACGGATTGTGTGGGATCATAGGCACACACTACATTAAATCCTATGGCAAAAGGTTCATGTTTTTGAATGGGTGTGGTTGAGCTAATGGTGGGATCTGGTTCACATCCCGCCATGGGTGTGGTGAGAGCTTCGAAATCTGCGTATACCACATAGGGAACAGTGTCACGCTTGTGAATGTCTTTAAACTTTAACACAGCCTTGTCCCCTTGTGGCAATATCAATCTCACTGCTTCCTGAGAAACGCAATCTACCCTATGACGTTCCAAAAGCGTCGGGGTTTTAAAATATTGCAAGCAACGGTCACAAATATGTTTTGGACGCTTGTCCTTAGACATTTGACTGCTTAGCAATCTACTTAAGCTTTTAATCAGACAATAGTGATTCACCTCTCCTACAGATAAATATAAAAGATGAATGTGGTGTCGTTTCGGTTCTTTTGTGGCATAAAGAGGACCCACAATCTCATCACCATCGAGGCCATACACCATGAACGAAAAGTCATGGTTGTCTTGTTCAAACCTATGGATCTCGGTTAAGTCCATAGGGAACGATACTCGAGTTAAATTTAAAGTTTGTTTTAATTCAACAAACTTGGCCTTGTACTTTGCTGGTCTGTTAACATGACGGTCTTGAGCTGGCTGCAAATACGCGGCCACAGCCCACAGAAAGCAATCATTGTCACGATTCTTTATATTCACCACAGCCTTTTTCAAAGCTATGGCTGGTGGTGTTTTAATATAGCTAGACCCAGCATTCAACGAGTTGAAATGACAAATGTTGATTTGTAGATGATGAATTTTGTCTAAGGCAAGGCCACTCGGTCCTTGTTGCAGTTTATCAAATTTTGATAGCAAGGCATTCACCACATGGCTTTGATACCACTCGTTCAGATTATTGGCTATCAAAAGCTCTTGCATTTTACTGCAAATATAGAATGTCTCTTTATGCTCTACGTCCTTCTTTTAGGTAGATTTCTTTAGAAAGCTAACTATTGCAATGGGTCCCATGTTTCGACTTCCGGAAAATTTCGACATATCTTCGCGTTTCACATCCCCCAGACCCCAAAACCACCGTCAGTTCAAAAGTTTATATATAATTTATGTATATATGTATCTATCTATCTATATATATATATATATATATATATATATCAGTTTCTTGTGGACACAATAACTGCCGTAATTTTGCACCAATCACTTTGAATTTTTTACATAATATCTATCCCTATAAAATCTCGGTTGAGTTCGTTAATGGGCAAAATCGGTCAAAGGGGGTAAAAATGGGGGGCTTTTTTCGAAAAAGTGAAATATCACTATAACTCTCTTAATAGATGATATATCGAATCCCTTCAAAGTTCATAATATGTGTCGGATAAGTGCCAAAAATTTATGTCAAATAAGTTTTTTGATAGCACCAACCATTGACCAAAGGGGTGGGAAAAAGTGGGTTTTTCGGGAAACATTAATCATATCTCTGTTAATAGGCACAATATCAAAACCGCACAAAATGGACAATATTCCTCCAATAATTACCTAAAACTTTTGTCTGAAAGAATTTTTGATATGACTCACCATTACGCCACGGGGTGAACAAAATGATTTAAATTATAAGAAAATGCCAAGTGCCAAGAGAGGTTGCCATGACAACTTTACTTTTAATTGATAAGGGATGACCATCAGCAGTTGCTATGACAACGCCACTGCACGAGATCACATTCAGTTTTCATATGTCAGTGGGAAGCGACTTCGGTATCGGAACTGGTAGCATGCTGAACTTCTATGCCCAAGGTCGCGGGTTCAAACCAGGCTGAAGTCGTCGGATTTACTAAGAGCGCTAAAAAACCTGAGTTTGCTTTCCTTCGGAGGGGAAGTACCAACGTTCGTTGCGAGTTTCTGATTGAGGTGGCATCTAGTAGCCAAGTTCACAGCTAGGTGTCGTTGACGGCAGTATTTTAGGTAGATTTCACTAGAAAGCTAACTATTGCAATGGGTACCATGTTTCGATTTCCGGAAAATTTCGACATATCTTCGCGTTTCACATCCCCCAGACCCCAAAACCACCGTCAGTTCAAAAGTTTATATATAATTTATGTAATATATGTATATATGTATATCAGTTTCTTGTGGACACGATAACTGCCGTAATTTTGCACCAATCTCTTTGAATTTTTTACCGAATATGTATACCCATAAAATCTCGGACGAGTTCGTTACTGGGCTAAATCGGTCGAAGGGGATGAAAATGGGGGACTTTAAAAAAAATGAAATATTGCTATAACTCTCTTAATATGTGAAATATCGAATCCGTTCAAAGTTCATACTATGTGTCGGATAAAGCTCAGAAATTTATGTTTGAAACGTTTTTTGATAGCACCAACCATTGACCAAAGGGGTGGGAAAAAGTGTTTTTTTCGGGAAACATTAATCATATCTCTGTTAATAGGCACTATATCAAAACCGTACAAAATGGACAATATTCCCCTAATAATTACCTAAAACGTTTGTCTGAAAGAATTTTTGATATGAGTCACCATTGCGCCAAGGGATGAGAAAAATGATTTCGGAATTATAAGAAAATGCCAAGAGCTATCAGTGGTTGACATGGCAACACTACTAAATTGATGAGGGATGAGCCATCAGACGTTGCCATGACAACGCACTTGCGCGAGATCAGATTCAGATTTCCATCTGACTAAGTGTGAAGCGGCTTCGGTGACGTAACTGGTAGCATGCTGAACTTCTATGCCCAAGGTCGCGGGTTCAAAGCCGGCCAAATTCGTCGGATTTTCTAAGAGAGCTAAAAATCCCTCAGTAAGCTTTCCTTTGGAGGGGAAGTTCCAACGTTCGTTGCGAGTTGCTGATTGAGGTGGCATCTAGTAGCCAAGTTCACAGCTGGGTGGCGTTGACGTTACTATCTGGTAGCAACATTAGGAACTACTGCTTGAAATTTAGCGTCTGCATTCCTTACCTGAATTACAGACTAATACAGCCATCACAATTCACACCGTTTATCAGACAGATTCTACACTCACCCGAAGTACACGGGGTTATATGACCGCGTTGTCGCAGCCCCTAAACTGAGGAACCAACCAACATCTCTGCGGGAGATATAATTTTGCGTGAAGAAGTAACAGACCGTTACATAGTTACACATCAGTGTCGAAACCTTGCATAAGGACAGTGTGACCACAAGTATAACAAGTAGTTCCGTGAAGAACTGTACAGCCTATTTTCATATATCCTGCTCATGTTAATTGCCTCTATCAACATACAAAATTTCAGTTTAATTGCTGTAACAGATTCGTAGATATTGAGAACCGTCTAAATAGTTCAGATGGTCGCCAGGTTGGATTTTTATTTTTGTACTATTATATTAAGATTATTGTGTAAGTGTGGTATTCAAACTTCAATCGCATGATTAGAACACAAGAAGTAAAAACGAGATTTTAAAATTACGCACAGCAGCCATCTTGTGATTATGCAAACAATTGAAATAAATTAGATGCCAGTGGATCAACATTTGTGTAAGCATTTAAAACGTGCAACGTTTCACGGCACTCGGATAGTTAATTCGCGAGAAACGTCCATTTAAATATTTATACTTCGCGTCGCCGCCATGTTGGATTCGTGCTCACCAGGTTACTGAAAGTCCTATAGGTGAACATATGTTCATAGTCTCTATGAACATAAAAATTTCAGTTTGGTTGCTGTAAAAGATTCATATATATTGAGAACCGTCTAAATATTACGGAAGCTTGCCATTTAGGATTGTTATATGTATAGGCCATAGAGTTATGTACCATTCAAGGTCACTTATTGCCTAGGTTCATTATTCAAACTTTCACTTCGATCGCATGATTACGACACAAGAAATAAAAAATGTAATTTTAAAATTTCGCACAGCCGCCATTTTGAGGTTATGTAAACAATTGAATTAAATTAGATGGCAGTACATTACAATCTGCAAAATCATTTACTGTACCACATTTCACTGCGCTCAGAGAGTTAACTCACGAGAAAAGTCTATTAAAATATTTCAAATTCGCTTGGTCGCCATGTTCGTTTTGTACTTTACAGGTTTATGAATTATACATACGTAAACTTGTATCAGTACCCTTTATCACCGTACATTATTGCAGGGTGATATCTGTAATAGTTTCGGGGATATAGAATGTCAGTGAAATATTTCGCACAGCCGCCATTTTGAGGTTATGTAAACAATTGAACTAAATTAGACTCCAGTGCATTGCAATGTGTATAAATATTTGCTGTACCAAGTTTCATTACGTTTGGATAGTTAAATCGCGAGAAAAGTCTATTTAAAAGTCTCCACTTCGCTTGGCCGCCATGTTGGTTATGTAGTAACCAGGTTTTTGAAAGTTTCATAGGTGAACCTCTAGTAGTACCCTTTATCAACGTACACAATTTCAGGGCGATATCCGTTATAGTTTCGGAGATAATGAATGCTAGTGAAATATTTCGCACAGCCGCCATGTTGGATTGGTGAGACGTAACGAAATTCGATGGGCACGGTCGACGTCGCCGGGAATAGTGCTATGAACTTACCGAGTTTCACTGAAATCGCTCCAGCCGTTTAGATTTTATTAGGGGTACACACACACACACCTCTCACACACACACGCACGCACACACACACGGACAAAAGGTGATCTCATAAGCCTATTTTTTTCAAAATTGAAAATAGGCTAAAAATGGACTCCAAATGACAAGAAGGTTACCGTCCCCGTAAGACAATAAAATGTTTAAAATATGTTTAAAATGAAGAAAAACAAAGTTAATTAATCTCCAATTATAAAATACTTTCACGCGATAAATGAGGTCTGATCCTACTACGAAAACCTGCATATTCTGCCTATTTTCGCCTATCTCCAAGTTTGTCCGGTGAAATCTACCTCCGCCTTCCGGCGTGCCGAGAGGACTTTTTATATATGAAATCGCACACGAGTTCTGTATTCACCTTTAAACCTGTATGCAACCTTTGCGCTGTACAAATTTCAATTTTAAACATTTCAAAACAAGATTGTAAAAATTCTTTGGGAATCAAACTTTTTCTAATATTGACCACACGACCAGAGCACACACGCGATTTGAAACAACTGTTTAAGGGTTCCCAAGTTAACGTATCGGCAGCAGTAAAATACATTATTTTGAAAGAACACTCTCACCTGAGTTTTCAGCTCTAGACTGTCTGACAATGGTCGCACACTAGAGCCTCTTTGATTTTAGCTAAAGCAGTAGAGTTTTATTCTCCCAATATCTAAAAGAAATAAAATAAACCACCATCCATTCCATATAGTTTATGCATTTCATAAACAAAACAAAATCAAACAGGTTATATATATAAAAAAACGAATCTCACCTGACATGTAATGCTTTGCTTTATTCCCGTCTCGTGGGCTAGTGTGGAAATGGTTTACTTTTTTAGCCGTCTGTCTTCCTCTCTTTTGCAATCTCTTTCCCACAGACACACAACAGATAGGCTATACACGTTATCTACAAACAAATAAGTAAACATTTAATTATAACTTTAACAATCAATAAATAATTGCATGTAAATATAATAAATCAATAAATATATATATGAATAAATACACAAATAAATACCTACCTCACAACAAGGATAAGTATTTTCCACCAACACCAAAACTGTTAAACAAGACCATGTGTTTCGCGCAACGCAGTGTGTTCAAAGGTAGTTACATAAGTGAGAGCGGACATGATAACGACATGTCTTTATATATGTTACCTTGCATGTATAATCTTTTTTTTCTCCAACGCTTTGAACATTCTGTTATCGTGCACGTGGACAGCCAACGCCCAAGGTGAACACCTGTGGCAGATCAAATTTCACATGAACTTGCATTTTGTCACGTAAGAAGCAAACAGGATGTAACTTGTTTAGCGTACATGTCATCTCACACGTGTTCACATGCCTTTCGCTCTTCCCTGCCATCACGATGGTCAGATTATTTCACCTTTAAGTGTCCTCTGCGTCTTTGTCATTTTCCATTGCACCTGTTGTCAAGTCAGATCAGCGCCTTCCAATAAGCTCAAATGACATTCACCTCCTGCTCCTTGGCAAGTTTGTTTTCTCTACTCGCTTCGACCAACATAGAACCAAGTTCTCATCACCGTTTACACGTTAATGGTAAAATATCAGAAAACGAACCCTCGCTCTGTCATACACCGACCCGCCGAAATAGCGATTGTTCTATTAAGCATGGTCCTTGTGGTCAGCGACAGGTTCGTTGAAACACACACACCCAGCAGTATCGTCTCTCTCAACCACCACGCTTCATGAACATTGTTGTTGTTGTTTGAGTCTTCAGTCCTTTGACTGGTTTGATGCAGCTCTCCATACCTCCCTGTCCTGAGCTAATCATTTCATCTCTACATAGCTACCACACCCTACATCCGAGGCAATCTGTTTAACATATTCTAACCTTGGTCTACCCCTACAGTTCTTGTCCTCGACCCTTCCTTCCATAACTAAGCTTGCTATTCCTGGGTGTCTTAGTATGTGTCCTACCAACCTATCTCTTCTCATCATTAGCAGTCGCCAGAAACATCTCTCCTCTCCCACTCGTCTTAATACCTCATAAACATTATAGACAGGTAAAGAAAAAAAAAGTTTTTTCTACATGTATGGCATTAGGTCCTATGTGAATTATTTTTTGGAAAAAATATCTACCACATTCGAAAGGCGGCGTTAGCCCGAGTCCTAGGACACCTCGAACACGTCTCTAACGTTATTGGTTCGTGAGGAATCAGCAAAAATCACAAAAAAAACACTTGTTTACCCCAAAATCGAGTTTCCACATTTTTTTTAAATATAACGAGTGGTCCATAGCAAAGAGGACGTCACCCTGAGTCCTTGGACCCCTCGTACACGCCCCTGGCATCATTGGTTCGCGAAATATAGCAAAAAGTTTAAAATCACGGTTTTACCCCCAAATAAAAATATGTTTCCAGATTTTCACCTTTTCGACACCTACATTCATGTAAAGAGCACAACGAGACGAAAAAAAAAACGAATCCAAGCACACCCTCGTAGCATGACTCCTTCCATTCCAAGGTCGCAGGGGCTCACAACTTCCTAAGTAGAGCAGAACCTACAACCTAGCACTATTTTTGAGTGGAAATAAAACGTCCATACTAAAGGGGGTTTCACCACGATTCCTAGGACACCCCATATGCTCAAATCCAACCATGGGTTTAGGAAATATTAAAAGCGAATGATCTATTAGTTTTGGTCTTTTAATTAAATAACGAGCCAATAGGAAAGTAGGGGGTCATCACTACGAGTGCTAGGACACCCTGTATGTTCAAATCCCATGATTGGTTAGCGAGATATCAGGTTCGGGGCAAATACGAGGAGGGTTCAATAAGTTAGTCGACAGCTCTCTCACTACCCCACTACTGTTAGGTTTTTATCCTAGATACTTGAAATTTATTCTGAGGGTAGAGGGGGTACGGAACTTTCATTTATGTCAAACAAACTTTTTTGTTAACTTCCTAGTTTCCAAAATATAGGAATTTCAAAATTATACTTTTTTCAAAATAACATAAAAAATAAAAACGTTTTATTACAAAAAATAATGGTCATAAAGACCATTCGTTTGAGCCATGGCACAACGTTCTATCATGTTTGGTTTTCAAACTATCACCTACTTTAGAAAACAAAAATTTTCAAAAATGTTTTGAAAATATAATATGTTGTCCATAGGAAAGAGCGCATCAGCCCGAGTCCAACGACACCTCATTTGTCAAAATCGGACCATGCGTTTGAGAGATATTTAACATGGCTGAGGCTTAGTAGTGGGGCAAGGAGGGTTCTGGAGTGGCGCAGAAACCGCCTTACTCCACTACTAATATACACTTTTAATTTTGAACGGGCCACGTCCTTTAGAACAGTTTAAACGGTTCTCGGTTCGATGATTGGAACTGGTGGGTCCCAAGTTATGGATTATTAAATTTGCATAATTCACACGTGTCCCATATGACGGTATGTTTAATTCAAATAAATATCTTATATATAAAAGTGAAAGTCTGTATGTATGTGGGTATGTGGGTCTGTTCCGTATACAAATCTACACCGTTCCGCCAATCTCAACCAAATTTTGTATACATATAGTTTAGGATCCAGAAGGAACCGCTGGCTACATGAATTTTCGACAGTCTTTCTCATTCTTCTGATTTCGGCCCTTTTGCACTCAAGCACAGGCTAATCAAATCATAAAATATACTCATGAAGGAATGGCAAGCCAGATAGTTTCCATGGCAACATAGCTCAAGTCGAGACACGGCCGACTGGATGCCAGTTCTGCTCTGCACTACCGGTATAGAAAAAGAGTATCTTTACTTGAAATCCCGTTAGTTACTCAACTACTCACACAGCACTGTCAACCGAGTTTAGCATAACAAAGACTTGACACTATCATCTACTATATATATTTGTCAAATACCACTCACTCACTCATTCATTCATCACGAAATCTCAGAAACCACCGAACGGATTGGAATGAAATTTGGTATGCAGCTTCCCAAAGGGCCGCAAATGCCCACTACGAGAGGATTTTTGGATATTCAGGTTCTAAAGGGGTGTTAAGGGGGCAGACCTGCATTTCATTGAATTGCAATATCTCCCGATTGGTTTCATTGGGGGATGTGATACTCGGCACGTAAACTCATCCTTAAAAATAAGAAGACACGAGTCTGAAGGTTTTTGGATGTGGTGTATATCATGAGGTGAAAGGGGTGAAAAGTGGGGATTGAAAGATTCCTAACGGAGCGTGTATCTCATAAACGACATAGGTGAGGAGTTTGAAACTCAGCGGAAAACAATCAGCATACAAAATACGTAAATATGTGTTTGACCGTTTATTCATAAATCCAATTTAAGGGGCCCTTGGGGAGGGGTGAAATTCTGGGGGGGGGGGGGTGACAGGAAGAAAGTGTCCTAACTGATTGACTGACTCACTCACTCATCAAACTCAGGGGAAAAACTGCTTTAAAGTAAGTAAATAGCTGTTCGACAGTTTTTTTATTAAATCAAATTTAAGGGGTTCATGGGGAGGGGTGAAACTCTGAAAAAAGAAAATTGAAAGATAATGTCCTGACTCACTCACTCACTCACACACTCATCTTCGCCCAGCCAAAATTATTGAAGTTAGAAACATGACAGTTTGGGGATATGTTCATTGTATTTCAAAACCGTCTACTAAGGGAGGATTTTCGGATAATCAGGTTCTGAAGGGGTCTTAAGGGGGTTAAACCTGCATTCCATTGAATAACTATATCTCCCGATTGGTTTCATTGGGGGATATGATACACGACATATAAACTCATCATTAAAAAGGAAGAAGACACGTCTCTGAGGGGTTTTCGATGTGGTGTATATTATGAGGTGAAAGGGGGTGAAAAGTAAGAATTGAAAGATTCCTAACGGAGCGTGTATCTCTTAAACGACATAGGCGAGCAGTTTGAAACTCAGCGGGAAAAATCAGCATAAAAAATAAGTAAATATGTGTTTGACCGTTTTTTCATAAATCCAATTTAAGGGGCCCATGGGGAGGGGTGAAATTCTGGGGGGGTGGGGGAAACAGGAAATAAAGTGTCCTAACTGATTGACTGACTGACTGACTCACTCATCAAACTCAGGGGGGAGGGAACTGCTTTAAAGTAAGTTAATAGCTGTTCGACAGTTTTTTAGATCAAACATATTGAAGGGGTTCATCGGGAGGGATGAAATTCTGAAGGAAAAAAATGAAAGAAAATGTCCTGACTCATTCACTCATGATCGCCCAGTCAAAAATATTGAAGTTGGAACCATGGCATTCTGGGGATATGTTCGTTGTATCTCAAAACCGTACACTAAGGGAGGATTTTTTGATATTCAGAATCTAAAGGGGTCTTAAGGGGGTTAAACATGCATTTCACTGAATAACAATATCTCACGAGTGGTTTCATTAGTGGATGTGATACTCGGCATATAAACTAATCATTAAAAATAAGCAGACATGTGTCTAAGGGTTTTTCGATGTGGTGTATTATTATGAGGTGAAAGGGGTGAAAATTGGGGGTTGAAGGATTCCTAACGGAGCGTGTAGGCCTATCTCTTAAACGACATAGGCGAGAAATTTAAAACTCAGCGAAAAAAAATCAGCTAAAAAATTAAGTAAATCGGTGTTCGACCGTTTTTTCATAAATTAATTTAAGGGGCCAATGGGGTGGGGTGAAATTCTGGGGGGGAAAAGGAGAGAAAGTGACCTAACTGACTGACTAACTCACTCACTCATCAAACTCAGGGGAAAAAGACAGCTAAAAAAATAAGTTAATAGGTGTTCAAGCGTTTTTTCATCAATCCAATTTAAGGGGCCCATGGGGAGGGGTGAAATTCTGGTAAAAATAATTGAAAGAAAATGTCCTGTCTGACTCACTCACTCATCACGCCCAGCGAAAACTATTAATGTTGGAAAAATGACATTTTGGGAATATGTTCGCTGTATGTCAAAACGTCAACTAAGGAATGATTTTTCTTTATTCGGGTTTTAAAGAGATGTTAAGGGGGTAAACGTGCATTTCATTGAATAACGATATCTCATGAGTTGTTTCTTTGGGGATGTGATATTCGGTATATAAACTAATCATTAAAAATAATCAGACATATATCTAAAGGTTTATCGATGTCGTGTATATTATGAGGTGAAAGGGGTGAAAATTGGGGATTGAGGGATTCTTAACGGAGCGTGTATCTCTTAAACGACATAGGCGAGAAGTTTGAAATTCGGCGGGATAAAACAGCTTAAAATACAAGTAAATATGTCTTCGACCGTTTTTTCATAAATCCAATTTAAGGGGCCCTTGGAGAGGGGTGAAATTCTGGGGGAATAAAACAGGAAAGAAAGTGTCCTAACTGATTGACTCACTCACTCATCAAACTCAGGGGGAAATCAGCTTTAAATAAGTAAATAGGTGTTCGACCGTTTGTTTCATAAATCCAATTTATGGGGTTCATGGGGAGGGGTGAAATTATCAAATATAAATGAAAGAAAATGTCCTGACTGACTCACTCACTCATCATCGCCCAGCCAAAATTATTGAAGTTGGAAACATGAAATGTTGGGGATATGTTCGTTTTATTTCGAAAACGTCCACTAAGGTAAGAGTTTTGAATATTCAGGTTCTAAATAGGTGTTAAGGGGGTAAACGTGCATTTCATTGAATAATATCTCACGAGTGGTTTCATTTGGGGATTGATACTTGGCATATATACTAATAATTAAAAATAAGCTGACACATGTTTAATGGTTTTTCGATATAGTGTATATTATGAGGTGAAAGGGATGAAAAGAAGGGGTTGAAAGATTCTTAACGGAACGTGAATCTCTTAAACTACATAGGCGAGGAGTTTGAAACTCGGAGGAAATCAATCAGCTTAAAATAAATATATAAATGAATAAAATAAATAGGTGTTCGACCGTTTTTTCATAAATCCAATTTAAGGGGCCTTTGGGGAGGGGTGAAATTCTGGAAGAAAAACGTCCACTAAGGAAGGATTTTTGGATGTTCACTCTCATCGACCAACCAAAACTATTAATGTTAGAAGAATGATGTTTTGAGGATATGTTTGTTGTGTGTCGAAAACATCTACTAAGGAGGGATTTTTGGATATTCAGGTTCTAAAGGGGTGTTAACGGGGTTAAACCTGCATTTCATTGAATAACAATATGACACGACTATGACGCGAGCGAAGCGAGACTAAAAATGAGATGGTGTGTGTCTGTGTATTACTCAATCACGCAAGTACCACTGGTCCGATTTACATGAATTTTACATGGAAGTAGCAGATTTACCTGGTTAACATACAGGTTACTTTTGATTTCAATACTTTGCACTAATTAAAGATGGCGACCATTTTAGTGACGTCACTCTACCCTTTGGTTTTAAACTTTCATATTTCCATTTCAAATAAAAAGAGAACGCTAAGAAATAGCCAACTTTTGATGGCATGTTCGAGGTTAAAAATTGCATTTTCTATGCGAAATGTATCTCCAATCGTTAGCGAGTAAAACCTAAATGTGTGCTATAAAACACGGTCAAGGCAGAGCGGTGTAGTTGGACAAAATGTTCCATCCCTAATCTCCCTCTGCGCAGCACCTCGCTTATCCCCTGTTTTAACTGTCACCTTCACATCTTAATTTATTTTTTCGACCCGTAGCGAAGCACGGGTACTTCAGCTAGTGTTTCTATAAAATAAACAGGGCAGATTAGTTTGGTCATAATATAATATTATGTTTTAACCCTCCAGCAGGCGCGCCTAAAAATTATACATGACCAGGCGCGTGGTGTACTTTATACCCCACACTTTAACATCACATCTAATCACATAATAATGGGAAATATCTCATTTTTACCTCATGTTATTTGTTCACATCAGTAATAATTACAATTTTACCATATTATACACGTAGCAAAGTGAAAATGCAAGAATAAAATGACTTAATTTCCTTCATCTGATTCCGCGCTGTCCAATTCGTCTTTTTCTGGCTGTTCATGGAGTAATTTGGCTATTTCCTCAGGTGCCAATATCCTAAATAAACGGAAATATATTGTAGTTGAATAAATAGCAGTAATTACAGTGTTTTAAACACTACCGTGCTTGAAAATATCAATACACTAATGTAGTCGAAATACTCACTCCATCGGGTGCGCGGGGTACATTGTAGCCCGCTTGTGACACGTTCCGAATTGAAGCAACAATAGAGCAGTTCAGGTGAACTCACAGAGACTCCAACTATCACATTCAACAACTAAGGTCACACTGCAAGAATAGCCTTAGAGAGGCTACATTGTTGCCAAGTTGAAAAACATTAAGAGTGGTGTAGCCTACTTTATACCCCAGCGCGCCCGCTGGAGGGTTAACCATTCGAGTGGCCGCCATTTTTGGTAAAGATGGTGGCAATATAAAACATGGCACTGAGATGCCCATTGCTGGTGCTACCTCTGTAGCACATTTCCTTTTAAATTCGGTTTCGTCGAGTTTGAATTGATAGGGGAGGAGGAGGGCAGACATGCAGATTACACGTACACACATACACACATACACACACTCACAGACACACAGATAGACACACACAGTTTTGGCCTTGAGTAGATCCCATAAGTCTACTTTCATGTTTTGCAAAAATCGAAAGTAGGCTAAGAATCAGTGGTTCGCCCGACTCATATCGTTGTAGAAGGGGCTCACGAGTCGAAAAAGGTTGGGAACCGCTGCTTTATACCAATGGGTGCATGTGTGTTTTAGAGATGACTGTACTTCTGCTGACCTCTCCCTTGAAGGACGTTTTTAGCTTGTTTTGAATGAACATGCAAGGTTTTGTACTTTTAAGGCACTAATATATTCTGTGAGTCAGACCTAAGCACGTATCTGTGTAAGTAATGTCACAGCTGCGCTGGACAATTACCAAGTTGCGCTGCCTGTTCCCCCTCAGACAAACAACCACACCCTTTCGCTGTCTGTGGACATAACCCAGCGGAGAGCGGTCTTTCTTCCTCGGACTACAATATGACGCACTACTACGAGGGTTGGAGCATAAGTCGTGGAAACTCAGGTTGGTTGGTTCCTTAGTTTAGGGGCTGCGAGAACGCGGTCATGTAGCCCCGTGTACTTTGGGTGTGTGTAGAATCTGTCTGATGACCGGTGTTAATTGTGATGACTGTATTAGTGTGTGTTATCCGTTTTTAATTCAAGTAAGGACTGCAGACGATAATCTCAAGTAGTTCCTACATTAATTCTTTACGAGAGGGTTTCCTTCCCTTATGTCACTTTCACAAGGCTAAATATTGAAAATATATATATAATTTGATTCACATACCTTTTGGGAGCTTATGGGAGTTCATTTTCTATTTGCATCGGCATTGCTGCACTGAAAATAATTACTTTTACTACTGATAACAGTTAATTCTTACGAGATTCCACGCCATCTTACATACACGTCACAAGCTACGTCATACCCATTGTCAATGTTGCCAACATGTCCAATTCAAAATACACCACACGACATGAAATAAAAGGCAAAACTATTGGCCTGGATAAAGATTATTGATGCGTGACTTCCCCCATTGTGCGTGACAAAAACCAGCGGTGTTATCTATTAGCTCGCGCTATCAATTCACCATTGGTCTGGACGAAAATATTGGTCTAGGCAAAACCATTGGTCTGCCGGATGCGATATAGTACCGAATGCGTGTGGTTGGCATTACTGACTCCTTGAAAAAGATGGATACCAAAGTCGCAATTTCAACTATATAAGTAGTGATCCTATTTGGGATGGCTGGGCAGGTCTCAGAGGAGGAGTAAACATCTATTACTGCATCAGCTCCAGATATTTTCCCGACTGTTGATTCAAGTGAATTCGTTAATTTTAGTAGTTAAAAAATTGTATACAAAGGAAACCCTCTTGTGAAGTTTAACCGTTCCTACTTCAACTACCAAATGCTACCGTCCACGACACCTAGCTGAGATCTTGGCTACCACTAGATGCCATCGCAACCAGCGCCTGGTGACGAACGTTGGAACAAAAAAAAAAGAAAGCTTGTAGTTTAACGTGACCGTTAATCTTGAGATCATAAGCCTCGGGACCTCCTTTTAAAGTGGAATCCGAACCACAGGACATGGCATTTCACATCGAAAATCTCACATGCATTGACCGGGAATTGAACCCGGTACATCTTGGTGAGAGGCCAACAGCTTGACCGCTGCGCCAGCACGCCCCTGGAACTTAAGAGCATTAATCAAACCTACAAATTTTGCTTCACGCATATTTAGATAGTGAAAGGTTCTTTTACATGCCGTAAATCAATGACATGGGCCCGTTGGCTTTACTTCCCCTCCGAAGGAAGGCATACTGAGGGATCATGGAAACTCACTTTTTATCTTGCGAGTGTAATATTGTTTTGTTGTTGTCGTACTCTATGGATTCGTGTGCGTGGTGAGGAGAAGTTCTATGTGGCAAATGATCTTTTACGGCTGTATCCCCTTCCTGACGACAACATCGTAAGAGGAGTTAATGAGATGAAATGAATGAATCCTGCTCCGAGCACGTAGAAACATTAGTTAACATTGGTCTTCTTATCTTCCCTAAACTTCCTCATCCTTTCGCTTTGTGCCTGTCTTCTTTCTTGTGTCCATGTTTCTTTGAGTTTCGAATTTCCTGCCGTCGGAAACTTGGGTGAGAACTTAAGAGTTTATTTTCAGTCTATATGCAGACTGTGTAAATGTTAGTGGGTCAATATTTATTTATGTGAAGTACTTTTGGGTGTCTGCTAGCCAGCGTACTTTGGTTCGTCGGGTTCCGTTGATTATTTAGAGGAAGATTGTCCATTCGTGTTATGTGTCCGTAGAATTGTATGCGTCTTTTGCGTGAAAATGAGGTGAATCGTTCAGTCATTGAATACACTTTTTCTGAGCATTTCCTCATCCAGACACAGTCTTGAAACGTTGGTCCAAATATTTCCTCAGCATCTGCAGTTCTATATTCTCAATGTCTTTGTTATTGATAGTTAATGATGACGTCTCAATCACATCAAGTGCCTCTGGGAGAATAACTGTGTGGTAGTGATGGAGTTTGGCTTTAGTGAAAAGTGATTCAATATTATTATTACTATTATTATTATTATTATTATTAGTAGTAGTAGTAGTAGTAGCAGTAGTAGTAGCAGTAGTAATTCGTGATTTTAAACCTCACTTATCGTACAAAGGAAGAAAGATTTATCCCACAGTCATAAAAGGTCATTCTTCTCTACGAGTATTATCTTGTTATGTAGTTCCTTAACTACCCGTAGAATAATATTTCCAGACATCAAGCAGTTGGGAGGTCCATACTTATAATCTTCAGGGGTGTGTATTTCATTTCTCTACATTCCATGAATTTTGTTACAATTCAAGTCTTCAGAACAACTGAGACGTCAAAAAGTCTACTTTTGACATATTGGCTTTCATGGCCACATAATTAAAACTCGACAATTATTCTAGGTCTTGGCCGTGGCTTCTCGGGCTCTTGGTAACCGTGGCTGGACCACTACAGGAGTAGCGGACCATGCACTACGTCCCCTTATACGTCATCTTTTTCGGAAACCTCTACAGGAAAGATAAAATCTGTAAGATTTTTTCAGCTCATGCAGTAAAGAAGCGCACGGCTGTATATTAGGAACACGCTATATTAATGGTAAATCCTTCAATTATAATGGCATTTAGAAGGAAATCAGAACCAATTAACGTCAATCCGGTGGCATCAAAGTGACTGACGTCAATGGTGCATGATGAAAGGGATAAGTCAGGCATATAGCTGAAGAACTATGCCTATCTAGCACCGAGGAAGGGGGGATGGTGTTTCATTTTGGTCCTTGGCACATCGTGTTCGTCATTCTCATGTAATTATGTGTATGTCATCGGCCCGATGTACAAGCTCAGGAATCATCGAAAGTCGTGAAAAATGTGGGTTGTTTAGAAACAAAATAGGAAGACAAGTGCGCCTTTTTTACCCCTTTTTCTTTCTTTCTTTCTTTCTTTCTTTCTTTCTTTTCTTTGGTGACGGGTTCATGGATTAGAAATTGCCTTCATTTTCTCTATGCACCACACAACGACGGGGAGTGGGTTGTTCAAGATAAAGTGATCGTCGGAGAAAGCCTCCTAAATGAGACCAGTCTGGTTGATAAATGCAGAAGACATAGAACTACGAAAGGAACAATTATTGATCATGTGATACATGATTGTCGACGTTTTTATGGAGTTATTACACCACCAGGCACACCAATGTGGCAGATGACTGGACACAAAGACAGTTTATTAGATGCGAAAACTGAACTATGCTACAAGTGCATATCTACCGCTGATCTTGGTCATGAACATCATAAGGTGCATTGAGACAGGTTCATAGTCGCTGCCTAAGCTATAAATCCTCACAGACCAGATGTCTGCCTCCTTGTCGTGAGAAATGAAGTAGAGGACCTAACTGGACATAGGAATTCCCCTGAATAGAAATACGACCAAAACCAAAACCTCAAAGTACAAAAAAAAAGATATTGGTCTGGAATTAAACAACAGGATGCTAACGGTGTTTTAACCCCCGATTCTGGCATTTAATTATCATTTCTGGGTTGGAATGGGGTACACTCAGCCTCGTGAGGCAAAACTGAGATGAGACGGGCCTGATTCCTACCTCAGCCATCCTGGAAGTTGTTTTCCTTGGTTTCCCCACTTAAACTCCAGTCAAATGCTAAGATTGTAACTAAATTAAGGTCACTGCCACCTCCTACCCAAAACGTCTAGCTCAATTACAAATACGGACACTATTATGTTTTAATCTCAATTTCAGAAAAAGTAAGTTTAATTCCAGAAAAAGCTATTTCAAGTTCAGAATAAATATAATAAGTGGAAGTTTTTTATACATAGTCCTGAAAAAAATTTGCGCACAAAGATAAATTAAATAAGTTAATAAGTAAACAACAAATCTCTCTCTTTATACAATTTCTTCATGTCGTCCATTCGCATGAGAGCAGGATAATGTATCTGCAGACAGACCGTTGGCACATCTGAGCGGGGAAGGTTTCTATTGCCCCATCAGCGATAATCTCCAGCCTAAGAAATAAATAGTACACTAATACAGTAACGCTTTGTTTTTGTTTTCACATGTTATGAGATGGGTAGTTTTTCTGAAATGAAATTAAATTTGCTTCTTCTGAAATAGGAGTTTTTCGGCAAACATTTTTTTTTGTTTTTTTTTTAATCAAACCCACTTTTTCCGAAATTGAGGTTAACAAGAAGTTCCGTGACGAACTAAAGAGCCTACTTTTCTTAAAATTTAAGATTCATATCAATGATTAATCTATATGGCTCTATCTAGAATAATGACGAAGTTAATTTGGTAATATCGAAATTTCTAATTAGTTTGAAATACTGTATACTTGGCATAATGTAGCCTAATAGAGCACTAAAGTTGGCAGCACTGGTGACTGAATATATACTTAGTTCCATCTCTTAGGGTACAGAATACAACATTTGGTTGAAGTCCAATGGATAGCATGGACGTTACATGCAGTTAAACATTGGATCTAACTGTGCGCGTAAAATCATGTTGGCAACAATGTCATACATGTATTGGTCAGAAATGATCTGAAATAATATGATCTATTGTTGTGCCAATTTTGAATGAAATCCATTAGTTAGAATAGAAGTTACATGCATTTTAAAATTGGAACAATCAGCAGGCTTAGAATCAATTTGGCAACACTGACGTATATTAGTTACTCCAAATTAATCTAGAATGCCACGTACTATACGTGTGCTAAGTTTCGAGCTATTGGCTTGCATACTTTCTGATATATTGATATTAGGGTAACAAAAATGGAGACAGTAATTATTAACAGTTGGCAGCCTTGGTTCCTCTTAAGAATCGGCATAGTCATATCTGTTATGGTCCACATAGCACACACGAAATTTGGTTCAAATCCAAATGATAGTATAGAAGTTACATTCATTTAAATTTGGACTTCTCAGCAGGCTTAGAATCATGTTGGTAGCACTGACGTATATAAGTTACTCCAAATTAATATAGAATGTCATGTACTATACGTGTGCATAGTTTAAAGCTGTAGGCTTGCATACTTTCTGATATATGGGTATTTGGATTTTAAAAAATGAGAGCATTTATTAACAGTTGGCAGCCCTGGTGACTCTTAAAAATACGCTCAGGCATATCTGTTTATGTACACATAACACATACGAAATTTGGTTTAAATCCAATTGATAGTGTAGAAGTTATATGCATTTAAAATTTGGACTTATCAGCAGGCGTTTAATCAATTTGGCAACACTGCCATGTATGGCCTCCTGGAAATTAAACTGCATTATTATTATCTATACGTGTGCCAATTTTGAAATAGCTCCCATTCATACCTTCCAGGATATCCAACATGGAGCTAAAATTTCAATTGTGATTTTTCAGCAGTTGGTAGCACTGACATCATTTTCAAATATGGCCGTGAGATATTCAGATATAGATCTTTACTCCTACCAAATTTTGTTTCGATTGCTGCAGCCGTTTAGGAGTTGACACACATTTGCCCGATCTCATAAGTCTACTTTTTCCTCATTTTTGCAAAATGTGAAAAGTAGGCTAAAAACCTCTTGTGCATTCATCACAATGACACAATCTTGTTTACAGACAGATACCATCCACACTCAAGTAAATCGAATTAGGTCTACTGTACGTGATCACAATGTCGCAGGGCCCCTGTATGAATCAACAACTACAACCAATTTCTTAAAATGCTTTATACGCTCATGTTTGCATCATGAACCCCAGCCAGACAATGCAGGTTGCGCTTCAGAAGTAAGGAAGTATTCACGAAGAAGATTCATTTGAAAGTCAAATCGGATTTGGTACTGTTACACAGATTTCCACTCACAAAAGGAGAGTAGTCTACTCGATAAAGCAAACTTAGAATAGTAGTCAATTTTACAAAGTGTTCTCACTCTCTGGTGTGTGCATTTTAATTAAGTCTTCACAGCTGGAATGTAATTCCAAAGCAAGCTAACGCGCGCCGTGTTTCCTAGTTCTGTACCAAA
Source organism: Meconema thalassinum (assembly GCA_946902985.2). Taxonomy (NCBI): domain Eukaryota; kingdom Metazoa; phylum Arthropoda; class Insecta; order Orthoptera; family Tettigoniidae; genus Meconema; species Meconema thalassinum. Next base: position 353,073,440 of record OX336394.1, read on the forward strand.
TATGAGAATATATCCTCGTTGGCTACCCTCATTATTTATCACATATGCGAGTTGCACCACACATATTCCCTTCCCACTTTAACTGACTGAGGGCTGTCTTCCAATATCTGTACGATTCGATAGGTGTTGGTAAAAATATTACAATGTAACATTTTAAAATCTAAGGCAGAAAGGCAGGTGTAATCACGTGCAACTCCGATAAGTTCCTTTATAATTCATGTCAATGTTTCATAGGTGCAGTGAGCATATTATGTTTAGCCTATTTTCAATTTTGAAACAAGATGTTCAGTAAAGAACATATAGCCTACTTTCTCCTAAATGTATGAGTATAGTTATAACTCGTTGTTATTATCAAAGAGTATAATAGAATCATTTCTTGGTTGAAGACCTTAGAAACTATTTACCTCTACCGAACGCCACAACCTAGAAAAAAACTACTACCATCATTGAAGAAAGATAGATAAGAAGTATCTCAAGAATGTTATGGATCTGGAGACATAATCGACCGGACTGGCTGCGTGGCTCAGCGGTAACGTTCTCGCTTGCTGGGCCCTAGGTTGCAGGTTCGTAACCTGGCGCAGTCAGTTGGCATTTTAGGGTGCACAAATGCGAGGGAGCCATGTCAGTAGATTTACTGGCACGTTATAGATCCCCTTCGGGCCAAAATTCCGGCACCCCGGCGTATCCAAAAGCGGCAGTAGTTAAAAGGGACGTAAAACAAATAACATTATTATTATTGTTATTATTACATAATCGACCTGCCGTGGGCAACATCCAACTTTGAGTTGAGACATGTCTTTACACGTCTGGTTGTGCATGGCTTTCACAACCCTAATTGAATTAACAAAATCTTTCCATGAGCCTACAGAGACGTGTGCATACAAACTATGTGGATATTTTCGATTGCTATTTGCCTGAAATAAAAGTATTAATTTATAACCTGAACTAGCACCAACGGCTAGAATTCAGTTACTATGTGAAATAGTTTTGTTCTTTACTTCAAATAACATTTTCAAATAACGCACAATAGCCTGTTACAAACCCTTTAAAATAAAAAGTAAAAATTAATTCTTCAAGTTCGATGCGCATAGAATGCCAATGGTATACGGTATGGAGTCCCACGTAGACCAGTCGTGACTTCTAGTGGAGATGTATCGAACAATATAACCCTAACAGGGCGAGTGCATTCTAGTGGCCATAAGAAGAAAATTTTCAATAAAATCTTGAAGTTAATAAGTAGGCCGGCGTGCAGTTACCTTTTTGGCTGCTAGATGTCTCGAGCAAATCTGCTGGTGAATTATGTTTTAATTAAATATATATTTTCCACCGTAATATGCCACCGTAGCGTAGCGGTCAGCATGGTTAGCTGCTGCCCCGGAGGTCCTGGGTTCGATTCCCAGCTCTGCCACGAAATTTGAAAAGTGGTATGAGGACTGGAACGGGGTCTACTCAGCCTCGGGTGGTCCAAATGAGTAGAAGGGGTTCGATTCCCACCTCAGCCATCCTCGAAGTGGTTTTTCGTGGTTTCCCACTTCGTCTTCGGGCAAATGCCGGGATGGTACTGTGCCCGATAATCCGGATAGTAGGCTGTCAGATATCCGCCCCCTCAATCGGATTGCCAATAATCAATTGCACCGGCACAGCTACATCAATGAAAATGGCACTGACAGATACTACCGAGATTAGAGCACAGTAGTTAACAAGAAATTATTGTGGAACACACCGAAATATACGGGGGTTCATACTTACCTTTTACTTACCTATTCAAATTAATCTCGGGTCTTGGTTGCCAACTGGATCACTTAAAAGTATGCCCTCACAATAACCTCCACCACGATATTTAAAATGAACCAAGACGGAAACAAGAAAGTTTAAACTGTACAATAATTTATTTCACATAAAGGAATTAATTTAACAAAAATATCACAACAAAATATACGTGGCGATCAGAAGCCATTGTCAAAGTAATCATGTCCTCCTGTAGGACTTGTAGACTTTACATACAAAATTTCAGCTTTCCCTAGCTCAAAAGAACGTAATAATAATAATAATACACTTGGAATGGATAAGGGAGTTGGGACGAGACATATAGCAATTGTTTTCCTTTTTCATAAACATCACATTTTATTTATAACCGCAAGGCTGCTATGTAAGTGACCTTGGCCTCTATCATACAGTTGTCTGGCCAGCTGCGATACACCCTACACCATGTCGCATGCTTGCATCGTCAAATGGACCCACCTGTCCAGCCAACGTTAGCACATGCTAGTTACCTCAGAGCCTAGCTCCTTTTCAAAACACTTTAAATGTTCACGTCTCAGCTCAAATATTATCCCGCAAATCTTTTAAATGCTCCATTCAAATATCAATGGATTACTCTAATAATCCCAAAACTTGTTTAATTGTATATTCCAATTGTTTAACTAGCGTTGTTTAGAGTATAATAACAAAAACGCTTAATGTTTATAACAAAATGTTCATTAAATATTTATAACATTTTAAATTGTTTATAACATTATCAAACGACAATTGAAAAATTTATACACGCCTCTATTAATCCCGTTCGTTTCAAATTATTATTAAAGATATTTACATAATTATTTACAACATTAATTTTATTTATATTAGAAATACATTAAACCACACGTTTATCCGGTTGATAATTACTTAAATCGTGGTGATATAATCGACCAATGAAGGTTAGTTATATTTAAATTTTAAATTCAGGTTTAATAAGGTTTAATAATTATTATTATTATTTGTGACGGTAACCTCCATTCAAAATCTTTATCTCGAATTATTTAAACACTCTTGTTAATTTTAACAGTAACTTCACATGATTAATTTTCAAAGGATCTGAACAATACACTCAGCGGAAAAATACCTCGCTCAAAACGCACAAAATTGCACAAAAATAGGCCCAGAATTCATCATATATCTCAATATATATGGCATCAAAATCTTCCACAATACATACAAAAAACCTCCACTTACAAATTCATCAACATCATTAATGTTACTGTGGGAACCTCCTTCACTTATTCAAGGGCATTATTCATCAGCGACTTTTCCACGTCCACTGAACTAACGATTATACATCCATAGTTCCTCTTTAAAAATTCTTATATTCATTAATTGTATCAAAAACTGTTATTATATTTAACCTTCGTGGGTTTCATTCATGAATCGATATGAAGTAAAAATTTGCCAATCACAAATAAATTTAATAGCAAATACGATTAGACACTCCTCCCTGGTCTATCAAAATTGAGATTAATATCTTCAAAGTATTGCAGTATAAAAATACTATCTTCAATCAAAGTTCATCTAACTGCATAAATAATCGAATAGAATACAATTAGACTGTGGAATGCAAACATTATTGTTCCAATCTAGGATTGAGAAAAACTCCTATCAAATGTTCATTACTATAGTGTACTCAATAAATCGTACTCAAAGTTCATATTTCATAAAATTGTCTATAATGCAATGGTATTTCAGAACTGACGATAAATGTCTATGTTTCAATCATGTTCATAAAACGACTAGTATTTCCAAGATCGTCGACAAAGTAATAGATTTTAACGCTCTAAAATCTTTTAATTATTCTTCTTTCTTGAGGATGACAGAAAATTGGTCAAAGTAATTTACTGAATAGAATTACTTTAATAAAATGACACGCTGTCTGAATTCAAATTTGCCATAGAAATTCATTAACTATACAGTCAAATCGTGACTACAAAAATATGCAAATTACTGAAAGAATATTTAATATCAGTCTCAACTGATCTAAAATTATTTAAATATGCCAATGACATAACAATGTCTCAATAAATCGTAGAAAAAGGCATAGATCATCAAAGTGTACAGAGTACAGAAATATCAAGCAAGAATATGGGGCAAAATATATGAGACAAAAAATATGGGAAAAATGGTTGCCCAGATCTCGCTAAATGGCTCAAATAAAACAAGAAACGTTCACGACTACCTTATCTGTTGATTGAAGTTCTAGAGGAAAATTTCCAAAGAAGACTGCTGATGGTTCCATTTCACCACCGTAAAGATGTGCTCCGACCTCGAACCTGGAACCAGCGCCCTCGGAGAATAGAACTGCTTCCTCCTCCGGAAATTTCACTGCTCCGTGTAGACGATAGACATCCTTCTGGCAAAACTCTTCTTTGTGAGCCGGGTCCACCCTGGCCCTCTTGATAGTTCCCTGAAGTTCTGGTAGAAATTAGCCATGAAGTTTACTGCAATTATTTCCGCAGAAATGTTCATAATTGTAGAGTATGAAGATATTTCCACTGCCATTTGATATAATTCAGCGATGGATCACGACGCATGAGTGTAGTTGGATGTTCACTACATGCTCGCTTTTGTAGAATGACGATTAACGAAGTTCCATGTTGCTATTTCACTCCATTGATATATGTCCCAATTGCATTAAAGATTTAATCTTCCATCTCCACTTCCGTTATAATAATAGTTGAAGTACTGCCAGATTATATTGTTCCATAGTAGAATGTAGCGTTGTATCACCAAACGTAATCTTCAGTATCACGGTTGCAATACAAGTGTCTGCCGTAGCGTAGAATGTGGTATGATAAAAGTGCTTCTCAGGTGGCGAGAAAATCACTTTTGTCTGCCGTCTTAAAATGCGAATATCTTCCAAATTATAATCGTGAAAATGTTCAACTTTCCTACACACCTCAATACTGTAATGCACAATTGAATTAGCATAAAGGCAGTAGCTAACTCTTGATAGATAATCTTGTAGACTCGTTTATGTGTGCGTTCCAACTTCGCCTAGTTTCAATCACCGTAAAATTGAACTGCTGCACGCTCCGTGCTTGTTCGATGCTGTGGGCACTACCACACGTGATAATGACGACTTGCTTCACTAAATAACTCGAATTCTGACAATGTGAGAATCAGAAAAACCACTATGAGACATCGGAAATGAGAAAATGAGAGCTTCTCTCTGCTGTGCAAGACCTTTTATCAACTTCTTAAGGGGCGTATCCATCCCTTCCATAGCTTGTTCCTCCGTCATGGCTAGAAGTTCTAACTTTGGCTATATTTGACGGATTTTCAAATTTCAAAAACTCAAAATTAATTTCTTCAAAATTCCAAATCAATGCCATAACTGAAAATGGATTTCCACAATTCTGCATTCCAAAAGTAATTAAATATGGTAGTTTCAGTAATCTCCGTCTCCCTCCAAACTATCATTCATTGGTTCGAGTCTCTCCTCCAATAGCGTAACTTCTTCCTTAGCACAATTCCTCGTTTCCCTGCGACTGCGTCGTAAATCTCAGATCTTTCTCGAACAAAATCATGACTTCACCAAGAATCTCAGCTCAACCAGCCTACTTGCATAAAGTCTGCGTCATCCGTGCCTACGTCATGAATATACACGTCACAACTATGACAGCCATAACTTTATTCATATATGCCAATACAGCCACCGTGGCCTCAATATAATTCAATTTACGGGGGCAGTACCTACTGCAAGGCCACGGCCACCTCCTTCCCTCTTCCTTGCCTATCCATCCTAACCTTCCACTCCCTCCCCTCATGAGGCCCCTGTTCGCATTGCAGCTGAGGCCACCTGGGCGACGTGCTGATCACACCTCCCAGTTGTATCCATCCCGACCAGATGTTCCAAGCTCCAGGACACTGCCCGTAGAGGCGGTAGTGGTGAGTTCCCTCGCTGAGTCCGTGGGAACCACCAACCTAGAGGATAAATCGACTAAATAAAAAATAAAATAAAAATATGCAAAATATAACGCTTAATTTTAAAACGTCTGAATCATTACAAAACAATAAATATATAAAATTTCAAGCAAAAAAATAACTCTGATGGGGTTTGAACCATAGGCATATGAGTGATAGGCCAACGCTTTACCACGGAGCCATTTGTGCCAACGAACATCGTTCTATATAAAATGACTAACATATAACTTGTTAGCAAATAATGATTTAGACTAAACGATTTAATCAGTGGAGTATATTATTTATTTATAAAGCATTTCACACAAAGTTTATTTATTTTGTATCAGTACGCTATATTGCATGCAACACTCAAATTAGTGAAATATAAGTCAGGCACAAGATATCCGCTGCCATCTTGTCTTCTTACCGAGATGGCTCAGCTTTTAAAATCACTTCTGCACTATAGTATTACAAAATAAACTTTTAATTTCGAACGTGACTCTTCCTTTAGAACAGTTAAATCGATTCTCGGCTCGATAATCGGAACTGGTGGGTCCCATGATATGGATTATAAAGTTTGCACAATTCGCACGGCCGCAATCCTGAAATGGTACGGCGGATGACCTTGTAGTTTGGTCACAAGACGCGTCCTATATGAAGGTATGTTATTACCAAATTTGGCAGAGATCGGATAATTTGGTTAGTCGCTATTTGATTTTACGTTTTGAACGTTTGAGTGGCCGCCATTCAGTTTTGGTAAAGATGGCGGCGATATAAAACATGACACTGAGGTGCCCTTTGCTTGTTCTACCTCTGTACCAAATTTCGTTCAATTCGGTTTCACCGTGTTCGAATTGATAGGGGGGACAGACATTCAGAGTACACACACTCTCCCACACACACACACAGACTCTCACACACACACACATACACACACACACACACACACAGACAGACACACAATTTTTGGCCCTGTAGTGATCTCATAAGTCTACTTTCATTTTTTTGCAAAAATCGAAAGTAGGCTAAAAATAGGCTTATGAGATCACCTTTTGTCCGTGTGTGGTTGCGTGTGTGTGTGTGTGTGTGTGTGTACGTGAGATGTGTGTGTGTCGTAATAACTTCTAAACGACTGGAGCGATTTCAATGAAACTCGGTGAGTTCATATCACTATTCCGGACGACCCCGACCGTGCCCCTCAAATTTTGTTATGTCTCACCAATCCAACATGGCAGCTGTGCGAAATATGTCACCAGCATTCAATATCTCCGAAACTATTCACGATATCACCCTGGAATTTTTTACGATGATAATGGAAACTACTAGAAGTTCACCTATGTGACTTTTGAAAAACTGCTAACTACAAAACCAACATGGCGGGCACGCGAATTTGCATCATTTAAATAGACGTTTCTCGCGTTTTAACCAACCAAACGCAATAAAACTTGGTACAGTATATGTTTATACGCATTGTAATGCACCGACATTTAACTTTGTTCAATTGTTTACATAACCACAAGATGGCGGCTATTGCGAAAAATTTCACAGGCATTGTATATCTCTGAAACTATTAGCGGTATCACCCTGAAATTTTGTACGGAGATAAAGGGCACTACTGGAAGTTCATCTATATGACTTTCGAAAACCGGTTAACTACAAAACGAACATGGCGGCCTAGCCAAATTTGAAAATTTTAAATAGACCTTTCACGCGATGTAATATTCCAAACACAATGAAATCTGACACAGGAAATGTTTATGCACATTGTAATGCACTGGTATTTAATTTAGTTCAATTGTTTACATAACCTCAAGATGGCGGCTGTGCGAATTTTAAAATTATTATTTTTATTTCGTGTGTCGTAATTATGCGATAAAAGTGAAAGTTTGAATAATGAACCTACGCAATAATTTTCCTTTAATGGTACATGACTCTATGGCCTATACATTTAGCAATCCAATATGTCGACCATCCGAAATATTTAGACGGCTCTGAATATCTTCGAATTTAGTATAATAGCAATCAAACGGATTTTTTTAATGTTCATAGGAGCTGTGGACTTAAGTTCACCTATAGGATTTTAATTAACCTGGTGATCACAAACCCAACATGGCGGCGACGCGAAGTATAAATATTCACATGGACGTTTCTCGCAATTTAACCATCCGAGTACAGTGAAACTTGGTACAGTAAATCCTTATACGAATGTTAATCCACTGGCATCTAATTTATTTCAATTGTTTCCATAACCATAAGATGGCAGCTGTGCGAAATTTTAAAATCTCCTTGTTACTTCTTGTGTTCTAATCATGCGATTGAAGTTTGAATGCTACACGTACACAAAATCTTCATGTAACAGTACATAACTGTAGGACCTACATATATAAAATCCAACATGGCGACCATCCGAAATTTATAGTCGGTTCTCAATATCTACGAATCTATTACAGCAATCAAACTGAAATTTTGTATGTAGATAGAGGCAATTAACATAAGTAGGATATATGAAAATAGTTCTTCACGGAACTACTTGTTTTTAATCAAACCCACTTTTTCCGAAATTGAGGTTGAAAACCCCTTGTGCATTCATCACAATGACACAATCTTGTTTACAGACAGATACCATCCACACACGGAATTAGGTCTACTGTACGTGATCACAATGTCGCAATGCCTCTTAATAAATCAAAAACTACAACCAATTTATTAAAATGCTTTATACGCTCATGTTTGCATCATGAACACCAGCCAGACAATGCAGGTGTGCTTCAGAAGTAAGGAAGTATTCACGAAGAAGGTTCATTTGAAAGTCAAATCGGATTTGGTGAGATTTTCGATGTGAAATGCCATGTCCTGTGGTTCGGATTCCACGTAAAATGGAGGTCCCGTGGCTTATGATCGCGAGATTAACGGTCACGTTAAACTAAAAGCTTCCTTTTTTCAAATCGGATTTGGTACTGTTACATAGATTTTCACTCACAAAAGGAGAGTAGTCTACTCGATAAAGCAAACTTAGAATAGTAGTCAATGTTACAAAGTGTTCTCACTCTCTGGTGTGTGCATTTTAATAAAGTCTACACAGCTGGAATGTAATTCCAAAGCAAGCTAACGCGCGCCGTGTTTCCTAGTTCAGTAACAAATAAGAGAATATATCCTCGTTGGCTACCCTCATTATTTATCACATATGCGAGTTGCACCACACATATTCCCTTCCCACTTTAACTGACTGAGGGCTGTCTTCCAACATCTGTACGATTCGATAGGTGTTGGTAAAAACATTGCACTCAGAATTACAATGTAAAATTTTAAAATTTAAGGCAGAAAGGCAGGTGTAATGACGTGCAATTCCGATAAGTTCCTTTATAATTCATGTCAATGTTTCGTAGGTGCAGTGAGCATATTATTTTTATTGAATACGACATCTTTGTTATTTAAGGTACCTAAGTCAGCAGCGGAAATCTCAGAATGATGAATTATGCTTGGTCGTTCGCATAATTGTTCAACTGCCCTATGTTTCAAAGAGTTGGTTACCTTCTTCCTTAGCCTTGGGTGGGTACTGTCAGGTTCATAGTTGTGAGAAGTTTTATCTTCACCAGTCATACTTGTGTTTACAGGAATGGTTGGCACGTCTTTTTAAAGTGTGGTCACCGTAGAATTTCACCACTAAGCGTTCGATGGAATCGAAACTTGAAACCGTCTATTACTCATAACTGTTTACCTTTCTCACTAAACATTCTTGCTCAAGTTGTGACCCACCAAGGTAGTGAACGCAACTGATATGCTTATGCCCGTGTCTGCGCAACTCGGATGTTTACTACTGTGCCTGTAGTGGATGTAGCCACATCTAGTGTGCAGCCAACATGCCAACCCGAAAAGGAAGAGATTCGAATACGACTCCCATCTGCAGTTTAATTCAGCATCTGTGACCATTCTAATGACCGCTATATTCAAAAATAATTCAATGTACGGTATCTAAGAATATTAATTGCATGTTCCAACTATGGTACATAGAAAGCTCTGGTGTCGCCTGTTGAGATCACAGTTATTATCATCGATATCTAGTGAGTCGCTGAGCATTGACCTCTTCTTCTAAGATTTGGAAATTAGTCTTATTTGGCGCTGGCCATGGCAGTGTATTCGGTTGATCGTCTGCTTAACAAACCTGAGATTCGGGTTCGAATACAAAGAGTGATCTGATTTTCAAGCCTTACACAACATAAAGATGGTATATTGGCTTTCACGGCCGGTGAATTAAAACTCAGCAATTCTTCTAGGTTTGTGCCGTGTCTTGTGCGGGGTTTCGCCTAGGACACCAAGCTGGCTCATCGGCGGGCTCTTGGTGTCCCCGCCCTAACCCCCACAGGAGTGACGAACTGAGTGCCACCTCCCTTTATATTAGGTGCAACTGCACCACTTGACTGCGAGAACTAAAAGCTCAAGCAGCCTTAACCTCCTTATGAAGGCGTCCAAAAATATGGTATATTGGCTTTCACGGCCAGTGAATTAAAACTCAGCAATGCTTCTAGGTTAGTGCCGTGTCCTGTGTGGGGTTTCGCCTAGGACACCAAACTGGCTCATCGGCGGGCTCTTGGTGTCCCCGCCTTGACCCCCACAGGAGTGACGAACTGCGTGCCACCTCCCTTTATATTAGGTGCAACTGCACCACTTTACTGCGAGAACTAAAAGCTCAAGCAGCCTTAACCTCCCTATGAAGGCTTCTAAAAAGATGGTATATTGGCTTTCACGGCCGGTGAATTAAAACTCAGCAATTCTTTTAGGTTTGTGCCGTGTCTTGTGTGGGGTTTCGCCTAGGACACCAAGCTGGCTCATCGGCGGGCTCTTAGTTTCCCCGTCCGGACCCCACAGGAGTGACGAACTGCGCGCCACCTCCCTCTATATTAGGTGCAACTGATCCACTTGACTGCGAGAACTACAAGCTCAAGCAGCCTTAACCTCCCTATGAAGGCTTCCTAAAGATGGTATATTGGCTTTCACGGCCGGGGAATTAAAAATTCAGCAATTCTTCTAGGTGTGTACCGTGTCTTGTGTGGGGTTTCGCCTAGGACACCAAGCTGGCTCATCCGGAGGCTCTTGGTGTCCCCGCCCGGACCCCCACAGGAGTGACGAACTGCGCGCCACCTCCCTTTATATTAGGTGCAATTGCACCACTTGACTGCAAGAACCAAAAGCTCAAGCAGCCTTAACCTCCCTATGAAGGCTTCCAAAATGACGATATATTGGCTTTCACGGCCGGTGAATTAAAACTCAGCAATTCTTCTAGGTTTGTGCCGTGTCTTGTGTGGGGTTTCGCCTAGGACACCAAGCTGGCTCATCGGCGGGCTCTTGGTGTCCCCGCCCGGACCCGCATAGCCTTCATAGGGAGGTAAAGGCTGCTTGAGCTTTTAGTTCTCGCAGTCAAATGGTGCAGTTGCACCTAATATAAAAGGAGGTGGCGCGCAGTTCGTCACTCCTGAGGGGGTCCGGGCGGGGACACCAAGAGCCCGCCGATGAGCCAGCTTGGTGTCCTAGGCGAAACCCCACACAAGACACGGCACAAACCTAAAAGAATTGCTGAGTTTTAATTCACCGGCCGTGAAAGCCAATCTACCATCTTTTTAGAAGCCTTCATAGGGAGGTTAAGGCTGCTTGAGCTTTTAGTTCTCGCAGTCAAGTGGTGCAGTTGCACCTAATATAAAGGGAGGTGGCGCGCAGTTCGTCACTCCTGTGGGGGTCCGGGCGGGGACACCAAGAGCCTGCCGATGAGTCATCTTGGTGTCCTAGACGAAACCCCACACAAGACGCGGCACAAACCTAGAAGAATTGCTGAGTTTTAATTCACCGGCCGTGAAAGCCAATATACCATCTTTTTGGAAGCCATCATAGGGAGGTTTAGGCTGCTTGAGCTTTTAGTTCTCGCAGTCAAGTGGTGCAGTTGCACCTAAAATAAAGGGAGGTGGCGCGCAGTTCGTCACTCCTGTGGGGGTCCGGGCGGGGACTCCAAGAGCCCGCCGATGAGCCAGCTTGGTGTCCTAGGCGAAACCCCACACAAGACACGGCACAAACCTAAAAGAATTGCTGAGTTTTAATTCACCGGTCGTGAAAGCCGATATACCATCTTTTTGGAAGCCTTCATAGGGATGTTAAGGCTGCTTGAGCTTTTAGTTCTCGCAGTCGAGTGGTGCAGTTGCACCTAATATAAAGGGAGGTGGCGCGCAGTTCGTCACTCCTGTGGGGGTCCGGGCGGGGACACCAAGAGCCCGCCGATGAGCCAGCTTGGTGTCCTAGGCGAAACCCCACACAATACACGGCACAAACCTAGAAGAATTTCTTACACAACATACATTAAGAATCAAAGATCAGCCAATTATTAAAATTATAAATAAATACAGTGCATGTGTAGGATTTGTTATCACAATGTAACGAAGTGCTCTCACTCACACTCTATCTCACTCTCTTGTGCTTATTACAATATTCTCCAAAGCCAGCAAACATGCCCAAATCGAATGCGCAGTAGTCGTTCGTCATTCCTCGCCTTGCACATGACGTCACTATAGGAGCACGCAACGCGACACAGTTTGTGTATACTTGTATTCAGGTGATTACTGGATGTCTACTGTATTCAAGTTTTGATTATTATTTATCGTATGGCTTTTGGTGCCGGGAGTGTCCAAGGACATGTTCGGCTCGCTTGAGTCTGTAGCTCCTTCCAGCGGACACTATTAGGGTAAGCTACATGGTTCGTTCTATTTCAAGTAGTTCCAACTTTCGCTTCCAGATATCAATGATACCTAGTGGTGAACGTTGAAACTTTGATAGAGCGTTCCGACGAAATCTAACCTAGCAATTTAGCTTCACACAAGTTTAGTATGTGGAAGGATCTTTCACATGCCATAATTTTATGACATGGGACCGCCGGATTTACTTCCCCTCCGAAGGAAGGCATACTGAAGAATTTTTAACGCTCTTAAAAAATCCGACGACTTTGGCCGTGTTTGAACCCGCTATCTTGGGCACAGCAGTTCGGGATGCTACCGACTACGACACCGAAGCCGCTCAAGTTTTGATAAGAGTGTTTAGTACAATTCTACATCCAAATAAGATATCTCCTGTGGGATACTCAAGTAAGGCAAAACTCACCATTTTCAATACATACTACATTCCAATCTTGACCTATGCATTAGAGACGTGCTCCTTGATAGAACGAGAAAACAATCAAATTCAAGCTGCTGAAATGAAGTTCGACGAACGAAATGGGCAAGACAAGGAATGAAACGAATACCCTAGAATGAAAGCAATTTTAAAATTCAGTGTATTGGAAAAATTACGGCGAAGTAGGCTAAGTTGGCATGGTCATGTACAGCGGATGGAAGGAACAAGAATTGCTAAATAGCACACCGAAATGGTTGTGATTGGGAAAAGACCTGTTGGAAAACCAAGGAGGAGATGGATCGATCTGCTTAAGACGGTCATCTCCGTAAGTGGTCTTCAGTGGGTTAGAATCCAAGAGGAGGAGCTGTATAAGGATAGAGGAAGGTACAAGAGGCTCGTCACCAGCACCCGGAAACTGGAGCTGTTACTTAATGATGATGATGATAAATGCAAGCCTCCATGGCTTAGGGGGCAGCACGGCGGCCTCTAGCCACTGCGTCCGTGGTTCAAATCCCGGTCACTCCATGTGAGATTTGGGCTGGGAAAAGGGGAGGCATACAGGTTTTTCTCCGGGTACTCCGGTTTTCCCTGTCAAAACTTTAATTACAGTAACACTCGCCACTATCATTTAATTTCATCTGTCATTCATTTAATCATTGTCCCAGAGGAGTGCGACAGGCTTCGGTAGCCGGCACAGTCATATCGTCGCCGCTAGATGGGGGCTTCATTCATTCCATCCCTGGCCCGGTCGGTCGACTGGAAACAGGCTGTGGATTTTCATTTTCATGATGATGATGAATACGTGTTAAAAATGATTGGGTGTTTGTCATACTGTAGAAAAAGTGACAGTCAGTCTGAAAGACTGGACTTTATATCATTTTAAATGCTACAAATGCTGAGAAATGCTAGAAGGACTGGAGGCTTCTCGCTTTGCTAATGTTAGATGATCAAGAAACAATCTGAACGCTAGAAAGTTACAAGTCATGAGGGAGCAGGAGCGCTCGGTGAAAGGAGGGAGCTGGCTGGATGACGTCACGCTCGCCGTGTCGTTGCCGTCTCGTAACTTCAGAGCTCACCAGTGAACTCAGTACACATGCACCAAGCGGTACTATGACGTCACACACCTCAGTGCATTCTCGGTACATTTTGTGACGTCTCCGTAACGTAACGACGAAGTCGACTGGATCATTTGAAATGATAAATCAATAGGTAGGCCTTCAGATTTTCATATTTATTGTAATGTGCAACGCAGTATGGACTATACATTTTGAACCTCGTGTTTTGCAGTCACGTATTGAACTGACTTTTTCCTTACATATTTATACAGAGTGTTTCTAAATTCCCATTACAGACTTTGAGGTCGTGCAGTGGGGACCAAGAAGGTTAAATTTAGCATAGGAACTTGTGTCCGGAAACGTACAGTTTTCCCGCTACCCACAAAAAACCACCACAGCACACGTTCACATCTACCGCATTTTCGGTGCTCTGTCCAACTCGTGCTGCTTGTCGTCTGGGTCCAATTACAGGTGGGGCGCGATGTGACGACCACCGACGTCAACACAGACACACCTTGTTCTGGTACACACGATCATCAATCCCTGGTCCTCCAACATCTGCCGCACCCATAACCCGCACAAGTAGGTCTTCCTCGGATTCCACAGAGGACTGATAAATCAAGGTTTTCATAAGACCCCAGAGGTAGTATACTAGCGGTGTCAAGTCGGGTGAACGTGTAGGCCAAGCAATCAGGCCACCACGACCTATCCACTGTTGCCCAAATCAGTGGTGCAGATAATATCGTACTGCAAATAAAAAATTAAGTGGTGCGCCATCGTACTGAAACCACGTGTTTTGACGCACATGAAGTGGATCTTCGTCTAAGAAATCATGCTGTACTGCCTCAAGGAATACCAAGTTCGCGGCATCCGTGATATTTCATAGAAGAAGGTATGGAACGTTAAGAAGTATGTATTTATTTATTTAGCGTATTGCAACACATTGTAAAACACAACAATATTCAGAATACATAAGTTACCAGCAAAAATACTAGGACATTTTTACAATAAAAGAAAAACAGAGAATATTAGTATAACCTACAGTCACAATTGGCACTTATAATGTAAAATTTAAATTGTATATCCACATAACAGGATCTGGAGTCAACACGAGAGAATCCTCTAAATCCCCTGAGTATGACGTAATACTTCATTGCTGCGCAATGTGTTGTATGGTCTGGGGTATCGCTCCACAAACACATGCAGGATCGGGTATTTTGTTCCACTTGTAGAGAAAGTCATTACACACTCCATGGTTTGTGCGAATCCTGTTGGCGTCTTCCACGTACGTCGAGGCAAATCGAATCCCTCTGGTTTGTTGTGAATATTTATACTGATTATTACTTCTGCTGGTCCATGCTGGATCCATTTTTGTTCCCATCTATCGCTTATATCCAATCCCTTGTTAAAAGGTTCCACAGCAGATTTTATTGCTGGTTGTATGGATTTTAACCTGTCAGATATTGCACTTGGGATGAAGTCATGAATGGGAAGTTCAGGGTAGTCCAAAATTTTCTTATATTCACGTACCAAAGCATCCTGTAAGTCTGTAGGGGATATGGGACATCAGGTGATCGTTCAATGACGTGCGTACTTGAGTCATTGCGCCGAAAATGTGGAAGCTGTGAACGTGTGCTGTAGTGTTTTTTTGCGGGTAGCGGGAAGATGGTACGTGTCCGGACACAAGTTCATACGCTAAACTTAACCGTATTGGTCACCACTACAAGCCAACAAAGTCTGTAATGGGAATTTAGTAACACCCATGGTATCGAGCACAAAATTGGTCACATCGCTGCTGACTCATGGTAATTCTTGTTTGTGCACAGTAGATGGTGAAAACCATGTAGGCTATAGACAGTCTAGTGAAGATATGCCGCATCTCAAAGTTAGCAGATGTCCATCTTCGGTCAATCACAGCCCCAGTAGAGTAAAATTCTGGCCATATATCTATTCTCTATGTCCATTCATTTCCTACATATCCTCAGCTTCAAAATGTCTGAGTACTGAAGTGCAGGAGGAAAGACCATTTCTACCGTGTGTTTGCCGCATTTTACGGGGGGAAATTACATTCGAGACTTGGAAGCTGAATTATTATTTGATAGCAAAAGTAGGAACTACTTGAAAATTTAATGTCTGCAGTCCTTACTTGAATTAAAAACAGATAACACACATTAATACAGCCATCACAATTAACACCGGTTATCAGACAGATTCTACACACACCCTAAGTACACGGGGATACATGACCGCGTTGTCGCAGCCCCTAAACTGAGGAACCAATCAACCAACCTTCAAAATAGACGCTAAAAGACGATGCTTCGCCAATAGTAAACCTCCTTGCGAGCAATGGCAATGGTCATTACATACCGGTGATAAGTTCTGAAAGTGTACTGCTATCCACAGACCATGCGTCAGACGCGTAGTCTTTGGAAGGACATGCAGAAATAAATAGAACTGAGAGGCTGTATGTCAGGAGGTTTAGAAGATAGCAATTGAGTCTCTTGCTGAGGTATCGCCAAAGAAAAGGAAAATTGATCAGTCTACCTCCACTGAGGATACTACCTCTGGCGAAATACAGCAGCTATTGGCGCAAAAATAGATACCCTGGAAGGGAAGAACAAAATATTGGTCCAGATGTGTTCCAAATTTCAAGTTAGAAACAAGCACCTTAATGAAGAACTGAAGAAAAAGAGACGAATACTGAGACGAAGTTCCAACCTACGAGTTAAACATGTGGAGACTGAAGTGTACACAGTGTGTATAATATTCTTGGAAAACTAATTTCAAACAACCAGATGAAGTGTTTGATAAAAAATAATGAGCAGGCTAAATGGAATAAGGAAGACCTTCTGCAAATCAGTAGCACTAGGTGCAGTTTCCAGAAAGTGATGGGCACTTGGCTGGTAATTTCGGTCAGGAAATGCATTTTTTGTTTTATGTATTATATGATTCGTCATGCTTTTCTCTACAAGGCTACATAGTTTTTAATTATATTTTTTCGTTTAAATGGCAAAAATAGGCTTGTTAAAAATGGCTGACACCAGATGACACGCCCCCTTCCTCATTCTAGTTCCTTGGTTCTCGCTATATTTTCTCTCTAGACATTTAATTTCTCATGTTATAGGTGCATGGGAAATTTACATTTCCTAAGTTGGTACTGGCTATCTGGACGGCTGCAATTGTTTATTTTACACGTGGTTATTGTTTGTTTCAAATCCATAGAAACGTGTGGTGTATGCTAGATCTTCATTTGCGTGAAATATATTCTCTTATCCGTTTTCTGTGTTTGCTATTTTGTGATGGGTAGGGTAAAATAGTTTGGGAAGCGACGATTTTACGGCAATAGGTTTACTAAACCAGGCAGTAGCACTGATACTGATGTGAATAATAGTTCTAACCTACCAGGCAGTTCTAACCTCACTCCACTAAGTTGTTTATCTGCATCAGTGAATAGACCTAGTTCACCTAAGAGAAAACTTTCTTATTTACAAGCTGAGAATAAGGAAGATACCTTTGAAAGTGTTGCTGGCAAAGGATATGTTATTGTTGACATTGATTTGTTATCTGAACTTATGAAAGAGTTTGTAAAGTGTAAATATTGTGACAGGGTCGAATGTATAAATTTATTTGAAGACACAAGTAGAAAGGGTCTAGCCACTAAATTAACTATTACCTGTAGATCATGTAGGGCTTCAGCCTCATCAATGACCTCAAAGAAAGTGGATAGAGGTTATGATTTGAACATTAGACTTTTCTATGGCTTGAGATGCATAGGAAAAGGTGCTAAATCAGCTCAGACTCTTTGTGCGATGATGGATTTGCCACCTCCACCAAGATTCTCTCTTTACATTGACTTACTATACAATGCACTAAAGGAGGTAGCAGAGGACTCTATGATTAGAGCAGGCAATGTAGCAGTAGTTCTGAATGATGACTGCAAGGACATTACTGTTGCTTTGGATGGCTCTTGGCAAAATCGGGGCCATACATCACTGAATAGTGTGGCCACTGCAACTGTTTTAGAAACAGGCAAAGTAATTGACGTTGAATGCTTGTCAAAATATTGCCACAACTGTGCAATAAAAGGGGACAAAAATCACAATTGTATCAAGAATTATGATGGGTACAGCGGGGAAATGGAGAGTGAGGGTGCAGTGAGAATATTTCAAAGATCAGAGAGCACACGTGGAGTTAGGTATACACATTATCTGGGGGATGGTGACTCCAAGGGCTTTGTAAAGGTAAGTGAGGCAAATGTATATGGCACAGAGGTGACAATTACCAAACTAGAATGCTGTGGCCATGTGCAGAAACGAATGGGTGCAAGGCTGAGAAAGTTGCGCAAAGACATTCAGGGGAAGAAATTGTCTGATGGAAAACCACTGTCTGGACGAGGTCGACTAACTGATGCTCAGATTGATCTACTACAGCGGTATTATGGTCTGGCAATAAGGAGGCGTACAGCCTGTACAGATGAACTTGAAATGAGGCAGGCAGTCTGGGCTACTTATTTTCATAAGTTGTCGACTGACGGCAATCCACAGCATTACCTTTGCCCGAAAGGTAACTGACAGCAGTGGAATACCATCATGAGCATTCACTGCCATTAGCTGTAATGGAAGCAATTAAGCCAGTGTACAGGAGTCTAAGTGATAGGGACCTCCTTAGAAAGTGTTTACATGGAAGTACCCAAAACCCTAACGAAAGTTTTAATCATTGCATCTGGGAAAGGGTACCCAAAACTGTATTTGTTGGACTCAAAACTCTAAAAGTGGCAGTACATGATGCAGTTATTTGCTTCAACGACGGAACTGCAGCTAGGAAAAATGTGTTGAGGAAGTTGGGGATAAATCCTGGGGAAAACTTGTCGACAGCTCTTCATGCCATTGATAAACAACGACTTGTAGAGGCGGATAAAGATGCTCAGGCCCTGACTAAGGAATCAAGGATCAAGAAGAGAATGGAGAAAAAGAAGAAAGGAGATGAAGAAAGCCAAACAGAAGCTGAATATATGGCAGGAATGTTTAAGATACTTGTAAGTGATCTTTCTTTTTTATTTCTTCATTTTCTGAAACATTGTGTTTTTAGACATTCAGGTGCATTTTTCTCAGCAACTATAGAAGATAGAACTGTGATTTTTTCTATGTTGTCCCTTACAACCACCCTTACAGTGGTGAACTAAAACTTATACTGATGAAATTGAAAATATTTCAATTATTCAAAGAAAATTTGAACACTTTTGTGGAAAAATAAATTATGAATTTCCAAAAACTTTTTTTGGTAGATTATTGGCCACTTTAAAAATAACTTTTAGTTTAATAGATCACATTTCTTGTACTATATCCTGTAAAAAAGTTTGGGTCATGTAGGAATTTTATTTTTTGAGAAAAGTGTACCTAAATATAAACATGCGTAAAACAAAATTAATTGTACACATTTTCAAAATATTTCGATAATGAAGGACCAAATTATAACAGGAATTTGAAAATGTACTAAAACTGATAGAAATACACTACAAATATGTGGTATAAATTTCATTTGTATATCATGGCTAGGAGACTGGTTATAAATTTTATCTAAAATAGCTGCAAAATGAAAGTGATTACGTGTCATGTGCCCAATGTATTTACAAAATAAAGGATTTCCATTGCCCGGAATATCAACTTTAAAGAGATGGGCGAATCGTTCCGTCCGTTGTCGAGCAGGAATTATGAATGATGTGTTTCAACTGATGAAGATAAGCACAAGCAGAGTGATTTACCAGCTTGGAAGTAGTGAGTGTTTTATCCTTTGATGAAATGAACGTTGACAATAGGATTACGATCAAGAAGAAGATCGCATTATTGGACATCACAGTAATGCACAAGTAGTCATGGTTCGAGGACCAGGCTATTTGCTACAGCCAATATTCTACGATGTGCAAATGACGATGATAAATTTAACACACACACACACAAGTATATAGGCCTGCATGACTTCAATGTCGCACAGCCCCGAAATTAATCAACAACAATAATAAATTACAATACAATATTAGTTTAAGGAAACTGGCGAATGAAATGTCGATACTGTCGTATAGGCTACTTTTCTCATCAAATACAAAATCACCCTTTGAGGTTTAGGCTCCATGATGCCACCATGCCATCTATCATCATTTATTGGTTCCTCTTTCATTAGCTTGGGTTGGCATTTTCTCCCTCCGATAAACAGTATTTGCACATCATTTCCCTCCAATAGACCGCTACGCTGTGAGATATTAGCTCATATCCGCGTATTTGTCATCCCCTGGCTTGAAAGGCTGTGTGCGTTCCCCACGTTACACAGGCAGAGCGAACTTATTGAAGGCTCGTCAGGACGTATATAGATCAGGCCTTCTCAATTACATTTTCCTGGGTGCCACATAGATTAATTTTTTAATTATTTAAGGTATTAGGAGGGGGGAGCAGAACTGAAAAAGTCCTCCCGGCACACTGGAAGGCGGAGGTAGATTTCGCCGGACAAACTAGGGGATAGGCGAAAATAGGCAGAATATGCAGGTTTTCGTAGAAGGATCAGACCTCATTTATTGTGAGAAAGTATTTTATAATTGGAAATTAATTAACTTTGTTTTTCGTCATTTTATGCATATTTTAAACATTTTATTGTCTTATGACGACGGTAACCTTCTTGTCATTTGGAGTCCATTATTATACTTGTGGTCACACTGTCCTTATGCAAGGTTTCGACACTGATGTGTAACTATGTAACGGTCTGTTACTTCCTCACGCAAAATTATATCTCCCGCAGAGATTTTGGTTGGTTCCTCAGTTAAGGGGCTGCGACAACGCGGTCATATAACCCCGTGTACTTTGGGTGAGTGTAGAATCTGTCTGATAAACGGTGTGAATTGTGATGGCTGTATTAGTCTGTAATTCAGGTAAGGACTGCAGACGGTCAATTTCAAGCAGTAGTTCCTAATGTTGTTACCAGATACTACCGTCAACGACACCTAGCTGTGAACTTGGCTACAAGATGCTACCGCAACCAGCAACTCGCAACGAACGTTGGAACTTCCCCTCCAAAAGGAAAGCATACTGAGGGATTTTTAGCGCTCTTAGAAAATCCGACTACGTTGGCCGGCTTTGAACCCGCGACCTTGGGCATAGAAGTTCAGCATGCTACCAGTTACGTCACCGAAGCCGCTTCACACTAAGTCAGATGGAAAACTGAATCTGATCTCGTGCAAGTGCGTTGTCATGCCTACGTCTGATGGCTCATCCCTCATCAATTTAGTAGTGTTGCCATGGCAAACACTGATAGCTCTTGGCATTTTCTTATAATTCTGAAATAATTTTTCTCATCCCTTGGCGTAATGGTGGTTCATATCAAAAATTCTTTCTGACTAAAGTTTTAGGTAATTATTAGGGGAATATTGTCCATTTTGTACGGTTTTGATATTGTGCTTATTAAGAGAGATATGATTAATGTTTCCCGAAAAACCCACTTTTTCCCACCCCTTTGGTCAATGGTTGGTGCTATGAAAAAAACCTTCAAACATACATTTTTGGGCTTTATCCGACACATAGTATGAACTTTGAACGGATTTGATATTTCACATATTACGAGAGTTATAGCAATATTTCACTTTTTCGAAAAAAGCCCCCCCATTTTCACCCCCTCCGACCGATTTAGCCCAGTAATGAACTCAACCGAGATTTTAGAGGTATACATATTCGGTAAAAATTCAAAGTGATAGGTACAAAATTACGGCAGTTATCGTGACCACAAGAAACTGATATACATATATATATATATAAAAAAGACCTCTCGGCACGCCGGAAGGCGGAGGTAGATTTCACCGGACAAACTTGGAGATAGGCGAAAATAGGCAGAATATGCAGGTTTTCGTAGAAGGATCAGACCTCATTTATCGCGTGAAAGTATTTAATAATTGGAGATTAATTAACTTTGTTTTTCTTCATTTTAAACATATTTTAAACATTTTATTGTCTTACGGGGACGGTAACCTTCTTGTCATTTGGAGTCCATTTTTAGCCTATTTTCAATTTTGAAAAAATAGGCTTATGAGATCACCTTTTGTCCGTGTGTGTGTGCGTGTATGTGAGGTGTGTGTGTGTGTCCCCCTAATAAAATCTAAACGGCTGGAGCGTTTTCAGTGAAACTCGGTAAGTTCATAGCACTATTCCCGGCGACGTCGACCGTGCCCATAGAATTTTGTTACGTCTCACCAATCCAACATGGCGGCTGTGCGAAATATTTCACTAGCATTCAGTATCTCCGAAACTATAACGGATATCGCCCTGAAATTGTGTACGGTGATAGAGGGCACTACTAGTAGTTCACCTATGAAACTTTCAAAAACCTGGTTACTACATAACCAACATGGCGGCCAAGCGAAGTGGAGACTTTTATATAGACTTTTCTCGCGATTTATCTATCCAAACGTAATGAAACTTGGTACAGCAAATATTTATACACATTGCAATGCACTGGAGTCTAATTTAGTTCAATTGTTTACATAACCTCAAAATGGCGGCTGTGCGAAATATTTCACTGACATTCTATATCTCCGAAACTATTACAGATATCACCCTGCAATTTTGTACGGTGATAAAGGGTACTGATACAAGTTTACCTATGTATAATTCATAAACCTGTAAAGTACAAAACGAACATGGCGACCAAGCGAATTTGAAATATTTTAATAGACTTTTCTCGTGAGTTAACTCTCTGAGTGCAGTGAAATGTGGTACAGTAAATGATTTTGCAGATTGTAATGTACTGCCATCTAATTTAATTCAATTGTTTACATAACCTCAAGATGGCGGCTGTGCGAAATTTTAAAATTAAGTTTTTATTTCTTGTGTCGTAATCATGCGATCGAAGTGAAAGTTTGAATAATGAACCTAGGCAATAAGTGACTTTGAATGGTACATAACTCTATGGCATATACATATAACAATCCTAAATGGCAAGCTTCCGTAATATTTAGACGGTTCTCAATATCTATGAATCTTTTACAGCAACCAAACTGAAATTTTTATGTTCATAGAGACTATGAACATATGTTCACCTATAGGACTTTCAGTAACCTGGTGAGCACGAATCCAACATGGCGGCGACGCGAAGTATAAATATTTAAATGGACGTTTCTCGCGAATTAACTATCCGAGTGCCGTGAAACGTTGAACGTTTTAAATGCTTATACAAATGTTGATCCACTGGCATCTAATTTATTTCAATTGTTTGCATAATCACAAGATGGCTGCTGTGCGTAATTTTAAAATCTCGTTTTTACTTCTTGTGTTCTAATCATGCAATTGAAGTTTGAATACCACACTTACACAATAATCTTAATATAATAGTACAAAAATAAAAATCCAACCTGGCGACCATCTGAAATATTTAGACGGTTCTCAATATCTACGAATCTGCTACAGCAATTAAACGGAAATTTTGTATGTTGATAGAGGCAATTAACATGAGCAGGATATATGAAAATAGGCTGTACAGATCTTCACGGAACTACTTGTTATACTTGTGGTCACACTGTCCTTATGCAAGGTTTCGACACTGATGTGTAACTATGTAACGGTCTGTTACTTCTTCACGCAAAATTATATCTCCCGCAGAGATGTTGGTTGGTTCCTCAGTTTAGGGGCTGCGACAACGCGGTCATGTAACCCCGTGTACTTTGGGTGAGTGTAGAATCTGTCTGATAAACGGTGTGAATTGTGATGGCTGTATTAGTCTGTAATTCAGGTAAGGAATGCAGACGCCAAATTTCAAGCAGTAGTTCCTAATGTTGCCACCAGATACTAACGTCAACGCCACCCAGCTGTGAACTTGGCTACTAGATGCCACCTCAATCAGCAACTCGCAACGAACGTTGGAACTTCCCCTCCGAAGGAAAGTTTACTGAGGGATTTTTAGCGCTCTTAGAAAATCCGACGACTTTGGCCGGCTTTGAACCCGCGACCTTGGGCATAGAAGTTCAGCATGCTACCAGTTACGTCACCGAAGCCGCTTCACAGTCAGATGGAAATCTGAATCTGATCTCGCGCAAGTGCGTTGTCATGGCAACGTCTGATGGCTCATCCCTCATCAATTTAGTAGTGTTGCCATGTCAACCACTGATAGCTCTTGGCATTTTCTTATAATTCCGAAATCATTTTTCTCATCCCTTGGCGCAATGGTGGCTCTTATCAAAAATTCTTTCAGACAAACGTTTTAGGTAATTATTAGGGGAATATTGTCCATTTTGTACGGTTTTGATATTGTGCCTATTAACAGAGATATGATTAATGTTTCCCGAAAAAAACACTTTTTCCCACCCCTTTGGTCAATGGTTGGTGCTATCAAAAACCGTTTCAAACATAAATTTCTGAGCTTTATCCGACACATAGTATGAACTTTGAACGGATTCGATATTTCACATATTAAGAGAGTTATAGCAATATTTCATTTTTTCGAAAAAAAAAAGTCCCCCATTTTCATCCCCTTCGACCGATTTAGCCCAGTAACGAACTCGTCCGAGATTTTATGGGTATACATATTCGGTAAAAAATTCAAAGTGATTGGTGCAAAATTACGGCAGTTATCGTGTCCACAAGAAACTGATATACATATATACATATATTACATAAATTATATATAAACTTTTGAACTGACGGTGGTTTTGGGGTCTGGGGGATGTGAAACGCGAAGATATGTCGAAATTTTCCGGAAATCGAAACATGGTACCCATTGCAATAGTTAGCTTTCTAATGAAATCTACCTAAAATACTGCCGTCAACGACACCTAGCTGTGAACTTGGCTACTAGATGCCACCTAAATCAGAAACTCGCAACGAACGTTGGAACTTCCCCTCCGAAGGAAAGCAAACTCAGGTTTTTTAGCGCTCTTAGTAAATCCGACGACTTCAGCCGGGTTTGAACCCGCGACCTTGGGCATAGAAGTTCAGCATGCTACCAGTTCCGATACCGAAGTCGCTTCCCACTGACATATGAAAACTGAATGTGATCTCGTGCAGTGGCGTTGTCATAGCAACTGCTGATGGTCATCCCTTATCAATTAAAAGTAAAGTTGTCATGGCAACCTCTCTTGGCACTTGGCATTTTCTTATAATTTAAATCATTTTGTTCACCCCGTGGCGTAATGGAGAGTCATATCAAAAATTCTTTCAGACAAAAGTTTTAGGCAATTATTGGAGGAATATTGTCCATTTTGTGCGGTTTTGATATTGTGCCTATTAACAGAGATATGATTAATGTTTCCCGAAAAACCCACTTTTTCCCACCCCTTTGGTCAATGGTTTGTGCTATCAAAAAACTTATTTGACATAAATTTTTGGCACTTATCCGACACATATTATGAACTTTGAAGGGATTCGATATTTCATGTATTAAGAGAGTTATAGCGATATTTCACTTTTTCGAAAAAAGCCCCCCATTTTTACCCCCTTTTACCGATTTTGCCCATTAACGAACTCGACCGAGATTTTATAGGGATACATATTATGTAAAAAATTCAAAGTGATTGGTGCAAAATTACGGCAGTTATCGTGTCCACAAGAAACTGATATATATATATATATATATATATATAGATAAATAGATAGATAGATACACATATACATAATCTATATATATAAAAATCAATCTTACGTGATAGTTTGTCTGTGGGTGTGTATGTCTCCTATGCATTCATATACCAATCAACCGATTGCGATGAAAATTGGGTGAGATGTTGAGTACACTCCAAGGATGGTTTCTGACTTAGGAAATCCATTTTACAATAGGTAGCGCACGCGTAGATTCAACAAATGAGCGACGATGCGCGAAGCATTTCAACAAAGTCCCGTATGTGTTCATATACCATTCGTCCGATTGCGATGAAACTTGGGTGAGATGTTGAGTACACTCCAAGGAAGGTTTCTGACTTAGTAAATCCATTTTACAATAGGTAGCGCACGCGTAGATTCAACAAATGAGCGACGATGCGCGAAGGATTTCAACAAAGTCCCGTATGTGTTCATATACCATTCGTCCGATTGCGATGAAACTTGGGTGAGATGTTGAGTACACTCCAAGGATGGTTTCTGACTTAGTAAATCTATTTTACAATAGGTAGCGCACGCGTAGATTCAACAAATGAGCGACGATGCGCGAAGCATTTCAACAAAGTCCCGTATGTGTTCATATACCATTCGTCCGATAGCGATGAAACTTGGGTGAGATGTTGAGTACACTTCAAGGAAGGTTTCTGACTTAGTAAATCCATTTTACAATAGGTAGCGCACGCGTAGATTCAACAAATGAGCGACGATGCGCGAAGCATTTCAACAAAGTCCCGTATGTGTTCATATACCATTCGTCCGATAGCGATGAAACTTGGGTGAGATGTTGAGTACACTCCAAGGAAGGTTTCTGACTTAGTAAATCCATTTTACAATAGGTAGCGCACGTGTAGATTCAACAAATGAGCGACGATGTGCGAAGCATTTCCACAAAGTCCCGTATGTGTTCATATACCATTCGTCCGATTGCGATGAAACTTGGGTGAGATGTTGAGTACACTCCAAGGATGGTTTCTGACTTAGTAAATCCATTTTACAATAGGTAGCGCACGCGTAGATTCAAAAAATGAGCGACGATGCGCGAAGCATTTCAACAAAGTCCCGTATGTGTTCATATACCATTCGTCCGATAGCGATGAAACTTGGGTGAGATGTTGAGTACACTCCAAAGAAGGTTTCTGACTTAGTAAATCCATTTTACAATAGGTAGCGCACGCGTAGATTCAACAAATGAGCGACGATGCGCGAAGCATTTCAACAAAGTCCCGTATGTGTTCATATACCATTCGTCCGATTGCGATGAAACTTGGGTGAGATGTTGAGTACACTCCAAGGAAGGTTTCTGACTTAGTAAATCCATTTTACAATAGATAGCCCACGCGTAGATTCTACAAATGAGCGACGATGCGCGAAGCATTTCAACCAAGTCCCGTATGCATTGATATACTATTCGTCCGATAGCGATGAAACTTGGGTGAGATGTTGAGTACACTCCAAGGAAGGTTTCTGACTTAGTAAATCCATTTTACAATAGGTAGCGCACGCGTAGATTCAACAAATGAGCGACGATGCGCGAAGCATTTCAACAAAGTCCCGAATGCATTCATATACCATTCGTCCGATAGCTATGAAACTTGCGTAAAATGTTGTGTACACTGCAGGGAAATTTTCTGGCTTAGTACATCCACTTTACAATAGGCAGCGCACGATTAGATTCAACAAATGAGCTACGACGCGCGAAGCATTTCAACAAAGTCACGTTTGCGTTCATATACCATTCGTCCGATAGCGATGAAACTTGGCTGAGATTTTGTGTGCACTCCAGGGAAGGTTTCTAGCTTAGTAAATCCCTTTAAAAATAGGTAGAGCACGAGTAGAATCAACAAATGAGCAACGGCGCGCGAAGCGTTTCAACAAAGTCCCATTTAATTTCATATACCATTCATCCGATAGCGATGAAACTTGGGTGAGATGCTGTGTACACTCCAGGGAAGGTTTCTGGCTTAGTACATACATTTTACAATAGGTAGCGCACCAGTAGATTCAACAAATGAGCGATGACACGCGAAGCGTTTCAACAAAGTCCCGTATAAAGTCATATACCATTCGTCTGATAGTGATAAATGTTTGGTGAATTGTTGTGTACACTCCAGGAAAGGTTTCTGGCTAAGTAAATCCATTTTACAATACGAAGCGCACGTTTATGTTCAACAAATGAGTGACTACGCGCGAAGCGTTTCGACAACGTCCCGTATACGTTCACATACCATTCATCCGATTGCGATGAAACTTGGGTGAGATGTTGTGTACACTCCAGGGAAGGTTTCTGGCTGAGTACATCCATATTACAATATGTAGCGCAAGTGTAGAATCAACAAATGAGCGGCGACACGCGAAGCGTTTCAACCAAGTCCCGTATGCATACATGTACCATTCGTCCGTACCTATGAAACTTGGGTGAGATGTTGTGTACACGTCATGGAAAATTTCTGGCTTAGTAAATCCCCTATACAATATGCAGCGCCCAAGTTGATTCAACAAATGAGGGACGACGCGCGAAGCGTTTCAACAAAGTCCCGTATAAGGTCATATACCATTCTGCCGTTAGCGGTGAAACTTGGGTGAAATATGGTTGACACTCCAAGGAAGGTTTCTGGCTTAGTAAATACATTTCACATTAGGTAGCACACGAGTAGATTCGACAAATGAACGACGATAGCGATGAAACTTGGGTGAGATGTTGTGGACACTTACGTGACGGTTTCTTTCTTAGTAAATACATTTTACAGTAGGTAGCGCACGAGTAGATTCAACAAATGAGTGATGGAGTGCGAATCGTTTAAACAAAATCAGGTATGCGTTCATATACTATTCATCCGATTGCGATGAAACATTGATCAGTTATTTTGTACCCGCCAGGGAAGGGGACTTAGTAAATCCATTTCACAATAAGTAGCGCAAGAGTAGATGCAACAAATGGGTGACGACGCGCGAAGCGTTTCAACAAAATTCCCTATTGCGTTCATATAACATTCTTCGATTGCGATGAAACCTTGATGAGTTATTGTGTACACGCCAGGGAAGGGCTTCGACTTAGTAATACATTTCTCAATAGGTAGCGCACGAGTAGATTCAACAAATGAGTGACAGCGCACGAATCGTTTAAACAAAAAACCCTATACGTGCATATACCATTCATCCGATTGCGATGAATCATTGATGAGTCATTGTGTACACGCCAGGGAAGGGTTTCGACTTAGTAAATCCATTTCACAATAGGTAGCGTACGATTAGATTCAACAAATGAGTGACAGCGATGAAACTTTTTGAAAGTTGTTGTGCACGCTCCCACGAATGGTTCTAAATTAGAAAATCCATTTTATGATAGCTTAGAGGCAGTTAACATGTTGTGTATCCAAAAGCACTTCAAGAAACAGAATTTCAACGCCAACACTTTCTTTGATTGGCATTGCAACGCATGCCGGGTACAGCTTGTTATATATAAACTTTTGAACTGACAGTGGTTTTGGGGTCTGGGGGATGTGAAACGCGAAGATATGTCGAAATTTTCCGGAAGTCGAAACATGGGACCCATTGCAATAGTTAGCTTTCTAAAGAAATCTACCTAAAATCCTCTCGGCACGCCGGAAGGCGGAGGTAGATTTCACCGGGCAAACTAGGGGATAGGCTATAATAGGCAAAATATGCAGGTTTTCGAAGGAGGATCAAACCTCATTTATTGCGAGAAAGTATTTTACAATTGGAGGTTAGTTAACATTTTTTCGTCTTTCTATGCATACTTTTAACATTTTACTGTCTTATGGGGATGGTAACCTTCTTGTCATTTGGGTTTAATTTTTAGCCTACTTTTCACATTTTGCAAAAATGAGGAAAAAGTAGACTTATGAGATCGGGCAAATGTGTGTCTGTCTGTCTGTGTGTCTGTCTGTCTGTCTGTCTGTCTGTCCTTCTGTCTGTCTGTCTGGCTGTGTGTGTCCCCCCCTATCAACTCCTAAACGGCTGCAGCAATCGAAACAAAATTTGGTAGGAGTAAAGATCTATACCTGAATATCTCACGGCCATATTTGAAAATGATGTCAGTGCTACCAACTGCTAAAAAATCGCAATTGAAATTTGAGCTCCATGTTGGATATCTTGGAAAGTATGAATGGGAGCTATTTCAAAATTAGCACACGTACAGATCATAATATTTCAGTTTAATTTCCAGGAGGCTAAACATGGCAGTGTTGCCAAAATGATTATAAGCCTCCTGATAGGTCCAATTTTTAAAAGCATATAACTTCTATACTATCAATGGGAATTCAACCAAATTTCTTATGTTATATGTGTACATAACCAGATATGACTGAGCGTATTCTTCAGACCTACCAGGGCTGCCAACTGTTAATAAATGCTCCTAATTTATTTTATCCAAATACCAATATATCAGAAAGTATGCAAGCCGACAGCTTTAAACTATGCACACGTATAGTCCCTGACATTCTATATTAATTTGGAGTAACTTATATGCGTCAGTGCTACCAACATGATTCTAAGCCTGCTGACAGGTCCAACTTTAAATACATGTAACTTCCATACTATCATTTGGATTTCAACCAAATTTCGTATGTGCTATGTGTACCATAACAGATATGACTATGCGTATTCTAAGGAGCAACCAGTGCTGCCAACTGTTAATATGTGCTGTCCCTATTTTTGTTACCCTAATATCAATATATCAGAAAGTATGCAAGCCAATAGCTCTAAACTTTGCACACGTATAGTACCTGGCATTCTAGACGAATTTGGAGTAACTAATATACGTCAGTGCTGCCAACATGATTCTAAGCCTGCTGATAGGTCCAATTTTAAAATGCATGTTACTTCTATACTAACTAATGGATTTCATTCAAAATTGGCACAACAATAGAACATATTATTTCAGATTATTTCTGACCAATACATGCATGACATTGTTGCCAACATGATTTTACGCGCGCTGTTAGATCCAATGTTTAACTGCATGTAACGTCCATGCTATTCATTGGACTTCAACCAAATTTTGTATTTCGTACCTTAAGAGACGGAACTAAGAATATATTCAGTCATCAGGGCTGCCAACTGTAGTGCTCTATTAGGATACATTATGCCAGGTATACAGTATTTCGAACTAATTGGAAATTTCGATATTAGCAACTTAATTTCGTCATTATTCTGGATAGGTTCATATTCTGTAGAATAATCATTGGCATGAAAAGTAGGCTGTATAGTTCTTAACGGAACTTCTTGTTATACTTGTGATCACACTGTCCTTATGCAAGGTTTGGAACTAATGTGTAACTATCTAACAGTCTGTTACTTCTTCACGCAAAATTTTATCTCCCGCAGATATGTTGGTTGGTTCCTCAGTTTAGGGGCTGCGACAAGGTGGTCATGTAACCCCGTGTACATTGGGTGTGTGTAGAATCTGTCTGATAAACGGTGTTATTTGTGATGACTGTATTAGTCTGTAATTCAGGTAGGGTCTGCAGACGGTCAATTTTAAGTCGTAGTACCTAATTTTGTACCAAATACTAACGTCAACGACACCTAGCTGTGAACCTGGCTGCTAGATGCCACCGCAACCAGCAACTTGCAACGAACGTTGTAACTTCCCCTCCGAAGGAAAGCATGCTGACGGATTTTTAGCGCTCTTAGAAAATCTGGCGACTTTGTCCGGCTTTGAACCAGCACCTTGGGCATAGAAGTTCAGCATGCTACCAGTTAGCCGCTTTCCTCATAGTCAGATGGAACAAGAAGTTCCGTGACGAACTAAAGAGCCTACTTTTCTTAAAATTAAGATTCATGCCATAGATTAATCTACAGTATATGAAACTATCTAGAATAATGACGAAATTAAGTGGGTAATGTCGAAATGTCTTAATTAGTTCGAAATAAGATATACTAGGCATAATGTAGCCTAATAGAGCAATACAGTTGGCAGCTCTTGTGACTGAATATATTCTTACTTCCATCTCCTAAGGTACAGAATACAAAATGTTGTTGAAGTCCAAAGGACGTTACATGGATTTAGACATTAGATCTATTAGTACACGTAAAAGCATGTTGGCAACAATGTCATGCGAGCGCTGGTCAGAAATAATCTGAAATATTATATATTTTTGTGCCAATTTTGGATGAAATCCATTTATTGGTAGAGAAGTTACATGTATTTAAAAATTGGTCCTATCAGCAGGCTTAGAATCATGTTGGTAGAACTGACGTATATAAGTTACTCCAAATTAATCTAAAATGTCAGAATATACGTGTGCATACTTTAAAGCTGTTGGCTTGCATACTTTCTGATATATTGGTATTTGGATTAAAAAAAAAATAGAGAGAGCAATTATTAACAGTTGGCAGTCCTGGTGGCTCTTAAGAATACGCTCAGTCATATCTGTTTATGTACAGATATTACATACAAAATTTGGTTTAAATCCAGTTGATAGTGTAGAAGTTATATGCATTTAAACATTGGACCTATCAGAATGCTTAAAATTATTTTGGCAACACTGTCATGGTTGGCCTCCTGGAAATTAAACTGAAATAGTATTATCTACATGTGTGCCAATTTTGGAACAGCTCCCATGCATACCTTGCAAGATATCCAACATGGAGCTCAAATTTCTAGTGCGTTTTTTCAGCAGTTGGTAGCACTGACATCATTTTCAAATATGGACGTGAGCTATTCCGGTGCACATCTTTACTCATACTAAATTTGGTTTTGATTATTGCAGCCGTTAGGAGTTGATAGGGACACACACACACACAGCCAGACAGACAGAAGGACAGACAGACAGACAGACAGACATTTTCCCGGATCGATCTCATAAGTCTACTTTTTCCTCATTTTTGCAAAATGTGAAAAGTAGGCTAAAAATGAATGTGATCTCGTCAATGGCGTTGTCTTGGCAACCTCTGATAGATCATCCCTTATCAATTTAAAAGCGTTGTTATGGTAACCTCTGATGGCACTTGGCATTTTTTAAAATTCCGAAATCATTTTTCTCATCCCTTGGCGTAATGGTGGGTCATATCAAAAATTCTTTCAGACAAAAGTTTTAGGTAATTATTAGGGGAATATTTTCCATTTTGTACAGTTTTGATATTGTGCCTATTAAGAGAGATATGATTAATGTTTCCCGAAAAACCCACTTTTTTCAACCCCTTTGGTCAATGGTTGGTGCTATCAAAAAACTTAATTGACATAAATTTTTGGCACTTATCCGACACATATTATGAACTTTGAAGGGATTCGATATTTCTCGTATTAAAAGAGTTATAGCGAAATTTCACTTTTTCGAAAAAAGCCCCCCATTTTCACCCCCTTCGACCGATTTTGCCCATTAACGAACTCACCCGAGATTTTATAGGGATACATATTATGTTAAAAATTCAAAGTGATTGGTGCAAAATTACGGCAGTTATCGTGTCCACAAGAAACTGATATATATATATATATATATATATATATATATATATATATATATATATATATATATATATTTATATATATAATTCTTCGACACGTGTGTATGTGACTGAACTCCTCCTAAACGACTGAACCGATTTTGATGGAATTTGGTATGTATATTAGGGTGGGCCCATGTATGGTTTAGATTCACCATCTGACCTGGTAGGTGGAATAAACACAATTTTAGAACCACAATTTACACACAATTTAGAACCACAATAAACAGTCAAAAACAGTCGTCATGGAAACCACTAGCCTTGGCCTTCGTGAAAGCTGATGTCTTTGTACGGTTTGCCTCTGCACGTTAGAGCCACCTGGTCGCAACCTGTGCAACTACCGCCATTACATACACTCCGCCCGTGGCGAAAATTTGTGTTTTATACCAAAGGTGCCAGTGATGTCGAATTCTACTGTTTGTCTCTGCACGTTAGGGCGTTTCAAAGTCCCGTATGCGTTCAGATCACATTCATCCGATTGCCATGAAACTTGGGTGATATGTTGAGTGAGCTCCAGGAAAGGTGTTTGGCTTAGTAAATCCATTTTACAATAGATAGCGCACGAATAGATTCAACAAATGAGCGACGACGCGCGAAGCGTTTAATAAGGTCCCGTATGCGTTCAAATACCATTCGTCCGATAGCGATGAAACTTGGGTGAGATGTTGTGTACACTTACGTGAGGGTTTCTAACTTAGTAAATCCATTTTACAATAGGTAGCTCACGAGTAGATTCAACAAATGAGCAACGACGCGCGAACTTTTAATCAAAGTTCCGTATGCGTTCATATACCATTCATCCGATTGCAATGAAACTTGGGTGATATATTGTGTACACTTCCATGAGGGTTTCTAACTTGGTAAATACATTTCACAGGAGGTTTCGCACGAGTAGATTCAACAAATGAGCGACGACGCACGAAGCGTTTCAATAAGGTCCCGTATGCGTTCAAATACCATTCGTCCGATTACGATGAAACTTGGGTGAGATGTTGTGTTTACCCTACGGAAGGTTTCTGGCTTAATAAATCCATTTTACAATAGGTAGCGCACGAGTAGATTCAACAAATGTGTGACGGCACGCGAATCATTTCAACAAAGTACCGTATTCGGCCATATACCATTTATCAGATTGCGATGAAACTTTGGAGAATTGTTCTGTACACTCCAGGAAATGTTTCTGTCTTAGTAAATCCAGTTTTTAATAAGTAGCGCACGAGTAGATTCAACAAATGAGCGACGGCGCGCGAATCGTTTCCACAATGTCCCGTATGCGGTCATATATCATTCATCCGATTGCGATCAAACCTTGATGAATCATTGAGTACACGCCAGAGAACGTTTCAGGCTTAGTAAATCTATTTTACAATAGGTAGCGCCTGAGTTGATTCAACAAATGAGTGACGTCACGCGAATCATTTAAAGAAAATCACTTATGCGTTCATATGTCATTCATCCGATTCCGATGAAACTTTGATGAGTTGTTGTGCACACGCCAGGGAAGGTGTTCAACTTGGTAAATCCACTTTACAATATTGGTAGCGCACGAGTAGATGTAACAAATGAGTGACGAGGCGCGAAGCGTTCCAACAAAATCCTGTATGCGTTCATATACTA
The DNA here is from genome assembly GCA_946902985.2 of Meconema thalassinum. Lineage (NCBI taxonomy): Eukaryota > Metazoa > Arthropoda > Insecta > Orthoptera > Tettigoniidae > Meconema > Meconema thalassinum. Next base: position 353,108,064 of record OX336394.1, read on the forward strand.
TTCATCGATTGCGATGAAACTTTGATTAATTGTTGTGTACACTTACGTGAAGCTTTCTAACTTAGTAAATCCATTTCACAGTTGGTAGAGCACGAGTAGATTCAACAAATGAGTGACAGCGCACGAATCATTTAAACCAAATCCCGTATGCGTTAAATGCCATTTATCCGTTTGCGATGAAACTTTGGAGAGTTGTTGTGCACGCTCCAACGAATGTTTCTAAATTAGTTAATTCAATTCACGATAGTTTAGAGGCAGTTAACAGAAATTGAAAAAAAATATTGTGTATCCAAAAGCACTTCAAGAAACAAAGTTACAACACTTTCTTTGATTGGCAGGACAACGTCTGCCGGGTCAGCTTGTATATATATATATAGATAGATAGATAGATAGATACATATATACATAAATTATATATAAACTTTTGAACTGACGGTGGTTTTGGGGTCTGGGGGATGTGAAACGCGAAGATATGTCGAAATTTTCCGGAAGTCGAAACATGGTACCCATTGCAATAGTTAGCTTTCTAATGAAATCTACCTAAAAAATTCTCTCGGCACGCCGGAAGGCGGAGGTAGATTTCACCGGGCAAACTAGGGGATAGGCTATAATAGGCAAAATATGCAGGTTTTCGTAGGAGGATCAGACCTCATTGATTGCAAGAAAGTATTTTACATTTGGAGGTTAATTAACTTTTTTTTCGTTTTTGTATGCATATTTTTTATCATTTTATTTGTCTTACGGTGATGGTAACCTTCTTGTCATTTGGGGTTCATTTTTATACTTGTGATCACACTGTCTTTTGCAAGGTTTGGAACTGATGTGTAACTATCTGACAGTCTGTTACTTCTTCACGCAAAATTTTATCTCCCGCAGAAAGTTTTGTTGCTTCCTCAGTTTAGGGGCTGCGACAACGTGGTCATGAAACCCCGTGTACATTGGGTGTGTGTAGATAAACGGTGTTAATTGCGATGACTGTATTAGTCCGTAATACAGGTAAGGTCTGCAGACGGTCAGTTTTAAGTAGTAGTTCCTAATTTTGTACCATATACTGACGTCAACAACACCTAGCTGTGAACTTGGCTACTAGATGCCACCGCAACCAGCAACGAACGTTGGAACTTGCCCTCCAAAGGAAAGCATGCAGAGGGATTTTTAGCGCTCATAAAAAATCCGACGACTTTGGCCGGCTTTGAACCAGCGACCTTGGGCTTATAAGTTCAGCATGCTACCAGTTAGCCGCTTCCCACAGAGTCAGATGAAAAAAAATGAATGTGATCTCGTGCGATGGCGTTGTCTTGGCAACCTCTGATAGCTCATCCCTCATCAATTAAGAAGCGTTGTCATGGTAACCTCTGATGGCACTTGGCATTTTCTTTAATTCCGAAATCATTTTTCTCATCCCTTGGCGTAATGGTAGGTCAGATGAAAAATTCTTTCAGACAAAGTTTTAGGTAATTATTAGGGGAATAATTTCCATTTTTTACGGTTTTGATATTGTGCCTATTAAGAGAGATATGATTAATGTTTCCCGAAAAACCCACTTTTTTCCACCCCTTTGGTCAATGTTTGGTGCTATCAAAAAGTTTTCAAACATAAATTTTGGCACTTATCCGTCACATATTATGAACTTTGAATGGATTCGATATCACTTATTAAGAGAGTTATAGCGATATTTCAATTTTTCGAAAAAAAAAGACCCCCCTCCCTTCAACCGATTTTGCCCATTAACGAACTCGACCGAGAATTTAAGGGGATACATATTATGCAAAACATTCAAAGTGATTGGTGCAAAATTACGGCAGTTATCATTTCCACAAGAAACTGATATATATATGCATATATATACTGTATCCATGTGAGTACTTTCCATGGACAACATGCTTCTGCCTCCAGCCAGCATCAGTCCTCAGGCGTGTACCGTCCACCCACCGAGTAGTTGCATATTTTTGATCTGAGACTAAAAGGTATCAACTCTACAATGATAAAACACAACTCTATTCTAAAGACTTTAATTCAGTTCTAAATCATGGCTTCAAACACATAAAAACACAATCCCAACAATATAATCACAAAACAAAGCAAAATTACTCCTAGAATCCATTAATATTCACACTTTATCCTTGCAAATCCAGATGATTATTCATTCATTTACCCTGAGATTGACATCAAAATTCATTCTCAAGTGCGCTGATGCACATGTAATTTACACATAAACTGTACTTATAATCTTATCTCACTTGTTGTGACCTCTTTCATTTCACAAGCTTTTCATTTCACACATCTTAATTCACATTATGCGTACACTTGTGTTTTGTATCTCTTTTCCCACCAAAATGCTTTACCATGCATTAGCCAACTCATGGGTTGCACATCAAATTTACTTGGAACTCCACAATTATATGTAAACGTACCCCATTCTGCAGTTCCCTTCTGCAGCCCCCCCCCCTTTTCTACAGTTCCACCGTATGCCGTTGTGATTTCAATTTCAAAAATTCCGTTACCTCTGTGTCGGATGGTATATTATGCTATCCTTGCGTGGGCGTAGCCTATGGCATCTAGTGCCGACCTTCAGAGCTAAGTAATACTGTCAGTATAAAAAAATGTAACTTCCAACAAATCATAAGTTCGCCAAGTATTACGTTATAAGAACGATCCTTAATTAACAATGTCTTTCAAACCACACAAATTCATTATACAATACAACAATGACTCTTTTCATTACAACCAGGGTTTCAAAGTCTGTCCCTTCTAAATGTCAACCTTCAATGGTCGTTTAAAACTCTCCCCCTCGGAGCAACTTGTATACAATGGGACTGAGTCGAGCGGTCACAACACGTGCGCCGTTCCTTCCTGACTCCCTCCTGCTTTTACCCTCCAAGCAGTAACAAGATTTTAAATACAAAAGTGCAGTCTCAATGACCCACATATCCCCTATGATTTCAACTAAATTGTATGCAAGTCAGGTTATGGGCGTGTTTAAATATTTATTCCTAAACTTAGGATATTAATAACTGGCCTCAATAGGTCCATTTCATTATATGAAGGAACGAGATTCATCAATCACTGGTCGAACTGGCTAGCCGGTATCTTATTAAATACTACGGTCAGGCACAACCTGCCGCCAATTAAATTCGCTTCTCAGGAGCTGAATTATTTCAATAACTAGTTCTCAGTCGAGATCAGGTGTCATGCAGAGGTTTCCATTGTTATCCTCTCATACACCACAGGATTCGAACCCGGAACATTTCATGGCAATCCACAGAGCTAGGGTCAATCACTAAAATACGCTCTGGCCATTATAAATATCTCTGTATGCCCTAGGCTATACGAGATTTCACACGTCGAATAGATTACCTGGCTTTCGTGACCATTGTGCTATGATCTCGTCCTTTAATTAGTAAGATAAATCTATCAATTACTCTACAAGCTTATTCACAAGCTGCAAATTCAATTCTCTATTAAACTCTTCCATTCCCTAGATTCTTGCATATTTATTTCCATTATCTCAATATACTCTGATATTAAATCCCTTTTCGTAGCCCTTCATGTATAATATTACTGCTTGGATAGATAAATATTCCAATTAGCATATATAGTTTGCTTACAACCATTTTTCCCTGATGTGTATTCATTTATTCATTATTATTATTATTATTATTATTATTATTATTATTATTACTGACATGAATTACAATAACCCGACACAACGTAACCCTTTAATAACCGAACATCCGTGTTCGTTACGTTAAGTTTTTATATAACTGAATTGCCATTTTACAATAGTGGTAACGATTTATCCACTCAATGATGCACAAAGACATCTCAACATGACTAAAATCATCACAACAATAATAATTTGAGGCTCTACCTCCTAAAATTGACTCTTATTGGCATATTCTATAATTTTGAAATCACTCAACATACAGTGGACTATAACTGCTACAAAATCATGGTTTTTGGGTACATACATCGGCTAGTCTGGTGGCTCCAACCACGCATTTCCTCCAGTAATGCCTGCCATTATTTGCAAAAATTAGCAAGGCATTCTTACACTGATAACACACATTTTATATAACTTTTGCCTTACAAGACACACGACACTTTTCCTTTCCATATTGAAGCTGTTGCCTCCTTATTCTCACAACACTTTATAGCACTTGTTACAATATTAATTTTTACAGATATTTAACAGATCATCACTACAATCACACGCACACTATTTACATTTCTTACTGGTTGACTTTTCCTGGCAAGATATCAGAAATGCAGACGTTGAAGATCTCCTCCTCGCTGCAATCCTGATTGAAAGTCTTGATTCTCTGCTTAAGAATTCATATCAGTTCCCCAAACTGTCTATCAATCTCTATCCTTCGATAAACTTCCTGACATCGCATAAATATGATTGCATATTGTCCTGAGCGTTAATTATATTGGTATTCTTATGAAATTTCACCAATCGCATAATAAAGTTCATCTCTGCGCAGTCCAACATACTATGATCTTTCTAACCACTAGTTTACATACTGCGCTCAACCATTGTACATTGTACTTGTACAAATTATCACTCTCAATTGTCCTACCTTGTATATCACACGGTACATTTCCTACGTGCACAATAACAATCGCTCGTAATGCCTACTATACAAATATGGCACGACTGTCCTTAATAAAATGGTATTTATAAATGTCTTACTGCACGGCTCTTCGTGTTGAAGTCCGAGCGTCCCTTCTCGACTTCGGTAACGCGCACTCCGTACTAGACTGCGGTTCAACTGATTACATTACTCGTTATTACTTCATGACTTAATGCATGATTATATGTTGCTGCACTTAGAATGTTACAGTCCGCGCCTTTCTTCTCTGAGCTAGGGTGACGTGCTCCTCGCTCTCAAGTATGGTTCGACTGCCTCGACTGACCTGCACTGACTCCATCTGACTCTACTGATCTGGGTCCACCCCCTTATATTCGTTTGGAGAGAAAAAGTAGACCGAGAATTTTCCTGCAGTGTCATCTTTTCTCACAGTATGCTTCTGGTCTTGAATTAACGTTTATATGGTTCCTTTTTCCTCGCTGATCACAGATCTGTATGCGTGCTCGAGGATCGATCGGCCAATTAATTAATATTAATTGCCTTTGCCAGCGCGTGCCCACGCGGCGTCATCTAAAAAAAACCGAAACCATGGTTAGATCTCTCCTCTAACCTTCAATTACTGTGTGACTGCGCGTTCCATTAAATCTGCCACGATTTCAATGTTTAATGGCTTGATAATTAGCCTCCCGGCTAAACATTCACATGGGTGCAAACCTCATGTCACTGCGTTGCTCCAATCACGAGTAATCATTAAATTACGCTGGTATCTCCTCACTCCACCAGCATTTCCATTCTGAAACGGGGAATAACTTGACGATAATTTAGCCCCCTGACCTGCTACAGACGACTTAAGTAGGTCACGTAGAGTGACAAGGCTCCAAGAATCTCCGCCCCTTTTCCAGAGTCATTAGACAAACGTCAAGCGCTCCAACTTCTGTGCTCAAGTCCAGAATTGTATGCCTCATACAGCCCAATAATGCCGTATTCTACTAATATTCCCTGCATTATATTAATAAATAATGTCAGCATTAGTTCATATCACAACAGTGATTTAATATGTATTTTCTCTAGGGGTTTTTATAACTTAAACTCCCTCAAAATGTCTCGTGTTCGTTCCTTGCCGGAACCTCTATTATGAGCTCAACTATCTCTGAGATCCACGTTCGACACCAGTCATCCTAAACCCATTGGGTTCAATACACACACACACACACATATATATATATATATAATATTTTGAACTGACGGTGGTTTGGGGGTCTGGGGGATGTGAAACGCGAAGATATGTCCAAATTTTCTGGAAGTCGAAACATGGCACCCATTGCAATGGTTAGGTTTCTGATGAAATCTACTTAAATTGCAATAGTTAGCTTTCTGATGAAATCTACCTAAAATAGGCTACATACTTAAAAATACTACCATCAACGACACCTAGCTGTGTACTTGGCTACTAGATGCCACCGGAACCATCAACTCGCAACGAACGTTGGAACTTCCCCTCCGAAGGAAAGCAAACTCAGTTTTTTTAGCGCTCTTAGTAAATCCGACGACTTCAGCCGGGTTTGAACCCGCGACCTTGGGCATAGAAATTCAGCATGCTACCAGTTCCGATACCGAAGTCACTTCCCTCAGACAGATGGAAAACTGAATGTTATCTCGTGCAGTGGCGTTGTCATAGCAACTGCTGATGCCTCATCCCTTATCAATTAAAAGTAAAGTTGTCATGGCAACCTCTCTTGGCACTTGGCATTTTCTTATAATTTAAATCATTTTGCTCACTCCGTGGCGTAATGGTGGGTCATATCAAAAATTCTTTCAGACAAACGTTTTAGGTAATTATTGGAGGAATATTCTCCATTTTGTACGGTTTTGATATTGTGCCTATTAAGAGAGATATGATTAATGTTTTCCCGAAAAAACCACTTTTTTCCACCCCTTTGGTCAATGGTTGGTGCTATCAAAAAACTTATTTGACATAAATTTTTGGCACTTATCCGACACATATTATGAACTTTGAATGGATTCGATATTTCACGTATTAAGAGAGTTGTAGCGAAATTTCACTTTTTCGAAAAAAAAAAGCCTCCCATTTTCACCCCCTTCGACCAATTTTGCCCATTAACTAACTCGACCGAGATTTTAAGGGGATACATCATACTAATATATAAAATGAGATGGTGTGTGTCTGTCTTTCTGTCTGTCTGTTACCTAATAACGCAAGAACCACTGGTCCGATTTAAATGAAATTTTGCATGGATGTAGCTGAAATACCAGGTTTACATATAGAATACTTTTAATTTAGATATTGAGCACTATTAAGAAATGGCGACCATTTTAGTGACGTCACTACACCCTTTGGTTTCACAATTTCATATTTCCATATCAAATAAAAAGAGAACGGTAGGAAATAGCAAACTATTGATGGCACATATGAGCTTCAAAATTTAATTTTCTATCCGAAAGGTCCTTATCACTTTTCGTGTATCTCCAACGGTTAGCGAGTAAAACCTACTTTTGTGACGTCACTACACCCTTTGGTTTCAAAATTTCATATTTCCATTTCAAATAAAAAGAGAACGCTAAGAAATAGCAAACTTTTGATGGTAGACACGAGCTTTAGCATTTAATTTTCTATCCAAAAGGTTCTTATCACTTTTCGTCTATCTCCGACGGTTAGCGAGTAAACCTAAATTTGTGCAATAAAACACGGTCAACACCGAGCGGTGCAGTGTATCTCTAGATATATAAATAGAAAATTTGTCTGTTTTTTTTCTGAATTTCTACGGAAATTTGAGTTATTTACACGTTTCAGACTGTTTTATGATAGATGCTCACGAAAATAATGTTTTGGTCTGTCTGCCTGTTTGATTGTCTGTGGACAACTTTGTTCCCTTATAACTCGAGAACGGCTGGGTGTATCAACGTAAAATTTGGTACAGATATCCATCAGAGGCACGACACTAATCATTGATGTAACCCTTTTCCGTACCTCTCATAAAAGGGGGCCTACCCCCTTAAAATGCATGCTGAAATAGGAGTAGAAGGACGAGACAAAGATCATTTTAGCCCCTCGATGTGAGAGACAAAACTCGGGGGCCCCGAAGGGTCCCCGAAATCCACATTTTAAGGCCCTAAAACAAACCGTTTTTGAGATATTCCCAGAAAACTAATTTAATTTAATAAACTAATGAACGAATTCAAGCCGGTAACCATAGCAACAGATTCTCAGAGGTCCATCTATTGCTGTAAGACGCAATGCAATTCCATTAATTACATTGGTGTGAAAGTTTGCAAACGGCTAGAAGGTTATCACGGAACCAAATTAAGCTGTAAAATTCATCAATACGTATAATGCGCTTAAGGGGGTCAAGGGGTACACTAGAATTTTTTCACGCGATTTACACCTCCGGGTGTGGTACGGCAGGTCTATTATATTCCTATCCCTATATTTTATTATTATTATTATTATTATTATTATATTATGGCGTACAACGAGGAGACAAAGCCCCTCGGTGCCAGAAACAAAATTTGGGGGCCCTAAGGGGTCCTCGAAAACTACATTATAAGGCCCTAAAACCAAAAGTATCTGAAATATTCGCAGAAAACTAATTTAATTTAATTTAACAAACTAATGAAGGAATGGAAATCGCTAACCATGACAACATTATCTCAAGGGGTGGCATCCAACTTTCCATCTACTTCTGTAAGAAGTAATGTCACTCCATTTATTACATTTCTGTGAAAGTTTGCAAATGGCTATACGGTTATCACGGAACCAACGTAGACTGTATAATTCATCAATGCAATTAAGGGGGTCAAGGGGTAACCTAGATTTTTTCATGCAATTTTCACTTGCGACATATAGTACAGAAGGTCTATTATATCTCCAAACATTTTCAAAGTGAAATGCCATGCCCTGTGGTTCAGATTCCACGTAAAATGGAGGTCCCGTGGGTTATGATCTCGCGATTAATGGTCACGTAAAACTACAATCTTCCTTTATATCTCCAAACAGCAACATTATTTTCAAAAATTCCTGAATTGAATCAGCATTTTTGCGGCTTTTAGGAATTTGGGCCATTTGAGACTAAAGAACCTGAATTTTCATGCACCACAAGCCTTTATAATTTATGAAAGAGGTCTTCCTGTGTATGGGGACCTAACACAACGTAGAGGGTAATTTTTTATGTGAGGTGTATTCTTTGCGTTTCGTCTACAAGGCTTTTAATTCTATTTCACGTCAAGACGTACACGTTAGGTGAATTTAGTTTGAGAGCAAATTTTAACTAATCTTTTTTTTTTTTGTCGACATACGGGTTCATCGTAAGGATGATTTTGTTTGATACTGTATGGTAGATATACCCATATTTGGATATCTGGGTGATATGTTGTAGACAATAGAATTGTCTGTCTGTCTTTCTGTGTATCTTTATGTACGCCTATAGATCGTGTTCGGAGGCGTGGTGCATCGTAAAATTAGGTATGGTAAACATGAGTCAATACACCAATCATTTATAAAACTCCTCACCGTACTTTTCAAACAGTAGAAGGGTGGATATAGGGAAAAACTTCTCAAAATACATGCTAAAATAGGCGAAATATAAAAATTATCCTAGAAGGACGATCAAAGCATATGTTGCGCTTCTCAATGTGAGACACAAAATAAGCGAGTCTATAAGGGGTCTCCGAAAACCACATTTTAATGCCCTTTAATTAACAGTGTGTGTGATATTCCCAGAAAACTAACTTCGTTCTGATAAAGTTATGAAGGAATGAAAAACCACTAACCATTGCAACAGTAGCTCAATTGATAATGTCTGGTGTTAATATATAACACCGTTCGAAGGACGGGTACTTCTGCTATACTAATATATAAAAATGAGATGGTGTTTGTCTGTCTTTCTGTCTGTCTGTGTGCTACTCAATAACGCAAGAACCACTGGTCCGATTTAAATGAAATTTTGCATGGATGTAGCTGATTTACCAGGTTTACATATAGGATACATTTTATTTCGATATTTTGCACTATTAGAAAATGGCGACCATTTTAGTGACGTCACTACACACTTTAATCAAAACTTCATATTTCCTTATCAAATAAAAAGAGAACGCTAAGAAATAGCAAACTTTTGACGTTATATACGAGCTTCACTTTTCGTTTATCTCCAATGCTTAGCGAGTAAAACCCACATTTATGACGTCACTACACCCTTTGGTTTCAAAATTTGATATTTCCATTTCAAATAAAAAGAGAACGCTAAGAAATAGCAACCTTTTGATGGCATAAATGAGCTTTAGCATTCAATTTTCTATCCAAAAGGTCCTTATCACTTTTCGTGTATCTCCAACGGTTAGCGAGTAAAACCTAAATTTGTGCAATAAAACACGGTCAACACCGAGCGGTGCAGTATATCTCTACATATATAAATAGAAAATTTGTCGGTTTTTTTTTCTGAATTTCTACGGAAATTTGAGTTATTTACACGTTTCAGACTGTTTTATGATAGATGCGTGCGAAAATAATGTTTTGGTCTGTCTGTCTGTCTGTCTGTGGACAACTTTGTTCCCTTATAAATCGAGAACGGCTGGGTGTATCAACGTAAAATTTGGTACAGATATCCATCAGAGGCACGACACTAATCATTCATGTAACTCTTCTCTGTACCTATCATAAAAGGGGACATACCCCCTTAAAATACATGCTGAAATAGGAGTAGAAGGACGAGACAAAGCTCATTTTCAGCCCCTCAATGTGAGAGATGAAACTCGGGGGCCCTAAAAACACATTTTAAGGTCCTACGTCCAACCGTTTTTGAGATATTCCCAGAAAACTAATTTAATTTAATAAACTAATGAACGAATGCAAGCCGATAACCATGGCAACAGATTCTCAGAGGTCCATCTATTGCTGTATGACGCAATGCAATTCCATTAATTACATTAGTGTGAAAGTTTGCAAACGGCTAGATGGTTGTTATGGAACCAAATTAAGCTGGAAATTTCATCAATACGTAAAATGCGCTTAAGGGGGTCAAGGGGTATTCTAGATTTTTTCACGCGATTTACACCTGCGGGTGTGGTATGGCAGGTCTATTATATTCCTACCCCTATATTATATTATTATTATTAGTATTATATTATGGCGTACAACGACGAGACAAAGCCCCTCGGTGCCAGAAATAAAACTCGAGGGTCCTCGAAAACTACATTATAAGGCTCTAAAACCAACAGGTTCTGAAACATTCCCAGAAAACTAATTAAATTTAATTTAACAAACTAATGAAGGAATGCAATTCGGTAACCATGACAACATTATCTCAAGGGGTGGCATCCAACTTTCCATCTATTTCAGTAAGAAGCAATTTATTTCATTTATTACATTTCTGTGAAAGTTTGCAAATATAAGGTTATCACGGAACCAATGTAGACTGTATAATTCATCAATGCAATTAAGGGGGTCAAGGGGTAACCTAGGATTTTTTCATGCAATTTTCACGTGCGACATATAGTACAGAAGGTCTATTATATCTCCAAACAACAACATTATTTTCAAAAATTCCTGAATTGAATCAGCATTTTTTGCGGCTTTTAGGAATTAGGGACATTTGGGACTAAAGAACCTGAATTTTCATGCACCAAAAGCTTTTATAATTTATGGTAGAGTTCTTCCTGTGTATGGGGACCCAACACAACGTAGAGGGTCAGTTTTTATGTGACGTGTATTGCGTTTCATCTACAAGGCTTTCAATTCTATTTCATGTCAGGAAGTACACGTTAGGTGAATTTAGTTTGAGAGCACATTTCAACTAATCTTTTTTCTTTTCTTTTTTTTTGTCGACATACGGGTTCATCGTAAGGATGATTTTCTTTGATACTGTGTGGTAGATATACCCATATTTGGATTTCTGGGTAATATGTTGTAGACAATAGAATTGTCTGTCTGTCTTTCTGTGTATCCTTATGTACGCCTATAACTCATGTTCGGATGCTTGGTGCATCGTAAAATTAGGTATGGTAAACATGAGTCAATACACCAATCATTTATAAAACTGTTCACCGTACTTTTCATACAGTAGAAGGGTGGATATAGGGAAAAACTTCTCAAAATACATGCTAAAATAGGCGAAATATAAAAATTATCCTGGAAGGTCGACCAAAGCATATGTTGCAATTCTCAATGTGAGACAAAAAATTCGCGAGTCTATAAAGAGTCTCCGAAAACCACATTATAAGGCCCTTAAATTAACAGTGTGTGTGATATTCCCAGAAAACTAACTTCGTTCTGTTAAACTTATGAAGGAATAACAAGCCGCTAACCATTGCAACAGTAGCTCAATCGATAATGTCTGGTGCGTCTCTAAAAGCAACAGTACTTAAAAGGGACATAACACCAATAACATTATTATTATTATTATTATAATGTCTGGTGTTAACACCGAATACCGTTCGAAGAACGGGTACTTCTGCTAGTATATAATATTTACAAGTAGCATATTTAAATGCGCAAAAGGTGAAAGTATTTTAAGAAGCCTTTGTCAATTCAAAAAAACAAAGGGAATACATTTTTAAAAAAATGTAAAAAATGTCTCAACTTGCCCCACTCTACCCTATGGCAGACATTTGGTTACATTTTCAATGGAAACGAAAAGGTAAACGATATAGTAGGATGTTTTACCTAAAAAAAGTGTATTCATACTCAGGACACAAATCAAACTTACTGAGGCACAAGTGCAAAAGTAGCCAAAAAAGTATAGTCTGTTTTTTGTGTGTTTAAAGTGGAGGTAAAGAAACCAGTAGTGTCATCCAAATTTGAAGTTCCTTGCAATGAAGCAAATTGTCAGGAACTACTTTCTCCTCAAATGTCTAAATGTGTTGGTTTAACACTATGCTTCATCTAATAAATTAAAAAATAATATTGAAATATCAGCGGATTTGGATAACAGTCATGCGGATGCGGGGCGGATACGGATAACAGTCGTGCGGATTTGGATAACAGTAATGCGGATGCGGGGCGGATGCGGATAACAGTTGTGCGGATGCGGGGCGGATGCGGATAACGTTTTGTTTATCCGCGCAGGGCTCTACTCATAAGCCTTTTTTAGGTAGATTTCATTAGAAAGCTAACTATTGCAATGGGTCCATTTTTCGACTTCAGGAAAATTTCGACATATCTTCGCGTTTCACATCCCCCAGACCCCAAAACCACCGTCAGTTCAAAAGTTTATATATAATTTATGTATGTATATATCATCATACTAATATATAACAAGTAGTTCCGTGAAGAACTATACAGCCTATTTTCATATATCCTACTTATGTTAACTGCCACAATCAACATACAAAATTTCAGTTTAATTGCTGTAACAGATTCGTAGATATTGAGAACCGTCTAAATATTTCAGATGGTCGCCAGGTTGGATTTTTATTTTTGTACTATTACATTAAGATTATTGTGTACGTGTGGTATTCAAACTTCAATCGCATGATTAGAACACAAGAAGTAAAAACGAGATTTTAAAATTACGCACAGCAGCCATCTTGTGATAATGCAAACCATTGAAATAAATTAGATGCCAGTGGATCAACATTTGTATAAGCATTTAACGTGCAACGTTTCACGGCACTCGGATAGTTAATTCGCGAGAAACGTCCATTTAAATATTTATACTTTGCGTCGCCGCCATGTTGGATTTGTGCTCACCAGGTTCCTGAAAGCCCTATAGGTGAACATATGTTCATAGTCTCTATGAACATTAAAAAATTCAGTTTGGTTGCTGTAAAAGATTCATAGATATTGAGAACCGTCTAAATATTTCGGGAGCTCACCATTTAGGAGTGTTATGTGTATAGGCCAAAGAGTTATGTACCATTCAAGGACAATTATTGCCTAGGTTCATAATTCAAACTTTCACTTCGATCGCATGATTACGACACAAGAAATTAAAACTTAATTTTAAAATTTCGCACAGCCGCCATCTTGAGGTTATGTAAGCAATTGAATTAAATTAGATGGCAGTGCATTACAATCTGCAAAATCAATTACTGTACCACATTTCACTGCGCTCAGAGAGTTAAATCACGGGAAAAGTCTATTAAAATATTTTATATTCGCTTGGTCGCCATGTTCGTTTCGTACTTTACAGGTCTATGAAATATACATAGGTATACCTGTATCTGTACCCTTTATCACCGTACAAACTTTCAGGGTGATATCTGTAATAGTTCCGGAGATATAGAATGTCAGTGAAATATTTCGCACAGCCGCCATTTTGAGGTTATGTAAACAATTGAACTAAATTAGACTCCAGTGCATTACAATGTGTATAAACATTTGCTGTACCTAGTTTTATTACATTTAGATAGTTAAATCGCGAGAAAAATCTATTTAAATTTCTCAACTTCGCTTGGCCGCTATGTTGGTTTTGTAGTCACCAGGTTTTTGAAAGTCTCATAGGTGAACTTCTAGTAGTGCCCTTTGTCACCGTACACAATTTCAGGGCGATATCGGTAATAGTTTCGGAGATATTGAATGCTAGTGAAATATTTCGCACAGCCGCCATGTTGGATTGGAGAGACGTAACAAAATTTGAAGGGCACGGTCGAGGTCGCCGGGAATAGTGCTATGAACTTCCCGAGTTTCATTGAAATCGCTCCAGCCGTTTCGATTTTATTAGGGGGGGACACACACACGAATCACACACACACGCACACACACACACACACACACACACACACGCACACACACACGGACAAAAGGTGATCTCATAAGCCTATTTTTTCAAAATTTAAAATAGGCTAAAAATGAGATGGTGTGTGTCTGTCTGTCTGTCTGTCTGTCTGTCTGTTACCTAATAACGCAAGAACCACTGGTCCGATTTAAATGAAATTTTGCATGGATGTAGCTGAAATACCAGGTTTACATATAGGATATATTTAATTTCGATTTTTTGCACTATTAAGAAATGGTGACCATTTTAGTGACGTCACTACACCCTTTGGTTTCAAAATTTCATATTTCCATATCAAATAAAAAGAGAACGGTAGGAAATAGCAAACTTTTGATGGCATATACGAGCTTTGAAATTTAATTTCCTATCCGAAAGGTCCTTATCACTTTTCGTGTATCTCCAACGGTTAGCGAGTAAAACCTACTTTTGTGACGTCACTACACCCTTTGGTTTCAAAATTCCATATTTCCATTTCAAATAAAAAGAGAACGCTAAGAAATAGCAAACTTTTGATGGTATACACGAGCTTTAGCATTTAATTGTCTATCCAAAAGGTTCTTATCACTTTTCGTGTATCTCCGACGGTTAGCGAGTATAACCTAAATTTGTGCAATAAACCACGGTCAAAACCGAGCGGTGCAGTATATCTCTATATATATAAATAGAAAATTTGTGTGTTTTTTTCTGAATTTCTACGGAAGTTTGAGTTATTTACACGTTTAAGACTGTTTTATGATAGATGCGCGCGAAAATAATGTTTTGGTCTGTCTGTTTGTTTGATTGTCTGTGGACAAATTTGTTCCCTTATAACTCGAGATCGGCTGGGTGTATCAACGTAAAATTTGGTACAAATATCCATCAGAGGCACGACACTAATCATTGATGTAACCCTTCTCCGTACCTCTCATAAAAGGGGGCCTACCCCCTTAAAATTCATGCTGAAATAGGAGTAGAAGGACGAGACAAAAATCATTTTCAGCCCCTCGATGTGAGAGACAAAACTCGGGGGCCCTGAAGAGTCCCCGAAATCCACATTTTATGGCCCTAAAACCGACCGTTTTTGAGATATTCCCAGAAAACTAATTTCATTTAATAAACTAATGAACGAATACAAGCCGGTAACCATGGCAACAGATTCTCAGAGGTCCATCTATTGCTGTAAGACGCAATAAAATTCCATTAATTACATTGGTTTGAAAGTTTGCAAACGGCTAGAAGGTTATCACGGAACCAAATTAAGCTGTAGAATTCATCATTACGTAAAATGCGCTTAAGGAGGTCAAGGGGTACAGTAGAATTTTTTCACGCGATTTACATCTCCGGGTGTGGTACGGCAGGTCTATTATATTCCTATCCCTATATTATATTATTATTATTATATTATGGCGTACAACGAGGAGACAAAGCCCCCTAGGTGCCAGAAACAAAACTTGGGGGCCCTAAAGGGTCCTCGAAAACTACATTATAAGGCCCTAAAACCAAAAGTATCTGAAATATTCCCAGAAAACTAATTTAATTTAAAAAACTAATGAAGGAATGGAAATCGCTAACCATGACAACATTATCTCAAAGGGTGGCATCCAACTTTCCATCTATTTCTGTAAGAAGTAATGTCACTCTATTTATTACATTTCTGTGAAAGTTTGCAAATGGCTATACGGTTATCACGGAACCAACGTAGACTGTATAATTCATCAATGCAATTAAGGGGGTCAAGGGGTAACCTAGATTTTTTTCATGCAATTTTCACGTGCGACATATAGTACAGAAGGACTATTATATCTCCAAACATTTGCAAAGTGAAATGCCATGCCCTGTGGTTCAGATTCCACGTAAAATGGAGGTCCCGTGGGTTATGATCTCGCGATTAATGGTCACGTAAAACTACACTCTTCCTTTATATCTCCAAACAGCAACATTATTTTCAAAAATTCCTGACTTGAATCAGCATTTTTGCGGCTTTTAGGAATTTGGGCCATTTGAGACTAAAGAACCTGAATTTTCATGCACCACAAGCCTTTATAATTTATGAAAGAGGTCTTCCTGTGTATGGGGACCTAACACAACGTAGAGGGTAATTTTTTATGTGAGGTGTATTCTTTGCGTTTCGTCTACAAGGCTTTTAATTCTATTTCACGTCAAGACGTACACGTTAGGTGAATTTAGTTTGAGAGCAAATTTTAACTAATCTTTTTTTTTTGTCGACATACGGGTTCATCGTAAGGATGATTTTGTTTGATACTGTATGGTAGATATACCCATATTTGGATATCTGGGTGATATGTTGTAGACAATAGAATTGTCTGTCTGTCTTTCTGTGTATCTTTATGTACGCCTATAGATCGTGTTCGGAGGCGTGGTGCATCGTAAAATTAGGTATGGTAAACATGAGTCAATACACCAATCATTTATAAAACTCCTCACCGTACTTTTCAAACAGTAGAAGGGTGGATATAGGGAAAAACTTCTCAAAATACATGCTAAAATAGGCGAAATATAAAAAATTATCCTAGAAGGACGATCAAAGCATATGTTGCGCTTCTCAATGTGAGACACAAATTCGCGAGTCTATAAGGGGTCTCCGAGAACCACATTTTAAGGCCCTTAAATTGACAGTATGTGTGGTATTCCCTGAAAACTAACTTCGTTCTGATAAACTTATGAAGGAATGGAAAACCACTAACCATTGCAACAGTAGCTCAATTGATAATGTCTGGTGTTAATATATAACACCGTTCGAAGGACGGGTACTTCTGCTATACTAATATATACAAATGAGATGGTGTGTGGCTGTCTTTCTGTCTGTCTGTGTGCTACTCAATAACGCAAGAACCACTAGTCCGATTTAAATGAAATTTTGCATGGATGTAGCTGATTTACCAGGTTTACATATAGGATACATTTTATTTCGATAATTTGCACTATTAAAAATGGCGACCATTTTAGTGACGTCACTACACACTTTAATCAAAACTTCATATTTCCTTATCAAATAAAAAGAGAACGCTAAGAAATAGCAAACTTTTGATGGTACATACGAGCTTCACTTTTCGTTTATCTCCAACGGTTAGCGAGTAAAACCCACATTTATGACGTCACTACACCCTTTGGTTTCAAAATTTGATATTCCCATTTCAAATAAAAAGAGAACGCTAAGAAATACCAACCTTTTGATGGCATACATGAACTTTAACATTCAATTTTCTATCCAAAAGGTCCTTAACATTTTTCGTGTATCTCCAACGGTTAGCGAGTAAATCCTAAATTTGTGCAATAAAACACGGTCAACACCGAGCCGTGCAGTATATCTCTACATATATAAATAGAAAATTTGTCTGTTGTTTTCTGAATTTCTACGGAAATTTGAGTTATTTACACGTTTCAGACTGTTTTATGATAGATGCGTGCGAAAATAATGTTTTGGTCTGTCTGTCTGTTTGTTTGATTGTGGACAAATTTGTTCCCTTATAAATCGAGAACGACTGGGTGTATCAACGCAAAATTTGGTTCAGATATCCATCAGAGGAACGACACTAATCATTGATGTATCTCTTCTCTGAACCTATCATAAAAGGGGGCATACCCCCTTAAAATACATGCTGAAATATGAGTAGAAGGACGAGACAAAGCCCATTTTCAGCCCCTCAATGTGAGAGATAACATTCGGGGGCCCTAAAAACACATTTTAAGGTCCTACTTCCAACCGTTTTTGAGATATTCCCAGAAGACTAATTTCATTTAATAAACTACTGAACGAATGCAAGCCGATAACCATGGCAACAGATTCTTAGAGGTCCATCTATTGCTGTAAGACGCAATGCAATTCCATTAATTACATTAGTGTGAAAGTTTGCAAACGGCTAGATGGTTATTATGGAACCAAATTAAGCTGTAAATTTCATCAATATGTAAAATGCGCTTAAGGGGGTCAAGGGGTATTCTAGAATTTTTTCACGCGATTTACACCTGCGGGTGGGGTATGGCAGGTCTATTATATTCCTATCCCTATATTATATTATTATTAGTAGTATTATATTATGGCGTACAACGACGAGACAAAGCCCCTCGGTGCCAGAAATAAAACTCTAGGGTCCTCGAAAACTACATTATAAGGCTCTTAAACCAACAGTTTCTGAAACATTCCCAGAAAACTAATTAAGTTTAATTTAACAAACTAATGAAGGAATGCAAATCGGTAACCATGACAACATTATCTGAAGGGGGGGCATCCAACTTTCCATCTATTTCAGTAAGAAGCAATTTATTACATTTATTACATTTCTGTGAAAGTTTGCAAATATAAGGTTATCACGGAACCAACGTAGACTGTATAATTCATCAATGCAATTAAGGGGGTCAAGGGGCAACCTAGGATTTTTTCATGCAATTTTCACGTGCGACATATAGTGCAGAAGTTCTATTATATCTCCAAACAACAACATTATTTTCAAAAATTCCTGAATTGAATCTGCATTTTTTGCGGCTTACGGAATTTGGGCCATTTGAGACTAAAGAACCTGAATTTTCATGCACCACAAGCTTTTATAATTTATGAAAGAGGTCTTCCTGTGTATGGGGACCCAACACAACGTAGAGGGTCAGTTTTTATGTGACGTGTATTGCGTTTCATCTACAAGGCTTTCAATTCTATTTCATGTCAGGAAGTACACGTCAGGTGAATTTAGTTTGAGAACACATTTCAACTAACCTTTTTTCCTTTTTTTTTTTGTCGACATACGGGTTCATCGTAAGGATGATTTTCTTTGATACAGTGTGGTACATATACCCATATTAGGATTTCTGGGTGATATGTTGTAGACAATAGTATTGTCTGTCTGTCTTTCTGTGTATCCTTATGTACGCCTATAACTCATGTTCGGATGCTTGGTGCATCGTAAAATTAGGTATGGTAAACATGAGGCAATACACCAATCATTTATAAAACTTTTCACCGTTCATTTCATACAGTAGAAGGGTGGATATAGGGAAAAACTTCTCAAAATACATGCTAAAATAGGCGAAATATAAAAATTATCCTAGAAGGACGACCAAAGAATATGTTGCACTTCTCAATGTGAGACACAAAATTCGCGAGTCTATAAAGGGTCTCCGAAAACCACATTATAAGGCCCTTAAATTAACAATGTGGGTGATATTCCCAGATCACTAACTTCGTTTTGATAAACTTATGAAGGAATGACAAGCCGCTAACCATTGCAACAGTAGCTCAATTGTTAATGTCTGGTGCGTCTCTAAAAGCAACAGTACTTAAAAGGGACGTAACACCAATAACATTATTATTATTATTATTATTATTATTATTATTATGTCTGTTGTTAACACCGAACACCGTTCGAAGAACGGGTACTTCTGCTAGTATTATATAAAAAATTCTAAGTGATTGGTGCAAAATTACGACAGTTATCGTGTCCACAAGAAACTGATATACATATATACATATATATATATATATATATACATACATAAATTATATATAAACTTTTGAACTGACGGTGGTTTTGGGGTCTGGGGGATGTGAAACGCGAAGATATGTCGAAATTTTCCGGAAGTCGAAACATGGTACCCATTGCAATAGTTAGCTTTCTAATGAAATCTACCTAAGAATTGCAGAATTTGGGTCAAACATTTAACCGAATTCGCAATAGCAAAGTATAAATGTGTTTTGTTCCAAGAAATAGTACATTATGCCACGAGCCTATAATGGGAAAAATTAAGACATGAGTATGTTTATAAAACGAGCGAAGAAAATTTTATATTCCATACGAGTGTCTTAATTACCATAATAGGCGAGTTGCATACTACTGTTTATGTTCGACCCTGACTATTATATGTCAGAATACTGTACTATAATGAGGCTCATTATCACACTATTTTTAGCCTATTTTCAATTTTGAAATAATAGGCTTATGAGATCACCTTTTGTCCGTGTGTGGGTGTGTGTGAGGTGTGTGTGTGTTCCCCCTAATAACGTTTAAACGGCTGGAGCGTCTTCAATAAAACTCGGTAAGTTCATAGCACTATTCCGGGCGACCCCGACCGTGCCCTTCAAATTTTGTTACGTCTCACCAATCCAACATGGCGGCTGTGCGAAATATTTCACCAGCATTTAATATCTCCGAAACTATTACCGATATCACCCTGGAATTTATAACGGTGATAAAGGGAACTACTAGAAGTTCACCTATGTGACTTTTGAAAAACTGGTAACTACAAAACCAACAAGGCGGCCACACGAATTTGCAACATTTAAAAATAGACGTTTCTCGCGATTTAACCAACCAAACTCAATAAAACTTGGTACAGTATATGTTTATACACATTGTAATGCACCGACATCTAACTTCGTTCAATTGTTTACATAACAACAAGATGGCGGTTTTGCGAAATATTTCACCGGCATTCTATATCTCTGAACCTATTAGCGGTATCACCCTGAAATTTTGTACGGAAATAAAGGGCACTACTGGGTGATCATCTATAAGACTTTCAAAAACCGGTTAACTACAAAACAAACATGGCGGCCAAGTGAATTTGAAAATTTTCAATAGACCTTTCTCGCGATTTAATGTTCCAAACGCAATGAAATCTCGTACAGGAAATGTTTGTACACATTGTAATGCACTGGTATCTAATTTAGTTCAATTGTCAACATAACCTCAAGATGGCAGCTTTGCGAATTTTAAAATTAAGTTTTTATTTCTTGTGTCGTAATCATGCGATCGAAGTGAAAGTTTGAATAACGAACCTACGTAATAATTTTCCTTTAATGGTACAAGACTCTATGGCCTATACATTGAACAATCCAACATGGCGACCATCCGAAATATTTAGACGGCTCTGAATATCTACGAATCTATTATAGCAATCAAACTGAATTTTTTAATGTTCATAGGGGCTATGAACTTAAGTTCACCTATAGGACTTTAAATAACCTGGTGATCACAAATCCAACATGGCGGCGACGCGAATTATAATTATTCACGTGGACGTTTCTCGCAATTTAACCATCCGAGTGCAGTGAAGCTTGGTACAGTAAATCCTTATACGAATGTTAATCAACTGGCATCTAATTTATTTCAATTGTTTCCATTACCACAAGATGGCAGCTGTGCGAAATTTTAAAGTATCCTTGTTACTTCTTGTGTCCTAATTATGCGATTGAAGTTTGAATGCTACACGTACACAATAATCTTCATGTAACAGTACATAACTCTAGCACCTACGTATATAAAATCCAACATGGCGACCATCCGAAATATTTAGTCGGTTCACAATATCTACGAATCAATTACAGCAACCAAACTGAAATTGCGTATGTTGATAGTGGCAGTTAACATATGTAGGATATATGAAAATAAGCTGTATAGTTCTTCACGGAACTACTTGTTCAATTATGAAACAGTTTCTCCCACCAATCAGAGCTCAAGAAACAGTTGTTTGACCAATTAGATAATTAGATGCGCTGAGTTCCACGGCCATCTAATTTAAATTTCACTGCCTTGCCTAGTGTCATAGTATGGTAATCGAGGAGGCCATGGTCAAATACAAGGCATTCTCTGCGTCTCATGCGCCCTGTTCAGTACATAAAACTGGCGAAATCTCGACAGATATTTATGAATATTTATGTTCGAACATAAAATAGTTATAATAATTATCGTCGAACCTCAACAGTCGTATGCAACTCGCCTATAATGGTAATTAAGCTACTCGTATGGAAATTATAAAACTCGCATACAGTCGTTTTATAAACATACTCATGTCTTAATTATTGCCATTATAGGCTCGTTGCTTAATGTAGGCTACTATTATGTTCAACGATAATTATAACTTTATTATATGTTCTAACATAAATATTCATAAATATCTGTCGAGATTCTGTCGGTTGAATTCTTCTTCTTGGGAATTGTGTGGGCTCAGCATTTGCTCTCTACCCAATAACGAATCCCAAAGCTTTGTAGCATTGTTTATCCTGAACTAGCACCAACGGATAGCGCACAGATACTATGTTGGATCAGTTTGTTATTTTGATCAAATAACGCAAAATAGGCTGTTACAAACGCTTTAAAATTAAAATGTAACGTATTATCAACTAGTTATTCTTCAAATTCGATGCGTATAGAATTTCAACTGAAGGCAAATCAATTGAGTCCCAAATAGAACAGTTATGACATCTGGCGGAAATGTTTCGCATTAGAAATCCATTTACTGAACTGAACTGGATTATAATTTACGTAGAACTAATGGCATACGTCTGCTTCCTCCATGACGTTCTGGTGTGTTTATGTCAACAACAGCATTCACTAAAATTGTCGGCGAAATCTTTCGAATATGTAGAAATTGGAGTTGCGGTTATTAACGTACCGTGCTATTTCTTTTTCCAATATTACCCAGTTTGTTTATGCAATTTAACTATAATGGCTGATCCAATATTGGCTTCATTTTAGGTAGATTTCATTAGAAAGCTAACTATTGCAATGGGTACCATGTATCGACTTCCGGAAAATTTCGACATATCTTCACGTTTCACATCCCCTAGACCCCAAAAACACCGTCAGTTAAAAAGTTTATTTATAATTTATGTATATATTGTACCCTAAAATCCTATGCTAACATTTCAGTGTTCATATTATTCTTTTCATTGGGCATAACTTTATGTTATTTGAAGGAAGTTCTGGCTAGCTTGATGAAGGCCGTGATGCTCAGAGAGCCGAGACATGTCACAACTCTGGAGACAAGAAGTCTGGACAATCTATTTTTGGCTCGCACCTTGCGAACAAGGAAACTGAGGTAAGTCGTCATAGCTTGAACGCACGTTGGCAGACGTTTCCTGGTGTAGGACAGCGAAGGTTGAATGCGCACGGGGTCTCCGCGCTGATTGACGTCACGAAGAGGTGTGACCATGAACATAATGCTTAAAAAGGATTTGAACTTGTGACCAATGAAAGGCGAATGCTTAGCGTGGCGCGAATCTAGAGGTACCCACGTGACAGTGAATTAATAGATCCTACGATGAAATATTCTCCGCAATAGTATGGCTGTAATGTGCGAATTTTTACAAGACTTTTGATATGTGTTCAAACGTGATAGGACAATTTTATCGATTTATTGAGGAGCGAATCTCCCCTCTCCTAAAGATTTGAGTGATTGAATGAATACTGGGAGCCGAGCAACATTAAACGACACTCGATTTTACGAATCTGACTGCGAAGCCATGCCGGTCTGTAGAGCGATTAGGACTCTGACTTTTACTTGTGTTTGTGACTAAAACTTAGTAAGTTGTGTGCCGAGCAACATATTGCAATTTTAGTGAGTACTTAAGTGGTTCTTACACCACGAAGTCAGGGCAAGTCTTCGATACTGCTATAGGACTCTTGTGTGAATATAGTAGCACAAATAAGCAGTTATATATTTTTGATATTAACCATTACACACTTTCATTCAGCATCAAGATGACGACCGACGACAGAAGGAACATGGTATCATCAGCAACGTCTTCAAGAGGTGTATCGATGGAAGGCTAGGTGCATAAGATGGGATGATGATGAGGTCATTTCCATGGCATCCGGACTAGACGCAGATGTGTTGAGTAAAAATTTGAATTAATTCATTTTGATGGGTTAAAAAAATTCGCGTATAACTGGAATATTGTATATTTTGTATATAACTTTGTTTTGTGTGCGTATATGTAGATTCTGCCAGCATAATATTTTAAATAGCGGTACGTGACAATTTTGCTGATTTATTGCATTTAATATTCTATTGGCACTTGCTGATGTTTGATTTGTTATTATTAGAGTACAAGTTTTTCAAGTTGTTGTGTACTTGAAAGCCCTGTACTTAAGAGGTTAATTATCACGGAAACGTTAGATAAGCGGTGACAAGTGGGACTTTATAATATTAATGTCAGGTCTGGTTTGGGAATTCTGATATTTACGATGGTTATGCAAATGCAGTGATTTTGTCCTTTGTAATTTAAGCAACAGTAGTTGCACGGGAGGAATTTCTACCTCACCGTATTTGATGTTTTATAGCTTCAGTTCTGATCTGTGGTACCAGTTGGGTCTTTTTGACAAGCTATATTATGTGTGTGTGCTACGGTGTGATACTACATGAGAGCTGGCGGGGATGTGATATCCAGTGCCGTTGCTATTACTTTTCAGGGTACGTGACCTATGGGGCGTATTTGCTGAGATTGAATCTTGATATCCCAGGTAGGGATTTTGTGTTTTTAAGAACGATGAATTTATTATGTCGCGATTACAGGAGCTGCGAGACTTCTACGAGGATTCAGGCTTTGGGCTTGAATAATATTATTATGCACACACATGGCACCGATTCAGCGCTTGTTTGACTTTGGACCCAGAATTGGAATGTTTATTAGGCATCCGGCATTGTGCTGAGATATTAGGCCCATAAATTGTATAAATGTCTTGCTTAACGATGCGTAAATACTTTTATTGAATTAAGGGATTAGATGCCCACGCCGCTTTGTCTAAAGATTTTTCGTCGTATTAATCGGAGTGTTATTGTGCTTGTCCATTTGGCATTGCATTTCATGTCATTTATTGCTGTAAGCATTCTTGTTGTGTGACCGGCGTCGGCCGTGTGAATTTAATGTAATTATCGGGACGCATTCGGCGGTTCTTTCTGTTTTGCCGTGTCACGTAGTGCTCTGTTTTGAGTAAATGGCATAAGACCTGCTTACAGGCCGCTTGTAATCTGTAAATATCAATTCGTGATATTATGTGTTTATTTTGTAAAGGGTTAGTGCATGCCGGCATATATATTAATTTGTCTTAACCATTCTGTATACTTTCCAGTAGTGACGTGATTAATTATCCCACAGACAGGAGTTCACGGCCCAGTCGTATGTAGCGCACGGAAGTGAATTCCGGTCTAAGTACTCAACTAATCAAGGTGTAGTTCGAAAACGTATAGCGCGGCACATAATGAAAATGAAAATCCACAGCCTGCTTCCAGTCTCCGACCGGGTCAGGAATGGAATGAATGAAGCCCCCATCTAGCGGCGAGGATATGAACTGTGCCGGCTGCCGAGGCCTGACGCACTCCTCTGGGGCAATGATTAAATGAATGACAGATGAAATGAAATGATAGTGGAGAGTGTTGCTGGAATGAAATTTTTTTGACAGGGAAAACCGGAGTACCCGGAGAAAAACCTGTCTGCCTCCGTTTTGTCCAGCACAGATCTCACATGGAGTGACCGGGATTTGAACCACGGACTCAGCGGTGAGAGGCCGGCGTGCTGCCGCCTAAGCCACGGAGGCTCGCGGCACATAATATTGTATTTTATTTCAGGTATTTTTATTTTGTTTGTTCATTATGTAAATTTTTGTATCGTGATGTGTTAGATCACGTGGGTTTAAGGCTGTCTAAGCCAAGTGTTTAGATAATTCTATTTAAACTGACATGCAGATCAGTTATTCATTTTATTAGCTGTTGTGGTGAGTGGCAATTTTGTCAACATGGGCAAAAGGAGCTTCCGTCTCACAGCTGACGTTGGCAGATCGCCAGTCCTCATACACGCTAAGTGGGTTGATGAACTCCCAGCTGTTACTCCTAACAGACGGTAGGGTCATCAGCACACGAAAGGGAGGCTATATTTGTTCTATGGCTGATTCAGTACCGGTATTAAATTGTATTTTGTTTTAACCTGTCATTTTTATTATTCATAACATTAGAACCATATGGACCCTGGAAACTTTATGAGAGGCATGTTCTATAAACCAATAGCGACCGATCATGACCCCGCAGTTTTCTCGTGTAATGTCATCTCTTCCAAAGGGCACAATATATATAACTTTCTTGTGGACAGGATAGCTACCGCAATTTTTCAGCAATCACTTTGAAATTTTTACCGAATATTTATACCTATAAAATCTCGGTCGAGTTCGTTACTGGGCTAAATCGGTCGAAGAGGGTGAAAATGGGGAGCTTTTTTCAAAAAGTGATATATTGCTATACCTCTTAAAATGTGAAATATCGAATCCATTCAAAGTTCATACTATGTGTCGGATAAAGCCCAAAAATTTATATTTGAAGAGTTCTTTTTATAGCACCAACCATTGTCCAAAGGGGTGGGAAAAAGTGGGTTTCTCGGGAAACATTAAACATATCTCTCTTAATAGGCACAATATCAAAACCGTACAAAATGGACAATATTCCCCTAATAATTATCTAAAACTTTTGTCTGAAAGAATTTTTGATATGACCCACCATTACGCCAAGGGAAGAGAAAAATGATTTCGGAATTATAAGAAGATGCCAAGAGCCATCAGAGGTTGCCATGGCAACACTACTAAATTGATGAGGGATGAGCCAACAGACGTTGCCATGACAACGCACTTGCACAAGATCAGATTCAGATTTCCATCTGACTTAGTGTGAAGCGGCTTCGGTGACGTAACTGGTAGCATGCTGAACTTCTATGCCCAAGGTCGCGGGTTCAAAGCCGGCCGAAGTCGTCGGATTTTCTAAGAGCGCTAAAAATCCCTCAGTATGCCTTCCTTTGGAGGGGAAGTTCCAACGTTCGTTGCGAGTTGCTGGTTGCGGTTGCATCTTGTAGCCAAGTTCACAGCTAGGTGTCCTTGACGGTAGTATCTGGTAGCAACATTAGTAACTACTGCTTGAAATTGACCGTCTGCAGTCCTTACCTGAATTACAGACTAATACAGCCATCACAATTCACACCGTTTATCAGACAGATTCTACACTCACCCAAAGTACACGGGGTTACATGACCACGTTGTCGCAGCCCCTAAACTGAGGAACCAACCAAAATCTCTGCGGGAGATATAATTTTGCGTGAAGAAGTAACAGACCGTTACAAAGTTACACATCAGTGTCGAAACCTTGCATAAGGACAGTGTGACCACAAGTATAAATAAAAATGGACCACAAATGACAAGAAGGTTACCGTCCCCATAAGACAATAAAATGTTTAAAATATGCATAAAATGACAAAAAACAAAGTAAATTTAGCTCCAATTATAAAATACTTTCTCGCAATATATGAGGTCTGATCCTTCTACGAAAACCTGCATATTCTGCCTATTTTCGCCTATCCCCAAGTTTGTCCGGTGAAATCTATCTCCGCCTTCCGGCGTGCCGAGAGGACTTTTTTCAACTTTCAAATCATGTAATTTATGTCCGACATGTTGGATTTCGAGAGTATGTCAAAAGCTATCCTTACCTAATTGGTCAATGAATGAAAATATTAAGCTCTGATTGGTTGGAAATACTGTGTTATATTGAAAAGTAGTGCATTTATGACCCCCATTATGATACAGTTCTCTGACATATAATATTTACATATCGACATCGTCGACTATAAAATATTTTTCAAGATTAAACAGCAAGGCAAAACTGTTCCGTCCACACCTTCTTTCTGTGTCCACTTTCCTCTGTGTACTGCACGACATGATTGTATTAGTAGCTTGTGCTCCACAACAATATAAATTACTATACGCCAGTATAGACTATTACAGAACTAGCACAATAAAAACGCACAGTAATTCCAATGCTATTCGCGGGAAAACATAGCAACTGTGGTCTTACCGATCCAAGACTGACTCTAATACTCCGATCCTTAACAGGGTTGTTGTTTGAGTCGTCAGTATTTTGACTGGTTTGATGCAGCTTTCCATACCTCCCTGTCCTGAGCTAATCGTTTCACCTCTACATAGCTACCACAACCTACATCCGAGGCATATTCTAACCTTGGTCTACCCCTACATTTCTTGCCCTCGATCCTTCCTTCCATAACAAAGCTTGCTATTCCTGAGGGTCTTAGTGTGTGTCCTACCAACCTATCTCTTCACTTTATTAGCAGTCGCCAGAAACATCCCTTCTCTCCCACTCGTCTTAATACCTCTTCATTTGTAAACCTATCTACCCATCTGATCTTCATCATTCTCCTGTAACACCACTTTTCAAACGCTTCAATTCTCCTCTTTTCTGCTGCCCCAACAGTCCAAGTTTCACTTCCATAGAGTGCCTCGCTCCAGACAAAGACCTTCAAAAATGACTTCCTAATACCTAAATCTATATTCGATGTCAACAGATTCCTATTCTGTAGAAATGCTTTCTTTGCCTGTGCCAATTTACTTATTATATCTTCTTTGCTTCGTCGATCACTTAACAGGGAGCCAGAGTGAATCGATGATTTATCTATCTATGCAGGAGCACGATCCATCATTCCGAGTACAGCACTTTATTAAATATATTTATTATTATATTATTAGCCTACTTTTCAAATTCTGCAAAAATGAGGAAAAAGTAGACTTATGAGATCGGGAAAATGTGTGTCTGTCTGTCTGTCCTTCTGTCTGGCTGGCTGGCTGTGTGTGTGACCCCCCCTATCAACTCCTAAACGGCTGGAACAATCGAAACAAAATTTGGTAGGAGTAAAGATATATACATGAATATCTCACGGCCATATTTGAAAATGATGTCAGTGCTACCAACTGCTGAAAAATCGCAATTGAAATTTGAGCTCCATGTTGGATATCATGGAAGGTATGAATGGGAGCTATTTCAAAATTGGCACACGTATAGATAATAATATTGCAGTTTAATTTCCAGGAGGCCATACATAGCAGTGTTGCCAAAATGATTATAAGCTTGCTGATAGGTCCAATATTTAAATGCATATAACTTCTACACTATCAATTGGAATTCAACCAAATTTCGTATGTACTATGTGTACATACACAGATATGAATGAGCAAATTCTTAAGAGCCACCAGGGCTGCCAACTGTTAATAAATGCACTCCCTATTGTTTTTAACCAAATACCAATATATCAGAAAGTATGCAAGCCGACAGCTTTAAACTATGCACACGCATAGTACCTGACATTCTATATTAATTTGGAGTAACTTATATACGTCAGTGCTACCAACATGAAACTAAGCCTGCTGAGAGGTCCAACTTTAAATACATGTAACTTCTATACTATCATTTGGATTTCAACCAAATTTCGTGTGTGCTATATGTACCATAAAATGCCGATTCTTAAGAGTAACCAGGACTGCCAACTGTTAATAAATACTGTCTCTATTTTGTTACCCTGATATCAATATATCAGAAAGTATGCAAGCCAATAGCTCTAAGCTTTGCGCACATATAGTACCTGGCATTCTAGATTAATTTGGAGTAACTAATATAGGCCTACGCCAGTGCTGCCAGCATGATTCTAAGCCTGCTGATAGGTCCAATTTTAAAATGCATGTAAATTCTCTACTAACTAATGGATTTCATTCTAAATTGACACAACAATATATCATATTATTTCAGATTATTTCTGACCAATACATGTATGCCATTGATGGCAACATGATTTTACGCGCGCTGTTAGATGCAATGTTTAACTGCATGGAACGTCCATGCTATCCATTGGATTTCAACCAAATTTTGTATTCTGTACCTTAAGAGATGGAACTAAGAATATACTCAGTCACCAGGGTGCCAACTGTAGTTCACTATTAGTCTACATTATGCCAGGTATACAGTATTTCGAACTAATTAGAAATTTCGATATTACCAACTTAATTTCGTCATTATTCTAGATAGATCCATTTAGATTAATCATTGGCATGAATCTTAAATTTTAAGAAAAGTCGGCTCTTTAGTTCGTCACGGAACTTCTTGTTTTTCATTATGAAACAGTTTCTCCCACCAATCAGATCTCAAGAAACAGTTGTGTGACCAATTAGGTAAGGATAGCATCGCACCTGCACTGACTTCCAAGGCCTTCTATTTTAAATTTCACTGCGTGGCTTCTAGTGTCATAGTGGGGTATTCCAGGAGGCCATGGTATTCTCTGCGTCCCATGCGCTCTGTTCAGTACATGAAACTGGCGAAATCTCGACAGATATTTATGGATATTTATGTTCGAACATAAAATAGTTATAATTATCGTCGAACATAAACAGTCGTATGCAACTCGCCTATAATGGTAATTAAATCACTCGTATGGAAATTATAAACATACTTAATTATTGTTTATAGGCTCGTTGCATAATGTAGGCTACTATTATTTAGGATTAGCCAGATACAAATTTGTGTGTCTCTACATTGACGTTGAGAAAAATGGTTTGTGGTTATCTCAGTAATGATCTAACATATTCCGTCTTTAGGAAAGCGGGAAATTTGAGAACAAGAGGGACCTAATATGTAACTGTAACATTGCGAATAATTTTCTTTGAATTATTCAAATTTAATTCTTCTCGCATTTCATGGCGGGCCAGGAGAAATTTTTCGGTTGGCCGGATGTGGATCACAGGCCCTGAGAAGCCCTGATGTATATATACGAGGCCCATCCAGAAAGTAAGTTTCCCTATTTTTATACCCACAGAAAACATAGTTACTTGAAACACATTGTTGGCACCAGATACAGCAGTGATTGAGTTATTTTGCGACATAATTACCACCAGAATTGAGACACCTGTAATACCGTGGGATTAACTTGTATATTCCTGTGTCGCAGAAGTCAAGGTTGGTTGGTTCGTTAGTTTAGTGGCTGCGACAATGTGGTCATGTAACCCCGTGTACTTTGGGTGTGTGTAGAATTTGTCTGATAACCGGTGTTAATTGTGATGGCTGTATTAGTGTGTGTTATCTGTGATTCAGGTAGAAGGACTGCAGACGATTAATTTGTTCAAGTAGTTCTTACTTTTGCTACCAAATGCTACCATCCACGACACTTAGCTGCGGACGTGTCTGCTAAATGCCGTCGCTGTCAGCACCTGGCGGCGAACGTTGGAACTAATATAGCGGTATCAAACTAGCCTAAAAAATTTAGCTTCCATAAGTGTAGTTAGTGGAAGGTTCTTTTACATGCCATAAATCTATGACATGGGACCACCGGCTTTACTTACCCTCCATAGGAAGGCATATTGAGGGATTTTTAACGCTCTTAAAAATCCGATGGCTTCGGCCAGGTATGAACCCGCGATCATGGGCATAGTAGCTCAGCATGCTACCGACTACACCACCGAAGCCGCTGTCGTAGAAGTCTGCCGCCTGGGAATGGAACCAGTGTGATATTCGTCTTCTGCTCTTCGTCAGTGTGAAAATGCTGACCGGAGGACAGGAATTTTTTGAAGTGCAAGAAAAGATGGAAATCACCGGGAGCAAGATCAGGACTGTACGGTGGATCATCAAACAGCTCCCAGCCGAGCAGTTGTTGTGCACTGAGCCGTATGCGGTCGAGCATTGTCATGGATCAGCACATCTGCACTGAGCTTTCCACGCCTGTTGTTTTAAATGGTCCGTCGCATTAAGTAACTATATCACAAACCAGACCTCGCAGGCGACGGGAACAGAATAAGAGCCGCCATTTTGAGTCACTGCTGGTGCGTTACGGACACCAGTCAGGCCTTGTTTGGCCGGTATATGATTGCTACGTCATAGATCTGTCACGCATGCTCATAATTCCTGGCTAAATACGTTTAGTTTAAAAGAAAATAAGTATTTTAGTTGCATTGCTGTAATAGATTGAGAACCGTCTAAATATTTCGGATGGTCACCATGTTGGATTTTATACGTATATGTAGTGCTTAGAATTATGTACAATTTCATGTAGATTATTGTGTAGGTGTATTATTCAAACTTCCATCGCTTAATTAGGACACAAGGAATATAAACGAGATTTTAAAATTTAGCACAGCCATCACCTTGTGGTTATAAAACAATATTGAAATAAATTAGATGCCAGTGGATTACATTTCTATAAGCATAGACCGCACCAGGTTTCACTGCGCTTGGATGGTTAAATCGCGAGCAATGTCCATTTAAATATTCAAATTTCACGTCGCCGCCATGTTGGATTTGTGCTCACCAGGTTATTGAAAGTTACATGGGTGAAATTATGTTTAAAGCCTCTATCAACATGCAAAATTTCAGTTTGATTGCTTTCATAGATTAGACTAATAGATATTGAGAACCGTCTAAATATTTTGGATGGTCGCCATATTGGATTTTAATATATTTAGGCCATAGAGTTTTGTAGGCCTACTATTAAATGACGATTATTGCTTAGGTTCGTTATTCAAACGTTGACTTCGATCACAAGATTAGAACACAAGAAATAAAAATGTAATTTTAGAATTTCACACAACCGCCGCCATCTTGAGTTTATCTAATCAATTGAACTAAATTAGATGTCAGTGCATTAAAATGTGTATACACATTTGCTGTACCAAGTTTCACTGCGTTTGGGTGGTTACATCGCGAGCAAAGTCTATTTAAATGTTTCAACTTCGCTTGGCCGGCATGTATTATTTCTCATCTCGATAGACTACAGGGTGAGTCACATAAAACTTGCCCTGCATATATTTCGGTCATTTTGAACACAAACTTTGAAGGCCAGTGTGCTCTTGACTTGTCTGACTCCACATAAGGAGTGTATTCACGTTTGTTTTCTTTCGTTTGCCGGCCCCGTAGTGTTGGGGAAGCGCACCTGCCTCACACCCGGAGGCCCCAGGTTCGATTCCCGGCTCCGTCAGGGATTTTAGAAACTGACGTGAGAGCTGGAACGGGGTGCACTCAGCCTCGTCAGGACTATTGAGTAGCTGTCTGACAGTGAGGCAGCGCCCCGATCACGAAAACCAAGATTAACGGCCGAGGGGACCCGATGCGCTGATCACACGTCACCCCAATATCTGCAGGTCAAATGGCTGGGCAACGGTCGCTTGGTGGGCCTAGGCCCTTCACGGGCTGTAGTGCCAAGGGTTATTATTATTATTATTATTATTATTATTATTATTATTATTATTACTAGCAGAAGTACCCGTTCTTCGAACGGTGTTCGGTGTTAACACCAGACATAATAATAATAATAATAATAATAATAATGTTATTGGTGTTACGTCCCTTTTAAGTACTGTTGCTTTCAGAGACGCACCAGACATTAACAATTGAGCTACTGTTGCAATGGTTAGCGGCTTGTCATTCCTTCATAAGTTTATCAAAACGAAGTTAGTGATCTGGGAATATCACCCACACTGTTAATTTAAGGGCCTTATAATGTGGTTTTCGGAGACCCTTTATAGACTCGCGAATTTTGTGTCTCACATTGAGAAGTGCAACATATTCTTTGGTCGTCCTTCTAGGATAATTTTTATATTTCGCCTATTTTAGCATGTATTTTGAGAAGTTTTTCCCTATATCCACCCTTCTACTGTATGAAATGAACGGTGAAAAGTTTTATAAATGATTGGTGTATTGACTCATGTTTCCCATACCTAATTTTACGATGCACCAAGCATCCGAACATGAGTTATAGGCGTACATAAGGATACACAGAAAGACAGACAGACAGACAATTCTATTGTCTACAACATATCACCCAGAAATCCTAATATGGGTATATCTACCACACTGTATCAAAGAAAATCATCCTTACGATGAACCCGTATGTCGACAAAAAAAAAGGAAAAAAGGTTAGTTGAAATGTGTTCTCAAACTAAATTCACCTGACGTGTACTTCCAGACATGAAATAGAATTGAAAGCCTTGTAGATGAAACGCAATACACGTCACATAAAAACTGACCCTCTACGTTGTGTTGGGTCCCCATACACAGGAAGACCTCTTTCATAAATTATAAAAGCTTGTGGTGCATGAAAATTCAGGTTCTTTAGTCTCAAATGGCCCAAACTCCGTAAGCCGCAAAAAATGCAGATACAATTCAGGAATTTTTGAAAATAACGTTGTTGTTTGGAGATATAATAGAACTTTTGCACTATATGTCGCACGTGAAAATTGCATGAAAAAATCCTAGGTTGCCCCTTGACCCCCTTAATTGCATTGATGAATTATACAGTCTACGTTGGTTCCGTGATAACCTTATATTTGCAAACTTTCACAGAAATGTAATAAATGTAATAAATTGCTTCTTACTGAAATAGATGGAAAGTTGGATGCCACCCCTTGAGATAATGTTGTCATGGTTACCGATTTGCATTCCTTCATTAGTTTGTTAAATTAAACTTAATTAGTTTTCTGGGAATGTTTCAGAAACTGTTGGTTTTAGATCCTTATAATGTAGTTTTCGAAGACCCTCGAGTTTTATTTCTGGCACCGAGGGGCTTTGTCTCGTCGTTGTACGCCATAATATAATACTAATAATAATAATATAACATAGGGATTGGAATATAATAGACCTGCCATACCACACCCGCAGATGTAAATCGCGTGAAAAAAATCTAGACTACCCCTTGACCCCCTTAAGCGCATTTTACGTATTGATGAAATTTACAGCTTAATTTGGTTCCATAATAACCATCTAGCCGTTTGCAAACTTTCACACTAATGTAATTAATGGAATTGTATTGCGTCTTACAGCAATAGATGGATCTCTGAGAATCTGTTGCCATGGTTATCGGCTTGCATTCGTTCATAGTTTATTAAATTAAATTAGTTTTCTGGGAATATGTCAAAAACGGTTGGACGTAGGACCTTAAAATGTGCTTTTAGGGCCCCCGAGTTTTGTCTCTCACATTGAGGGGCTGAAAATGAGCTTTGTCTCGTCCTTCTACTCCTATTTCAGCATGTATTTTAAGGGGGTATGCCCCCTTTTATGAGAGGTATAGAGAAGAGTTACATCAATGATTAGTGTCGTGCCTCTGATGGATATCTGTACCAAATTTTACGTTGATACACCCAGCCGTTCTCGAGTTATAAGGGAACAAAGTTGTCCACAGACAATCAAGCAAACAGACAGACAGACCAAAACATTATTTTCGTGCGCATCTATCATAAAAGAGTCTGAAACGTGTAAATAACTCAAATTTCCGTAGAAATTCAGAAAAAAACCAGACAAATTTTCTTTTTTAGGTAGATTTCATTAGAAAGCTAACTATTGCAATGGGTACCATGTTTCGACTTCCGGAAAATTTCGACATATCTTCGCGTTTCACATCCCCCAGACCCCAAAACCACCGTCAGTTCAAAAGTTTATATATAATTTATGTATATATGTATATATCAGTTTCTTGTGGACACGATAACTGCCGTAATTTTGCACCAATCACTTTGAATTTTTTACATAACATGTATCCCTATAAAATCTCGGTCGAGTTCGTTAATGGGCAAAATCGGTCGAAGGGGGTGAAAATGGGGGTCTTTTTTCGAAAAAGTGAAATTTCGCTATAACTCTCTTAATACGTGAAATATCGAATCCATTCAAAGTTCATAATATGTGTCGGATAAGTGCCAAAAATTTATGTCAAATAAGGTTTTTGATAGCACCAACCATTGACCAAAGGGGTGGAAAAAAGTGGGTTTTTCGGGAAACATTAATCATATCTCTCTTAATAGGCACAATATCAAAACCGTACAAAATGGACAATATTCCTCCAATAATTACCTAAAACTTTTGTCTGAAAGAATTTTCGATATGACCCACCATTACGCCACGGAGTGAGCAAAATGATTTAAATTATAAGAAAATTCCAAGTGCCAAGAGTGGTTGCCATGACAACTTTACTTTTAATTGATACGGGTTGAGCCATCAGCAGTTGCTATGACAACGCCACTGCACGAGATCACATTCTGTTTTCATATGTCTGTGGGAAGCGACTTCGGTATCGGAACTGGTAGCATGCTGAACTTCTATGCCCAAGGTCGCGGGTTCAAACCCGGCTGAAGTCGTCGGATTTACTAAGAGCGCCAAAAAACCCTGAGTATGCTTTCCTTCGGAGGGGAAGTTCCAACGTTCGTTGCGAGTTGATGGTTCCGGTGGCATCTAGTGGCCAAGTTCACAGCTAGGTGTCGTTGATGGTAGTATTTTAAATTATGTAGCCTATTTTAGGTAGATTTCATCAGAAAGCTAACTATTGCAATGGGTGCCATGTTTCGACTTCCGGAAAATTTCGACATATCTTCGCGTTTCACATCCCCCAGACCCCAAACCACCGTCAGTTCAAAAGTTTATATATAGCCTATGTGTGTGTGTATATATATGCATATATATCAGTTTCTTGTGGACACGATAACTGCCGTAATTTTGCACCAATCACTTTAATGTTTTACATAATATGTAACCCCTTAAAAAATCGGTCGAGTTCGTTAATGGGCAAAATCGGTTAAAGGGGGGGGGGGGGAACGGGGGGAGGGGCTTTTTTTTTCGAAAAAGTGAAATGTCGCTATAACTCTCTTAATACGTGAGATATCGAATCAATTCAAAGTTCATAATATTTGTCGGATAAGTGCCAAAAATTTATGTCAAATAGGTTTTTTGATAGCACCAACGATTGACCAATGGGGTGGAAAAAAGTGTTTTTTTTTTTCGGGAAACATTAATCATATCTCTCTTAATAGGCACAATATCAAACCCGTACATAATGGAAAATATTCCCCTAATAATTACCTAAAACTTTGTCTGAAAGAATTTTTGATCTGACCTACCATTACGCCAAGGGAAGAGAAAAATGATTTCGGAATTAAAGAACATGCCAAGTGCCATCAGAGGTTACCGTGACAACGCTTCTAAATTGATGAGGGATGAGCTATCAGAGGTTGCCAAGACAACGCCATTGCACGAGATCACATTCATTTTTCCATCTGACTGTGGGAAGCGGCTAACTGGTAGCATGCTGAACTTATATGCCCAAGGTCGCTGGTTCAAAGCCGGCCAAAGTCGTCGGATTTTCTAAGAGCGCTAAAAAAACCTCAGCATGCTTTCCTTTGGAGGAGAAGTTCCAACGTTCGTTGCAAGTTGCTGGTTGCGGTGGCATCTAGTAGCCAAGTTCACAGCTAGGTGTCGTTCACGTTAGGATATGGTACAAAATTAGGAACTACTACTTAAAATTGACCGTCTGCAGACCTTACCTGAATTACAGACTAAAACAGTCATCACAATTAACACCGTTTATCAGATTCTACACACCCGGGATTACATGACCACGTTGTCGCAGCCCCTAAACTGAGGAACCAACAAAAATCTCTGCGGGAGATAAAATTTTGCGAGAAGAAGTAACAGACTGTCAGATAGTTACACATCAGTTCCAAACCTTGCATAAGGACAGTGTGATCAGAAGTATAAAAATGAACCCCGAATGACAAGAAGGTTACCATCCCCATAAGACAATAAAATGATAAAAATATGCATACAAAAACGAAAAAAAAGTTGATTTTTAACCTCCAAATGTAAAATACTTTCTAGCAATAAATGAGGTCTGATCCTCCTACGAAAACCTGCATATTTTGCCTATTATAGCCAATCCCCTAGTTTGCCCGGTGAAATCTACCTCCGCCTTCCGGCGTGCCGAGAGGATTTTTATTATATATGTAGAGATATACTGCACCGCTCGATGTGACCGTATTTCATTGCACAAATTTAGGTTTTACTCGCTAACCGTCGGAGATACACGAAAAGTGATAAGAACCTTTTGGATAGAAAATTAAATGCTTAAGCTCGTGTATACCATCAAAAGTTTGCTATTTCTTAGTGTTCTCTTTTTATTTGAAATGGAAATATGAAATTTTGAAAGCAAAGGGTGTAGTGACGTCATAAAAGTAGGTTTTACTCGCTAACCGTTGGAGATACACGAAAAGTGATAAGGACCTTTCGGATAGAAAATTAAATTTCAAAGCTCGTATGTGCCATCAAAAGTTTGCTATTTCCTACCGTTCTCTTTTTATTTGATATGGAAATATGAAATTTTGAAACCAAAGGGCGTAGTGACGTCACTAAAATGGTCGCCATTTCTTAATAGTGCAAAATATCGAAATTAAAAGTATCCTATATGTAAACATGGTATTTCAGCTACATCCATGCAAAATTTCATTTAAATCGGACCAGTGGTTCTTGCGTTATTAGGTAACAGACAGACAGACAGACAGACAGAAAGACAGACACACACCATCTCATTTTTATATATTAGTATGATTAATATTAATATTATTTCCTTTAATGTGTGCTACCACAGGTATGTACAAGTGTCGGTGTGGAACATTTTCAACATACGACCTCTCGCAAACCACTTGCACTAGAATCCTGCAACAAACACCATTTACATTCTAACTTTGCCTAGTTTCATTTTGTTAATGTCAATAGGCATTGTTCCATTTAAAAAAGTGTATGTTTGTTGAAACAATTCACATTCAAAGTATTATTCAAATATGTTTATAGGCCAAAAATACGAGCCCCCGATTACCAAGCCTGAATGTGAAATCCGCACATCAATAGCACTTCCCATTTCCGAAATATTTGCGGTGCAAGTTTCGAGTGACTCATCCTGTATAAAAATGCAAGTAGCAATCTTACTTATTAGTACCATTGAATAGGGATTCATAGTTCGAGGACTCTCAGGAATTTCATATCCAGAACTTGAATACCTCTTCGGGCAGAAGGAGAGCTCCGACAATCTTGGAGAAGTTTGATATCATCTCTCTCTCTCTCCTCGTTATTCAGGAAGTTTATATCCCTCAAGTTACTCCTCTAAAGAGCGGTCTTAGAAGATAACTAGGGAAGCGGATTCCAAGACGCTATAGGTTATTTTTTGCATATTTCGTGCTAATGGTGAAATTGCTGTCATTGTGTTGTTGTGCACGATATTTTCTAGGTCAATTCGAAATTAGATATAGGAGAGACTCAGTCTAATCCGCAGTATTGAAGATTGATGGTAAACATGATAAATTAAGGAAAAGGGTTTCAAAAAATTAACATAGAAATTAAATTACTACATATATATGACATACATTCACTTCTTAGCATTCCATCT
The DNA here is from genome assembly GCA_946902985.2 of Meconema thalassinum. NCBI lineage: Eukaryota > Metazoa > Arthropoda > Insecta > Orthoptera > Tettigoniidae > Meconema > Meconema thalassinum. The sequence goes on from OX336394.1 coordinate 353,147,156, forward strand.
GGTAATGGGTTGTCTAAATCAATTAGTCACATTTTCTAAGAATTTTGAATTTAGTAATGGTAGCTAATACTAGCGGTCCTAGGGCTAAATCCACGACACCTTGCTTAAATCTACAATCTGCTTCATTACTACCACTACAACATCACCAAAATACATGAGATTTTATAAATATTTTAAAAAATCAACGCAGGTTTTAACGATTTTAACACTTGACTTACTTGACTTAATTCCTTTCGCTCTTATCCAGAGCATAGGGCTTCGATGAAGTTACGCCAGCGCACTGTCTTTTGTGCAAGGACCTTCAACTCTTCAAACGTCTTCACCTCCTTCTTGGCTTCTTCGTCTATAGTCCATCTCCATGATGTATTTGGTCTTCCCCGTTTCCTCTTTCCCTGTGGATTCCAGAACAAAACCTGTCTCTCCACAGCATCCTGGCTTTTTTGGAGGGTATGGCCAATCCACCTCCATTTCCTTGTCTTGATTTGAGTGTCAATGGATTCTTCACTCGTTTGTTTCCAAAGATCATCATTGGATATCACATTTGGCCAGAAGATACGGAGAATTTTTCTGAGAAATCTATTTAGAAAGCACTTGCATGCTGCTGGGTGGTAGTATTTGTCGTTCTGATATTCATAGAAAATAGAAATTAAATTGTTGGCTCAACACAACTGGCGGGAAGATCACGTCTCTTGCGCCGGGGTATATCTGTAGAAAAATTATATTTCAAATACTGCGGAGTTAGCAAAGTCCCCCCTACATGCTGCTACTAGGTCTAACCATTTCAACACATCTCAACTATGACTTGTTTATTTCCGAAGCAACCAAAGTCACAGCATATTGTATTGTCCTGGCGGGTTGTTAGCTCGATTAGGGGTGGCGACGTTTGATAGATGAGGGTAATTGTGTGCAGTACAAGACTCGAGTGTAGTGTGGTGTTTGAGAGTGATTGCTAATGAATGGGGGAGGGGGGGGGGGGAGTTGGGGGAGGGGGGGGGGGGCAAGCAAGCAGCGAATGGATCGTGCTTACTAAGCTAAATGCTGACACTTGTTTACAAGGTTAGAAGGCAATGACAGGTAACTAGGACGGTTCACAGCGGCACAGCGGAACAGAGCTTTGCTGGCTGGTGTCCGTAGTTCATAATAGGAGTTTAAGAAACACAACAAAGCAATTTTAAAAGAATAACTAGAGTTTTAATTAATTAATTAGTGTGAACGAATGAGTGAGTTAGTGTTAGGTTTGGATTTAGGAAGGATTATCCAAGGATAAACCGTTAGAGTACACTCACCAATCTGCAAGTCGAATCTGACGTTCAGTGGCATCTCGACGTGGTAAACGTGATACGGCGGCAGGAAAAAGAGAGCAGTTCCTGGTGTAGGTGGTATTTAAGGGCATCGTCGATGTTTGTGTAAATAAGTCAGAACATTCTTGTGCTAGTTAGCAGGTGCTGCCTGTTTAGATTTCCTGTTGTAGAAGTGTCGTAAGGATTACCCCTTGTGTGTGGGGCTAGTTTGACAGGCTGAGAAAAATTGTAATGGTTGGATGTATGTTGTTGTTGGTTCCTTTATAGTTTAGGCGTGAAATAGGGGTGAAGGGTGCTGAAGGGGGGCTGATAGGGGGTGCTCATACACTGTGGGACCCCAGGGTACAACAATATGCATTCGACATGCAGTTCTAAGTACCAATGATTATCATTCTGTCATCGTGGAGGCTTGGGTTCAAATCCCGGCTCTGCCAAGAAATTTAAGTCTTGTCTGAAGACTGGAACGGGGAACACTCAACCTCCTGAGGCAAAGATGAGAACCTATTAACCCACAATTGGGCTACAGTGCATTTATGTAATTATGAAATTCGCAGGATTCGTGTATGGCTATTGATTATAAAGGGATCAATTAAATCCGTCTGCTAATATTTAATGTGATAAAACTTCAGAAAGTTTTAGTTCAAGTAATGAACATGTTTCAAGTTACTATTGAACTCTTCGTAAGCAATTATAATTATATGTAACTTAAATTCAGTAATTATTATAAACTAAGATACATCTAGTCTTAAAATATACATTTATAGTAAATTTAGGAAAACTCAAAACAAATAAAATACAATTTAAAACAAAATAGGCTAACTTGAAAACAATAAATATAATTTGGATAAGTGTACTCGTAAATTCAGTGAATGGAAATATGACGAATGCCATGTGCTGAACTGCAGCAAATGCTCGAAACAGTGACAGATCTCAGTGCGGAAAGTAAGGTTATTTCTCATCTGCACGCTTGTGCGCAGTTCACCAATAAAGTGAATATGCATAGCTGTGACAGTGTTAAACAGTTGCACAGTGATATTGTATTATTATTCTACTTGGCTGCATTGAATATATAATAAATATAATTACAATGACGTATATATGAATTACAGCCAATGGCCATAGCTGGGTATTTTTGATTGAACTCCCAAGGACTCCCAACAAGTTCAATTTCAAGTAGTTCCAAATTTGGCTACCTGATGCCACTGTAACACATAGCGGCGAACGTTGGAACTTGATAGAGCGTTTCTAACTAGCCAAATTTGACCTACAAATTTTGCTACATAGTACCAATTGCTGTGGTAGGTTCTTATACGTGCCATAAATCTATGACATGGGCCCGCCGGCTTTACCTCCCCTTCCGAAGGAAGGCAAACTGAAGGATTTTAACGCTCTTAAAAATCTGACGACTTCGGCCATGTTTGAACCCACGATCTTATGCATAGCTGTTCAGCATGCTACCGAATACGCCACCAAAGCCGCGTATAAATATAATTAAAATGCAATTAGAATAAAGGTTATGTAAAACCAAAAATATTATTTCTATTTATCGTTCTCAAGTCATTAGCCTACTTTTCACAATTTGCAAAAATGAGGAAAAAGTAGACTTATGAGATCGGGCAAATGTGTGTCTGTCTGTCTGTCTGTCCTTCTGTCTGACTGTCTGGCTGGCTGTGTGCGTGTGCCTCCCCCTATCAACTCCTAAACGGCTGCAGCAATCGAAACAAAATTTGGTAGGAGTAAAGATCTATGCCTGAATATCTCACGGCCATATTTGAAAATGATGTCAGCGCTACCAACTGCTGAAAAATCGCAATTGAAATTTGAGCTCCATGTTGGATATCTTGGAAGGTATGAATTGGAGCTATTTCAAAATTGGCACACGTATAGATAATAATATTGCAATTTAATTTTCAGGAGGCCAAACATGGCAGTGTTGCCAAAATGATTATAAGCCTTTTCTTTCTGCCGCTCAAACAGTCCAAGTTTCACTTTCATAGAGTGCCAAGCTCCAGGCAAAGACTTTCAAAAATGACTTCCTAATACCTAAATCAAGCCTTCATAGGGAGGTTCAGGCTGCTTGAGCTTTTAGTTCTCGCAGTCAAGGAGTGTAGTTGCACTCTATATAAAGGGAGGTAGCCGCAGTTCGTTACTCCTGTGGGGAGCCAGGCGGGGACACCAAGAGCCCGCCGATGAGCCAGCTTGGTGTCCTAGGCGAAACCCCACACAAGACACGGCACAAACCTAGAAGAATTGCTGAGTTTTAATTCACCGGAAGTGAAAGCCAATATACAATCTTTTTGGAAGCCTTCATAGGGAGGTTAAGGCTGCTTGAGCTTTTAGTTCTCGCAGTCAAGGAGTGCAGTTGCACTCTATATAAAGGAAGGTAGCGAGCAGTTCGTTACTCCTGTGGGGGGCCGGGCGGGGACACCAAGAGCCCGCCGATGAGCCAGCTTGGTGTCCTAGGCGAAACCCCACACAAGACACGGCACCAACCTAGGAGAATTGCTGAGTTTTAATTCACCGGCCGTGAAAGCCAATATACCATCTTTTTGAGGCTGCAGTGCTAGCTGCCAATAGAGGATCGTGGAGATGGCTTGTTTACAAACAGAGGCTTGCAGACTAGACTGGACACTGAAAGGAAAAACACTCTCTTAAATTTACTATAAGTTTATGTTTTAACATTAGATTTATCTTAGTTTATAAGATTTATTTATGTTTATTTCTAACGTTGATTGGAGTAAGTTGTTTGACATTTCCAAAACGATTGGAATAAAGTACAGGGATAGGAGGGTGCTCTACAATCTATACAGAATGTAAAATATGTTATTACAGAAACCAGACAGCAGTTATTTGAGCCGAAGGACATGAGAGAACAGCTGATATTCAGAAAGGTGTAAGGCAAGGCTGCAAATTATCACCCATACTTTTCAATCTATACATTGAACAAGCAATGAAGCAAATTAGAGAAAAATTCAAATTAGGAGTACAAATTCAAGGAGAAATAATTTCAATTCTGAGATTATCTGATGAGATCGTCATTTTAACCGACACACCAGAGGATTTGAATGAGTTTTTATAAGGTATGGATTCTATCTTGCGGAAGAGACTCGTGATGAAAATTGATAAATGTGAAACAAAAATATTGGAATGCAGCCGGAAGAAACCAGAAACCCGTATGGGCGTCGAATTAGCAGGTAAAGAGCTAAAATAAGTAGAAGACTTCTGTTACCTAGAAAGCAAAATAACCAGTGATGGACGAAGCAAAGAGGATTTAAAAAGTAGTTTGGCTCAGGCAAGGAAAGTATTTCTACAGAAAAGGAATCTCTTGACACCGAATATAGATTTAGGTATTAGGAAGTCATTTTTGAAAGTCTTTGCCTGGAGCTTGGCACTCTATGAAAGTGAAACGTGGACTGTTTGAGCGGCAGAAAGAAAAGAGAATTGAAGCGTTCGAAATGTAGTGTTACAGGAAAATGATGAAGATGGTGGATAGGGTTACAAATAAAGACGTGTGGGAGAGGAGAGATGTTTCTGGCGACAGCTAATGAACAGAAGAGAGAGGTTGGTAGGACACATACTATGACACCCAGGAATATCAAAGTTAGTTACGGAAGGAACAGTCCAGGATAAGAAATGTAGGGGTAGACCAAGGTTAGAATATGTTAAAGAGATTGCCTATGATGTAGGGTGTGGTAGCTATGAAGAGATGCAACTAATAGCTCAGGACAGGAAAGCAAGGAGAGCTGCATCAAGCCAGTCAAAGACTTTAGACTCAAACAACAAAAACTAAAACTTCTAAATTTGTATCACATTTGATATTTAACTGTTCTTGTGTATAATTTGTAAAGCAATATGGATACTTTTCCCCTAACGAATTTGGTATCATAGCCTTTTATTGCTATTGGTTGAAATAAGTCATTTATTAACACACAATTAATGAATGAATGTAAACAAAGGAAAGCTTGTTAGTTTATATATATGGTTCAGTTAACTTGCTTATGTTGCAATTACTTTCTTTTTAACCCTCGTACTTTTTCGATTTAAGAGAATAGGCTAAAAATGATGCAGTAAACTGGTCTAGAATTGTAACATATGAAGTTCGTTGTAAGCGCCTGAAATCTTGCTGCCGAACCAATATACTTGGAGGCGTTTCGTTTTATGAGTTGTCGTAAATCGCGTTGCCATAAATGCAGTAGAGTGCTTCACTTGGACGGCCGTCTAGACACATGAAGCTCCTATAACTGATGGGAACAGTGCTAGTTTATTGTTACAGTGTTATACTTGAAATTCCAACCGTAATATGATACTAATGATAAAGCGCTAAAGTTTCAATAACACTCAAGTTTTTTTCAAACATTTTGTGATTACCAATTATTGTTACTTTTTTCATGCGGTTAATTGGAGAAGTCACATAACGGTAAAAATACCACCAACGTCTTAAAGTTAGTACTGTATTATGATTATTCTTCTTTCTTCGTTCAGGCCAGCTATTGACCACGACATTTCAACTGCTTCCGTCTTTGGGCCTTGATCTTAGCCCAGTGTTCACGCATTCGCTGCCTGTGAAACTCCCTTCCTTCATCAGACCACTTCTTGCCAGTTTTTAATTTCGCTTTATCTTGGAATTGGGAGTGTGCTCCAAGCTTTTCCTTCAAAAGATCACGTTCCATAATGTCTAGGTGGGTGATCCCTACTTCGTTCAAATCCTTGTCTACCTCACAAAACCAGGGGCCCTTGATTTTCTTGCTAAGAAAATAGGTAAATATCCGATTGGCGATTCTCTCGGGTTTCATACGAGTTAAGTGGTCATAGAAAGATATTCTTCTCTTCTGAATTACTTGAGATATCCTTTCTACATGATGGCACAGCTCATTGTTATGCCGTCTCCTGTATTCACCATCGTCTCTCAACGACCCTAAGATCTTCCTCAGGATCTTCCTTTCCTTGGCTTCCAATTTCTCAACCGTCCCTTCCTATTCATTGCCAGGCATTCTGCTGTGTACAGTGCCTCAGGTCGGATAACTGTACGATAGTGTCTTAGTTTGGCATTGCGGGACACTTGTTGTACACTCCTTTCATTAGCAGGTACGCCACTTCCATCTTGTTCATTCTTGATGTGAAGGCTTCCTTCTCTGATATGTTGGGCTCGATCCACTCCCCTAGGTACTTGAAATGAAAATCCACAGCCTGCTTCCAGTCTCCGACCGGGTCAGGAATGGAATGAATGAAGCCCCCATCTAGCGGCGAGGATATTAACTGTGCCGGCTGCCGAGGCCTGACGCACTCCTCTGGGGCAATGATTAAATAAATGACAGATGAAATGAAATGATAGTGGAGAGTGTTGCTGGAATGAAATTTTGACAGGGAAAACCGGAGTACCCGGAGAAAAACCTGTCTGCCTCCGTTTTGTCCAGCACAGATCTCACATAGAGTGACCGGGATTTGAACCACGGACCCAGCGGTGAGAGGCCGGCGTGCTGCCGCCTAAGCCACGGAGGCTCCCTAGGTACTTAACTTTATTATTATTATTATTACCTTTTCTTTAGTCGGTTTAGCCTCCAGGGTTGGCTTCTCCCTCGGACTCAGCGAGGGATCCCACAATTACCGTCTCCAGGGCAGTGAAACATCGGGTCGGTGGATACAGCTGGGGAGGTGGGACGAGCCCCTCGCCCAGGTGACCTCACCTGCAAAGCGAACAGGGGGCATATGAGTGATGGAAAGGGATGGGGAGATTGGGAGGGATGGCCAAGGAAGAGGGAAGGAGGCGTCCGTGGGTTTTCGTTAGGTACCATCGTAGCATTTGCCCGGAGACAAAGTGGGAAACCACGGAAAACCACTTCGATGATGGCTGTGGTGGGAATAGAACCCCCTCTACTCATTTGAACCACCCGAGGCGTTCCAGTCCACATTCCATTTTTCAAATTTTGTGGCAGAGCCGGGAATCCAACCTTGGACCTCCGGGGTGGCAGCTAAGCATGCTGACCACTGCACCACGGAGGCAACATTATTATTATTATTATTACTATTATTATTATTCGATTCAGCCAACTATGGACCACGTTACTTCAACCGCTTCCGTCACTGAGCTTTAGTTCTATCCCGCATGAATTTTCTGTGAGCCTCTTTTCTTTAATCAGTCCACTTCATCAGTCCTGTTTTCAGCTTTGGCTTTTCCGAGAATCGCTGGCGTGTTCCAAGTTTTCTCTGAAGAGGAGCAAGTTCATGGATGTCTCCAAACGTGATTTCTACTTCAGAAGATCTCTTTCAATAACGGTGAACCAAGGTCCCTTCGTTTTCTTGTTTACGAAGTAGGAAAAGATGCGGTTGGTCAGTCTCTGAGAGTTCATACGTGTTATGTGGCCATAGAAACTAATCCTCCTTTTCTTTATGATGTCTGTTATCCTTTCCACACTTAGGTAGAGTTCGTTGTTTTGCCGTCTCCTGAACGCTCCATTTTCCCTGACTGGTCCCAGTATCTTTCTTAGGATTTGTCTTTCTTCATTATTATTATTATTATTATTATTATTATTATTATTATTATCATTACCAGGTGAGTTAGCCGTGGTCGTTACGGCGTGACTGCTGGCAGTCACTCACATCCGGGAGGCGAGGAGGTTCGTATCCCCCCGCCGGCAACCTTGAAGATGGTCTTCTGTGGTTTCCCATCTTCCTTCCATGCAAATGCCGGGGTTGGTCCCTAACTATAGGCCAGAGCCGCTACCTTCCAACTCCTCGTCCTTACCTTCCAACTTCCCTCCCCAACGGTACTTGTAGCTCACCCATTGGGTGTCCGTCTCGAAGCAGCTACAAAACTGGCGAGCCGAACATGTCCTCGGTCACTCCCGGCACTAAAAGCCACACGCTTTAAAAAAAATAAAAATTATTATTATTATTATTATTATTATTATTATTATTATTATTATTATTATTATTAGCACTACAGTAGTCGTTCCTTAACACCATTTCTTCTTACTTATACTATTATCACTATATGAAATTTACATGTTGTGTTAGTCGGTTTACCCTCCAGGGTTGGCTTTTCCCCTCGGACTCAGCGAGGGATCGATTACGTGCCGAGTGCGAACGTGCCGGATGCGACCCAGTAATATTCGTGGCTGTAGCGACTCTGCTAGTAGCTTACAGAGTCCCATGCAGCCCATTGTTCCAGAGAAGAATTGAAGATCTTATTTCCAACGTGACGTAAATCCATGAAATGCAAAAATTCAGAAATCGCGTTTTTGTTTCTTCGTATAATTAAATTCAGATATGATTATGAAAATAATGTAATGTAATTCATTAGTCTTAAAAATCTCCTATCATTGGAAATTGTAGTAATCGTCTCCTGTAAGTTGGAGTTAGGACGTGTTGGAAATAAATCGTATATTGACTTAGGCCTACGCTTTGAGTGGCATTTATGAACATTTAAGTGGTTTAAACACAACAAACACAAACTGATGCTCTACATATTCGTCAAAGTTAGCCGAGGCCTTGATTTATCACGTGATGTCCAGAGAGCCATCGGATTGGTCAACATGGATATAAGACACATTGGAAATAAATACCCGTTGGGGTTACATCTCTTTGCAAATAAACTAAATTCTTATATCACTGTTAATATGGGATATACGACGTATTGCGACTTAAAACCTTTGCTATAAGTTGAGAGAACCTTGATTACGAAAGATAAAACTGAAAAACCGTCACTTTTGGAAATGAAAATGAAAATCCACAGCCTGCTTCCAGTCTCCGACCGGGTCAGGAATGGAATGAATGAAGCCCCCATCTAGCGGCGAGGATATGAACTGTGGCAGCTGCCAAGGTCTGACGCACTCCTCTGGGGCAATGAATGGCAGATGAAATGAAATGTTAGTGGAGTGTGTTGCTGGAATGAAATTTTGACAGGGAAAAACGGAGTACCTGGAGAAAAACCTCTCTGCCTCCGTTGTGTCCAGCACAGATCTCACATGGAGTGACCGGGATTTGAACCACGGACCCAGCGGTGAGAGGCCGGCGTGCTGCCGCCTAAGCTACGGAGGCTTACTTTCGGAAATAAGCTCCTCAATTTTTACGGCGTCAAACCTAACCTAACCTAAGTGGAATTTTAGCAGAGACAGATGTGTTCGAAATTTCCAGATTCCACCGATACATCAGTGTGTTTGGGTCGCTACTGGCACGATGACAAATCGGTGGGTCGCTTGCGACACGGTCGCATCAGGCACGACACCGAGGGATCCCACCTTTACCGCCTCCAGGGCAGTGTCCTGGAGCTTGAGACATCGAGGCGGGGGATACAACTGGCGAGGTGAGACGAGCACCTCGCCCAGGCGGCTTCACCTGCAAAGTGAACAGGGGCCTTATGAGGGATGGGAAGATTGGGAGGGATTGGTAAGGAAGAGGCAAGGAGGCGGGGTGGCAGCTGAGTACGCTGATCACTACACCACGGAGTCGACTTGAAATTTACACCAAAATACAAAACATCACCCTCAGTCTCCTTGCAAGCCGAAGGCACTGATGATAGCCCTGGATCTGAAGATGTTCAGAGCAAGTCACTGAAGAGACAAAACCTCAGAATGAACAATGACAGGCTCACCAAAAGGATTCTCAAGTTTGCTCTCTCAATGAAGGTCAAGAATAACTGGCTTAATGAAATAGAAAAAAAACCTTCACGACCTTCAAGAGATTGGCATTACGGAGGAAATTATACAAAATCGATACCAGTACAGATAATTATTCAACATCCATCATTTCCCTGAGAAAATCACTACCGGGACCAAGAAATCATGGCCTGAAGAACGGAGTAAGATTTCCAGTGCCCAGATGAAGAGATTTTGGGAGAAAAAATAAAACATCATTAGCGAAAATAGTTTAATCGTGGATGGGCATAATGATGTAAAATAAAACTGCCATCATGATTATTATTGTTATTATTATTAACCAAAACAGTGTCATTATATATGTACGCAGATGATATAATAATAACTTTATTGCAGCCAAATGGCCATATATAAGATACATTCACGTTTTACAGTAGTCCATAAGGGATTGTTCTCGTTTGGTGCATTTCCTGAAATGTTATTGCTCGCAATGACCTTCACACAGCTTACAAACTCACTGCTCAGACGGTTCATGATAGCCCTGTCGAGTACATAGCATGTGGTGAAAACCATGTATTGCCAACCTAGTTAGAGAGCTTCGCATGTCATTATTTGGTCCAGACCAGCTACGATTGAGCATGGCATCCGTCGTGTAAAACTCCAGGTCGATGTCCTCTCTTTTCTTCTGTCTAATTTGTAGAAGCTCTTGTTCTTGTTTGATAGATGGAAGCTGCATTCTGGTTCGTAGATCCTCCATTAGGAATGTCTCAGAGGCTAATACGTACGTCAATCTTGAGGGTGACATCTTGGAATTCCCCAATGTTCTTTTAAAAAATCTAGCTTTTATGCTTTCAATGTCTCGGAGGTCGCATACTGTTAGGTGATCCCAAGTAAGTTCTAGCCCGTAAGTTAGAACTGGGAGTACTTTAGCGTAAAATAGACTCATAGCCGTGCTTAAAGATAGTCTCGTGGGATCCGAGATATCATAAATGCTTCTTATGGCTGCCGCGGTTCTCTCTCTTACGTGGCATTTGAAAGAATTAGCTGAAGGTTGAAGTGTGATACCCAGATACTTAAATGAGCTCACGATCTCCAGGTCCTCCATTACACACTGTAGTCTATCCTTGTTTGCGATTCTTCCCCCTTTTCTAAATACCATCTGGCCCTGAGTTCATCTAGCATATCGGAACTACAAGACACCCTGGATGCTCTCCACACTTGGGTACAAGAAAACGAAATGTTCATTGACCACAGTATGACGGTCCACATAGTATTTCGGAAAGAAGGATTACTAGTAACAAATGACGAGGTAAAACTCGGAGATAACTACATAAAAAAGTCAATACCTTTAAATACATAAGGATTAGACTCCAGACCATATGCAACGCATTCAGGGTCCATATACAAGAAAGAGCTGCTGCCGCCATAGAGGAATGTTTGAAATCAAAAGCATCACCAAACTCTCACTATAAACAGCCTTTACCCTATTTCATGCCAAAATATCTCCAGTTATAACATACGATATTGAACTAATATGGGAAAGACTATCCCTAACGGACCTTACCAACCTTGAGAAAATCAAATCGAGATATTTGAAGAGAGCACTTGGAGTAGCGAGAACGACCAAGTCCAGTCTGGTATATGAACTGGCAAGGGGACCGTTCTACATAGAGGACCTGAAACTCAAGCTGCTCCTACCTCACACCAAGCAAGTATCTCAATTAATAGAGCTAAGGAAACAAAAAACAAAAGAAATACCCGAAGTCTTTTACGCTACAGACGCCATGATTGACAGGAGATGGGCAAAAGCGAACCAAGAACTGCGATCGGTGCTAACCATACTTTCAGTGCATGGCTATCACCACAAGATATGTAGAAATGACAAATTTCACGAACCAAACAATGCATGTGAATTCGAACTATGCAACGAACATTGTGAAAAATACCACCTAACTAAATATAGCAAAGACTAGATCTAAATGTATCCAACATTGTACATAGGATATGAATCTTTATGTTTGCACATGTGTGCGCATTTTATGTAATCATTATTAATAACTAGGTAACCTGTACGAGAAATCTCGCATGTCCATTAACCACCCGTCCGGCTTTACTGTTATGCGGGCTTCTAAATTGTCGACATTTATGAAATCAGAGCGCAATTCGTCACTGTTGCGGGTAGTTTGAACATTCTTCTCAATGCACAGTGGGTAAGCGCGCCCCTTGTGTACAGACTACCCACCCGGCACTAGTGTTATGCGGGCTGGACGAGACACAGTTCAGCCAGGGGCTATCATCTTGCTTATTTGTTTAAACACTATTTTTAAACAAGTAAATATCTTTCCGTCGACTTTTCAAGAAATGCAAGATTTTTCCTGTGCTATTAAGACGATTTGGAAGATTTTGGCACAAAACGCACCTCTTAACTCTTGGTTCAGGAGCTTGAGTTTTTTTTTGTCGGATGAACTAAGCGTATTATTTATTAGATAATAATATGAATTGTCTAGATTCTCTATTGATGGCTCTATTCTACTTTCTTGTTCGTCGAGGGTACATTTGAAATGAAATGTATAAAAAAGAACCTTTTGTCGTATGCAGTTAAACAGAGTGATGTTGTTCAGTTACACTCTTGAGCAATGTCTCAATTCCCAAGCGTATCTGTAACTGTCCCAAGTATACATTTCAATTCAGACAAGAACACCTGCGGCTCTGAAGAATATCACATGTCACATGTGGTGTGACAACGATTAACTTCAACGTATGTAGCAACTGGCAATGTGACAAATGGAAATTGTCTGCCAGTGCTGGTACTCTTGCTCGTAAATCAAACTGACTTCCTGGGGTCATTACACAAGGTTTAATAGGGCTAACACAAGCAGAAATGCTCACCAATGGAGGGGTGGTTCCTGCATTACAGGAAACAGCATCAGATCGATACTTCACTTTGCAAAAGAACCCACACGAGAAGAAAGTACGTCATATTAATAAGAATAGGCCTACGTAAGTTTGTATTTCACATACTTGACTATCTGTTTATTTTATTACGTACTTTCTCACTTGCTTACCTTCTTACTCCCATATTTAGGCTTAGCCAAAGTTGGAACTACGGACGTGCAATTAAAATACCCTGCTATGAGCATTGGCTGCTTGCCTCGGTGGGTGAGTGGTATCGTGTCGGATTACTAACCTGAAACCGACTCCCGTCGACAAGCTGTACTACTTGGCAGGCATTGTTCCCCCTGAAATACTTCGGGAAGTAGCCGCAAATGCCGAAAGAAAGAAAGTGGAAGAAAGTGAGCTACACCCGCTGCACGGATATACTCCTCCAAGACATAGATTGAAATATAGGAAGAGCTTTTTATAGTCAACATCTCCACTTACCACATCCTCCAACAAAGACAGCGAAGAACTGTGGGCAGCCAAAATCAATCATCTTCCAACAGGGGTAACACCAGCTGAATGCTAACCAGCCGGGCACAACTTGGACTGGACCACTTGGAAATCATTAAACAGATTACGAGCAGGTGTTGGCAAAACTAAGGATAACCTAATGAAATGGGGATACCTACAAGTATCAACTCTTTGTGAATGTGGAGAGGTACAGACAACCAACAAAGCATCTGTGTCAGTGCTCATTCTGCCCTGATTCTTGCAGTGAGGAGGAGTTGTTTAAGGCACAAGAAAATGCTATATCAGTTGCTCGTTTCTCGGCAAAGACAGTTTGATCATGGGTATACACAGTAAGCTATGTATAATTCCATGTTTTTCCTTTGATTTTGAAAGTACAACATTATATATCTTCCTCTGATTCGAGTAAATGAATACTAACCCCAAGCTTGCAGGTTCGCTGCTGGTCGTGGTAAGTGATTTTAGAAAGGCGGCAAAAATCACGATACGCATGTCATACGATGTTGGCATGTTAAAGAACCCATTTGAATTCAGTGGGCCGTATTCATAATGGCATAATACTCGGGATTTTCCGCCAACACAAAATTCCTCATTTCTCTACTAGAAAGCGCTATAGTGTCAAGAGCTAAGATATCTAACCTCCTTGACATGCATAGTGCTTCAAGGAACAACAATTTTCGACATGCAAGCTGCCCTCAGGGTGTCAAATAACAAAGCTTGCACCCGGCCACCGAGGCCATACAACCATTGGCTGCAATTCATATATGCTTATGTTAATGTTTGTGTTTCTGTTATAAGAAATCAGCAAAATGAAGTTAAAAGCACTAGTCCTTTACGAGCTAAATAACCACGGTAAGCGAAAAAGAAAGGTGTGTTAAGAGTTAAATGATAACAGATATGTAGAGTTTCGCTATATCGCAGCGGTGTCTGTGTGTGTGTGTGTGTCCTACCAACTCCTAAACGGCTACAGCTATCAAAACATAATTTTGTTTGAGTAAAGATCTACTGCTGAAAAATCACAATTGAAATTTAAGGTCTATGTTGGATATCTCAGAAGTTAAACATGCAAGCTGTTCCAAAATTGACACACACAAAGACAATGACATACCAGATTTATTTTCAGGAGCCCATATATGACAGTTTTGCCAGCATGATTCTAAGCCTGCTGATAGGTCCAACATTTAAATGCATGTTGCTTCTATACTATCAATGGGATTTCAACCAAATTTCGTATGTTCTTTGTGCACCATAACAGAAGATATGACTATGCGTATTCTTGAGAGCCAGCAGGGCTGCCAACTGTTAATAAATGCTCTCCCTATTTTCTTTATTTTAATACCAATCTATCAAATAGTATGCAAGCTAACAGCTCCAAACTATGCACAGGTATAGTACCTGACATTATAGAATAATTTGGAGTAACGTCAATGCTGCCAACATGATTCTAAGCCTACTGATAGTTTCAATTTTAATTGCATGTAACTTCTATACTAACAAATAGATTTCAACCAAATTTCGTATGTGCTTTCTGTACCATAACAGATATGAATACACGTATTCTTAAAAACCAGCAGGGCTGCCAACTGTTAATAAGTGCTCCCTTTATTATTTTTTTAAATCCTAATTTCAATATATCAGAAAGTATGCAAGCCTACTGCTCTACATTTTGCACACGTATAGTACCTGACATTTTAGATTAATTTGGAATAACTGTTACATGTCAGTGCTGCCAACATGATTCTAATCCTACTGATATGTCCAATTTTTAAATACTTGTAACTTCTATATTAAAGAGATGAGGATAAATTCAGACATCACGACTAGTTTGACAGTCAACGGAAAGGAAATTGAGCGAGTTGAGTCCTTCCTCTACCTTGGAAGTATAGTCACAAATGATGGGGGAGCAGATGAAGATGTTCGAAGCCGTATCAGGAAGGCAAATGGTGCCTTTGTCCAGCTCTACCCCATCTGGAGAATTAGAAACATTTCCAGGAAGACCAAGCTCCGCCTTTTCAATAGCAACGTAAAGTCGATTCTTCTCTACGGCTGTGAAACATAGAAAGTCACAAAACCGATCAACAACCAGCTACAGGTGTTCATTAACAGATGTCTGCGTCGCATCATGAATGTGAGGTGGCCGGACATAATCTCAAATGAAGATCTTTGAACAATCACCAATCAACAACCGAATAGCATCCAGATCAAGGAGAGGAAATGGCGCTGGATGGGTCACACACTAAGGAAGCCGGACGGAGCTATTGAGAGGGCGGCGCTAGACTGGAATCCTCAAGGCGCCAGGAAGCGCGGTCGACCTAAGAAGTCCTGGAAAAGGACGATCGAAAATGAAATTGCAGAGGTGGACAAGAACTGGAGTCAAGTGAAGAGAATGGCCAGGAACCGTACTGCGTGGAGAAATTTCGCCAAGGCCCTATGCTCCGAAAGGAGCGGCAGGAATTACGTAAGTAAGTAAGTAACTTCTAGGCTATATTAACAAATGGATTTTTTCCGAAATTGGAACAATAATAGATCATAATATTTCAGATTAATTCTAAGCAATACATTCATGACACTGTTGCCAACATGATATTACGCGCGCTGATAGATCCAATGTAACATTTCATTTCTGATATATAGATTATTCATTGGCATGAGTCGTAAATTTTAAGAAAAGTAGGCTCATTAGTTCGTCACGAAACTACTTGTTACATTTTGGGTTGTAAATCAGGGTCATTTGTGTTAGGTTTCAAAATATAGAATTAATTTAAAATTGATAGAACACTTCTTTTCCACTAGATGCCTGTAGTTAGCCTTCCTACCTTTCATACGCTTCTACGACGTGTGGCTAAAGCCTACGCATGAGCTACATCCCTTCAGGATATCTAAACCCACCCTGGGATTAAGAAGTGTCTTTGTCAAGTTGCTCATTGTTGGCTTTTAACTTATTAATAATCCGTGCTATTTAACTAAAATTGAGAATGAGGCCATTTCTTCTTACTTTTCTTAATCGTCTTCTTCATCTTCGTCTTCTACCTCTCCTCCTCCTTCTCCTCCTCCTCCTCCTTTATGGTCATTCAAAGAGAGTATTTGAGTCGTCAAGTTACAAAACTCGTTTAATCCACTTGTGAATAAGAATCATTTTCAAGAAAACGTTTCTCTGGACTTTGCCTCACTTATCTTTTGTGTTTTTTTTGCTTTGTGTTTCTTGCTATTTTGTTTTCTGCTTTTGCTTTTGTTTTTGAATTTTTCTCTTTGCTTCGTGTTTTTGGTTTTGTTTTTGTTTTCTGGAAAATCAAAATAAAACAGAACAAAATAAAATAAAACAAAACAAAATCAAAATAATACAAAACTAAATAAAACAAAATAAACAGAACAAAATAAAAACAAAAACAAAATAAAATATAAAAAATCAAAAAACAAAACAAAAAATAAAACAAAACAATTTAAAACAAAATAAAACTAAATAAAATAAAACAAATCAAAATTAAATTGAATTAAACAAAACTGAAATTAAGTAAAATAAGATAAAATAATCAAATAAATAATTTTACGAGATGATCCTTATTCACTAGTGGATTAAACGAGTTTTACAACTGGACGACTCAATTGAACTTGTTCGATCGACTGATGGTTTTCGCCTTCCTATCCTCCCATGATCTCTTCATGAACGCACTGTGTTGCACTTTGCGTTCTGTGAACCACTTCCTGACAGTTTTCTTTTTATATTTATCCACGAATTTGTGCTTGCGTAATATTGTACTGATTCCTCCCCGATTTTCCATGATGTCCCCTGTGATATTTATTTCTTGTAGGTCTGCCTTAGTTTCTTTTAGCCGGTTTATTTTGACTATCGTTGAGTTGATTACTTTAAATAATATTTTGGTTAGTCTGTCGCTGTCCATTCTGTAGATATGGCCTGAGAATTTCAGACGTTTCTTGCGTACGGCATCAGTGAACTTGTCAGTGAAGGAATTGAGGTCCGCTGTTCTCCTCTTAATCCACAGTCCAGTATCTCTCGTAGGACCATAAATATTTCGGAGTATTTCCGTTATAGCTTTTCAATTTCTATAATTTAGAGTGGCCACCGAGATATATGGTTCTGAGACGTATAAAGCTTCCGGAAACAAGGTATTTTTTATTACATTTTTTTTTGTAATTTCAATGCCATTAGTACAGAGAGTACAGTTTGTTTGTATCTGAGACCCTCGCTTGCCCGGTCGCCCGCGCCACGAGCCTGTCTCCCGCCACGCACTTTGATGTTATGCGGCACCCTTGCGGCAATGAGTCAATGAGTATAGGAATTTGTATTAACTAGTTCACAGCTGGTGCTGAAAATGTTCGCCATTCACTGCTACACATCGCTGGCACCTTTTTATGAAACTGGCATGTACTCTCTGAAGTTCGTCAGCACCGATTGACTCTATTTCAGCTGTAATATAGTCTTTAAGCTCATTTATAGTGTGAGGGTTTCTCGCATACACTCTATTTTTAAGCGTCCCCCACAAATAAAAGTCACATGGTGATAAGTCTGGGCTTCGCGGGGGCCACACGGTCCGACTAATCCTAGTACCAAAAATGCGACGCAATTCTGTCATGGATGCTTCGTCAGTGTGATCAGTGGCAAATCTTGTTGAAAATAAGTTGACAATCGCTCTCCGTGAGTCAGTTCGTCAAAAAATTGGTCAAGGATCACATTGCGGTACAAATTTAAGTACAAATTCCTACACTCAATGACTCAATGCAGCGCGAGCGCCGCATAACGGCAAAGTGCGTGGCGGGAGACAGGCTTGCGCCGCGGGCGACCGGGCAAGCGAGGGTCTCCGATACAAACTAACTGTACTCTCTGTACTTTTGAATTTCTTTGATAAGTGACTTTGTGAATTCGTCGGTAGGACACTTACCAATAATTTTAAATTACTATTGATAGGCCTACATTTCTTCTTCTGTTGTTATTGTTTGAGTCTTCAGTCTTTTGACTGGTTTGATGCAGCTCTCCATGCCTCCCCGTCCTGAGCTAATCGTTTCATTTCTACATAGCTACCACACCCTACATCCGAGGCAATCTGTTTAACATATTCTAACCTTGGTCTACCCCTACAGTTCTTATCCTCGACCCTTCCTTCCATAACTAAGCTTGCTATTCCTGGGTGTCTTAATATGTGTCCTACCAACCTATCTCTTCTCTTCATTAGCAGTCGCCAGAAACATCTCTCCTCTCCCACTCGCCTTAATACCTCTTCGTTTGTAACCCTATCTACCCATCTGATCTTCATCATTCTCCTGTAACACCACATTTCAAATGCTTCAATTCTCCTCTTTTCTGCTGCACCAATAGTCCAAGTTTCACTTCCATAGAGCGCCACGCTCCAGACAAAGGCTTTCAAAAATGACTTCCTAATACCTAAATCTATATTCGATGTCAACAGATTCCTTTTTTGTAGAAAGGCTTTCCTTGCCTGAGCCAACCTACTTTTTATATCCTCTTTGCTTCGTCCATCACTGGTTATTCTGCTTCCTAAGTAACAGAAGTCTCCTACTTCCTTCAGCTTTTCACCGGCCAATTTGATCTCCATAGAGGTTTCTGATTTATTTCGGCTGCATTCCAGTATTTTTGTTTTACATTTATTAATTTTCATCATGAATTCCTTCCGAAAGACGGAATCCATACCATTCAAAAACTCATTCAAATCCTCAGGCTTGTCGGCCAAGATGACTATGTCATCAGCAAATCTCAGAGTAGAAATTATTTCTACTTCTTCTACTACTTTCGAATTTGGCCAACTATGGACCGCATAGAACTTTAGGCTTCTTGGCCTTCCTTCTCTTTTCTTCCCAGAACCTCTTCATTCTTTCGCTCCTTATCTTTCTCTCCTCCTAGGAAATGATCCGCAACGGTCTCTTTGTAATTGGTTCCTCTTCAAATGATTTTAAACTGTCTAACTTTCTTCTAAACTCACTTCTATTGTGGATCAACTCCGGAGTAATTCCAACTTCTGCTGCATCCCTCTTGACCTCTTCTACCCACTTAGAAGTGGCCTTTGATCCCATGATGTACTTGAAGAACTTTTTCGTCAGTCGGTTCCCGTCCAATCTTACCACGTGTCCATAGAGTTTCAGCCTTCTTTTCCGCATTGTGCCCGTGATCTTGTCAGGACACTTGTAGAGCTTCTCGTTTTTCCTCTTCTTCCAAGTTCCATAGAAGTCTTTTTAGGTCCCAGAATTTTCCTTAGAATCTTCATTTCCTTTTTCTCGAGTTCTTACAGCTCCGCTTTTTAAATTTAAAATTAGACACTCTGAAGCGTACAATCCTTCTGGTTTTATGACTGAGTTATAGATTCGGATTTTAGCCTAGTATGATATTGCATTGATACATTTATTTGTAACTAGCAGAAGTACCCGTTCTTCGAACGGTGTTCGTTGTTAACACCAGACATTATCAATTGAGCTACTGTTGCAATGAATAGCAGTTTGTCATTCCTTCAAGTTTATCAGAACGAAGTTAGTTTACTGGGAATATCACACACACACTGTTTATTTAAGGCCCTTAAAATGTAGTTTTCGGAGACCCTTTATAGATTCCCGCATTTTGGGTCTCACATTGAGAAGCGCAACATATGCTTTGGTCGTCCTTGTAGGATAATTTTTATATTTCGCCTATTTTAGCATATATTGAGAAGTTTTTCTCTATATCCACCCTTCTAATGTATGAAAAGTGCGGTGAAGAGTTTTATAAATGATTGGTGTATTGACTCTGATACCTAATTTTACGATGCACCAAGCATCCGAACACGTACATAAATATACACAGAAAGACAGACAGACAATTCTATTGTCTACAACATATTACCCAGATATCCAAATATGGGTATATCTACCACACAGTATCAAATAAAATCATCCTTACGATGAACGCGTATGTCGACAAAAAAAAGTTTAAATGTGCTCTCAGACTAAATTTACCTAACGTGTACTTCCTGACGTGAAATACATTTGAAAGCCTTGTAGACGAAACGCAATACACGTCACATAAAAACTGACCCTCTACGTTGTGCTAGGTGCCCATACACAGGAAGACCCCTTTCATAAATTATAAAGGCTTGTGGTGCATGAAAATGCAGGTTCTTTAGCCTCAAATTGCCCAAATTCCTAAAAGCCGCAAAAAATGCTGGTTCAATTCAGGAATTTTTGAAAATAATGTTGCTGTTTGGAGATATAATAGACCTTCTGTACTATATGCTCTTTGGAGATATAATAGACCTTCTGTACTATATGGCGAACGTGAAAATTGCATGAAAAAATTCTAGGTTACCCCTTCACCCCCTTAATTGCATTGATGAATTATACCGTCTACGTTAGTTCCGTGATAACCTTATAGCCATTTGCAAACTTTCACAGAAATGTAATAAATGGAGTCACATTGCTTCTTACAGGAATAGAAGGAATGTTGTATGCCACCCCTTGAGATAATATTCTCATGGTTACCGATTTGCATTCCTTCATTAGTTTCTTAAATTAAATTAGTTTTCTGGGAATATTTCACAAACTGTTGGATTTAGAGCCTTATAATGTAGTTTTCGAGGACCCTTTAGGGCCCCCGAGTTTTGTTGCTGGCACCGAGGGGATTTATCTCGTCGTTGTACGCCATAATATAATACCAATAATAATATAATATAGGGAGAAATTATAACACCTATTTTTTATATTTTTAATTCAGCCATTGGCCATGTACTTTTCTTTTCAGGACGGGTCAGGGAAGGGATATTATCAGAGAAAGAAGCATTCACATCACGCATGAGCAAAATGGAAATGGTCTACCATTTAACTAAGGACATCTATAAGAAAAGGTCAATATCCTTCAACGCAAAACTAAAACATTACTGCAGTGTCATCCATCCGGAGGTCTTGCATGCTTCTGAACGCCTCACGATGAACAAAAAAGGCTTGGTCGAGAAACTGGAGGCCAAAGAAAGGATAATTTTGAGAAAGATATTGGGTTCCATCAAAGACAATGGGGAATACAGAAGACGGCATAACCATGACCTATATACTCATGTGGAGAAGATAAGCAACGTCATCCGGAAGAGAAGGTTACCATTTTTTGGGCATGTGAAACGAATGAGCCCAGCGAGACTGACCAACCGCAACATAACTTACTTTCAGGAGAGGAAAACAAAATGGGCCTGGTTCATTGAACTGGATAAAGATCTGAAAGAAGTGGGGATTACACCAACAGACATTCAGGAGCGCGCCCCACTCAATAGGAAACTTCAAGCTTGTAAAGGTTTACAAGAAAAACCGAAGCTGAAAACGGGAAATATTTGGACCCAGGAACGGAAGGAAATCCACCGAGAACGAATGCGGGCGTACATGGCAAACATCAAAGCCAGTAGGAGACGGTTGGAATGACGCGGTCCATAGATGGCCTATACGAAATGAATGAATGAATGAATGAATGAATGAATGAATGAATGAATAATATGGGGATAGGAATATAATAGACCTGCCGTACCACACCCGCAGGTGTAAATCGTGTGAAAAAATTCTAGAGTACCCCTTGATCCCCTTAAGCGCATTATACGTATTGATGAATTTTACGGCTTAATTTGGTTCCGTGATAACCTTCTAGCCGTTTGCAAACTTTCACACTAATGTAATTAATGGAATTGCATTGCGTCTTACAGCAATGAGAATCCGTTGGCATGGTTACTGGCTTGCATTCGTTCATTAGTTTATTAAATTAAATTAGTTTTCTGGGAATATCTCAAAAACGGTTGGTCTTCGGTCCTTAAAATGTAGTTTTCGGGTACCCGAGTTTTGTCTCTCACATTGAGGGGCTGAAAATGAGTTTTGTCTCGTCCTTCTACGCCTATTTCAGCATGTATTTTAAGGGGGTAGGCCCCCTTTTATGAGAGGTACGGAGAAGAGTTACATCAATGATTAGTGTCGTGCCTCTGATGGATATCTGTACCAAATTTTACGTTGATGCACCCAGCCGTTCTCGAGTTATAAGGGAACAAATTTGTCCACAGACAAACAAACAGACAGACAAAAAAATTATTTTCGCGCGCATCTATCATAAAACAGTCTGAAACGCGTAAACAACTCATATTTCCGTAGAAATTCAGAGAAAAACACACACATTTTCACTTTTCTATATAGAGAGATCTACTGCACCGCTCGGTGTTGACCGTGTTTTATTGCACAGATTTTGGTTTTACTCGCTAACCGTTGGAGATATACGAAAAGTGATAAGGACCTTTCGGATAGAAAATTAAATGTTAAAGCTCATGTATACCATCAAAATTTGCTAATTCTTAGCGTTCTCTTTTTATTTGAAAAGGAAATATGAAATTTTGAAACCAAAGGGTGTAGTGACGTCACAAATGTCGGTTTTACTCGCTAACTGTTGGAGATACACGAAAAGTGATATGGACCTTTCGGATAGGAAATTAAATTTCAAAGCTCGGTTGTTCCATCAAAAGTTTGCTATTTCCTACCGTTCTCTTTTTATTTGATATGGAAATATGAAATTTTGAAACCAAAGGGTCTAGTGACGTCACTAAAATGGTCGCCATTTTTAATAGTGCAAAATTTCGAATGATTATATTTAAATTTTGCCTGCCGCAAATGGGTGGGTGTGAAGACTACTGTATGTGCTTTTGGTAACAATGTCGTCATTTTATCACGTATGATGGATCTCTCTTCTCATGCTTACGTTTCTAAACATACAAATTTTCCAAACACTTTACGTGTATGAATATTTATAGAACATGTGATGGAATCAATTCAGATGCATCGGCTAGTTTGCAATGTCTGCGATTTAAAATGGTGATGGTGTATCACATGTAAACGAGTGCTACAATACAACAACAGAGATAACTGTGGCGTTTAATCTCTGACATTATCGTAACTAATGAATTCCCAATAATAATTATTCACTTATGGAATAGCCTACTGTGGGATCATACAATCAAAACATACTATTGCAAATGTGTTGATTTAAAATGTATTACGTCGTAACTCATAAAGCATTGACTTTATAAAGATTACGGGCTATTCCAGGGACGTATGCAGCGTAAATGAAATATATGTTTTTCAGTTCATCAACACGATTGTGCCCAATTGTATTCGGTGTTGTTCCCTAAACGTGAAAGAAATTTCATGAGATCGTCAAGCGATCATCATCAGATCCCTTACACTCAGGCTATTAAACCTATATCTACATTATATGTGGGTTACGATAGGCCATGTTACCATATGTGCACTTATTTAGTGACAGAAGTTCATTATAAACTTGCACAACTGTCCACAGTGACAGTGTTAGTGATAGCAGCTTCACAAGAACGGATACCACATGGCTAAACTAGCCAACTAAGTTCTTTAATCAATTCCAAGTTACAAACACCAACCTGACTATTTACTAACCATCACAGATTATCACACTAAATAGGCAAATCTTCATTTACATGGGTTGGTTTTTTAGTTTTGGCACCAATGCTTCAGTTCCAAGTTGCAAAAATGTTGGGCGCTGCCACTTTTACCGACGGTTGCTGCCCTGAATCCCCTCCCTCAGAGCACATGACCTCGCCCGTCCTCACCACCGCTCGTGCGCAGTCGCGCCTGTTAGATGAGTAGTGTGAGACCAGCGCTCGCGAAAGACAGTCGCAATGTTTTCCAAGCAAGAGCAGAGAACGTGGATAAAAATTCAGTGTGCTAGGGGTCGCAGTGCTAAACAGTGTCACCGAGGATTGCAGGAAGCGTGCGGTGCAGCTGCTTTACCGTTCAGAACGGTAGCAAGATGGGTTGCATCCTTTCGAGATGGGCGCGAACGTGTGGAGCACATGCCTCGATCTGGTCACCCACTAGTAAGTGATGACAATGTACAGATGGTGTCCGAGTTAGTAGAGGTGGATCGGAACGTAACGTATCGTCAATTAGAGCAAGATACCTGACTGGCGCATTCAACTGTCCTCCACATCCTGAAGGACTGAGGAAGATTGCGTCCAAATGGGTTCCGCATGACTTAACCGACATGCACAAATGGCTGCGATATGACGCTTGTCGTATGCACATGGAGCGTTATGAGCGCGAAGGAGAGGCCTTCTTACGGCGTATCATAACCATTGACGAGACGTAGGCCAGATCTTATGAGCCACAGTTAAAACGCCAATCTTTTTTTTTGGGGGGGGGGGGAAAACTTGTTTATTGTCTTGATATATTTAAGGTACACAGGTGATTGTGAGGTGGTAGATGAATAACAAACAAGGATATTGATGAGTTTATCACAGTTATGCTACTTAATATGTAATGTTCATCGTCAGTGTCAATTAGGAAGGACACTTTGCACTATCACCAAACACAAAACACTCACATGATGCGGGTGAGCTGCTGGGCATAGTCCCCCAGCCGGCGAGCTCTTGTAGTACAGCGAAGGCTCGTGAGGACACACTCACTTACCTCGGACAGCATTTAGAGTTCTGTATAGGGCACCTTAGTATTCAGCACACAGTGCACATAACAACCAAGAAGTAACACTACCGCACTGTTCAGTTGAGGTGGTTGCAGACTAAATGTTGGGCGGATCACCCATTCAGGAGCGATGTAGGTAGTAGGACAGTTCATGAAGCTATTCAGGACCCGGGTGAAGCGGTTCCAGGTCGATCGAATCGGATCACACTGCGTAAATCGGTGCAGGAATGTATCCTGATGGGAACATGAAGTGCATAAGGCGGTCTCCACCATGTGAATGCGATGTAGTCTGCTGTTTGTTGGTATAAGGTCATGGATTACTTGATACCAACTTTCCTTCGCTGCGCTGGGAAGAATGCGATGGGAGACATTCCTCCAGACTCGATTCCAGTTGACGATCAATGCGGATTGCATAATTCTGGGGGCAACATAATGTTGTGCCAAGATAGAACGATACAGCTTTTTAGTTGAGATAGACCTGATGACGTCTTGTGGCACGTAGCTTAATTCAACTCTCAGATACCGGACATGGGGTGCATGATGGTTGATATTATAATAAGCCGGTGGGTTCGAGCAGTCATGGGGACTACACCATCTCCGTAGGAAGTTATGCGACCCATTGGTCCCGAAGCCTGTAAGCAGTTGAAGGTTTTCTTTTGAGGAATAAAGTTCTAGCTTTCTTTTCAACGTCAATGAGTCCTAGACCTCCCTGGGATTTATGCAATGATAATGTGCTGCGGGAAAGACGTAACAGAGCTCCTTGCCAAATGAACCATCCTACGGCGGAAATAATACGTGTACCCACCATCCTTGGCATGGGAAGAATTTGACTGAGATACCATATTTTACTTAAGCTGAACATATTCACGTACATTGTTCGTTGGTTTAAGAGGAAGGAGCGGTGCCGCACTTGTTGCAAGACACCACGCACAGAATGTAGGGCAACGTCCCAGTTCTTTTTAATCATTTGGTGTACACTATTCAAGAAAGATATGCCCAATATATTGAGTTCTGAGACTATTGTTACCCACGCCGGGAGAACACCTTGGACGCGGTCCAATTTCCCAATCCACATCGCCTTTGTTTTTCGTCGGTTTAGCCGCGCACCAGAATATCTCCCGTACACATCAAGGTCCGTGAACAATTGCTGCATGTCAGCGGTTCGATCCATCACAAGAGTGACATCATCCGCATATGCAAAAATACTGATCTCCGTGCCATTGAAAGATGTGTGGAGATTACAAAGAAGAGGTTCCAGTGATAGAACAAAAAGAAGCATGGATATCGGACACCCTTGCCTGACTCCACGATGAATGAGGAGAGGTCGTGTGAAATACCCATTTATGTTCACTTTTGAAGATCCATTACGGAGAATTTTACCCACGAGGGCAATAAACCGCTTATCGAAGCCAATAGCTTGAAGGGTCGCAAGGATGTAGTTATGGTTTACTCTATCAAAGGCATGGTCAAAATCCAGTGATAATAACAGTTTCTTCTTATTACTGACCAGCGACTCACTAATGACATCGCGAATAGCACAGGTAGTGTTGATAATGCACCTGCCTGGTACCCCCACCCGATTGGTGGCGAGATGTGGCGTCCTCCATAAAGGCCTGAAGTCTCGTTTTCATACATTTCGTGAAGATCTTGTAGTCAAAGTTTAAAAGCGTCAGTGGGCGAAAGTCCCTGAGCTGTGTTGGTTGTGTAATTTTTGGGACTAATACCACCAGGCCTTCTTTCAGGGTGTCTATGCTTCGTCCAGGACGACAAGCATCATTCACTACTGCTGTAAGTTCATCGCGAATGGTGGTCCAAAACGTCATGTAGAAAGCCCTCCCCAGGCCATCAGGACCAGGACTCTTGTTCGGCGCACTGTGGAGTATGGAGGTATATATCTCTTCGGTGGTGATGTCCTGGGTCAAGCACTCTTGTTCTCTGTGCAAAAGTCTCCCTCGTTCACCATCGAAGAACGGATGCTGGTAGTGAAGTGGGAATGGGGAGTCGTCTGTATACAAGGACTGAAAGAAGTTCTCTGCCGTTTCTGTGATTAAGGTATGGCAAGTCACCATTTGTCCCTCAGGTGTCGCAATGCGGTTGATATATTTCTGACGGCCTTTACGGCACGCCCGTATAAAATGATAAACGGAGGGTGCCTCTGAAGCCAGATTTTGATGATCTTGTGTTTGAAGTTTGAGTCCTTCCATTGCTTTGCGCTGCAGCGTGAGGAGCTGCGCTCGGATTTTCTTTATTATGCGATATGTATTAGGGTTGGTAGGGTCTTCATTGTATAACTGTCGTAAACATTTATAGTAGAAATCTGTCGTCTGATGGATGTGGCGTCTTCTCTCGGCACTGTAGGCCTTCAATAACCTAACAGCTCTGGGTTTCGCATACTTCAGCCACCACTCAAGAGTATCTTGAAACCGGTGAATGTGGCGTTTCCAGTTATGCCATTCAGTGGCAAAGCTATCTTTCAAGTCCAAGTATGTCAGAATAGAATCATTTAACCTCCATGATCCTCTCCCACGCCGAGGTCCCAATTCTGGTCGGCGAATCTTGCACAGATACGCACAATGGTTGGAAAACTCCACCGGGCAAACATCTGTTTCCCTCACGTGTTCTTTCAATTCCCCGCTGACATATATCCTATCCAGTTGAGAAGCACCATTATGGTAGTAGTGCGTGTAACCGGCTGACCCCGACGGCTTCAGTTCCCATGTGTCTTTTAAGCGTAACCCTTGTATTAAAGCAGATAACGCAGGGCAGCCCTGAAATTGGCCACTTTGGTCTTTGGGCGATAACACTGCGTTAAAATCCCCACCTAGGATTATATTGCCTGTATGATTATGAATAAGGGGGAGAATATCTGTAGTATAAAAGAGCCGGCGTTGTATCCTGGCCTGCGAACCAGAGGGAGCATACACATTGACACTCAAAAGATCTTGAATACGGATACTGAGTCCTCGGGAGTTGACTAACAGGACTGGAGCCGCATATGGTATATGATCCTTAATATAGATGGCTGAACCCCGTTTGTGCTCATTGACATTAACTATTTTATCGTAGCCAGAAATGGTAAGGAGGTCTTCAGTAGCCACTTCTTGCACCAGAACAATATCCACATCTTGGACTCGAATGAGGTTGCGTAAGAGCGACTGTTTACTAGCAGTTTGAATGCAATTTACATTGAGTGTCATAAGAGTATATGTCAACAACATCGTCAGATCGATAGACATGTTTCTTACCAAAATTAAACAAGATGGAGATGGGGTGGTCTTTAACGCTTGTCGCTCGACTTCCCGCCTTGTAGTCGGGGGTCCCTGACACCCGCATAAGGCTTGAGCGTTCCCTCTTTTGACGCCCGGATTGTTTTAGCTTTGGAGGAGGTTTTCAAAGGTGCCAGTTCTTTAGGAGTTAGTTCCTTGTTGTCCATGATCCCCTGGTCCCGTGACCCCGTCTCTTCTGTATCCATGTGGCTGGAGGGGTCGTCTTCTATTTCATCCGACCATTTTATACCAGCGGTCGGTGGTTCACAACTAAATATGGACAGGTTTGAGGCTTCCATACTGGTAGCACTTTCTCCTGAGGTCACGCCTTCTGTGACCGCTTCAGGGCTGGCAGTGCTGGTGTCAGGTTTCTGGTCAGTTTTAGGAACTAGAGAAGTGGCCGTCCTACCTAGACTGCCATTGGTGTATTGGCTAGTATCAGACGAAGGTGGCAACGCTGGCTGCCCGTGGAGTTCCTGTTGTAATGTGGGAGAATGTTGTTGTTTACTAATGGCGGGCAATGACCCAGCTGGTTGCGGCGATAAGGCGGTGGAGTGAGAAGGCGACACATCCATCGTGTCTAGTGCTACAGCTGACGTATCAAGTGGGGCAAGTTGTTCGGGAGGAATACTGACGTTAGATGAACAAGGTGCCGAAAATGCAGTCGAGGCAATGTCACTTCCCTTGTTGGCTACAATTTCACTGAGAAGCTTAGGGCCGGTTTTGTTTTCAGTTTCACCGCGCCTCACTGGGCATTCCTGTCGAAAGTGGTCTGTGGCATTACAATAGAAGCATGATCGAGGTTGTCCATCATAGACCACCTGTATTTTGTAGCCATCTATAGAAATAATGGGTGGAATTGCAGTTTTTAGTTCAATCCGCATAGCCCGAATGCCACTCAAAATATTGAATAGGTAGGTAGCGGACCATCTCTCGTTTCTAATTTCACGAACCTTCCCGTACTTACTAAAGTACGGCATTATCCTTTCATTCGGCAGTTCAATGGGAAGGTTCATAATTCGGATTAGTTTGCTGTCAACATCCGCACAAGTTATATTTACCTCAGATATAGAGCCATTAAATTTCCGTACCTGGGATTTTCCGTTGGTACTGTTGAGGACCTTCTGCATCAGTAGTTTGCTGGTGAACTTGATGAAAACAGCAGTTTCCAGATTGTCGAGTTGAATGGCTTCTAATTGGTCCACGTTGAGTTTGAGGGTGTACTGAATCCTCTCATGTATTTCTGCTGGTCCTGGTTTATTGGCCTTGTCGGGGAAAGCACATTTTATCGTATTTTTCCTAATGCTGTTGGTTGCCATTTTTACTGAACGTGAACTGACTTGAAAGTTAGACACTCGGCACGTCACTCGCAAGGAAGCAAAGCGCAGCGAACCGGTCGCTGCCACGGTTCAGACCGGACAGTGACAATCGAACGAGTGGCGGCACCACGAATCACCACGGAAACAAACAGTTCGACCAACCCCCACCAATGTGAAAGTAATGTTGATTCTTGCCTAGGATTGGGATGGTGTGATCATTCACCATACTGTTCCCCGAGGGCTAACGGTTAATGCGGCGTACTATTGTTCGTTTCTGCAAGACAATTTCCGAGGAGCTCTGAGAAGGAAACGGCGCCACCACATGGTTACACCGCCCATCGTTCTGCATGACAATGCTAGGGCACACACAGCAGGTGTGTTGTCGGCATTGTTGGATCGCTGGGGCTGGGAGGTCCTCTATCACCCCCCATATTCTCCCGACATCAGTCCCTGCGACTATGATCTCATCCCGATGATGAAGATGACAATGGGCGGGGAGCGCTTCCGTACCATTGAAGACGTTAAGCAGGCTGCCGAGCGCTCTCTTCGTACCATCAAGAGATTGGGCAGTGCCAACGGGATCCAACGACTTCCGCATCGCTGGGAACACGTTGTACGCAACGGTGGGGACTACATCGAGGGCTGTGAAACTTGGAACCATCTAAGTGAGTTATTAATCCAGTTATAACTAAGGTGCCAAAACTAAAAAATCAACCCATGTATTTACTCATTTATTTAGTTATTCATTTATTCATGTATTTATTCGTTTATTAATTCATCCATTATTCATTTATTCGCTAGTTATTCAGTTATTCATTCATTCAGTCATTTATTTATTCATTTATCATCGAATTAATTCATTTATTAATTTATTAACTCATGTATTAATTCATTTATTAATTCACTTATTCATTCATTAATTACTGTAATTCATTTATTCATTTATGCAGTTATTTCTTTATTTATTCTATCTATCTAGCGATTGGTTGATTAATTGAGTGATTGATTGATCGATTGATTGATTGATTGCAT
Organism: Meconema thalassinum; assembly: GCA_946902985.2. Taxonomy (NCBI): domain Eukaryota; kingdom Metazoa; phylum Arthropoda; class Insecta; order Orthoptera; family Tettigoniidae; genus Meconema; species Meconema thalassinum. Next base: position 353,177,542 of record OX336394.1, read on the forward strand.
CTATTAAGTCATGTATTGTAAACATATTGCAAGCTTAAGTTAGAAAATTAAAGTGTCTGGTCATAACGGGTCTCAAACCCGCACCCTCCAGATATGTACACCGGTGTTCTGACCACTAAGCTATAGGGAGACAACTTAATTTTCACATTAACAATGATACAGGTATGATGCCTGATGAACGTACTGACAAGATAGTGGAATATGTCACCAGTTTCTCTCATTTGGGAAGTCTAATCACTGTGATATAGCATGATAGACTGCAGCATGTGTATCTCTAGGATTGGGAAGGATGTAGCCGTGGCCTTAAGCTAGAAACCATCCCGACATTTGCCTTGAGTAGAATTGGGAAACCAGATGATTCAGGCGCGGATTCAGGGGGGTGGGGGGCCACGGGTGTCATGACCCCCCCCCCCCCCCCAATGGACACCAATTTTTTTTCAAACTCAAAAAACGAAAACACAATAACCAGACAAATAAAACTTAACGAATTTTAACTGATAAACAGTTTTATTTTATTTTATTCAATACTGAAAATATCGTTATTGCAATTATTATGTTCTGTTACAACTGTACATATTTACAACTTCATACCTGTTAAGTAAAAACGATTATTTATATGACAGAATCAACTCGTCTATTTTGTTTAGCAAACCATGTGATTACCGAATCGATGTTTATAGTGATGTCACGATGAATGTGCAGCAATACACGGATAGGAATTTGGGGCTTTTTTAGCACCAAAAAATTTTGCCGACGTCCAAACTGCAAGCTTGCTTGGCAATTTAAGCTGTGACTTTCTCCCTTTGTCGGTACCAACTCGACTTGCCGAAACTGTAACGTACCTTGATACTTTTCTCGAAGCTCGTTGTAAAAGTCGCAAAACGACTCTAGATCCGCGCCTGAGGTGATTGAGACAGCAATTGAACCCACCTCTTTTCATTTTTGCCTCACGAGGCTGAGTGAATCCAATTCCATCCCTCAGGCCAGTTTTTTCTTTTTTTTTGGCAGAACCGGGATTTTAATCCAGGCCTCTGGAATCGCTGCAGTTCCACAACGCGTCATGAAGAGCAATAATTTAACGCTCACGACTACGCCACGGGGTATGTCACACAGCCCCTAAGTAAATCAACAACAACAAATAACTTAAGTTCTAAAGCGAACGTCAAGTTAATTCTGTGAAACTAGACTGCATTAGGCAGGTTTAAAGCGAAACCCATTCATTAATTCCCCCTTTAAAGCATCAATCAGTCAGCTGAGAGTTGCTGTCCATTTAATCTCCGCTATGTTCGCCTCTTGTTCATTTCAAAGCAATATAAATTCCTTTAGATTGCGGCGCATCTATCACGTTGCACGCTTTGTCATGATGGATGGGCTCCTGTTAGCCACACTCTCTGGTTAGCATCACTTAGCCAAACAAACGGAAAAGTTCATGAAGTAAGAGACCCGTAAGTTGGAATCTTATGTCAATGTCAATTACAAGGGTGATTTTCTTTTCAATCTCTGGGAGAACCGGTAAACTGTCAGTCAAGTGGTAGGACATCCGTATGCTCGGAGGGCGATTGCGCCTGTATCCCATTACAACCACTGCCTCTTCCGAAGTCATTACGCCATTGTAATCCCAGCTCCCGGCAAGTAGCATGGCTGATACAATTTATTCTACCGCCAAGTGCGAGTTGCGTACTGTAATTTGATTTCTTCAAGCAACAGGAATTCATCAAAGAAGAAGTGAAGCAACGTACTGAAAAGATAGTGGAATAAGTCACCAGTTTCTCTCATTTGGGAAGTCTAATCACCAATGACAACAGCTGTAGTAACGATATTTGAATGCGGATAGCGGTCACAAAACTGCCATTCAATAATAAGAGAATTATTTCGAATAATGTAAATTTGGATATTGCAACTAAAAATAAAATCGTCATGTCCTTTGTATCGAGTGTGATTCTTCATGGATGTGAATCTTGGAAGATGAGAGGTTAGGGAAGCGTTTGAGATGTGGGTCTGGCGGAGAATTTTACGGGTTAAATAGATTGAAAAGAGGACTAACATCGGTATCCTGCAAGAAATTCAAGGGAAGAGAGATCTGAGACCACGATCCATAAAAGATAAGCTAAATTCACAGGCAAGGAAGGAGTGGGTAACGCAAGAGAATGCATGACTCGACATTCCAGAGGCTGGCTAGCGCATCGCCGTCTAATGCCGACACATTAATTGTAAACCTTTAATATCTCAAAAGAAACTCGTCGGATTTGCAAAATACGCACATCAATGAACTGGCCATTCGATTCTTAGTTGTTTTAGTGGGTGAAATTAATATAGTCCCGTTTAAAAAAACCAAAGTTGCTACCGGTTTCTCGGCAAATAAGCTATGCATGTGCTGGGGATGAAATGGTTCCTGTTTTATGTGCCATTTAATACGATTTCAGAATTTGAAAACAGAATGTCGATATTTTCAACAGTTTCATAGATATTTGAGGTAGCCCTCTTAGCTGAATAACCCTGTATATAATGTAACTTGGAGTGCGTGTGCATGTGTGTGTGTATCTTCCCGTTTAATTAAGAATTGTATAGTAATGTAAACTTGTAACATATGCAGCTTTATGTATAATAGCCTATATTATTAACGAATGGAGGAGACACTGCTTTGTATGTGGGACTTGCCCTTTCTCTATCCGCTGTCCATAAATTGTACATACAATTTGTGGAAAATAAATAAATAAAATAAATAAATAAATAAATAAATAATAACTAGTTGATACCCGTCAAAACGTGACGGTCATTGGGAACATATTTACTGAAGGATTCTCTTATACACTATGCATTTTTTGAACGATTACTTTTTGATATTGTTGCAATTTTAAGGGCGTCGACTTTGCAACATATAACTGGCCATGACTGAAACCTTGATGAGGCAAATAGAGACCTACACGTTCCAGAGTTTCTCCTTGAGCTTTATTGATTGTGATAAAGTACGCCAAGCGAATTGGAAATTGGAAAATTGATGTGTTTTATCGGAATATGTTAAGTCAAGTTGAAACCTCTCTATGCATAATTACATGTGATGATGGCCTCCTCCCTTGTAAAATTTCAATCCGGAGGTAAACTAGTCCCCCGTTCGGATCTCCGGGTGGGGACTACTCGAGAGGGGGTTAACATCACAGAAGTGACAAAGAGGAAATCTGACATTCTACGGATCGGAGCGTGGAATGTTAGAAGTCTGCTAGGAAGTGGAAAGTTAGAAAACTTAGAAAGGGAAATGGATAGGTTGAGGTTGGATTTGGTTGGGATTAGTGAAATGCGCTGGCAGGAAGAACAGGACTTTTGGTCAGGAGACTATAGGGTCATTAGCACTAAATCAAACAATGGCCAAGCAGGGGTTGGCCTCATATTGAGTAGGAAACTTGGACAGCGGGTGGAATATTATGAGCAATATAGTGAACGGATTATTGTAGCAAAAATCAATACTAAACCTACCTGCACCACAGTGGTACAAGTCTATATGCCTACCAGTCAAGCTGATGATGAGGATGTTGAAAAGGTCTACGAAGAAATAGACGAAATTCTGAGGTATATCAAGGGTGATGAGAATGTTATAGTAATGGGAGATTGGAATGCTGTGGTAGGAAAAGGGAGAGAAGGGAAGATAGTAGGAGGTTTCGGATTAGGTGAAAGGAATGATCGAGGAAGCAGGCTGGTAGAATTCTGCACCGAGCATGAGTTGGTCATAGCTAACACCTTATTCAATAACCACAATAGAAGAATATACACATGGATGAGACCAGGAGATACAGGGCGTTACCAAATCGACTTCATTATGGTCAAGCAGAGGTTTCGAAACCAGATTTTGGATTGTAAAACATATCCTGGTGCTGACATAAACTCTGACCACAATCTGGTTGTAATGAAATGCAGATTAAAGTTGAAGAAACTGAAGAAAAGTCAAAAGCCAAAAAGGTGGGCAATAGACAGACTGAAAGAGAAGGATGTAAACAAAATATTCAAGAAGAGTATAAAGGAAGGACTAATGAAAAACCCTAAACAAACATCAATTGCAGACGAATGGGCACTTTTGAAGAATGAAATAACAAAATCCGCAGAAGAAAACATTGGTAGGAAAGAAAGAATAGGTAGAAAACCGTGGATCACTCAGGATATAGTAGAATTGATGGATGAAAGGCGGAAACACAAGAATGTAAGAGATGAAAAGGGGAAAGCAGAATACAGACGTCTGAGAAATGAGGTTAACAAGAAGTGCAAGGAAGCAAAAGAAGAATGGTTGAAAGAGAAATGTGCAGGTATAGAAAATTGTCTGAAATTAGGAAAAGTAGACACAGCTTATCGAAGGATTAAGAATACTTTTGGGGAAAAGAAGACTAAGTGCTGTAATATTAAGGACAAAAATGGAAAGCCTCTAACAGATAGGGAAGAAAAGGTTGAGAGATGGAAAGCTTACATAGAGAGTTTGTATAAGGGAAAGGAGATTGAGAATCATGTAATGGAAAGGGAGGAGGAAATTGATGAGGTTGCGAAAGGAGATTTAATATTGAGATCAGAATTTGATAGAGCTTTGGAAGACTTAAGCAGGAACAAAGCACCAGGCATAGATGATATACCGATTGAGTTGCTACGCTGCATAGGAGATGAAGGTCTGATCAGGTTATTTCACTTGGTGTGTAGGATTTATGAGACAGGTGAGGTACCCCCTGATTTCAAGAAGAATGTAATCATCCCTATACCAAAGAAAGTGGGAGCTGACAGATGTGAAGATTACCGTACAATCAGCTTGATTACTCATGCTTCAAAGATCCTGTCTAGAATAATTTACAAGTGGATTGAAAGCCAGATAGAAACGGAGTTGGGCGAAGACCAATTTGGTTTCAGGAGAAATGTAGGAACAAGGGAAGCTGTACTAAGTCTTAGGCTGATTTTGGAAGGTAGAATAAGGAAAGATAAGAGAACGTTCATGGCTTTTGTAGACTTAGAAAAGGCTTTTGATAACGTTGATTGGACTAAATTGTTTGACATTTTGAAATCCATTGGAATAAAGTACAGGGATAGGAGGGTGATATACAATCTATACAGAAACCAGACAGCATTCATTCGAGTTGAAGGACATGAGAGAGTAGCTGGTATTCAGAAAGGTGTAAGGCAAGGCTGCAACTTATCACCCATACTTTTCAATCTTTACATTGAACAAGCAATGAAGGAAATTAGAGAAAAATGTAAAGTGGGAGTGAAGATTCAAGGAGAAATAATTTCAACTCTGAGATTTGCTGATGACATCGTCATCTTGGCCGACAAGCCTGAGGATTTGAATGAGTTTCTGAATGGTATGGACTCCGTCTTACGGAAAGAATTCATGATAAAAATTAATAAATGTAAAAAAAAATACTGGAATGCAGCCGAAATAAATCAGAAACCTCTATGGAGATCAAATTGGCAGCTGAAAAGCTGAAGGAAGTAGGAGACTTCTGTTACTTAGGAAGCAGAATAACCAGTGATGGACGAAGCAAAGAGGATATAAAAAGTAGGTTGGCTCAGGCAAAGAAAGCATTTCTACAAAAAAGGAATCTGCTGACATCGAATATAGATTTAGGTATTAGGAAGTCATTTTTGAAAGCCTTTGTCTGGAGTGTTGGGTAGTTTATTGGCTGAGGAATAACCCACCCACCAAGGGAAGATGATTAAGAGAAGGAAGTAGATTTGGGATTGGAAAAGAAGGATAGAAAAATAGGAGGAGAGTCCCACAAAAGTTATTAATTTGACTTTCAATCCATTTAGAAGCGGTTGCCACCGCAAATCCGTGCTCGGATACCTAAAGTGGGTACGAGCTTGGTCGAAGCTGACGGGAACCGCAGCTAAGACTTGGGCAGTTTGCCAGAGAAAGGCTTTAGTGTATTTCCTCCCAAGCACGAATAAAAGTACTATAGGGAAGGGTGATGGTCTGGCCAGACAAATAGTAAAAGCTTTATTGAGTATGAACGAGGGCATAAACCTAGGAAGAACTAGGAAAGCCAGGATCCTGCCTAACTGTAGTATCAGAGAAATGATGAATCCAAAAACAAATATTTAATTTATTTGACAATTCCAAGAAGTTTGAGGAAATTAACAAGCATGTAATATAAATTTGGCAAACATAGTTCATTTGAACTTTTTAACAAATAGGGTCGCAGACCTCTCAACATTAAACGGTTGCTCCAGGCAATTGACAATTTACAAGGTTTCAAACCTTACATGTTTCTAAAATCTTTATAAGATTTAAACAAATAAACACTGAAACAATTAAAGTTGGAACGTGAATTGGAGTACAAAGAGTGTACCTTAAGAAATTCTTGAGAGAATGTTCTAGAGAAAGTGACAACTTTGAAAATGACAATAATAACAACATGAAAAATAAGATAGAAGTTCCTACAACTTCTTAAATTTATACAGAATTAATATATGAGAATTATACAAAGGAGGGCAGGTCACTTACTGTGAAACCTGAAGAAAGTGAAAAGGAAAGTTATAGACTTCCCAAGTTTGAGCAGGAATCACTCGCCAAATGGGACAGTTTCCATTTCGTGAAACCTGAACATGACTCGCTAAAGAGTTTAAAGAAATGTTTACCCTGATTATGGGAAAGGAACAATGTGATTTGAAACTTGTATCACACAAGCAATTATGCAGAATTTAATTAATGTTAAACTAGCAAAGTTGGAAGGGCACTTCGTGAGTGACACTTTATAGAAAGTTACAATTTTATTAATAATGGTGGTTAGTAGAAGGTTGAGGAAAGATCATTGGGATATAGGATCAATGTTCATGGCCGTATTTAATATAACCGGACGATCGCGACGCGGTAGAAACGTGGAGCAAGCACTGATTATCACTATAGTCTGTAAAGATTGATGCAAAGTTCACTGTAGAAACTCGAAAGTTCATGAGAAAGAAAGTTATTGCAATTATGGAAATAACTGATTGCACTATATAGGTGAGAGTCTATTTCTTGAAAAAGTTGTGATTTACAATTAAATGCGCCATAGAATGATCCAACGGGGGAAGAAAGTTCGCTATTGCAGAAATTTAAGGAAGATTCCTTATTTTAACTAGCATTTTCACAAGTGCGTGAACAATACTTGACGGCAAGACTCGCAGATAGAGTACAAGATCTCGAAGGTTCCAGAACGACCTTAGCAGAAAAATGGGGTTGAGAAAATCCAACGGAGGAACTAGCTTTATAATTATAGACAGCGGGTATTAGGTAATATCCCACGTAGTGAGAGGATTTCTCATTTAAATAGCTTAAGAAAAGCTCTTTTTAGTAAGGTTGGCTTATATAAGCGAAAGCTCAACATGGCAAATCCCACGAAGAATGATTACCGCCCCACAAGTAATCTCACGCTGTCTATAAAATAATCTATAAAAGCATGTAGATAAAATGATGAAGATGAGGTTAAAACCTTTAAAATGGTACTTATCTTGATTTCATGTTGAAGTCGAAGTTCTGTATGACGATAATTACTTTGCCAACATGGCGTAGAAGAGTGTGAGCCTCTTGGTTTGAGGAGGCTAGCTCGAGCGGAGCTTTGACTGACCGAGTCAACTGCAGACTGAGAAGTGAGAGCTGCTCAACGGAGCACGGAGGGTCCAAGAAAAGGGGAAAGAGAGGGGGGTAGGAGACAAAAGGAGAACATATAAACATTGCCAACTTCAGAACAAAAAATTAATCTCTTGCTGAGCTGATCTTCTAAGAGTTGATAACAGATGATATTAGCGCAGCATGGTGAGTAAAGAAGTAGACGTAATCCTCTTGCTCAAGGAGAAAATAGCTGGCGATGGTAGCAGGATCTGGTGGCTAAATGGATAAGTAAGTCCTCTAGCACCAGGAAGAGTAGAGGAGCTTCAGAGATTCGCTGCGAGATGACGCTAGGTGGGTCAAAGAAGTTATATATCTGAAACAGACTTATGAAGACATAAGAGATTTGCCCATAAAGGAGAAAACAAAAGATCACTGTTGGTGTTTGACAAAGAGAAAGGAAGAAATGAACATGCAAGGAGCAATAAAAATGATATCTCAGGTACCGTGTATTCAAAGAATACACCATACTGGGGGGGGGGGGAGAAAAACACCAACAGAGAGCAAATAAGCAGTTACACATTTAATGGAAGAGGAGCGATCAAAGACAGGGGTCTTGTAATCGAACCGTTAATGGTCAAGACTCTGACCACCCTGACTCTCCCATCTCTTCCAGGATAACACTTGGTTACTCTACCGGAAGTCCAAACTAGAGGGGGAGAAACATCCCTAACTAAGACCAAGTCTCCCACTTGAATGTCGGGACTGGAAAGAAACCACTTCTGTCTCCCTTGCAAGGAAGTTAAATATTCCAAGTTCCACCTCTTCCAAAAGGAATTGCGGAGGGCTACAAGTTTACGCCAAACAATAGGTAAATCAAAATCCCTGAAAGAATTAGGAAGGGGAGGAGGGGCAGAGAGAGAAGTGCGTGTAAGGAAGCGACCAGGTGTAAGTGAAAGGAGGTCATCAGGGTCATTGGAAAGCGGAGTTAAGGGGCGAGAGTTAACAACACCTTCAATCACAAAATAACTAGAAGCTGAGGGAAATAAAGCACTAGTAAAGATTGCGATACAATGCAAAAGGAGAATTAACAAGTTTAAACAAAGCGTATAGAAACAAGTACATCTATTCAGGACAAGAATATACCAAATAAACAAAGGAACTATGCGAGTAGAAAGCAAGAACGCCATAGGTAACAAACGAGTAGCCATAAACAATAACCTCAAGTTATAATGAGTATCAAAGGGTTTACTCAGAAAAATACTTAAGTTAGCGAGAAACGTGACATGACAAGTATGAATACAAAAACACATCGAATGTGACGACGAGAAAAAACAAGTTTGTTCATCAATGAACATTAAGATCGCAAAATATGTAAGCAAAGTGAAATACATGAGCACGTGAGAAATACGCAACGAAGTTTTGAAACAAGGATCGAAGCAGTTATAGAATACGAGCATGAGTAAGTGGAAGACGTAAGCAAGCGCGGCCTTGACCCACAGAGTACAGCGAGATAACGAATATAAATATCTGAAAGAGTCCTTGACTGGAACAAGTTTATTTTGGGAAGTAGGTGAACGGCTTCTGTACTTGAAGAAGCGGCTCGCCAGACAATGGTTGGCAATCAGCCAAAGTTGAGATAAGAGAAACTTGCTTTGAACTGTGTCAAGCGTACAGGAAATAAACAGCAACTTAGCCTTCCTCAGACTTGTATACAAACAAGTTTGAAAAACAAGCAGTTCTAAGTACACAAACAACATTTGTTGAATCAGCTGTAACTTAAAGCAGATATTCAGGTTGACCGGCATGCAGTCAATCGTAACTTGGAAGTGAAAAAGCAATTTAAAGCTATATGAAATAAAGTAAGAAATCAATTTCGCATAATTGAGAGGATCACGAAATCGGACAATTTTCAACAAAAAGAAGCTTAATTCTTCCGAGCAAAGAAGACAAGCTGGGACATTGAGAAGAAGGTTATGCATAAGAATAGTTATTCTAGATGTTAGGGAATTCAGATTTTCAAGCGGTTTCATGAGCGGCTTCCAAATGTGAGGAAGGGGGGAGGAGCCGGCCGTGGCCATACTTCTACATAGCGAAAGAAGTGAAACATAGCTTACAGCGAAGTGATGGAGACTGATAGCCATGGTTTTACACAAGGGGAAGATAGTTTTCACGGAAGAGTTTAAGCAATTAACTGCTATAAAAATGACATAAAAAGGTAGACGAAGTAACACAAAGCAAGGCGAACTTGAATTGCTATCTTGTGCGGGAAGAAGGAAAAACCATTTAAACAACTTACAGAGGTAGCGTAGTTGTTCACGATAAGACATCGTTTCGACAAGTGTTTTTCAAAAATATTGAGATCTGAAACATGAGCGTTCTCTTTTCCAGAAATGGGATTTATGTCAGCTGTAACGAAATGACATTGCGCTTTGGTTTGAACACTGGTATGCTGGATTTCACCAGTAATAACCCAACCAAAATCGGTGTCTCTGGCGACCACGGTTGAAGATAACTTGCGTGTTTGTTTGCGAAGGCACTTCCAAAAAACATTGGCACTGAAAAGTACATCAATGGGACTTTGAACATTAAACTGAGGATCGGCTAACCTTAAGTGCGAGGGAATGTTTAAATCGGAAGTATTAATGGAGTGACTTGGAGTGTCCTTGCCAATACTGGTAAGAATGAGACAGTTTATATTAAGATTGGTGTTTCTTTGACAAACGTCTCTGATTTTCAATTTTGAAGACTGCAAGACTTGAGTTTTCAAATTGTCAATCCCGGTCACACTGATAGAAGTAGGCTATGACGAAAGACCTAATTTTTTAATCAACGATTGCGAAACAAAGTTATGAGTTGAAGCGGAATCGAGAAGACCACGGGTTCTAAACCAATTTCCAAATTTATCTTGGATTTCGAATTGTACAGTGGTCAAAAGGGTTTGCGCACTGTGAGAAGTGTCGGCGTTGGAAATGCAGGAAGAAGCATTAGTTTGTTCGGAGCGGCTCTGCAAGGAGCTTGAAGAGGCAGGTACTGATGACCTCGATTTATCGTGAACGTGCAATAAAGAATGATGCGGTTTTTTGCAATGAAAACAGAGATTTGATGACGTACAGTTCGAAGAAGAATGCTTAGGTGATAAGCAGTTGAAACAATGTTTGCTATTCAAGACAAACTTCCTTCGATCTTCGACAGACAATTCTTTAAAGGATTTGCACGAATACAATGTGTGAAGCATTTTACAGAGCGTGCATTTTAACGATTTGTTGAGCGGCTTGATATGTTCTCTTGCATGATTGAACGAAGAACGGGTTTGCTTGTTCTCGACAGATGGGGGCTGATGACCCTTTGAAAAAGCAAGTTTTTTCTCAAAAATGTGAGACTGATGATTCGTTTCGACCTTTTCGCACTGAAATGCGAGTGCTGTAAGAACTTGACATCGGCTGTTAAGAAACGAGATTAAGTGTTCGAAGGAAAATTCCTCCTTGCGAGCGAGTTCAATTTCCCAAGCCTTTAAAGTTGAAAAATCGAATCTTGATGTAGCCAGATGGATGAGTATGGTGTCCCATGTTTGGACAGGCTGCTTGAGTTGGTATAATGCTCTGACATTCAACTGTATAGAGTCCAACAGGTTTCTTAAGGAGGTGACGTCATTAGGTTTGACGGCTGGTAGGTTAAACAAACAACGGATGTGTCGAGCTACACTCAAGCGTAAATTGCCATATCTCTCTTTAAGGAGATTAAAGGCGATGTGGTAGTTGTCGGCGCTTAAAGGCAGTGACTCCACTAAGGCTAAGGCCTCACATTCCAAAGAAGTACGGAGGAAGTAAAATTTATGTATGTCTGGGATCTCGATATTTTCATGAATTAGGGAGCAGTAAAGTTCGTAAAAAGAATACCATTCACCTTCCTTGCCTGAGAAGTGCGGTAGGCTTATCTTAGGAAGTAACGGTTTCGGTTTGTTCTCGTGAACTGAAGCGGGTGCGAACTGGGCCGGATTGATGACCCTAGTGTCCGGTTCTGAGATATTGCGGATCAATTGGTGGGCCTTTGCAATCCCTTCAAAGTACAAGGGTTCGACCTCGTCCCGATCCGATTGCTGTTCTGGGCAAGCGGATTCAATCTCGGTTTGAATTTGGTCATAATAATCATAAGACCGTTCGTACAACTTAAGGCGTTGTGTTAAGATATCTAAATCACACTCGGCGGGATTTAATTTGCTGATGAAATTTCGGAATCTAGTGAGTTGCCCTTTATAGGAAGAACGTCTAGCAATGAGAGTTTCATCTTTTTCAGTAGGAGCCATGATAAAGAGAATAAATTGAAATACAACTCACGAAACTGTAGAACCTTGGAGATGCTGTCAAGTTTGCAGCAGCGAATGGGTAGAAAGAACAGGACACACCAAAGGAGACAGGAGCGGCCTCTTTCCCGTTCACAGGCTTTGCATGACGTAGATATAGCTGAAAGATCCAAAGCAGAGATTAATAATTTGCCAAGTATTGTCAAATGACACTTGAAAAACAATAGAAATAAAAAATGGACTCTCCCGGGTTTCTGGTACCAAATTTTTGGGTAGTTTATTGGCTGAGGAATAACCCACCCACCAAGGGAAGATGATTAAGAGAAGGAAGTAGATTTGGGATTGGAAAAGAAGGATAGAAAAATAGGAGGAGAGTCCCACAAAAGTTATTAATTTGACTTTCAATCCATTTAGAAGCGGTTGCCACCGCAAATCCGTGCTCGGATACCTAAAGTGGGTACGAGCTTGGTCGAAGCTGACGGGAACCGCAGCTAAGACTTGGGCAGTTTGCCAGAGAAAGGCTTTAGTGTATTTCCTCCCAAGCACGAATAAAAGTACTATAGGGAAGGGTGATGGTCTGGCCAGACAAATAGTAAAAGCTTTATTGAGTATGAACGAGGGCATAAACCTAGGAAGAACTAGGAAAGCCAGGATCCTGCCTAACTGTAGTATCAGAGAAATGATGAATCCAAAAACAAATATTTAATTTATTTGACAATTCCAAGAAGTTTGAGGAAATTAACAAGCATGTAATATAAATTTGGCAAACATAGTTCATTTGAACTTTTTAACAAATAGGGTCGCAGACCTCTCAACATTAAACGGTTGCTCCAGGCAATTGACAATTTACAAGGTTTCAAACCTTACATGTTTCTAAAATCTTTATAAGATTTAAACAAATAAACACTGAAACAATTAAAGTTGGAACGTGAATTGGAGTACAAAGAGTGTACCTTAAGAAATTCTTGAGAGAATGTTCTAGAGAAAGTGACAACTTTGAAAATGACAATAATAACAACATGAAAAATAAGATAGAAGTTCCTACAACTTCTTAAATTTATACAGAATTAATATATGAGAATTATACAAAGGAGGGCAGGTCACTTACTGTGAAACCTGAAGAAAGTGAAAAGGAAAGTTATAGACTTCCCAAGTTTGAGCAGGAATCACTCGCCAAATGGGACAGTTTCCATTTCGTGAAACCTGAACATGACTCGCTAAAGAGTTTAAAGAAATGTTTACCCTGATTATGGGAAAGGAACAATGTGATTTGAAACTTGTATCACACAAGCAATTATGCAGAATTTAATTAATGTTAAACTAGCAAAGTTGGAAGGGCACTTCGTGAGTGACACTTTATAGAAAGTTACAATTTTATTAATAATGGTGGTTAGTAGAAGGTTGAGGAAAGATCATTGGGATATAGGATCAATGTTCATGGCCGTATTTAATATAACCGGACGATCGCGACGCGGTAGAAACGTGGAGCAAGCACTGATTATCACTATAGTCTGTAAAGATTGATGCAAAGTTCACTGTAGAAACTCGAAAGTTCATGAGAAAGAAAGTTATTGCAATTATGGAAATAACTGATTGCACTATATAGGTGAGAGTCTATTTCTTGAAAAAGTTGTGATTTACAATTAAATGCGCCATAGAATGATCCAACGGGGGAAGAAAGTTCGCTATTGCAGAAATTTAAGGAAGATTCCTTATTTTAACTAGCATTTTCACAAGTGCGTGAACAATACTTGACGGCAAGACTCGCAGATAGAGTACAAGATCTCGAAGGTTCCAGAACGACCTTAGCAGAAAAATGGGGTTGAGAAAATCCAACGGAGGAACTAGCTTTATAATTATAGACAGCGGGTATTAGGTAATATCCCACGTAGTGAGAGGATTTCTCATTTAAATAGCTTAAGAAAAGCTCTTTTTAGTAAGGTTGGCTTATATAAGCGAAAGCTCAACATGGCAAATCCCACGAAGAATGATTACCGCCCCACAAGTAATCTCACGCTGTCTATAAAATAATCTATAAAAGCATGTAGATAAAATATGAAGATGAGATTAAAACCTTTAAAATGGTACTTATCTTGATTTCATGTTGAAGTCGAAGTTCTGTATGACGATAATTACTTTGCCAACATGGCGTAGAAGAGTGTGAGCCTCTTGGTTTGAGGAGGCTAGCTTGAGCGGAGCTTTGACTGACCGAGTCAACTGCAGACTGAGAAGTGAGAGCTGCTCAACGGAGCACGGAGGGTGCAAGAAAAGGGGAAAGGAGACAAAAGGAGAACATATAAACATTGCCAACTTCAGAACAAAAAATTAATCTCTTGCTGAGCTGATCTTCTAAGAGTTGATAACAGATGATATTAGCGCAGCATGGTGAGTAAAGAAGTAGACGTAATCCTCTTGCTCAAGGAGAAAATAGCTGGCGATGGTAGCAGGATCTGGTGGCTAAATGGATAAGTAAGTCCTCTAGCACCAGGAAGAGTAGAGGAGCTTCAGAGATTCGCTGCGAGATGACGCTAGGTGGGTCAAAGAAGTTATATATCTGAAACAGACTTATGAAGACATAAGAGATTTGCCCATAAAGGAGAAAACAAAAGATCACTGTTGGTGTTTGACAAAGAGAAAGGAAGAAATGAACATGCAAGGAGCAATAAAAATGATATCTCAGGTACCGTGTATTCAAAGAATACACCATACTGGGGGGGGGGAGAAAAACACCAACAGAGAGCAAATAAGCAGTTACACATTTAATGGAAGAGGAGCGATCAAAGACAGGGGTCTTGTAATCGAACCGTTAATGGTCAAGACTCTGACCACCCTGACTCTCCCATCTCTTCCAGGATAACACTTGGTTACTCTACCGGAAGTCCAAACTAGAGGGGGAGAAACATCCCTAACTAAGACCAAGTCTCCCTCTTGAATGTCGGGACTGGAAAGAAACCACTTCTGTCTCCCTTGCAAGGAAGTTAAATATTCCAAGTTCCACCTCTTCCAAAAGGAATTGCGGAGGGCTACAAGTTTACGCCAAACAATAGGTAAATCAAAATCCCTGAAAGAATTAGGAAGGGGAGGAGGGGCAGAGAGAGATGTGCGTGTAAGGAAGCGACCAGGTGTAAGTGAAAGGAGGTCATCAGGGTCATTGGAAAGCGGAGTTAAGGGGCGAGAGTTAACAACACCTTCAATCACAAAATAACTAGAAGCTGAGGGAAATAAAGCACTAGTAAAGATTGCGATACAATGCAAAAGGAGAATTAACAAGTTTAAACAAAGCGTATAGAAACAAGTACATCTATTCAGGACAAGAATATACCAAATAAACAAAGGAACTATGCGAGTAGAAAGCAAGAACGCCATAGGTAACAAACGAGTAGCCATAAACAATAACCTCAAGTTATAATGAGTATCAAAGGGTTTACTCAGAAAAATACTTAAGTCAGCGAGAAACGTGACATGACAAGTATGAATACAAAAACACATCGAATGTGACGACGAGAAAAAACAAGTTTGTTCATCAATGAACATTAAGATCGCAAAATATGTAAGCAAAGTGAAATACATGAGCGCGTGAGAAATACGCAACGAAGTTTTGAAACAAGGATCGAAGCTGTTATAGAATACGAGCATGAGTAAGTGGAAGACGTAAGCAAGCGCGGCCTTGACCCACAGAGTACAGCGAGATAACGAATATAAATATCTGAAAGAGTCCTTGACTGGAACAAGTTTATTTTGGGAAGTAGGTGAACGGCTTCTGTACTTGAAGAAGCGGCTCGCCAGACAATGGTTGGCAATCAGCCAAAGTTGAGATAAGAGAAACTTGCTTTGAACTGTGTCAAGCGTACAGGAAATAAACAGCAACTTAGCCTTCCTCAGACTTGTATACAAACAAGTTTGAAAAACAAGCAGTTCTAAGTACACAAACAACATTTGTTGAATCAGCTGTAACTTAAAGCAGATATTCAGGTTGACCGGCATGCAGTCAATCGTAACTTGGACGTGAAAAAGCAATTTAAAGCTATATGAAATAAAGTAAGAAATCAATTTCGCATAATTGAGAGGATCACGAAATCGGACAATTTTCAACAAAAAGAAGCTTAATTCTTCCGAGCAAAGAAGACAAGCTGGGACATTGAGAAGAAGGTTATGCATAAGAATAGTTATTCTAGATGTTAGGGAATTCAGATTTTCAAGCGGTTTCATGAGCGGCTTCCAAATGTGAGGAAGGGGGGAGGAGCCGGCCGTGGCCATCCTTCTACATAGCGAAAGAAGTGAAACATAGCTTACAGCGAAGTGATGGAGACTGATAGCCATGGTTTTACACAAGGGAAAGATAGTTTTCGAGGAAGAGTTTAAGCAATTAACTGCTATAAAAATGACATAAAAAGGTAGACGAAGTAACACAAAGCAAGGCGAACTTGAATTGCTATCTTGTGCGGGAAGAAGGAAAACCCATTTAAACAACTTACAGAGGTAGCGTAGTTGTTCACGATAAGACATCGTTTCGACAAGTGTTTTTCAAAAATATTGAGATCTGAAACATGAGCGTTCTCTTTTCCAGAAATGGGATTTATGTCAGCTGTAACGAAATGACATTGCGCTTTGGTTTGAACACTGGTATGCTGGATTTCACCAGTAATAACCCAACCAAAATCGGTGTCTCTGGCGACCACGGTTGAAGATAACTTGCGTGTTTGTTTGCGAAGGCACTTCCAAAAAACATTGGCACTGAAAAGTACATCAATGGGACTTTGAACATTAAACTGAGGATCGGCTAACCTTAAGTGCGAGGGAATGTTTAAATCGGAAGTATTAATGGAGTGACTTGGAGTGTCCTTGCCAATACTGGTAAGAATGAGACAGTTTATATTAAGATTGGTGTTTCTTTGACAAACGTCTCTGATTTTCAATTTTGAAGACTGCAAGACTTGAGTTTTCAAATTGTCAATCCCGGTCACACTGATAGAAGTAGGCGATGACGAAAGACCTAATTTTTTAATCAACGATTGCGAAACAAAGTTATGAGTTGAAGCGGAATCGAGAAGACCACGGGTTCTAAACCAATTTCCAAATTTATCTTGGATTTCGAATTGTACAGTGGTCAAAAGGGTTTGCGCACTGTGAGAAGTGTCGGCGTTGGAAATGCAGGAAGAAGCATTAGTTTGTTCGGAGCGGCTCTGCAAGGAGCTTGAAGAGGCAGGTACTGATGACCTCGATTTATCGTGAACGAGCAATAAAGAATGATGCGGTTTTTTGCAATGAAAACAGAGATTTGATGACGTACAGTTCGAAGAAGAATGCTTAGGTGATAAGCAGTTGAAACAATGTTTGCTATTCAAGACAAACTTCCTTCGATCTTCGACAGACAATTCTTTAAAGGATTTGCACGAATACAATGTGTGAAGCATTTTACAGAGCGTGCATTTTAACGATTTGTTGAGCGGCTTGATATGTTCTCTTGCATGATTGAACGAAGAACGGGTTTGCTTGTTCTCGACAGATGGGGGCTGATGACCCTTTGAAAAAGCAAGTTTTTTCTCAAAAATGTGAGACTGATGATTCGTTTCGACCTTTTCGCACTGAAATGCGAGTGCTGTAAGAACTTGACATCGGCTGTTAAGAAACGAGATTAAGTGTTCGAAGGAAAATTCCTCCTTGCGAGCGAGTTCAATTTCCCAAGCCTTTAAAGTTGAAAAATCGAATCTTGATGTAGCCAGATGAATGAGTATGGTGTCCCATGTTTGGACAGGCTGCTTGAGTTGGTATAATGCTCTGACATTCAACTGTATAGAGTCCAACAGGTTTCTTAAAGAGGTGACGTCATTAGGTTTGACGGCTGATAGGTTAAACAAACAACGGATGTGTCGAGCTACACTCAAGCGTAAATTGCCATATCTCTCTTTAAGGAGATTAAAGGCGATGTGGTAGTTGTCTGCGCTTAAAGGCAGTGACTCCACTAAGGCTAAGGCCTCACATTCCAAAGAAGTACGGAGGAAGTAAAATTTATGTATGTCTGGGATCTCGATATTTTCATGAATTAGGGAGCAGTAAAGTTCGTAAAAAGAATACCATTCACCTTCCTTGCCTGAGAAGTGCGGTAGGCTTATCTTAGGAAGTAACGGTTTCGGTTTGTTCTCGTGAACTGAAGCGGGTGCGAACTGGGCCGGATTGATGACCCTAGTGTCCGGTTCTGAGATATTGCGGATCAATTGGTGGGCCTTTGCAATCCCTTCAAAGTACAAGGGTTCGACCTCGTCCCGATCCGATTGCAGTTCTGGGCAAGCGGATTCAATCTCGGTTTGAATTTGGTCATAATAATCATAAGACCGTTCGTACAACTTAAGGCGTTGTGTTAAGATATCTAAATCACACTCGGCGGGATTTAATTTGCTGATGAAATTTTGGAATCTAGTGAGTTGCCCTTTATAGGAAGAACGTCTAGCAATGAGAGTTTCATCTTTTTCAGTAGGAGCCATGATAAAGAGAATAAATTGAAATACAACTCACGAAACTGTAGAACCTTGGAGATGCTGTCAAGTTTGCAGCAGCGAATGGGTAGAAAGAACAGGACACACCAAAGGAGACAGGAGCGGCCTCTTTCCCGTTCACAGGCTTTGCATGACGTAGATATAGCTGAAAGATCCAAAGCAGAGATTAATAATTTGCCAAGTATTGTCAAATGACACTTGACAAACAATAGAAATAAAAAATGGACTCTCCCGGGATTCTGGTACCAAATTTTTGGGTAGTTTATTGGCTGAGGAATAACCCACCCACCAAGGGAAGATGATTAAGAGAAGGAAGTAGATTTGGGATTGGAAAAGAAGGATAGAAAAATAGGAGGAGAGTCCCACAAAAGTTATTAATTTGACTTTCAATCCATTTAGAAGCGGTTGCCACCGCAAATCCGTGCTCGGATACCTAAAGTGGGTACGAGCTTGGTCGAAGCTGACGGGAACCGCAGCTAAGACTTGGGCAGTTTGCCAGAGAAAGGCTTTAGTGTATTTCCTCCCAAGCACGAATAAAAGTACTATAGGGAAGGGTGATGGTCTGGCCAGACAAATAGTAAAAGCTTTATTGAGTATGAACGAGGGCATAAACCTAGGAAGAACTAGGAAAGCCAGGATCCTGCCTAACTGTAGTATCAGAGAAATGATGAATCCAAAAACAAATATTTAATTTATTTGACAATTCCAAGAAGTTTGAGGAAATTAACAAGCATGTAATATAAATTTGGCAAACATAGTTCATTTGAACTTTTTAACAAATAGGGTCGCAGACCTCTCAACATTAAACGGTTGCTCCAGGCAATTGACAATTTACAAGGTTTCAAACCTTACATGTTTCTAAAATCTTTATAAGATTTAAACAAATAAACACTGAAACAATTAAAGTTGGAACGTGAATTGGAGTACAAAGAGTGTACCTTAAGAAATTCTTGAGAGAATGTTCTAGAGAAAGTGACAACTTTGAAAATGACAATAATAACAACATGAAAAATAAGATAGAAGTTCCTACAACTTCTTAAATTTATACAGAATTAATATATGAGAATTATACAAAGGAGGGCAGGTCACTTACTGTGAAACCTGAAGAAAGTGAAAAGGAAAGTTATAGACTTCCCAAGTTTGAGCAGGAATCACTCGCCAAATGGGACAGTTTCCATTTCGTGAAACCTGAACATGACTCGCTAAAGAGTTTAAAGAAATGTTTACCCTGATTATGGGAAAGGAACAATGTGATTTGAAACTTGTATCACACAAGCAATTATGCAGAATTTAATTAATGTTAAACTAGCAAAGTTGGAAGGGCACTTCGTGAGTGACACCTTATAGAAAGTTACAATTTTATTAATAATGGTGGTTAGTAGAAGGTTGAGGAAAGATCATTGGGATATAGGATCAATGTTCATGGCCGTATTTAATATAACCGGACGATCGCGACGCGGTAGAAACGTGGAGCAAGCACTGATTATCACTATAGTCTGTAAAGATTGATGCAAAGTTCACTGTAGAAACTCGAAAGTTCATGAGAAAGAAAGTTATTGCAATTATGGAAATAACTGATTGCACTATATAGGTGAGAGTCTATTTCTTGAAAAAGTTGTGATTTACAATTAAATGCGCCATAGAATGATCCAACGGGGGAAGAAAGTTCGCTATTGCAGAAATTTAAGGAAGATTCCTTATTTTAACTAGCATTTTCACAAATGCGTGAACAATACTTGATGGCAAGACTCGCAGATAGAGTACAAGATCTCGAAGGTTCCAGAACGACCTTAGCAGAAAAATGGGGTTGAGAAAATCCAACGGAGGAACTAGCTTTATAATTATAGACAGCGGGTATTAGGTAATATCCCACGTAGTGAGAGGATTTCTCATTTAAATAGCTTAAGAAAAGCTCTTTTTAGTAAGGTTGGCTTATATAAGCGAAAGCTCAACATGGCAAATCCCACGAAGAATGATTACCGCCCCACAAGTAATCTCACGCTGTCTATAAAATAATCTATAAAAGCATGTAGATAAAATGATGAAGATGAGGTTAAAACCTTTAAAATGGTACTTATCTTGATTTCATGTAAAGTCGAAGTTCTGTATGACGATAATTACTTTGCCAACATGGCGTAGAAGAGTGTGAGCCTCTTGGTTTGAGGAGGCTAGCTCGAGCGGAGCTTTGACTGACCGATTCAACTGCAGACTGAGAAGTGAGAGCTGCTCAACGGAGCACGGAGGGTCCAAGAAAAGGGGAAAGAGAGGGGGGTAGGAGACAAAAGGAGAACATATAAACATTGCCAACTTCAGAACAAAAAATTAATCTCTTGCTGAGCTGATCTTCTAAGAGTTGATAACAGATGATATTAGCGCAGCATGGTGAGTAAAGAAGTAGACGTAATCCTCTTGCTCAAGGAGAAAATAGCTGGCGATGGTAGCAGGATCTGGTGGCTAAATGGATAAGTAAGTCCTCTAGCACCAGGAAGAGTAGAGCAGCTTCAGAGATTCGCTGCGAGATGACGCTAGGTGGGTCAAAGAAGTTATATATCTGAAACAGACTTATGAAGACATAAGAGATTTGCCCATAAAGGAGAAAACAAAAGATCACTGTTGGTGTTTGACAAAGAGAAAGGAAGAAATGAACATGCAAGGAGAAATAAAAATTATATCTCAGGTACCGTGTATTCAAAGAATACACCAAGTGTGGCGCTCTATGGAAGTGAAACTTGGACTATTGGTGCAGCAGAAAAGAGGAGAATTGAAGCATTTGAAATGTGGTGTTACAGGAGAATGATGAAGATCAGATGGGTAGATAGGGTTACAAACGAAGAGGTATTAAGACGAGTGGGAGAGGAGAGATGTTTCTGGCGACTGCTAATGAAGAGAAGAGATAGGTTGGTAGGACACATACTAAGACACCCAGGAATAGCAAGCTTAGTTATGGAAGGAAGGGTCGAGGACAAGAACTGTAGGGGTAGACCAAGGTTAGAATATGTTAAACAGATTGCCTTGGATGTAGGGTGTGGTAGCTATGTAGAGATGAAACGTTTAGCTCAGGACAGGGAGGCATGGAGAGCTGCATCAAACCAGTCAAAAGGCTGAAGACTCAAACAACAACAACAGTTGAAAGATAATAGCTCTCGGCCCATTAATTGATTTGCCTCCACAGATAGGCCTACTTACTCTAAACGTTTGAGCCATAGAGCCACAACAATATTTCCTCCATTTTCAATTACATAAACAAAGATCTCAGTAAGACGCGGCGGGATCCGCCATTTCTCTCGTGGAATAGAGTCTTTGTGCGCAAGCACGGGAGCGACAAATATTATATTTTTCTTTAATAATTTAAATATATACCCTAACATATATTTTCCTTTTAAAGACACTTTGAAAATCTACATGCCAAAAGCTCTCGTTAGAATGCATTACGAAGTCAATCGGTTAAGACGTTATCTCAATCTCGCGGTAACAAAAATAAGCTTAGTGTTTTAAATATATAGATAATAATAATAATAATAATAATAATAATAATTTGAAGGCCAATAGCCACTAGCATATCACAGCAATAAATCGCATACTAACAAACTTAACAAGTTACGCAAGTTTACAATATAATTATGTAACTAGTATAGTGTATATAGTGTATACGAGTATATCTTAACCCACATATTCGTAGACATAGAATAAGAACCTTCGTGTAAAGGATCTGATGATGATCGCTGGACGATCAAAACTGGCCATCCAAGTGTATTAATTAATCTCATGTAATTTCTTTCTGGAACAACACCAATTACAATTCAGGTACAATCGTGTTGATCTACTGAAAAGCATTTAAATTCCACAGGGGCTATCAGATAAATTCTGTACACACCCAAATACACGGGGCTATATGGCCACGATGTCGCAAATCCCCTAAATCAATCAAGAATAACAACTATTTTTGATTGAACAGCAGTCATATGTTTGGAAAAACACTTCACAGCCAGAATAATTCGATAGGCGATAGAAATAGCATAACACCCTAAAAGCTTTATTAGAGGTGATGGTTATCGCTGTGTCAATGAGGATAGATCTGTGCGAGTGTGGATACGACCCGGTGAACGTATGCACGACCGAGACCGAATCCAACAGGGAGGAGGTGGTGCAGGGGTGGCAGGCATCATGTATGGTCACCGAACCTCTCATATAGGCCAACATTCCAGGGCGTATGACAGGCATTCGTTGCAGGGATACTATCCTGGCACCTGTAGTGAAAGACTATGCTGACAATTTAGACCCAAATGTCACTTTCGTGGACGATAACGCTCGCCCGCCTTTCCTCAGGAGAATGGTATTCTCAGAATGGAATGGCCTGCCTATGCTCCTCATCTCAATTGTATAGAACAGGCGTGGACACTGCTTAATAAATAAGTCCATCCTCGCATTCATCCCTACTGTGCTCCATGGCATTATGCAAAATCTTTTTTGAGTGCGTGTAGATTAGAACAATGTTATATAAATTTGGATTTTTCTGATAATTACTTCAGTTAATAGACTACATATTGAATGTTGATGAAGACTCCATCAAAAGTTGAAATATGTACATTCTCTAACCAGACTGTTGTTTGTTTGCCTACCCCTTATTATACCCGTCTCCAACGGGGTCGGGGATGAGATGCGATGAAAGCTTATTTGGCAATGGGTTTTACGGCAATATGACCTTCCTGATGCTAACCTCGTGAGAGGCGTTAATGCGGAATTAAACGAATGAAGATGAATGAAACTGGGCACGGGTGAGGAAGGAAGCGGCCATAGCCTGTTGGAAGGTACCCTGGGGTTGAACATGGGAAACCACGCAAAACCATTTCAAGGCCGGCGGTGGGTTTTGAACCCACGTCTACTGAGTCCGCAGAGAGCTTGGCCCCATGGCCTAGCGCTGCGCTTTAGCGAGCTTAGCTACTGCTGTCGGTTCTCTAACTAGATAATGTTACAATAAATAAAGTATTGATCGGGGGTTGTCTCAATTAAAGAATTCTCGATTTTATGTCCGTAATGTACAGTTTTGACCAGAGCCTCCGTGGCTTAGGCGGCAGCACGCCGGCCTCTCACCGCTGGGTCCGTGGTTCAAATCCCGGTCACTCCATGTGAGATCTGTGCTGGACAAAACGGAGGCAGACAGGTTTTTCTCCGCGTACTCCGGTTTTCCCTGTCAACATTTCATTCTAGCAACACTCTCCACTATCATTTCATTTCATCTGTCATTCATTTAATCGTTGCCCGAGAGGAGTGCGTCTGGCCTCGGCAGCCGGCACAGTTCATATCCTCGCCGCTAGATGGGGGCTTTATTCATTCCATTCCTGACCCGGTCGGAGACTGGAAGCAGGCTGTGGATTTTCATTTCAATGTACAGTTTTGAAGCAAACTTTCAGTTGTAAGTCTTCAGTCGGTCATCATGAATTTGCGCAATCACTGGGTGGGGTTCAATGGATAAAATAATTATATGAATAATAAGTAAATAACACTCCTGTCAAAATTATATGTATTAATTATGATCACTATTATAATGGGGAAAACTAATAAATGTTACAACTGACAGTATTATACTTTTAAGCAGTGTTTTAGAATGCGATGAACTTAGCTTCCTGTTTTCTCATAAATTGCGCACCTTTTATTATTCGTTCTCACGTCTTTTGACGCTTCTTGACCAGAGGATTTGTGTTTTCTTGGATGCCTAGTCGTACTCCACTCTCCCTGTACACTATTTAATTACAAGTGTACAGAATCCAAAAATTGTGATAACTCATCAACCGACAACTTGACATTGTCATACCCACTCACACATGTTATATAACTAAGGCTCAGAAAATAGGGAAAAAATATTTTTTCTGTGTTTATTTCACTCGACATTTTAAAAAATAATTGCAAATGAAGGATCCCTGACCTCGTTCATTTTACCTATAAATGCATATTTCGGCCATTCTTATTGTTTTCGTGATATTGTGTTAAATTTTGAAAAGGGACTTGTTATCTGGGTGGAAATTAAAACATGGGATTTCCAAATGGTGCAGTACCCTTGATATATTTTCCTCTGTGTTTCCGGAACTAATAGCAGGTTTTGAAGACCCGATTCCGTGAATTAGTAATGGAGTATTTTGAGAGTTTTGTAGCCTTGGTAACCATATAGATCACTAACGCACTTTATTTAGTTAGTTAGTTATTGTTGTTTTAAGGGGCGGAACTACGAGGTCATCTGCTCCTCTTAACACAGATTAAAGAATACAAATTTGGAATTGAATTTAAAATTTTGAGCTGGACACCTAAATTTAAAAAGACCAAACGCACTTTAAAATTACACTTTTTTATGAAATTTTAATTTAGAAACGTTTTGGAATTGCTTTGTTGACACCACAATTTTATGTTCGTACCACTAATATTTTCTTTTTAGATTTAAGAACACTTGAAGATGTTAGGACTGTATCCCAAGGCTACGGTACTACCTCACTTAATGAATATTGAAGGGTAAAATGTAGGTTTTTTAGCTGTATCAGTGTGGCAGATGACCTTGCTCTTCCGCCCCTTAAAACCACAACAATCAATCAATCAATCAATCAATCTAGCCCTACCAGTAAGTGTGATTAAATGTGTCTGCTATATCTTTGCGTTTATCTTAATAATATTCTAATACTTGCTACATCTAAAATGTATGGGTCATACTTTTCCGCTGTTAGGTCATATTCAACTAGTTATTAAGGCATATCGCACCTCTAGAATAATAAATCCCTAATTGAAAAAATACGTTTAAAATGTAAATGTAAAATATATCAAAGAATTCCGTAGAAGAAAGGTACGACCTTCACTGTGAATGAAGCAGGTAAATAGGCACTATGCATGGACATCAAGGTAATTGAAATTCGCAAAAGAGAGCCATTCATAATTTTCTACGGGGCAGACTATGTAGAAAAACAAAGTTTAAAATTATTAACACAAGGAAACTTCGTCAGTGTGGCCGCTCAAATTTGAGCAAGTGTCTGGTACAAACTTGTGCCATTCCATAGGATGTTCTGGGATCTTTTATATTCGTGTAAATCCAACATCATTCCCAGAATTCATCACCCATTTTTTTAAACCGTAGAACTAAGATGAAGCACATTCAGCAGCTATTTGTGAGAGTGAATGTTAGTTGATTATGTGGAAGATGATTCTGGCATTCTACCAGGTCGTTATAAGGCTATAATGGTACAGCACTCAACAATTATTACATGTAACTTTCTTTTAGAGAAAATAAAGTGGAACATATCGAAATATCAAAGCCTCGAGTTGAAAGCCTGATTTTATATTGAAGTTTGAACATAAAATGTATCTGCTGAAATATTGCTGTTTTTGGGTTACAACCTTATTACTCTAGGGGTGCGATATGTTCTTGCATATTTTGTAATTTATAAAAACGTAACTTCCGAATCCTAGTTATAATAAATATACGGTGGTTTAGTTTTTACCGCATAAAGAACTTTACTTTGAAAATATCCCTTGTAGATCCCGGCTGCGTTTCTGTACTTCATCACGAAGTTAATCCAACTTCTGAAGGGCGAGACTAATGCAGGGGTAAGGATAGAACACTTTGTAGTCTGAGATTACATTCCACCCAATTTGTTAACATGAAGTTCACCTGTTGCTCGCTATCTGTCTTCAACACCGCCTCAGACAAGTGATGGGCCCGAAAGGATATATTGCCACCATCCATTTCGGCCCAAGTAGAGTTTATTTCACATTCTTTCTTCATATATCAAGCGAATTCAAGTCTTACACATTTGACAAGTGAGAAGAAATAGTGGTTTGTTGAGCGAAGAGAAACTAGATTTTAGGGAAGAAAAATTTCGACCCCTAATGAATATAAATAGGAAAATGTATATTAAATCAGGTTAACTAAAGAAATTGAATCTGGTTGTGTCGCACCAAAGCCGAGTTTGTGTGGTTGAGTCTTCAGTCTTTTGATGGTTTGATGCAGCGCTCCATGCCTCCCTGTCCTGAGTTATTCGTTTCATCTCTACATAGCTACCACACCCTACATCCGAGGCAATCTGTTTAACATATTCTAAACTTCGTCTAACTCTACAGTTCTTGTCCTCGACCCTTCCTTCCATAACTAAGCTTGCTATTCCTGGGTGTCTTAGTATGTGTCTTACCAACCTATCTCTTCTCTTCATTAGCAGTTGCCAGAAACATCACTCCTCTCCCACTAGTTTTAATACCTCTTCGTTTGTAACCCTATCTACCCATATGATCTTCATCATTCTCCTGTAACACCACATTTCAAACGCTTCAATTCTCCTCTTTTCTGCTGCAGCAATAGTCCAAGTTTCACTTCCATAGAGTGCCATGCTCCAAACAAAAGTCTTCAAAAATGACTTCCTAATACCTAAATCTATATTCGATGTCAACAGATTCCTTTTCTGTAGAAATGCTACTTTTTGAACATGTTTTAAAAGGCAACGGTTCATAATAAATGATACCACACGGTGGTGCCGTTGACGAAACGGTTCGTCGCTACTCGGGCGCCGATTTAGTTCCCCATCCCACTGTTTGAGGCGATGTTATTTCAAAGTGGACTCACCTGCTCTGTTATTTACACACATCAAAAAAAGTTTTGCATCACCTCGGTTCCAAGAGTTCCGGAACCGTTAAATACAAAGGGAATAGAGATCAACACAAACAACATTTCAGCTCGTTTTATTGCTCATGAGACCCACACATTGCATGTTGTACCATCATACAGCTAGACTTTCAGCATTTGTGGTCCAGATTGCAGTACACACCACTACCTCTAATACCCAGTAGCACGTCCTCTTGCATTGATGCATGCCT
The DNA here is from genome assembly GCA_946902985.2 of Meconema thalassinum. Classification (NCBI taxonomy): domain Eukaryota; kingdom Metazoa; phylum Arthropoda; class Insecta; order Orthoptera; family Tettigoniidae; genus Meconema; species Meconema thalassinum. The sequence goes on from OX336394.1 coordinate 353,204,738, forward strand.
GTATTCGCCGTGGCATACTATCCACAAGTTCATCAAGACACTGTTGGTCCAAATTGTCCCACTCCTCAACGACAATTCGGCGTAAATCTCTCAGAGTGGTTGGTGGGTCAAGACGTCCATAAACAGCCCTTTTCAACATATCCCAGGCATGTTCGATAGGGTTCATGTCTGGCGAACATGCTGGCCACTGTAGTCGAGCGATGTCGTTATCTTGAAGGAACGCATTCACAAGATGTGCACGATGAGGTCGAGAATTGTCGTCCATGAAGACAAATGCCTCTCCAATATTCTGCCGATATGGTTGCACTATGGGTCGGAGGATGTCATTCAGGTATCGTAAAGCCGTTTCGGAGCCTTCCATGACCACCAGTGGCGTACGTCGGCCCCACATAATGCCACCCCAAAACATCAGGGAACCACCACCTTGCTGCACTCGCTGGACAGTGTGTCTAAGACGTTCAGCCTGACCAGGGTGCCTCCAAACACGTCTCCGACGATTGTCTGGTTGAAGGCATATGCGACACTCATCGGTGAAGAGCACGTGATGCCAATTCCGTGGGGTCCATTCAGCATGTTGTTGGGCCCATCTGTACCGCGCTGCATGGTGTCGGGGTTGCAAAGCTGGACCTCGCCATGGACGTCGGGAGTGAAGTTGCGCATCATGCAGCCTATTGCGCACAGTTTGAGTTGAAACACGACGTCCTGTGGCTGAACGAAACGCATTATTCAACATGGTGGCATTGCTGTCAGGGTTCCTCCGAGCGGCAATCCGTAAGTAGCGGTCATCCACTACAGTAGTAGCCCTTGGGCGGCCTGAGCGAGGCCTGTCATCGACAGTTCCTGTATCTCTGTACCTCCCCCATGTCCGAACAACATCGCTTTGGTTCACTCTGAGACGCCTGGAAACTTCCCCTGTTGAGAGCCCTTCTTGACACAAAGTAACAATGCGGACGCGATCGAACTGCGGTATTGACCTTCTAGGCATGGTAGAACTACAGACAACATGAGCAGCGTACCTTCGTCCTGGTGGAATGACTGGAACTGATCGGCTGTCGTACCCCCTCCGTCTAATAGGCCCTGCTCATGCATGGTTGTTTACATCTTTGAGCAGTTTTAGTGACATCTATGAACAGTCAAAGGGACTGTATCTTGGATACAATATACACAGTCAACGTCTATATGCCGGAGATCTGGGAACCGAGGTGATGCAAAACTTTTTTTGATGTGTGTATTTATCGCATGGCCCATACATTCAAGTTATATATAGAAATGCAATATGTACATATTTACATAACAGAATAATAATAATAATATCGTATGGCCTCGGATGCCGGGTGCAATTTTTTATTTGACGCCCATAGGGCAGCTTGCATGTCGAATGGTATTGTTCCTTGGAGGGCTATGAAAGCCAAGGAGGTAAGATATCTATAGCGCTTTTTAGTAAAGAAAGGAGAAACTTTGTGTTGGCGGAAATTCCCGAGATTAATTTTGCCATTATGAACACGGCCTACTGAATTGAAATGGGTTCTTCATGCCAACAACGTATGACATGCGTGCCGTGATTTTTGTCGCCTTACAAAAATCACTTACCATGGCCAGGAGCGAACCTGCAATCTCGGGGTTGGTAGTCCGACACGTTAACTACTCACCCACCGTGACAAGCACATAACAGAAAATAACGAAAAAGAAAAGACTCCTCACAATTGAATGTCTAGATTATTGTTCCACTGTACTGCCTCTGGAGTTGCCATCAGGAAATCTTCTTGGCTACCTGTATATCGCTGCGTTTAACATTCACTGACAATGTGGTGGTTGGTCTGTCACGCAGATCCGCAGTCACACCTGGGTGTTGGCAACTTGTTCCATTTATACAGCATGTGTCTGCACCTGTCATGGCCTGTTCTTATTCTATTCAGGGCAGTCCTTGTTTTACGTGGTATTTGGAATTTCAGTTGGTCAACACGAATGTACCCAAAAAGAGCTGGGTTGTGCCCTAATCCTGAAATAAATTACATGAGATTAATAAATACACTAGGATGACCAGTTTCGATCGTCAAGCGATCATCATCAGATCCATTACACTTAGGCTATAACATTTATGTTTGAGAATAAAGGTGAAAAATATATACAATATGTACAATTGTTTAGTTGCAGTGTTGGTAATGCAACTGTCTGTGTATGCTAAATGTAGTATATCTAATGTTAGGTAAAATTCTAAAATGGTGATAAAAATCCGGAATTTGTCTGTTTCGGGTGATTATATGGTTATACAAAATCGACTATGGTTATACTGTAATAATACAGGCTGATACTTATCCGGTTGTCTCTCTAACTGGAACTTCAAGCACTTACGTGTTCACTCTGGCACTAGTTATGGTCGACTAACCCGGGTGTTAACTGGGCGGAACTAGTTTTTCCCTTTCTCCCCCTTTTGTTCCTATGTTCTTTCTGAGGTCAGTGCCATGTTTATTTGGGTGACGTTGCCAAATCTAGATAAGAATGTATGTTATTGAATACAGGAAGATCTACAATTATTAAATACCGTGGAACTATCTTCGCCACGCGTGGACTAAAAAGCCATTCAAACTAAGTGGTACTGCCGCGCATACCGCCCTTGGTTTATTGCAGAAAAAAGTACTGTACCCGATACCTAGTTTAGGCTATCGGCTACGCCAGCAGACATTAAGCCGTAGTTGAGGTTTTGGGAAGAGTTAGGAAAAGATAGCGCACCGATCGCGTCAAGAAGAATGTCAAGATGACGTAGGAGGTCTAGGATCAAGGAGGCACTGACATCTGTAAGAAGATGGAATTATGGATAGAGATGTGAAACTTTATTAAGATATGTATGGAATATGGTAATTAAACATCTTATAAGAGGATATATAACATGCATTGTATGTGGAAATAATTTTAAAGAAGTTAGATAACCCTTAAGTTATTTTATAACGGAACAGCCGAGATGATGTGGGTTCGAGACTATGATCGTGACGCGAGAGCACAGTGGTGGGGGACTACACCACGTGTCCGCCCCAAGCAGATAAGTGAGAAGACAGTGCCAGCACATTCAGTGGAGCTCTGTCAGACGAGCAGGTAGGATCGAGCTCTATAGCGCAAGCGAGACGCACGGTGAAGGTCACATAGCATACCGAAACTGTCACGGCAGAGTGTAGGCGACAGTTTCTGCATCGCCGAGCAGCGAACGCCAAGCAGGTCATTGATCCAGGCGGGCTTGCCGAGGAAGCAATCACAGACGGCCGGGATATGTTAGAACGACTTTGCAAGTAGTTGGAGACTTTATTACAAGCTACATTTCAACGCAGTTTGAACACAGCTTTTATGAATAACTTTATGACTATGCTTTTCCATAACGCATTCAAAGTTACTTTAACTGTTTCAAGCATGCGGAATGTTGTTAGCATAGGCACTGATGAACATTAGATCGTGCATTAATGAAATTTATTTCTTATGCAGTTTCATGAATTATCAAATACAGACAACTACAGGGTGTTTCGTAAACTTGAACACTCTCAAGTAAAATTTTATTTTACGAAAGTGAGACTTAGCAGTCATTTGAGATTGAACTTTCAATACTCAAACTGAACATTTAACGGAACAGTGGCGTAACTTAGAAGAGGAGTAGGGGGTCCGCTGTTTCCATGAACTTTTTGAGAGGAGTTGGACAATATCCGCTATGGGTAATCCGAAGTTCAACATGTCAGAGTAGACGCAAATAGAGACAAGATGGCACCGCAGAGCGATGGATTCGATTCCTGACGATAGGAGGTCCACCAGCTGATTCACTTGGGATTTCGAAGGCAATCGTCATTTCATGGATGGAATTATATTCACGCCGATCTTTCGAGAAATTCATTTTGTAGGGAAAATCGACGATCTTGGAAATTTAATTACAGCTGAGTATGAAAGGTACTGTAAGAGTTGTAACTACCTGATACGATTATTTTCATGAATACTGGGCACACATGTATATTTTTCTAATAGGAGTGATACGATTATTAAGACATGGTTTGACTTTATATACTTCGAATTTGCTAGAATATGGAGTGACCATATGATATGGCAGGCATCATTATACGAAATTCTCACCATTGGTTGGCTTTATTAAGCAGATGTTTGGTCTTTTAGACATTTTTCCAGCAAGGATATTTTTCATGAATAGTTTTCTTTTTTGTGTAACGAGTATTTCGAACTCGTGATCTGCAATTGATTATCTAAAATTACTTCGTCAGTTCATTGCATACTAGCGAGTGTGTATTATTCATCAGTAGGGATTTTTTCCATTGGATTGTTTGGAGATATTAAGAAGTTATTCACTTTAGTGAATGAACATCGCTTTTATATGACAACTAGAAACTTGTTGATTCCTATCTGGTACATTCACTCATATAGTCTACGAGATGGGGTCTTTCGTATTTATACGATTGTATGGTGGTACTCATCTTACCCATCGTTCAGGGCACTATCATCCAAGTCGACGGGGCGAGGTCTTTCGTATTTATACGACTGTACGGTGGTTACACATCTTACTCGCCATTGAGGGACTCATTTTTATCATCCGAGTGTACACGAGATTGTAAGTGAATCAAACAAGGAACTACTAGTCACATATCAGTCGAAATTTTGTTAAATAAAGTAACGATAAATGTCAACAGGATTGCATTTAGTAATTCTTGTTTGCCAATCCAATATTTTGTTGCTATACTCTTTTGAGAGTAATTTCAGTTTAACAGCTGTTACAGCTGATGCTTTTGATGAGTTTTATAATTGTGTTTGATACCTTTGAGAAGGATTTAAAGTAATTGAATCTTGTAAGATTAATCATTAATGGTCAGAATTATTTTAAGGCAGATCAGTATTGCAGATTTTGATATGAGAGATTATAGCACATTGGTGTTTTTTCTGTGATGTGAGTTATGAAAATTGTAAGAGAATTTATGCTATTTGAAAGCAGATCTTAAATTACTGAAGTAATATTTTTCCAATTGTTTAAGAAGGAAGGAAGATTGTAGTTTTACGTGACTGTGAATCTTGTGATTATGAGCCACGGGACCTCCTTTTTACGTGGAATCCGAACCACAGGACATGGCATTTCACTTCGAAAATCTCACATGCATTGACCGGGAATCGAACCCGGACCGCCTTGGTGAGAGGCATTCTGCTAGACCGCTGAGCCACCACGCCCCAATTGTTTAAGAAGTTGTCTAGATGTGATCAGAGTAATTACAGTTATTGGAGATTGTGTGCGTTGATAATTTGAAGCCAGTTATATATTTTTTGTAGATCATGCAACATGGTTAAGTGAAGTTTGTGATAGGCATTTTGTGGAAGTTGCCATGTGATAGTAGCAACGTTGATAATGTATTTTGAAGCAGACATGAGGTCGTCGTACCCAGTCTAGCGTAATTGTTGAGATTCATGCTATATGTGCTGAATACTTATGGAGTTTTGTGGAATAATTGTTGTATTCAAATGTGATATTTGAAGTATTGAAGAAATGTAATGTCGTTGTGGATAGTTAGATCCAACGTGATGTCGTGGAGGCAATAATATTTTTTGGCATGATAATTAAATACGAGATATAACTTGGAAGTGATAAAACTGTAAGACAACGTTCTATAAACCATATTAAACAATTTGTTAGGAAATTAAACAAATAAATAAAGTTGATAATGCAAGATTTTCTGAAATAATAATTAATGAAATAATAATCTGAGATTTAAGCATATTAACGATCTGACCTAATGAAATAAAAATCAGAATGACTAGATGAAATAATAAAAATCTAAATAACCAGAAGATTGAAATTTAAATAAGTTGATAAATTAAATTTTGGAATAAATCAATGAATTAAATAAATGGATGAATTAAAGATTGGATAATTAAACTGATTGAAATAAATTAATAGACGATTGTAATGATGATGAATAACTGAATTAGAAGGCGATAATTAACTAAAGAAGCTGATGATTAATGAATTTATATGGAATAAATAAATTTAATTGAGAGATAATTTGAGGAATTGCAACTTGAGTTGAGAATTTAAATGATGTAATGGTGATGAATTAACGATTCTGACAGGAATATGTAGAATTTTGAAGTGAGAATTAATGTGAGAAATGTTTAATTTTGATGATGACTATAACGATGACCAATTAGCCATGAATTTTCTGTAATTCACAGATAAGTAATTGTGAATGACGATGTAAATAGTGTAAATTAATTATTCAATGTTTAGGAGCATTTGACTAACATGTTCAACATTTAAATTATGCCATGCAAACCATAAAATACTTGATATTTAATATATGTGATTATAATATGTGGTTGTTTAGACAGATTAATAACTTTTTTAAATCCACATTTATGATGTTAAATTAAAGAGAAATTAGGTCTCAGGTTTCACAAATGTCAGTGACGAAAGACATAGTGCTACAGTGATCCTGAGAACCCAAGAGAACTTTAGAGATTTTTCTTGTTATGTGGATGAAATATTTTTGGATTAGAAAAGAGATAGTTCGATTTTTGGACAATGACGATTTAACTTTGGCATTCGACCATACTCTCAGGTAGGAGTTACATTTAAAATGTCTGTCTGACTATCAAAGTAAAATAAATTTGTTTTTATCTTAGTTGTGATCTGATGATGGTGTGATGTTCCTTTTTCTTTCCTTGTCTTGAGTAAGGCTTATCCGGAAAGGAAGTGGTTTGCTAGGAATTCAGTTGATGGCGCCCATTTATATTTGCATTATTTCTATTAAACTTAAGCCCGTAACGACCCTAGAGATACTTTGTCTCGTGATACCCACTGCTTTTTCGAGAACTCAGCTGAATTTCTGACACATTCCTTATTTGACTAGAGGTTCATTTAACTCCGCTCTGTCCTGGAACTCCAGGAATGCGATGTTATAGCAGATGGGTCATCGCATCCCCAGGACGAACGGGTACAGAGAGAGAGGGAGAATTGGCTTTATCCAACTTGTGGGGCTTCGATTTTGTTTATTCTATGGAATCACATCAGATTTAGATTACTGAGAGATTGATCTCAAGTTCAAGTGTGTTACAAAATTTATTAAACTTAGTCAGACAATACTTGTGTGCCCAATCCAGTGTTCATGTTAATCGTATTAGTAATATCATGTTAGTTATAAGACATTTTTCCTATACCCAAGTGAATGCAGGAATTGAGACAATGTGATGAGTTGTTGTCTAACGTCTCTATATAAAACGTATATTGAAAATATAGTTATGTTGCCAGAAGATTTAGCGAAGGTGTTAGGAGAGTTACAGACGGGTATGTCTGGTATTGCAGAAACTATTTCTAAGATGGAAACGGAAGTTAAAGAACAAATTAATAATTCAGAAGCTAGATTAGAAGCTAAATGTAAAGAAAATGTGCAAGCATTACAAACTAGTACTGAAGAAAATTTAAAATCATTACAGATTAGTAACGAAGCTAATGTAAAATTATTACAGTCAACTAGTGAAGAAAATTTAAAATTATTGCAGTCAACTAGTGAAAATAATTTAAAGTCATTAGAGACTAGGCTACAGTCAAATAGTGAAGCTAACTTGAAGGACAATTTTAAGTCATTAGAAGAAAGATTACAGTCAAATAGTAAACATGAGTTAAAGTCATTAGAAACTAGATTACAGACTAGTACTGAAAGTCATTTAAAAGCTAGTGAAGCTAACTTTAAATTATTGGAAGAGAAATTACAAGCTTGTAGTGAAGAAACTAACACTGAATTAGAAAACAAGTTAACTAGATTAGAGAATAGCTTAACTTTAAAGAATAATGAAATGCTGAAGACTTTACAATTAGACATAATTGCAGTAAATATGAAAGGAGAGGAAAATGTTCAAATGTTAAGAAAAAATATTATTGAATTAGAAAGTAGAGGAGAAGAAAATATTTTTACTTTAAGAACAGACGTTATGTCCATACATAAAGACATTAAATCAGATGTATCGAAGTTGAGATTCGACATCGATGGTTTAGTGGCAGATGTAGGCAAAATTCAAGAGTGGTCTACCGAAATATCTTTCGAGACTAAAATTAAAGGTCTAGAAACGAATCTAGGTAATGAGATTAAAGATTTAAAGACAGTAATTGGGACCATTTAAGAGGAAGTCTTAGGAGAGGTCAATTCTAATTTAAAATCATTAGAAAATCAATTGCAGAAAGATATTAGGAAGATAGACGACGATATAGAGCAAAAGGTTAATGAAAACTTAGCTTTGTTCAAAAATAGAGTCGGTGCAATTGTGGAAGAACGGTATAGTGAGGTCGATGCCGAAGCAAAAGAGAAACGTGAAGGGTTAGATGAAAAATTAATCGCAGGTATGGCAAACTTAGAAGCGAGGTTTACGGAGAACAAGGAAGCGATGAAGATAGATTCAACTCTATTTAGAACAGATGTTGATCTGTTAAAGGAACAAGTCTCGTTAGTAAAGAACACGTGCGAAGGAAAAATTTACAAGTTAAAAAACGACTTAGACGAGAGTAACAAAACGCAGAATGTTACGTCGCTAGATGAATTGAAACTCAGGTCAAGACCGCGGAGAAATTAGCAGAAGACAGGATAACTAAACTAGAATCCATGTGTAACAGTTTCACCAGTCAGAATACAACATCAGGGGAAACATTGATAAATCAGACAGCGATAGACCGCAGTATGACTAATCAAGAAGCGAGCATGGGAGAAGACCGTCAAATGCAACCGAATGTGACATTCGAAAGGGCCAGTTCAACCCCTCAGGATAATCCAAGTTCGAATAGGAGTACGTTGGGTCCAAGCGAACGATACTCAGGTCCAGTCACCATTATTAGGAATCTGGATGACAAGCCGAGAAAGTTTTCGGGAAATACAGGAGTCACACCAGTCGAATTTCTGCGAGATATTCGAGACTACATGGCGGAACATAGGGTAGCCAAAGAAAGAGAGCTAAGGATAGTCGAACGCGCCTTAGATGGATCTGCGCTTACTTGGTTTAGAGCGTTCAGAAGCAATTTTGCGAACATGGAGCAATTTGCCATAGCTTTCTTGAGGAGATTTTGGAGTGCCGAGGATCAACTTAACGTAAGAGCGGAAATGTACTCAAAGCGCTATTCTACGTCACATCCGACGCATTATGCCAATTATTTCACGTCACAGCTGGCTAAATTACAGTTTCTGATTCCTCCATTGCCAGAAGAAGAGCTTTTGCAAGCTATAGCGAGACAGTTACCGATTGAGGTACAGCGATCACTAATAGCGTCGGGAGCCAATACACTTGAGCACTATGACGATATTTTACGGCGATTGGACTACACAAGCGCTCAAGTTACGCCTAGAAATACCAGAAACGACAATAGAAACACGCAAGAAGTGAATGCGGTAGTCGTAGACAATGCAGCTCAAACGGACAGAAGAGATTCCTGGGAAAACCGACGGAACGAAGGGAATCGAGGAAACATCCGTAACGCTCGAGGAAATGATCGATATAGAGGACCATATGAGAGGCCATACGATCAAGCAGCAAGAGATAGCCGATATAGAAATTATAACCAGAATTCCAGATATCAAGACAGGAATCGATATAACAATAGATATCGGGGCAGAAATAGCTGGAGCCAAGGTCAACAGTATAATGGGAACGACAGGCAGGATGGCCGAAGAAACGATCCTAACGACAGACAAGGTAATCGTGGACATGAGAGGTCGAGGCAAGAAGATAGACAGCCTAGTGCACCACCCGAGGAGACAGTGAGAGATGTCAATCGAGCAAGCACGAGTGGCGAAGGAAGAAATAAACGTCAGAATAACACGGAATCAAGATGCTAATCATTGGAAGTCAATCATCATTATTGAGAGTCAGAAAGTACCATCATGCTGAGTAAGGGAATTGTAGAGCTATCGTGTACATGTATTATATATAGAATGCCTGAGAGTGTATTTTTTTTCTCAATCCTGATAAAAAAAGGAGATGTACGGGAGAGATGTACCCGATACCTAGTTTAGGCTATCGGCTACGCCAGCAGACATTAAGCCGTAGTTGAGGTTTTGGGAAGAGTTAGGAAAAGATAGCGCACCGATCGCGTCAAGAAGAATGTCAAGATGACGTAGGAGGTCTAGGATCAAGGAGGCACTGACATCTGTAAGAAGATGGAATTATGGATAGAGATGTGAAACTTTATTAAGATATGTATGGAATATGGTAATTAAACATCTTAGAAGAGGATATATAACATGCATTATATGTGGAAATAATTTTAAAGAAGTTAGATAACCCTTAAGTTATTTTATAACGGAACAGCCGAGATGATGTGGGTTCGAGACTATGATCGTGACGCGAGAGCACAGTGGTGGGGGACTACATCACGTGTCCGCCCCAAGCAGATAAGTGAGAAGACAGTGCCAGCACATTCAGTGGAGCTCTGTCAGACGAGCAGGTAGGATCGAGCTCTATAGCGCAAGCGAGACGCACGGTGAAGGTCACATAGCATACCGAAACTGTCACGGCAGAGTGTAGGCGACAGTTTCTGCATCGCCGAGCAGCGAACGCCAAGCAGGTCATTGATCCAGGCGGGCTTGCCGAGGAAGCAATCACAGACGGCCGGGATATGTTAGAACGACTTTGCAAGTAGTTGGAGACTTTATTACAAGCTACATTTCAACGCAGTTTGAACACAGCTTTTATGAATAACTTTATGACTATGCTTTTCCATAACGCATTCAAAGTTACTTTAACAGTTTCAAGCAAGCGGAATGTTGTTAGCATAGGCACTGATGAACATTAGATCGTGCATTAATGAAATTTATTTCTTATGCAGTTTCATGAATTATCAAATACAGACAACTACAGGGTGTTTCGTAAACTTGAACACTCTCAAGTAAAATTTTATTTTACGAAAGTGAGACTTAGCAGTCATTTGAGATTGAACTTTCAATACTCAAACTGAACATTTAACGGAACAGTGGCGTAACTTAGAAGAGGAGTAGGGGGTCCGCTGTTTCCATGAACTTTTTTGAGAGGAGTTGGACAATATCCGCTATGGGTAATCTGAAGTTCAACATGTCAGAGTAGACGCAAATAGAGACAAGATGGCACCGCAGAGCGATGGATTCGATTCCTGACGAGAGGAGGTCCACCAGCTGATTCACTTGGGATTTCGAAGGCAATCGTCATTTCATGGATGGAATGATATTCACGCCGATCTTTCGAGAAATTCATTATGTAGGGAAAATCGACGATCTTGGAAATTTAATTACAGCTGATTATGAAAGGTACTGTAAGAGTTGTAACTACCTGATACGATTATTTTCATGAATACTGGGCACACATGTATATTTTTCTAATAGGAGTGATACGATTATTAAGACATGGTTTGACAGTACATAGTACACCTGATTCAAATAACATTTACCTATAACCACCGCTATTTCCCCCCTTTTTATCTAATTTGGCTGTATCGCTAAGTTGTGTCTTGTTTGAATTGAAATCCACTTGAAAGTTCAGCACCTAAGAACATACTGAGCTGGTACATCTCTATTGCTGCTTCTGCTCTGTTGTGATATTCCATAGAACCATTTGCTTTACATTTTAATCTCTATGTTGATGAGAATTAGTTTATTGATGTATTCAAAGAAATGGCAATATTTAAATCATATTTGACTTCTGTGCGCTGCAATGGCTAACAACAAGCCAGGTAGTAGTTGAAGTAGTAGCGCTTCTAATCGTCTACCGTATCCAGAAGGGAGACGAATAGAGGATACTAGGAGACCTGTGCTAGAAATCTCGCATGTTTATTAACCAACCAGCCGCTCCGCTTTACTGTTATGTGGGCTTTTATAAATATGTTTATTTGTTTAAACGCACTTTTTAAACAAATTGTCGATATTTATTAAATCAGAGTGCAATTCGTCACTGCTGCGGATAATTCTGTTTGAATATTCTTTTCAATGTACAATGGGATTTGTGCGCCCCATGTGTATAGACTACTCGCCCGACACTAATGCTATGCTGGGCGCGAAACAGTTCTGCCAATGACTATCGTCTTGTTTATTTATTTAAACACACTTTTTAAACAAATAATTATATTTCCGTTGACGTTTCAAGAAATGCAAGATTTTCCCTGTACTATTGAGACGATTTGGAAGATTTTGGCACAAAACGCACCATCTAACTCCGTCTGGGTTAGGAGCTTCAGTTTTTTGTCGGATGAACTTAGCGTATTATACCTAGGTATACTGTATATACAGGGTGATTCTTATTAACGTTTAAAACTCTCTGTAGCGACGAAGATGACATCGAGACAAGTAATTTGATATAGGACACTTAGGGTCGCAAGTGTCCAGAAATACCTTAAAAGTGAACCACAAATGTTAAACATATGACGTCATCAGCTCGATCGGTTAGGTCCGTGCACTCTTACGCACACCAATGCATCCAAAGCAAACGTTGAATGTCATATCACTCTGGCTCCGTGTCTGCGTGTGCGACTCGGGCGCGAGGGGTTCAAGGTTCAATTCAGCATTTATTTTCTCTCTTCGCCTTTCAAGTGGAAGCAACGCTTTTATTTTTGCGCATGTATCACTGAACTTTCTTGCTGTTAAACATTACAACCCACAAACGGCTGAGGGTCACGTGAGAAGGCAGAACGCGTTGGGGAAATCGTTGTTGGCACAGCCGCCTTGCAGCAAGTGCGTTCGAATTTGCAGCACCATAACAAAGGTGCATGTCTGCAAGCTCATGGAATGTAAACGGTTCATTTTACGTACAGTATTGAACTGTTAGGTTGAGAACTCTCAAACCGTTGTAGATTAATCTAGTACAGCAGTTCTTGTCGAATGACTAATTTTGCCCCATCCTATCGAATCCAGTGTAAATCCCGAACACTTCCGATCACATTCGTAATACAAAGCGTTCTGAATGTCAACTAACAATCTGCTTCCACCTGAAAGGAGAAGAGAGAGAACAAAAAAAAAGATGATGGATAAGCCCCGGATTCGAACCTCGAACCCCACACGCCCAATTCGCACACGTAGACACGGAGCCTGAGTGATTTGATATTCAATATTTGCTTAGGATGGTTTGGTGTGTGTATGAGTGCACGGGCCTGACCACTCGAACTGATGGCGTCATATGTTTAACATTTGTGGTTCACTTTTAAGGTATTTCCGTATTTCCCTAAGTGTCCTATATCAAATTATTTGTCTCAATGCCATCTACGTCGCTACATAGAGTTTTAAATGTTAATAAGAATCACCCTGTATAATACGAAGTACGTCCAGAAAGTTCCGTTTGGTAATAATATTAAATTGTGTACAGATACAGAAAAAATATTTATTGCACAAAATTCTACAACCCTTAAACTACCTTTCCACATAACTGCCGAAATGTTGCAGGCATTTGTCGTAGCGTGGCACGAGGTTTTGTATACCTTCTTCATAGACGTGTGCCGCCTGTGTCTTCAACTAGTTGTACGTTCTGCTGCAGCGCAGTTCCGCATATGCGCGGTAGACGCTCTGTATCAAGGAGAAGAAACGTGCGCCATTTGGAGAGCGCTGTCAGCCACGTACGCGTTGTTGTGCATGTTTACTCGTACAATGTCGGTGTTGATTGAAAATCCCGCCGCTTGTGAAATCAGATCTGTGATTCGTTTTCTGAATGCTAGGAAAGTGAAACCAATTGAAATTTATCGGCAAATTTGCGAAGCGTATGGACAAAATGCGATGAGTGATTCAATGGTGAGAAGATGGGTCCGACAGTTCAATGAAGGACGTTGTGAAGTGCACGATGAAGAACGAAGTGGGCGTCCATCTTTGGTTACAGAAGAACTGGTTCACGCGATTGATGACAAGATCCGGGAAAACCGCAGGTTTACAATTAGTGCTCTCGCTAAGGAATTTCCCCAAATCTCACGATCACTAATAATTCATGAAATTGTTACCGAAAAACTAAACTTTCGTATGCCGACGTTGGGTACCAAAGATTCTTACGGAGCAACACAAAACAAAACGGAGGGGTAGTGCACTTCAGTTTTTGACCCGTTACAATGAAGGCGGCGAAGAATTTCTGACACAGATAGTCAGAGGAGATGAAACTTGGGTTTCTTACGACACCCCTGAAAGTAAGCGGCAATCAATGGAATGGAGGCATACTTCTTCCCCAGCAAAGGTTACGCCGAAACAAATCTTGACACCTCGGAAAATGATGTGCACAGTGTTCTGGGACTGGAAAGGCATCTTACTCATTGATTTCTTACCGCGTGGTCAAACAATCAACGCAGATGCTTACTGCGAGACACTTAGGAAATTGCGCCGCGCAATACAGAATAAGCACCGAGGGTTGCTGTCAAAAGGTGTTGTTTTTCTTCACGACAACGCACGACCACACACTACAAATGTGACGAAAACCTCCTACAGGGATTTGGCTGGGACATGTTTGACGACCCTCCATACAGCCCTGACCACGCTCCTAGTGACTTTCATCTGTTCACACATATCAAGTCTTTCCTTGGTGGTCAACACTTCAACAATGACGACGAGCTGAAAGAAGATGTCTCCAACTGGTTGAAGACACAGGCGGCAAACTTCTATGAAGAAGGTATCCAAAATCTTGTGCCACGCTATGACAAATGCCTGCAAAATTCGGCAGTTATGTGGAAATGTAGTTTAAGAGGTGTATAGAATGTTGTGCAATAAATAATTTTTCTGTATCTGTACACAATTTAATTTTATTACCAAACGGAACTTACTTTCTGGACGTGACTCGTAGATAGTTTGACTTGTCACCCCTGGTGAGAAGCCGCTTAGCCAGTCACTACACAAGGCAGTCTATACGTACATCCGAATCTACTGCCCTCCAAATTATTTTCCAGGCACGCCTCAGAAGAATTGTATTTGAGCACGTGTGTGTAAGATGTAACCTAATGAAACATATAGAACCAATAGAAAATCCGCAGCCTGCTTCCAGTCTCCGACCGGGTCAGGAATGGAATGAATGAAGCCCCCATCTAGCGGCGAGGATATGAACTGTGCCGGCTGCCGAGGCCTGACGCACTCCTCCGGGGCAATGATTAAATGAATGACAGATGAAATGAAATGATAGTGGAGAGTGTTGCTGGAATGAAATTTTGACAGGGAAAACCGGAGTACCCGGAGAAAAACCTGTCTGCCTCCGTTTTGTCCAGCACAGATCTCACTTGGAGTGACCGGCGTTTGAACCACGGACCCAGCGGTGAGAGGCTGGCGTGCTGCCGCCTACTAAGCCACGGAGGCTCGTATATAGAACCAATAGAAGTGAGAATATGTTAAATTGGTTTAGAGCCTGGATGTAGAATGAGGCTAAATAGTGTGAAAATAACTGAGCACAGGGGTGTTTTCATCTGGAAATACGTAGAAGTTAAAAAAGTGACAGTCAATCTAAAAGACCAGACTTTGTATCATTTTAAATGCTACAAATGCTGTAAAATGCTAGAAAGGCTGAAGGCTTCTCGCTTCGCTCAAAGCCAAAGACTCTTGACATGTTAGCAAATTATCTGCATAGTACTTATCATGCTTATCTTGTTTCAAATTACTCGCAAAGGGCAAGTGCAAACCAAGGGCAAAGCAAGGTTCAGCGCGGGGAATGCCGCACGCTCACCAGAGCGCGCGGGGACTTGCCCCTTCCATCCAGTCTAAAAACACTTATAGTGGGCGATGTATTGAAGATAGAGATATGCTCTCGCGGACTATTTTGTAGAACTTTTCATGCTGACCAACTCTTACGCTCATAGTATATTGATATTTTTAACGGTTTGCCCAACGTAAGCTTACGAAGCGCACGGACGCCAAGTTTGTTTTCGACTTTTTCACTGAAATCGTTACTGCTTGACTTCCTTTGATCATACATAAATTATTTTCCACAGAATCTTTCCTCAAGATATCCTTTACAGAATGGTGAAAACCGCATCAAAATCCATCCAGTGGTTCTCGAGATTACCCGTGACATCCAAGAATCGGGGATTTTTGTCTTATACTAACGAAGTAGAGATTGCCGGGGTACACATGCACCGTAATGTCGACAAGCTCATTTAAAATGATGTAAGGTTAGGGCTGGCTGTGAGGCTCACCGTTAACGTTCTCACCCACTGAGTCAAAAATAGCGGGATTGAATCTCAGCGTAGTCAGTTGTCATTTGAGGGCGCTTTAATGCGAGGTAGCCATGTCAGTAGATTTACTGGCACGTTAAAGATCCCCTTCGGAGCGTCTCTAAAAGCCACAGTAGTTAAAAGGGACGTAAAACCAGTAGCATTCTTCTTCTTCTTCTCCTTCTTGACGTTTCGGCCAGCTATGGACCACGTTAGTTCAACTCCTCTCTTCCTCTAGCATTAACATTCGCCCAGTAACGCCTCATGTGTTCTGGATGCTGTTGTTTCCTGGCGTCAGTCCACGTCTTGCCCGATGTTAGTTTAGGCTTTTTCTGGAAACTCCAGTGTTCTTTTAGTTTCATCTTAAGGGGCGTACGCATCTGAATATCGTTGTATGTAGTTCCCATTTCTTTTAAATTATTATTATTATTACTATATTTATTATTATTATTTATTTATTTATTTATTTATTTACACAACTTACAGTTGGTAACATAACTCATATCGGTACATTGCGTACAAGAAAATGACTAAAGTTACACATAAGCCTATAGCATACATTTTCAAACTATACGGTGTAACATAGACGCTTGACAGTTAATGTTTCATTTCATATCTTCCACGTCTCCTTTTCACAAGAGGGTTCAATAAAATCCTTGTGAGTATTCAAAAATCCTCTAACAATGTTGCAGGTCTTCAGAATTGCAGCCTTTTGTGCAATAGTGTGGGTGTACATGTGCAGATTTAGTGCGGTTAGATTTACTGAAAATGATTTAGGTGTCACGCCAGTGGGATAAAGGAGGAAAGTAAGGATCGTCACATTTTTAGCCTATTTTCAATTTTGAAAAAAATAGGCTTATGAGATCACCTTATGTCCGTGTGTGTGTGCGTGTGTGTGTGTGTGTGTGTGTGTGAGGTGTGTGTGTGTGCCCCCCCTAATAAATTCTAAACGGTTGGAGCGATTTCAATGAAACTCTGTAAGTTCATAGCACTGTTCCCGGCGACCCCGACCGTGCCCTTCAAATTTTGTTACGTCTCACCAATCCAACATGGCGGCTGTGCGAAATATTTCACCAGCATTCAATATCTCCGAAACAATTCGCGATATCACCCTGGAATGTATTACGGTGATAAAGGGAACTACTAGAAGTTCACCTATGTGACTTTTGAAAAACTGGTAACTACAAAACCAACATGGCGGCCACGCGAGTTTGTGACATTTAAATAGACGTTTCTCGCGATTTAACCAACCAAATGCAATAAAACTTGGTACAGTATATGTTTATACATATTGTAATGCACCGACATCTAACTTCGTTCAATTGTTTACATAATCACAAGATGGCAGATATGCGAAATATTTCACTGGCACTCTATATCTCTGAAACTATTAGCGGTATCACCCTGAAATTTTGTACGGAGATAAAGGGCACTACTGGAAGTTCATCTATAAGACTTTCAAAAACCGGTTTACTATAAAACGAATATGGCGGTCAAGCGAATTTGAACATTTTAAATAGACTTTTCTCGCTATTTATTGTTCCAAACGCAATGAAATCTGGTACAGGAAATGTTTGTGCACATTGTATTGCACTGGTATCTAATTTAGTTCAATTGTTTACATAACCACAAGATGGCGGCTGTGCGAATTTTAAAATTAAGTTTTTATTTCTTGTGTCGTAATCATGCGATCGAAGTGAATGTTTGAATAATGAACCTACGCAATAATTTTCCTTTAATGGTACATGACTCTATGGCCTATACATTTAACAATCCGACATGGCGACCATCCGAATTATTTAGACGGCTCTGAATATCTACGAATCTATTATAGCAATCAAACTGGTTTTTTGTAATGTTCATGGGGGCTATGAACTTAAGTTCACCTATAGGACTTTAAATAGTCTGGTGGTCACAAATCCAACATGGCGGCGACGCGAAGTATAAATATTCACATGGACTTTTCTCGCAATTCAACCATCCAAGTGCAGTGAAACTTGGTACAGTAAATCCTTATACTGATGTTAATCCACTGGCATCTAATTTATTTCAATTGTTTCCATAACCACAAGCTGGCAGCAGTGCGAATTTTAAAATCTCGTTTTTACTTCTTGTGTCCACGGAACACTTTCATGAGATCTTTCTTACATAGCTCTGGCCTACGAAATTATGAAATGGTCAAAAGGACAGCACAATACGGAACAACGTGGAGAAGACTCATTGTAGGGGCAGACCAGTCGCTTGACTGAAAAACATGATGATGATGTCCTAATCATGCGATTGAAGTTTGAATGCTACACGTAAACAATAATGTTCATGTAACAGTACATAACTCTAGGACCTAAATATATAAAATCCAACATGTCGACCATCCGAAATATTTAGTCGGTTCTTAATATCTACGAATCTATTACAGCAATCAAACTGACATTTTTCATGTTGATAGTGGCAATTAACATAAGTAGGATATATGAAAAGAGGCTATATAGTTCTTCACGGAACTACTTGTTTGTCTCCAGATTCTAGCCACCTCCGTAGCTAGAGGAGAATATTTATCAATATTCCCTCTGTATTTATGGTGGATATTATGGTCATTCGGAACAGTTATGTCAATTAAGTACGTGTGATGGTTCTTCTTATCAGTTAAAGTTATGTCTGGTCCTTTATGCGGAGTTGTTTTGTCAGTTTGAACAGTGCGATCCCAATACAGCTTGTAATGATTGTTTTCCAGCACACTTTCTGGAGAGCAGATGTAATAAGGTGTCCTGTCATGTATGAGAGATCGGGTTAGGGCGAGTTCTTAATGAATGACTTTGGCAACATAGTTATACCTCTCAGTGTAAGATATTATTATTATTATTATTCGAAGGTTAGGTCCGATTAAAAATCAAACATTACAGAATCATAAAAGTTAGTTTCGCGCATAGTCTACTGTGTGTTAGTAGTCAATCCAGCGGCTAATTGGATCGTTCAAGAGCTCCGCCATAGATTATGTCAGTAGAAATTCTAAAATTCTTAGTCAGTGCTTTAAAGACGAGTGAAGTAGTTATTAGCCTTTCAAGATACGAATCCCGAGGTAGAAACTAATCTCTATTTACTTGTGTCTCGCTGTAAGCTTGCATGGTTAACAGGTGCAGTCGCGCGGGTAGTATATGACACAGCTCCAGCTCGTTATACTGTAATCATCGTGGTGGCATGAGTTCCTAGTAAACTTAGCTGGGCGGTTGTGAAACAATTATAAACGCACCGTTCATAATTTGCCCACTATTATTAGTCTTCGTTAACAATATTCACAGTATAACTTTTGCTTAACACAAGTAGCGCGCGCAATGCTGCTTGGGTCATGCGCACTCTGCATCTTTCTCTCCTCCTGATCGTCCCGCAAGGCTCCGACTGCCATTTTCAACAAACACTGGCACTGCCAATATCAACGGCAGTCGTATCTTCAAAGCCTAATCATTGCTTTCCCGACTAAAACCAGAGAGCAGCATTCACAGTCTCCACAGGTACTAACCATGCTCCAAATGCAATTACTAGAAACCACTCATACCTTTGGAAACTCCATATGAGTATCTTGTTTCCGAAACTGATTATCTCCAAATATTTATAATGATATGGTTGATTCGGTAACATTTGCCTCAGCTGCATTGGATGGTAAAATATTTCTTGATCAAATGTTAATATTTCCCATTGATAAGGCCGTGAGAAAACATGCTTTTCGTTCAAAACTGAATATAGGCTATCCACTACATACAATATATTGAACAAAATGTTTTTGATGTGTAACATCTTTCCGCTCGGTTGCTGGATAGTTTTGTGGGAGTGATTTTGAAAATTGGGGACGGAAGTGGATCGGAACGATCGAGCTGGCAGTGGTGGATCAAACGGAACTATGCACTGCCGGCTCGATCGATCAAACGGAAGTGTACTAGCTGGCAGTGGTGGACAACGGAAGTATATACTGCCCGCTCGATCGAACAAACGGAAGTGTACTAGCTGGCAGTGGTAGACAACGGAAGTATGCACTGCCCGCTCGATTGATCGAATGGAAGTGTGCCCTAGCTGGCAGTGGTGAATCGAACGGAAGTATAAGACACACTGCCAACTCGATCGATCGATCCAGCTGGCACTGATAAGAGAAACAATCAGCGCGCGGTATCGAAAATTGATACCATGACGTACTCTTGGCCATGTGGAATGTATATGACATACTGAACGGAAAACGCTCATGCGAACAATGGTGTCAAGTGATTTAAACAAATGACATGGTACATGTTCGAAGTCCTCGTATCAGTATTTTTAGCCTATTTCCAATTTTGAAAAAATAGGCTTATGAGATCGCCTTTAGTCCGAGTGTGCGTGTGTGTGTGTGTGTGAGGTGTGTGTGTGTGTGTGTGTCCCCTAATAAATTCTAAACGGCTGGAGCGATTTTAATGAAACTCGGTAAGTTCATAGCACTATTCCGGACGACCTCGACCGTGCCCTTCAAATTTTGTTACGTTTCACCAATCGAACATGGCGGCTGTGTGAAATATTTCACCAGCATTCAATATCTCCGAAACTATTCCCGATATCACCCTGGAATTTTTACGGTGATAAAGGGAACTACTAGAAGTTCACCTATGTGACTTTTGAAAAACTGGTAACTACAAAACCAACATTTAAATAGACGTTTCTCGCGATTTAACCAACCAAAAGCAATAAAACTTAGTACAGTATATGTTTATACACATTGTAATGCACCGACATCTAACTTGGTTCAATTGTTTTCATAAGCACAAGATGGCCGATGTGCGAAATATTTCACCGGCATTCTATAATTCTGAAACTATTAGCGGTATCACCCGGAAATTTTGTACGGAGATAAAGGGCACTACTAGAAGTTCATCTATAAGGATTTCAAAAACCGGTTAACTACAAAACGAACATGGCGGCCAAGCGATTTTGAAAATGTTATATAGACCTTTCTCGCAATTTAATGTTCCAAACACAATGAAATCTGGTACAGGAAAAGTTTATACACATTTTAATGCACTGGTATCTAATTTAGTTCAATTGTTTACATAACCTCAAGATGGCGGCTTTGCGAATTTTATAATTGAGTTCTGATTTCTTGTGTCGTAATCATGCGATCGAAGTGAAAGTTTGAATAATGTACCTACGCAATAATTTTCCTTTAATGGTACATGACTCTATGGCCTATACAATTAACAATCCAACATGGCGACCTTCCGAATATTTAGACGGCTCTGAATATCTACGAATCTATTATAGCAATCAAACTGTTTTTTTATGTTCATAGGGGCTATGAACTTAATTTCAACTATGGGACTTTAAATAACCGGTGATCACAAAAACAACATGGCGGCGACGCGAAGTATAAATATTCACATGGACATTTCTCGCAATTTAACCATCCAAGTGCAGTGTAACTTGGTACAGTAAATCTCTATACGAATGTTAATTCACTGGTATCTAATTTCTTTCAATTGTTTCCAGAACCACAAGATGGCAGCTGTGAAAATTTTAAAATCTTCTTGTTACTTCTTGTGTCCTAATCATGCGATTGAAGTTTGAATGCCACACGTACACAATGATCTTCATGTAACAGTACATAACTCTAGGACCTACATATATAAAATCCATCATGGTAACCATCCGAAATATTTAGGCGGTTCGCAATATCTACGAATCTATTACAGCAATCAAACAGAAATTTTGTATGTAGATAGAGGCAATTAACATAAGTAGGATATATGAATCCGTAGCGTAGTGGTCAGCATAGTTAGCTGCCATCCCGGAGGTCCTGGGTTCAATTCCCGGCTCTGCCACGAAATTTGAAAAGTGGTATGAGGACTGGAACGGCGTCTACTCAGCCTCGGGTGGCCCAAATGAGTAGAGGGGGTTCGATTCCCACCTCAGCCATCCTCGAAGTGGTTTTCCGTGGTTTCCCACTTCGTCTTCGGGCAAATGCCGGGATGGTACTGCACCATTATTCCTAAAAGTCCTAAGTACAGATATGGATACAGTATTTTGGGAACGCCCTGTAACTTTCTAGCTAGCCTCTGAAGTCTATCATAACAGCTGGTCTACAGCGAGCAAAAGTTATGCTATCAAGAAGAGATCGGCAGAGCTCGTGTTTCCGACGAGAAACCCGAAGGTCATCGATAATAACCATGTTGACTTTGTCTAACATTATATCGATCGATTCACCTGAGAATGATTAATACAAATTTAAGTATATTTAGCGCTATATGTAAGCAGTTACATATGTCTGTATGTTTATGTCCATGGCAGAAAGCTATTATCAAGAAAGTATGGAAAACAGAAGATGATCTGTTAAATCACTGCTGATTACATTTCGACTGCGATATATTTTATATCGAGTCGTGACGTATTGAGGAGTGGGGGAGTGCATGTAGTGCTCAAGCGACCTCGTGCGGAGAGCAAGTACTAGATAAACCGACAGCGTGCAGGTTTGAGCCTGACAATTGTGAAAGTGAAGTCGCCAGCTAACGGGATTTTAAAAACGTGTGACCGTGGTGAAGTGTATACGCTAGTTCGTTCAGCATCCTACGTGAAGTAGACACTTGCTTAATGGGGTTCAGACATGGTCTTAAACATGTAATAAGTTTATCATTGCGACCGTGTATCTACAGCTTCTAACGGGCCATGCGGGATAATACTTTCATAATCCCGACCGCCAGCTCGGCTGTATTGTGTCGTAAAACTCTGCATATAAACCTTCGTGGAAATGCAGCCTAGACTTGATTTGTACTTTTCACAGTGGCTATACTTCTTTGAAAAAAGCACGTTCTTAAGCAAGGTGTCAGAGGGAAGGAATACTATGAAGCTTATATCCATTACGATGGTAGGCTAGATTAATATAAGAATACTGCATTAGCAGGGTGTAGCGGGGACATGTTGGCAGCAACTTTCATTTTATCATGAAGTGTGCAAGCGACTCTCGTAATGAAAGGGGCCGCGTGGACCCTTGTGAACTTGCTCACATTCGCGTCCATATTTTGGAACTATTTAGCGGCTGTTCGAGTTCACCCTCGCTTCGTGACGAGTTGATAAACTGTTTGTGGTCCGGCCATCGGTATTCTAATGTGTGTGGGAAGATATCGCCAGGATATTTTGGAACCATTTCGACCGACCGGGAGTTGTTCGAGCCTAGGAGGACTTTGGTTCGTTCTCTTGAGACCCAGTTGGAGTCCGGCATGTTTTCTGTTGGTCTGGAGCCTACTATGGCCAACGATATCCTTTTTTTTTCCTCATCCAGATTCGCCTAAGGTACAGATCACTTCAACTTGTTACAGTAGCGTAGCGTGGACATTTTGAATTACCGCACATTGCCATATTTGATTTTGTAGATTAAATGGTTGAGTAGAAAGTGCAGGTTCGATGTTTTTTTCGAAGCTGACCTTCTATGATGCCAGGATTTTGACTCATAAAAATGAGTGCATCCTTTGTGTATTTTGATGGATAAATTTAAATTTTCAGTAGTATTTTACAATATTTAAACTGAAATGCTCATTCTTATTTGTCGAGAAATCAACGTAGCAGGAAGATATACAGATAGTTTTTTTGTGTAAGAACATTTTAGTAACACAATCATTTTTTTTTTGAGAACTCTGATTGAGTTTTACATATTCTAATGCATTGTTCTTTAAGCACTTTCGCGTGGATCATCGTATTCTTTGAGGAGAATTTTCCTTTCCGTAGTATTATTACGATATTAGGAAGTTTTCAGAACCCGTTATTCTGAATTTTACTTCGAGTCCTTTCACTATTTTTCTTCAGTTCATTAATGGATTTAACTTGTATTTTCTGAGCGTGGTTTTCGAGATGGATTGACTAATGGGTCAATAGTCGCTTAGTCTTTGTTGCTAACCTAGATCCATGCTGTAGGACTAATCCATCGACATTTTCGCGTTCGGGAAATTCAGGGAAGATCTTATTTTGAGATTGGATTTATTTTTATAAATCGCTTTTACAACCTCAGTTTGAGTGGTTGGGAGTGCTATACTTGTCTTTTCTTGTGAAGTTAACCATGAATTAAATTGATATCATTGCCTTTGGTGCAATAGTTTTTCTCCATTAAGAGGGTATTTGAACGACATCCAAATTTGCGAGGATAATCCCAGGGACGACTTACTATAAGTCGTATGTTTAATAATTATGAATAATATAATACATCAATGTAAGGCAAGTTTTCTAGAAATAGGTGGAGTATTTCTGGAATCCACTGGGCTTTATCGGTAATCTGTTACAGAATCATATTTTTTTTTTTTTCGCACACGAGTTCAGGTATTTTAAACAGCTGATTTTCATAATTGTGGATTTATAACAGTAAGGCTCCTATTATAGGTGCATGTTCGATTTTAGAGAGGCATGTATTAGGAATATTGCCCTTGTGTTTAAGTATATTGATACTGTGCTTTGCGAAGCAATATTTTTCTTGTTGAGGATTGAGCCAGGTGTGCCAATCAGGATTTGATTGAATGGGGTTTTAACCCAGAGAGGCGTGGTTATTAACCTAGTATGGTTAATTTTTGGTCATAGGTGACTTTATCGCTGTTGTTATCGTGAAAATGCCTGTGTGAAGAATAATATTTTTCTGAGCAGTATTGTTGAGAATCTTGAGTGGATGTCCAGTTCAGTATTTCCAGTAAAATTAATATAACGACTTTGCCATAGGATGTATGTTTAACAAGGATCACCGATAAATATTTAATACTAAATCAAGGATTAATTTTGCTTAACTTAACTGTTCGGCAGAAATTACCAAGTTATCTTGAAATTAGAAATGAAACAATTTTAAGCAGAAATGAATGTCGTGACAATAAGTCAGTGGGAAGAGAATAATAGAAATTATTCTAGAATTTTGTGTAAATTATATTCTGTAAATATGCCATATGAATTTCATCGTGTAATAACAATCCAGTATAATCAATTAGATTTTTGATTGGTCGTGATATCGACAAAATTGATATTTTTTTTGTCATGTTTATTCTAATTTATTACTTGGTTTTAATTATTGCGTGATGCTTTATAGAGGTGATGGAAGGGTGTATTAAGGGGGCCATCGCTGGGTATTTTAGGGTTTACCACACCTTTGAGATTCTTTCTTCCTCTTGAAGAATTCTTGTGTTTTGAGCTAGTCTTTTCTTTCTCTGAGCCTTGGTCAGTCTTAATACATCCTGTTAGGTATTCGAGTGGCCCTATTATCCCTGTATCTGTTGGTAGAACTTGGGGGTCTTTAGAGCCGGGGAATTTTCAGGTTCTACGATCCAGCTGATATCCAGGGATTCAACAGGTATTGGTAGGTAAAAGGGTACAGTATCTACTGTAAGGCCACGGCCGCCTCATTCCCTCTTCCTAGCCTATCCATCCCTAACTTCCATCCCTTCCCCTCCCTCATGAGGCCCCTGTTCGCTTTGCAGGTGAGGCCGCCTGGGCGAAGTGCTGATCACACCTCCCCAGTTGTATCCATCCCGACCAGATGTTCCAAGCTCCAGGACACTGCCCATAGAGGCGGTAGTGGTGAGTTCCCTCGCTGAGTCCGTGGGAACCACCAACCTAGAGGATAAAAAAAAAGGATATATGAAAATAGGCTGTATAGTTCTTCACGGAACTAATTGTTAAATGGTAAAATGCCTTAATATCAAACATTGTAAGTAGTCGGTAGTGCATTGGCATAAGGCATTTTAAACTCAATGTCACTCAGGAACATTATCGAAACAAGCAAAATATAAATGAAACTTAATTCCGTAATGCAGTATTATTGGAACGTGGAAATAAGTCACCATCTTGTGCACAGTATTTCCGTAGTCGAAATAGCCGTGGAGTTATTGCGTATGACTGTGAATTTAGAGGTCTTGGGTTCGAATTCTGGGTGGGGTAGATATATTTGCTACCAGATTATTATTTTAAACGTTATTTATCATATCAATATGACTCATTTTAACAGAATCCATATGAAATTACGTGTTGATCTGTGAATCAAGAGGGCCTGTTTATAAGGAATTTAAGGTTATGAGCGGTGTCGCGTCTATTAATCTAGTTGATCCATATCGTATTCTTTATTTAGGCTAGTGCTGGTGGAAGCTACAAATCATCTAATAAAATGAGTTCTGTATTGTAAACTACAATATCTCTAAAACACTCCCTTTTACAATAGATTAATATTTGTGCCAATAATACTATAAGATACCGGTGTATCAGCAAATTCACGTGAGGTTTCTTCTATGTCAGATGTTACAGAACATATGCGACTACTGTAAGGCTCGTATTTTAGGTAGATTTCATTAGAAAGCTAACTATTGCAATGGGTACCACGTTTCGACTTCCGGAAAATTTCGATATATCTTCGCGTTTCACATCCCCCAGACCCCAAAACCACCGTCAGTTCAAAAGTTTATATATAATTTACGTATATATGTATATATGTATCTATCTTTATATATATAATTCTTCGACACGTGTGTATGTGTCTGAACTCCTCCTAAACGACTGAACCGATTTTGATGGAATTTGGTATGTATATTAGGGTGGGTCCATGTATGGTTTAGATTCACAATCTGACCCGGTAGGTGGAATGAACACAATTTTATAACCACAATTTACACACAATTTTAGAACCATAAAATAAAGTCAA
This sequence comes from Meconema thalassinum, assembly GCA_946902985.2. Lineage (NCBI taxonomy): Eukaryota > Metazoa > Arthropoda > Insecta > Orthoptera > Tettigoniidae > Meconema > Meconema thalassinum. The sequence continues at coordinate 353,231,533 of OX336394.1, forward strand.
ATACAGTCGTCATGGAAACCACTAACCTTGGCCTTGGTGAAAGCTGATGTCTTTGGACTGTTTGTCTCTGCACGTAGAGCCACCTGGTCGCAACCTGTGCAACTACCGCCATTACATACACTCCGCCCGTGGCAGAAAGTTGTGTTTTGTACCAAAGGTAGCAGTGATGTCGAATTCTACCGTTTGTCTCTGCACGTTAGAGCGTTTCAAAGTCCCGTATGCGTTCATATACCATTCATCCGATTGCCATGAAACTTGGGTGAGATGTCGAGTGAGCTCCAGGGAAGGTGTTTGGCTTAGTAAATCCATTTTACAATAGATAGCGCACGAATAGATTCAACAAATGAGCGACGACGTGCGAAGCGTTTCCAAAAGGTCCCGTATGCGTTCAAATACCATTCGTCCGATAGCGATGAAACTTGGGTCAGATGTTGTGTACACTCCAGGGAAGGTGATGATGATGATGATGATAATTGTTGTTTTAAGGGGCCTAACATCTAGGTTATCGGCCCCTGATGGTTTGGGTGATCGTGAAGATGAAAATGAAAAGCGAACATAAAACTAAAACTAACTACTAACCTACATACTAGAAGAAGAAATGGAAAACTAAAGGAGAATAAGGCAAATAAAGGACAGGAGGAAAAGAAATGCCCTCAACCCTCGAAGAAGGCGGATTGAGGGACTTGGAAGGAAGGAGAGCCATGAAAAGCAGATAGGAAAGTGAAAGAGGAGAGGGTCCGCCCCAAAGGTAAGGGACAAAAAGGGAAAACGGACCCAGCTCAGGAATCCCTCGGGGTCGCCAACTCCCGAACTCACCAGCCGTGAGCCCCTGAGGGTGTAGCATTATCTAGGGTGCACCAAAAGAGGTGGGGCTACATACACCCGGCCTCCTTGAGGGCCTTAAGCAGAAGGCAGGAGATAACATGAAAAGAAAAAGAAGGCTGACCCCTCGCAAAAGGAGGGAATCAGAAAAGATGAGACAAGGGCCAATTAAGGCGGGAAAGGAAGTGACTCCCTAGGCCTCGGATACCCTAATACCGTCGGGGTCGGAAGAGAACAAGAGTTGACCAAGTGAGGTCGACAGGAAAGAAGACAGAGAAGAGTCCGGCACAAGTAAGTGGAAGCAATGCCGGACTCAGCTGGGGCCCCGTGGTCGCCAACCCACATCCCACTAGATGTGAGCCCCTGGGGGGTCCAGGGAAGGCTTCTGGCTTAGTAAATCAATTTCGCATTAGGTAGCGCACGACTAGATTCAACAAATGAGTGACGACGCGCGAAGCGTTTAAACAAAATCCCGTATAAGTTTATATCCCATTCATAGATTGAGATGAAACTTTGATGAGTTGTTGTGTACACTTAAGTGAAGGCGTCTAACTTAGTAATCCAATTCACAGGAGGTTGCGCACGAGTAGATTCAACAAATGAGCGGCGACGTGCGAAGCGTTTCAACAAAGTCCCGTATGCGTTCAAATACCATTCGTCCGATAGCGATGAAACTTGGGTGAGAGGTTGTGTACACTAACGTGAGGTTTCTAACGTAGTAAATCCATTTTACAATAGGTAGCTCACGAGTAGATTCAACAAATGAGCAACGACGCGCGAACTTTTAATCAAAGTCCCGTATGCGTTCATATACCATTCATCCGATTGCAATGAAACTTGGGTGGGATGTTGTGTACACTTACATGAGGGTTTCTAACTTAGTAAATCCATTTCACAGGAGGTTTCGCACGAGTAGATTCAACAAATGAGCGACGAGCGCGAAGCGTTTCAATAAGGTCCCGTATGCGTTCAAATGCCATTCGTCCGATTACGATGAAACTTGGGTGAGATGTTGTGTACACCCTACGGAAGGTTTCTGGCTTAATAAATCCATTTTACAATAGGTAGCGCACGAGTAGATTCAACAAATGTGTGACGGCACGCGAATCATTTCAACAAAGTACCGTATGCGTCCATATACCATTTATCCGATTGCGATGAAACTTTGGTGAATTGTTGTGTACATTCCAGGAAATGTTTCTTTCTTAGTAAATCCAGTTTTTAATAAGTAGCGCACGAGTAGATTCAATAAATGAGCGACGGCGCGCCAATCGTTTCCACATTGTCCCGTATGCGGTCATATATCATTCATCCGATTGCGATCAAACCTTGGTGAATCATTGAGTACACGCCAGAGAAGATTTCAGGCTTAGTAAATCTATTTTACAATAGGTAGCCCATGAGTAGATTCAACAAATGAGTTACGGCACGCGAATAGTTTAAAGAAAATCACTTATGCGTTCATATGTCATTCATCCGATTCCGATGAAACTTTGATGAGTTGTTGTGTACATGCCAGGGAAGGTGTTCAACTTGGTAAATCCATTTTACAATATTGGTAGCGCACGAGTAGATGTAACAAATGAGTGACAGCGCACGAATCATTTAAACCAAATCCGGTATGCGTTAAATGCCATTTATCCGTTTGCGATGAAACTTTGGAGAGTTGTTGTGCACGCTCCCACGAATGTTTCTAAATTAATTAATTCAATTCACGATAGTTTAGAGGCAGTTAACAGAAATTGAAAAAAATATTGTGCATCCAAAAGCACTTCAAGAAACAAAGTTACAACACTTTCTTTGATTGGCAGGACAACGTCTGCCGGGTCAGCTTGTCTATATATATATATATATCAGTTTCTTGTGGACACGATAACTGCCGTAATTATGCACCAATCACTTTGATTTTTTTACATAATATGTATCCTAATAAAATCTCGGTTGAGTTCGTTAATGGGAAAAATCGGTCGAAGGGGGTAAAAATGGGGGGCTTTTTTTTTTCAAAAAGTGAAATATCACTATAACTCTCTTAATATGTGAAATATCGAATCCCTTTAAAGTTCATATTATGTGTCGGATAAGTGCCAAAAAGTTATGTTTAAAATGTTTTTTGATAGCACCAACAATTGGCCAATGGGGTGGAAAAAGTGGGTTTTTCGGGAAACATTAATCATATCTCTCTTAATAGGCACAATATCAAAACCGTACAAAATGGACAATATTCTCCTAATAATTACCTAAAACGTTTGTCTGAAATAATTTTTGATATGACCCACCATTACGCCAAGGGATGAGAAAAATGATTTCGGAATTATAAGAAAATGCCAAGAGCTATCAGAGGTTGCCATGGCAACACTACTAAATTGATGAGGGATCAGCCATCAGACGTTGCCATGACAACGCACTTGCACGAGATCTGATTCAGATTTCCATCTGACTAAGCGTGAAGCGGCTTCGGGGACGTAACTGGTAGCATGCTAAATTTCTATGCCCAAGGTCGCGGGTTCAAAGCCGGCCAAAGTCGTCGGATTTTCTAAGAGCGCTAAAAATCCCTCAGTATGCTTTCCTTTGGAGGGGAAGTTCCAACGTTCGTTGCGAGTTGCTGGCTGCGGTGGCTTCTAGTAGCCAAGTTCACAGGTAGGTGTCGTTGACGGTAGTACCTGGTAGCAAAATTAGGAACTACTGCTTGAAATTGGCCGTCTGCAGTCCTTACCTGAATTACAGACTAATACAGCCATCACAATTAACACCGTTTATCAGACAGATTCTACAAACACCCAAAGTACACGGGGTTATATGGCCGCGTTGTCACATCCCCTAAACTGAGGAACCAACCAACATCTCTGCGGGAGAAAAAATTTGACGTGAAGAAGTAACAGACTGTTAGATAGTTACATATCAGTTCCAAACCTTGCATAAGGACGGTGTGACCACAAATATAACAAGTAGTTCCGTGAAGAATTATACAGCCTATTTTCGTATATCCTACTTATGATAATTGCCACTATCAACATACAAAATTTCAGTTTGATTGCTGTAATAGATTCGTAGATACTGAGAACCGAATAAATATTTCGGATGGTCGCCATGTTGGATTTTATATATGTAGGTCCTAGAGTTATGTACTGTTACATGAAGATTATTGTGTACGTGTAGCATTCAAACTTCAATCGCATGATTAGGACACAAGAAGTAACAAGGAGATATTAACATTTCGCACAGCTGCCATATTGTGGTTATGGAAACAATTGAAATAAATAAGATGCCAGTGGATTAACATTCGTATAAGGACATACTGTACCAAGTTTCACTGCACTCGGATGGTTAAATTGCGAGAAACGACCATGTGAATATTTATATTTCGCGTCGCCGCCATATTGGATTTGTGACCACCAGGTTATTTTAAGTTCTATAGGTGAACTTAAGTTCATAGCCCCTATGAACATAAAAAATTCAGTTTGATTGCTATAATAGATTCGTAGATATTCAAAGCCGTCTAGATATTTCGGATGGTCGCCATGATGGATTGTTAAATATATAGGCCATAGATTCATGTACTGTGCCCTTGCAGCAAGAAATATGCAAATCACAGTATGCCAGCATTGCTCAATTCGGGATTTTCGGGGCTGCGGTAAGTTCTCCCACTCTGTGACTTACATATTTTGGATTAAATAGAGGATACACTTGCAAAAATAACAACAAAATCAACTCCTATTTTAACATATTTAATTAATATAAATTATGGCGCTACAAACAATAAAACAAATAAACCTCTGACCAATATCTTTCTACTTGTTCAAAGTGAACAAGGAATAACGTAAGAATAAAACAAATATTAGATTAAAACACATGGTTTTCTTTAAAACTAATAATTCATGATTATTTTCACTTCCATAAAGTACCTATCTTAAAGTTCCATATAACTACGAGCTTCTTTGGCTCGATACTTTCCATAATAATGGTGACATACTTTTGTACACCTCAAGAACTATTTTTATCCTTTTTTTATCATCAAAACAAATATATAGTTACATTTAAAATTACATGTTAATTATCCACTTCAATATTTGGGCACTTCACATGTTCTTAGCATTTACCACCTCTCTCAAGTTTTGCAATTTCACTACGGTGATCGGGAAACTACTTGTGTACTCCAGAGTTATAAAGATTACTTGACAAAGTCAAAAACTATGATTACTCCCGAAATCTAGTTATCTTCATAAAACTCGTGGATTCCTATTTCCATACAACATTACAATAGGGATTTTTATTTATTTCATTTGTCTTATAAGACCATTATCACATAAGAAAACTACGATCTGAACTGGCAAGCGATAATATCAATCTACAAGGACCTCGGTTCAACGCCCGGGTCATTAACAACTTTAAACACTCACGGTGTATTCATTACTTCTTACAAACAGCCTTTTCCTCAACCCTCATGCGGCGAGGGTCTGGTCAATTACTTGAGTGTGATTTATGACAGTGCGGGGAACCCTCCCGTCTCGTCCGCAGTTGGAGCTCTCCTCAATGCTTTTAAAACAAACATTCCCTTTCATTTTCAGTTCTTTGGGAAGACATGGCATTCTATTCCTCGTTTTACTTTCAACAATATTTTTGGGCTCAAAAACCACTTTCGTAATCTTGGCATTTATTAATTATGAAGGGTCCTCATTGATTGTGAAGAGTAATACACATTCTACGACGAATAATTAGGGGCTTTAACAACAAGAGGATTCTCGGTTCGAATCTCTTAACTTGCCTCGGGAACTATTTCCACATTTGAGGACTTATACAAAATGCGATTTAGGGTCTAGCCGTAGCTTACAGGACCTACGCTCAATAATACCATACATTTGCTCCCTTTACAACATACACATGGCCTCGTGATCTACGTCACACTTAGAGGACTTACAACATATCTCAATTCAATACAATCAACTACCCCTCATAAGTAATTTACCAAGTACATTTAAATTCTACGCATTCCTAGCGTGACTTTTTATTTAATTGCGTTCCATTGCGCTACACATTACTATACGGCCAAATGTCTTCCAAGAACTGATAAATTTCAAGTAACAATTGATACATATTTCAATTTTTATATTTATCTTTTCCGTTGACAATAAATCGCTCCATTTTTAAGAACATGCATTCACATCATGTCTTATACATTTGTTAAAGCTCCAACGCCCTATACTTTTATATCATTCAATTTAATTTTTATTTAGATTTCTTTACCTTGTTATTATTATTATTATTCACATCATGTCTTCATTCCTTACAAAAGCTCAAAAGCTATTTCTTTCATATAATTCAAATTTACCTTTATTTAAATATCTTTGCTATAATTATTATTATTACGCTTACTTTTAAAACATTCGTCAAATACACTGACATTTTATTCCATGCATTTCCTCTACAGGATTTATTCTTTCACATAATTATTTATTATTTCTCAAAACTTATTTTTTTTCAGATCGCGTTCTTATTTAATTATTATTCATTTAAAAACATCCCTTTTACTCAAAACTCCGGTGGAATTGTACACAAAAAATTTTCCCGACACCAAAACATAATGAAAATATTTACTCACATGTCTAAGGTCGTTTTCTGACCTTTATTCTCGAACGATGCATCACTTTGGCCCACCTTCTTGACTTACTCCATATTGTACAAATTCATCTCGTGTACAAACATTTCTTGACACATATTCAATACATTTAACACTATCAACATTTTTGATACACTGGTGTATCCGTTTAGAACACACATTAAACACTAAAAAATATTATTCTGGTACATATTATAACACCTATCACTTTGCATAAAACACTTTCACTTTACATAAAACACTTAAAATGATACTCTTAATTTTTTCTTAAATATTTACACTTCGCTTCTATCACACGAGCGTATCTCAACGATTTTGACGATTTCTGTCGGCTGTTGACGATCCCTGATATGAATCCTATCAACCTGCATTGGACGTGTGATTTTACTCGTTCAAAGTTTCTCTCTCCTACAGTGGAAACTACTGGTTTCAGTCTCTCAAAACCGCTTCTATTGTCTATTACTCGGCTTCACTTTATCTGCTTGAACTAGGCGATAAATGTCTTTACTTTGCCGTCACCTCTATTTATATATGGTGGTCTATCGCTCCCTTTAGTTTCGATATCTTGGCCTCCTTTCGAGGACCGTACACTGTCTATCGTACCCTATAGTTTCTATATCTTGGCCTCCCTTCGACGACCGTATATTGTCTATCATATATTATTTGACGTTTCCTCACTAGAGTACGTTTTCCCTCTGGTTTCGAACCTAAGTTCCTAAGTTCCTTTTGCTAGAACTTCTATCTTTCGCGATCGTAATTACTGTTTATTCTTGTCCTTTACAGGACTTAGTGTCCTTAACAATGTCTTTACTGGACGTAACGCCGTTTATTTGTTGGAGTTCTTATAACTTCGTAACTGTATCGAACTAGTGTTCTTCTGGAACTCGAAGTTCCCTACTGATCGCTGTATCTTACTTTGACGATATTGCTTTTAAAGTCCGTATATTTAGTGTTCTTTATACTTCAGGACTCTTCAGAGTCTCGAACTGTAGCGTAACTATATCGTAACTGGCCTACACTCGGCGAGCTTGTAGCATAGCCTCCCTCAGGAGTCTCAAGTCGAACGATGTGATGCTCCACCGTCACGCCCCCCTGGACGGACTAATAATGCCTGCGGTGTGATACAGAGTGACGCCCCCTTTCGGGCTGTCGGAATGACTGCACTGCACTGATACAGAGTGACGTTCCTCACGGGCTCTTGAATACTGTCTTCGATGTCTGATACAGCGTAACGCCTCCCTGGGCTATCGTAAACTGCATGTTTGGTCTGGCTCTGCCAGGAGCTTTATACTGTTTATCCACAAAAAGATGAAACTCTAGTCCTTTTCGTGACCAACTTTTGAACTAATTGTCGTACACTTATAAAAATGATGTCTCCAGAAAGCTCGTCTTCCAAACGTAAAATGATCTTCCTGTGCGTGGAAATCGATCGTGCATTTCCGAGATATTAATTAATTTTTCGTTTCAACTGTGTGGGTGGTACTGTTCATTTTTAATTCTCCCACTCCTTGGGTCCCGGTGAACCCCCAATGACGTATGCTGAATTTGCACTTCTCTCTTGTGCAATTATTAAAGGGTTTTTCTTTACACAAAAATCTTTAATCCGAAATGATTCACCGTACTGTATTTGTTTACTTATTTTTATACTCGTAAACGAGTTAAATTTAATTATTCTTGTTCTGACTCAGCGGCGAGGTTGCCATTTTCCTGCAACGTAAGAGCAGTTTCCGAGTCAAGCTTCTTCGTCTTACAGTCCAAATTTTCCACTCGTTCTATTTATATCCATGACGGGCTCCCTTATAAATGTCAAGAGGCATGAGCTCATCTTATGAACACCTGGTCCTGCAGCTTGCGCAATGTTAGACTAGAATCCTTGTTTGAAATCTCTCTCCGTTCCCTTAGAGACTGTATGATTCTTTCATTCCTTTCACAAAATACATGGATTCGACCCCTCTTTGAAGCCTATGGTACATGGGTTCATCTCTCCCCTCCTTAGGTAAATAAATTTTCGAAAAATTTTGAGGAAATTTATTTCAATTATTTATAAAAATCTTATTTTTCTTTTTAACTGTCGAAGCCATCATAACGTTATCCGTACCTTCTGATTTTTATTCCTTAAAAATCCCACGATAATTGGATTTTTTTCATCTTTTTAAGTCATATCCGGTAATTGTGTCGGTTGGGTACGCTCTGTCCCTAGCCTTTCTTTCCCCTTATTATTTGTCTGGACTTCAGGTTTCCAGATCCTCATTCTTCTTCACGCGTGTGGTCTATCCCTACCCGTTCCTTTATTTCATCATTCTCCTTTCTTAAATTGAAATTTTCTTCTTCAATAAAATCAATTATTTCTTTTATTTCCCAATATATTTTCTCCAATTCGCATTCGCACTCGAATGTTTGAGCTCTGTTTCCTTTTTCTATCTCATTCTCGTTTCTATCAAAAGTGGATTCCTCATCTCTAAATTGTTCCATAACCAGGGCTTGTTCATTTGCTTCATCGAAGTCTTCGGGAGGGTAATACACTTTTAAATTTGCTGAATTCATGGTCACTTCGTGATTCGTTTCACAGTGCCGAATTCTATAGGCATTATTTCTCAAATCCCTTATTATTTGATACGGTCCGTGGTACATTTTCTGGAACTTTTTGTACACGCGGTTCCCTGGATCCGAAATGGCTGGTCTTTTTCTAACACCATTTCCCCTGCTAATAGTGACCGATGATACCTCTTGTGCCTATTTCTTCTTTGTCTCCTGTCGGCTTGAGCTTTTAGATGCTCAAAAGCTCTTCTAATACGTACATCTCTTCCAGGCTGAGCGTCTGCTGGCCTAGGAATTACCAGACTCCAAGGTCTCTCTGGTTGCTCATTCCGATGTAACTTTATTGGTATCTCTCCCGTAGATTCATGGATTGTATTGTTTATACAAAATTCGATAATATCCAAGATATCTATCCACTTCCAATTTTCTTCGGCACAGTATATTCTACAATACTTGGCCGTCTCCCTCATCACTCTTTCTACAGGATTTGCCTCAGGATGGCGAATACTTGACAAAATCTGACGTATTCCAAGTCTTTCTAATTCTTGTCTGAACTCTACACTGGTAAAACAACTACCGTGATCCGACAACAAATTCTCAGGTTTTCCCAGAATCGGTATCACTTTTTCTTTGAGTCGTTTTAACACCTGTTTGGTACTAGTCTTCTGTATGGGAACAAGGACAACCATTTTAGTGAAGACATCCATAGCCACCATTATGTGTCGATTTCCTCTTCTTGCCTTGGGCAAAGGTCCAAAGTTATCAATTGATATGATTTGACCTGGCCTTTCGGGCAACAATGGTATAGGCTTTTGTCTCATCAGAAATGCATTTGGTTTGATCCTTTGACATAAATCACATGTCTTTAGCGTGTCCCTTCCAGTTTCTCTCAGTCTCGGCCATAAAAATGCTTCTTTCAGCATCGAGACTGTTTTGTCGACTCCCATATGTCCGAACGATCTATGGGCTAACCATACTATTTTCCTCTGCAAAATTGCAGGTACAACGATCCTTAATCGTGTATGGTCAGAGTCCACAAACTTATATAATAATCCATTATAAAATGTGTAATCTTGAGCTATCTTATTAGCTTCCGTGTACGCCGGTGTTCCCCTTATCAAACTTCCCTCAAGGAAAGATATGAGCATGTTCATCCATGGATCCTCACGTTGCCGTTGACTAATGCTCCTTAACTCATTTAGAGTACGATGATCCCTGTCTTCCAAATCAATAGCCATTACTTCCTCTTCTGTGGACTCTGTCTACTTAAAGAGTCTGGAACTATATTTTCTTTTCCTGGGCAGTATTCTATCTTTACATCAAATTGTAGAATGTATAAAGCCCAACGCATCAACCTTTGACTGGATAAATCAGTCTTCATCAAAAAGGTTAAGGCTTTATGATCCGTTCTTAAAATGACTTGAAACCCATATACGATCTTTCGCCAATATTGCAGCGCGTGCAATATCGCTAACAGCTCGATTTCGCTGATCGTATAATTTTTCTCGTGTGGTTTCAGTCTCCGACTTGTGAAAGCTAGATAATTTCTCTTATCAGAGTTATCCGGGTTTTCCTGATATAGCATTGCCCCTATTCCAATCTGGGACGCATCTGTTTGAATTATAAATTTCTGATTAAAATCAGGATATCCTAGCTTCACATAGTTTAAGAGCATTTCCTTGGCCTCCACAAATGCTTTTTCTGTCTCCTCCGTCCATTTCCACTTGCCCCCCTTCTTCAGAAGGTCCTGTAGTGGTGCAACAGTTTTTGTGTATGATGGACAATGTCCTGAGAAGAAACCAATCAATCCCAAAAACTGGCGAACGTTCTTCACCTTCAAAGGCCTTGGAAAATCTCTTATCGATTCTAATTTGCATGGATTTGGTTTAACACCATCCTTGTCAATCACATGCCCTAAAAATGTTACTTGTCTTTGACAAAAATTTGACTTCTTTAAATTGATTTTAAAATTTGCCCTTCTTAAGTCTTCTAATAATTTCTTCAATTTTTCTAAATGTTCCTCAATGTTCTCCGAGGTAAGCAAAATATCATCCACATAACGGATAGTGCAATCTTTCACTTCCTCTGACAAGTTTCGATCAAGCGCTCTTATTAAGGCAGATCCCGCGGTCTTCAATCCAAACGGACATCTCCTAAAACAATATGTTTGTTGGTCGAACTGAAATCCAGTCAACAAGCTGGTTTTCTCTTCCAGTTCGAGATGATGATACGAAGAAGTCATGTCAATATTTGTAAAAATCTTCTTGCCTTTGAATTTCCTCAGTATTTCTTTTATGGGTGGTGCCGAATCATTTTCTGGTATGATTTTTGCATTTAAATTTCTGGCATCTAGACACACCCTTACTGAGCCATCCGGTTTACTCACAATCACTAATGGACTAACATATGGTGTCGCCATCTTTTCTATAACACCTGTATTCATCATCTACTGCAGTGTTTTCTTCGTTTGTGGGTAATGTTTTTCCGCAACCGGGTATGGTTTTTGTCTGAACGGTGCCCAATCATTGACTTGGAACGCGTATTTAAAATTTTCAATGTTCCCTGGCTTGGAATCAAATACGTCCCTAAAATTCAATAATAATTTCTTTAATTGTTCCTTGTTTTCGAGGTTAACTTTAGCTACCTCTACTTTTCCTGACAGGTTGGTCTCGAACTCAGTATCTAAATTATCTTCGAGTTCTATGTTGAGGACTTCAAATATCCTTTCTATGTCCTTATAACCTTCCTCAATTACTTCTTCCATATGCCATACCTGTTCTCCTATTTTCGCATCCTGTTCCTCTAGGTTAATGTTTTGTTCATCCACATCCTCTCTTTGGATTCTAATGCAATTTTGCGCTAGGTCTATGATGACCTTGTTCTCACGGATAAAATCAATACCTAATATGACATTATACGGTAATTGATTCACCAGCAAAAAGCATTGCGAAATTTCAGCGTTACCCATGATCAGATCAATGTATACCTGAAATTTGCATGTTAAAGATTTTTCAGGGATAATTCCCTTAATCTTTACACTTGATGTGGGGATTTTTAATACGCGGCCTCTTGTTTCCAAATCATTCAGAAGGGTTTGCGTAATTAAACTTATTGTTGATCCGGTATCAATTAATGCCCTGACCAGTAATCCTTCTATCCTTAGCATAATTATGGGTAATTCTCTTTTGATAGGTGAGATTCCTTCTACATCCTCGTTAATTACCTCATCTGGTCTTGCTATCCAATTCACTATTTCTACCTCCTCCCAGCTCCTGGTATGTTTCCACTTTTGACGATTTAAATTTGGAGTTTTTTATCCTGAGGGCTTCCTTTCCCCTCATTCTTTAATTGAGCTTGTAGTTCCAAGCATTGAGCTCCATCTAGTCGGTCAGGTGATTTCCGGTTCTTGATTGCCTCACTCCAACGGACTTTTTGTCTTTCAGGTTCGTCTGGTCGTTCGTTCATGTACCGAAGACTTTCCTGATATCTTTCCTCTATTTCGGCCCGATATTCATCATCCCTATCCTCTGGCATTACGTTCCTTCTGGGATAATTCTCCCATTTCTTTCTGCTTTCTTGCCTCTGATGGTTATTGTTATAGGATCGGCTCTCTTGTTGCCTATAACCCGTATTCCTAGGATTTCTTCCTCGATATCCTCCTCTGTAGTATGGCTGTATTCCTCTAGGCTCTTGGTGCCCATACTCTCGACCTAGTCCTTGAGTATCAGTGCTAGTGGACTGATTCCTGGTCGATGGTTTTTCTCTGGTTTCCTGACTGCTGGCCATGTGTACCTGTTCAGTCTGTCTTTGATGCCTAGGAGTTACGTGTGACGTCGTCATATCTAATTGACGTAATACACTCTCCAATTCCACAGCACTTCTGGCTTTGGATGAGATAAACAGCCTCTGAATCTCATATGGAAGTTGTCTTGCAATGGCGGCACACAGGTCGTTCTCAGCTGGAGCAATGTCAAGTTCACGGAATTTACACAGCTGAGCGGTAAAAAATTCAGAGTACTTAGTTGGTGCATTTGTGCTGTACTTCCTAGAGTACAGATCTAGCCTCAAATTCTCCTGGACGTCTGCTGCCCAATATCGTTTTAGAAAGGCTTCTCTAAAGCCTTCCACCGTATCAAAGGTGTACCTAAAGCTTCTGAACCAGGTGAGACAATCACCTGCCAACAGCTTCTCAATAGCCCTCAGTCTCCGATCCTGAGGAACCTTCATTTCGTTTAAGTACTCTGCGACTTCCTTTAGCCAGTATTTTGGAGTAATTGACATGTTATTCCCAGTAAATTTTACCGGTCTGTCCTCATTCGATTTGATAATGTTTATTATCTGACCATTTGTCTGGTTCATGTACGGGGTCGACATCGCCATCGGATATCCTGGGTTCTTATAAGGGCTCTCCCCTCCTAAGTCCCTATCTGTATCTGTGCCTTGTTCACGGGAATCTACCCATCCTGTCTTTGGAAACTCGTCCTGATTCTCAAATTCTAACTTCCTTTCCCTTCGGGCACTTTCTTCATTTGCCATGAGTTGGATTTCCATTTGCCTTTTTTTGTGTTCAGTCCTTTCCAACCGGGATCCTAATTCATTTTGAATTCTTTCCTGATTTTTCTTACTAGTTTCCAGTTCTCGTTTGAGTTGGAATTTCTCATCCCTGAAGCTATCCCTGATTTCATTTAGGTGTTCTTCTACCTCTTTCTTGATGACCATGACCTGTTCTGTTATAATTTCTGGTTTCACGTCACCTCTGGTATCTAGGTCTTCTCGTACTTCTTTTATTTTCTTCTCCATCTCTCTTTGTCCTTTGACCATATCTACTTTAATTCCTTCAAGCTTTTCCTCAGTTTTCTCTTGACTCTTATATAATTTCATCACTTCATCTTGGACCTGGTTAACTTCAGTATGAGTTTTTCCTACTTGGATCTTTAATGTTCCGATGGTTCCCTGAACATCATTAATACCCTGACTTATTTCATCTATCTTATGGGTATTTTCCTTATTTTCTTTCTCTCGTTGTTTTCTTTCATTCTGGAGATGCTCCTCATATAGACCTAATCTTTGATTTATTCCAACCTCGTACTTCTTTAAGTTCTCATCTACCTGCCCGGTAAAATGTTCAAATTGCTCTTTCCTACTCTTCGCATCTTCCTGATTCTGAATTCTCATATCATTTACTTCGGTCTGAACTCCCGCTACTTTTTCCTCAAGTTTTCCTACTTGGTTCTCCACCCCTGTAAATCTGTCTCCTAAATCACTAACACTTTTTAGCCTACTTTCGATTTTTGCAAAAAATGAAAGTAGACTTATGAGATCAACACAGGGCGAAAAAAGTGTGTCTGTCTGTGTGTGTGTATGTGTGTGTGTGAGTCTGTGTGTGTGTGTGTCTGTGTGTCTGTGTGTGTGTGTGTGAGTGTGTGTACTCTGAATGTCTGTCCCCCCCTATCAATTCGAACACGGTGAATGCGAATTGAACGAAATTTGGTACAAAGGTAGCACTAGCAAAGGACACCTCAGTGTCATGTTTTATATCGCCGCCATCTTGACGGAAACGTAATGGCGGCCAAACAAATGTTCAAAGCTTAAATCAAATTACGACTAACCTAATCATCCGATCTCTACCAAATTTTGCAACTAAATACCTTCATGGGGGGAGCATTCTTTGACCAAACTAATCAGCGTAATAGTTTGCGGATGGCGGCCATCTTTGTGTGAAAATCGATTCCCCCTATTAATTCGAACACGGTGCAACCGAATGGAACGAAATTTGGTACAGAGGTAGTACTAACAAAAGGCACCTCAGTGTCATGTTTTATATCGCCGCCATCTTGACGGAAACGTAATGGCGGCCACACAAATGTTCAAAGCTTAAATCAAATTACGATTAACCTAATCATCCGATCTCTACCAAACTTTGCAACAACATACCATTATAGAGGAAGCATCCTTTGACCAAATAACTAGGTCATTATCCTAATAGTTTGCGGATGGCGGCCATCTTTGTGTGAAAATCAATTCCCCCTATTAATTCAAACACGGTGAAACCAAATGGAACGAAATTTGGTACAGAGGTAGCACTAGCAAAGGGCATCTCAGTGTCATGTTTTATATTGCCGCCATCTTGACAGAAACGTAATGGCGGCCACACGAATGTTCAAAGCTTAAATCAAATTACGATTAACCTAATCATCCGATCTCTACCAAATTTTGCAACTACATACCTTTATGGAGGGAGCATCCTTTGACCAATCTAATAGGTTATTAGCCTAATAGTTTGCGGGTGGCGGCCATCTTTATGTCAAAATTGATTCCCCCTATTAATTCGAACACGGTGGAACCGAATGGAACGAAATTTGGTACAGAGGTAGCACTAGCAAAGGGCACCTCAGTGTCATGTTTTATATCGCCACCATCTTGACTGAAACGTAATGGCGGCCACACGAATGTTCAAAGCTTAAATCAAATTACGATTAACCTAATCATCCGATCTCTACCAAATTTTGCAACTACATACCTTTATGGAGGGAGCATCCTTTGACCAATCTAATAGGTCATTCGCCTAATATTTTGCGGATGGCGGCCATCTTTGTGTCAAAATCGATTCTCCCTATTAATTCAAACACAGTGAAACCGAATGGGACGAAATTTGGTACAGAGATAGCACTAGCAAAGGGCATCTCAGTGTCATGATTAATATCGCCGCCATATTGACAGAAACGTAATGGCGGCCACACAAATGTTCAAAGCTTAAATCAAATTACGATTAGCCTAATCATCCGATCTCTAGCAAATTTAGCAACAACATACCTTTATGGAGGGAGCATCCTTTGACCAAACTAATAGGTCATCAGCCTAATATTTTGCGGATGGCGGCCATCTTTGTGTGAAAATCGATTCCCCTTATCAATTCGAACACGGTGAAACCGAATGGAACGAAATTTGGTACAGAAATAGCACTAGCAAAGGGCACCTCAGTGTCATGTTTTATATCACCGCTATCTTGACGGAAACGTAATCGCGGCCACCCAAATGTTAAAAGCTAAAATGTAATTACGACCAACCTAATAATCTAGTCTCTACCAAATTTTGCAACACCATATCTTTATGTGGGTAACATATTCAGACCAAACTGTAAGAACATCAGCCCAATAGTTTGCAGATGGTGGCCAAGTATGTGTGCAAATCGATTCCCCCTATCAATTCAAACACGGTGAAACCGAATTGAACGAAATTTGGTACAGAGGTAGCACTAGCAAAGGGCACCTCATATTCATGTTTAATATCCCTTTAGCACGTTGTATTTCAGCAAGCTACTACAACCAACATTCAATCATACTCCTTGAAAAGGACAAAGAGTTATAACAATACCCATGCATTTAGGAGAAAGTAGGCTATATGTTCTTTACTGAACATCTTGTTTTTATCTCATCCCGTGATGTCTCACAAATACTCTTGTTAGATTCTATCTGAGCTTTCAATTCTTTCTGCACCTCTTGGATCTGGGTTACAAGTTTCTTTTCACACTCATCACCCTTTTCTTCCATATTACTTAATTAATTTCTAAATTTTCAAAATTTTCTTGACACTTAGTTTGGGACTTTCCCATACTTTCGTTCATAGTATTTATTTGGACTTGCAATCCTGAATGAAGTCCTTTATTTTCCTCTTTTAACTCAGTTAACTTACTCTCAAACTTAGTGTCAAAACCTTGAAATTTGTTTTTCATTTTATCTATCTCAACCTTCAATTCCCTGTTCATGGTTATACAATCGGCCTCGATAGCTTCTAATTTAGTTCCCATGTTATCACTATTTATTTTTAGTGACTCTAGACTTTGATTCATGGATTTGAACTCTTCTTTATTTTCACTCTGTTGGCTACCCAACTTATTGTTTATGGCCTCCAAAAGCCGTTGCATCTCTTCACTCAATGCCATCTTATTAAAATATAGTGGGCTACTAATGCCACATCGCTAGAACAAGCTTGAGAGATGGTAATCTGAACCTTTGTGTCACAATTTCTTTAAAAAATTACTTTGGTACGGGTTTTTACTACACCGTACCCTTTTGATATTCTTATTCAAACTCAAAGACCTTTATGGAAGTATTTAAAATTCAAAATTTCGAAAAACCATTTTTTTAATGAAAATTTTGATTTTTCGAAAATCTCGGGTTTTCCCTAGGAAAACTCAGCCCTGCGTACTGGGCGCCATGAAAGTATTAGGTGTATGATAAAATCATACATGCCCCACGTTGGAAAACGGTAAAACAAATAAACTTCTGACCAATATCTTTCTACTTGTTCAAAGTGAACAAGGAATAACGTAAGAATAAAACAAATATTAGATTAAAACACATGGTTTTCTTTAAAACTAGTAATTCATGATTATTTTCACTTCCATAATGTACCTATCTTAAAGTTCCATATAACTACGAGCTTCTTTGGCTCGATACTTTCCATAATAATGGTGTCATACTTTTGTACACCGCAAGAACTATTTTTATCCTTTTTTATCATCAAAACAAATATATAATTACATTTAAAATTACATGTTAATTATCCACTTCAATATTTGGGCACTTCACATGTTCTTAGCATTTACCACCTCTCTCAAGTTTTGCAATTTCACTACGGTGATCGGGAAACTACTTGTGTACTCCAGAGTTATAAAGATTACTTGACAAAGTCAAAAACTATGATTACTCCCGAAATCTAGTTATCTTCATAAAACTCGTGGATTCCTATTTCCATACAACATTACAATAGGGATTTTTATTTATTTCATTTGTCTTATAAGACCATTATCACATAAGAAAACTACGATCTGAACTGGCAAGCGATAATATCAATCTACAAGGACCTCGGTTCAACGCCCGGGTCATTAACAACTTTAAACACTCACGGTGTATTCATTACTTCTTACAAACAGCCTTTTCCTCAACCCTCATGCGGCGAGGGTCTGGTCAATTACTTGAGTGTGATTTATGACAGTGCGGGGAACCCTCCCATCTCGTCCGCAGTTGGAGCCCTCCTCAATGCTTTTAAAACAAACATTCCCTTTCATTTTCAGTTCTTTGGGAAGACATGGCATTCTATTCCTCGTTTTACTTTCAACAATATTTTTGGGCTCAAAAACCACTTTCGTAATCTTGGCATTTATTAATTATGAAGGGTCCTCATTGATTGTGAAGAGTAATACACATTCTACGACGAATAATTAGGGACTTTAACAACAAGAGGATTCTAGGTTCGAATCTCTTAACATGCCTCGGGAACTATTTCCACATTTGAGGACTTATACAAAATGCGATTTAGGGTCTAGCCGTAGCTTACAGGACCTACGCTCAATAATACCATACATTTGCTCCCTTTACAACATACACATGGCCTCGTGATCTACGTCACACTTAGAGGACTTACAACATATCTCAATTCAATACAATCAACTACCCCTCATAAGTAATTTACCAAGTACATTTAAATTCTACGCATTCCTAGCGTGACTTTTTATTTAATTGCGTTCCATTGCGCTACACATTACTATACGGCCAAATGTCTTCCAAGAACTGATAAATTTCAAGTAACAATTGATACATATTTCAATTTTTATATTTATCTTTTCCGTTGACAATAAATCGCTCCATTTTTAAGAACATGCATTCACATCATGTCTTATACATTTGTTAAGGCTCCAACGCTCTATACTTTTATATCATTCAATTTAATCTTTATTTAGATTTCTTTACCTTGTTATTATTATTATTATTCACATCATGTCTTCATTCCTTACAAAAGCTCAAAAGCTATTTCTTTCATATAATTCAAATTTACCTTTATTTAAATATCTTTGCTATAATTATTATTATTACGCTTGCTTTTATAACATTCGTCAAATACACTGACATTTTATTCCATGCATTTCCTCTACAGGATTTATTCTTTCACATAATTATTTATTATTTCTCAAAACTTATTATTTTTCATATCGCGTTCTTATTTAATTATTATTCATTTAAAAACATCCCTTTTACTCAAAACTCAGGTGGAATTGTACACAACAAATTTTCCCGACACCAAAACATAATGAAAATCTTTACTCACATGTCTAAGGTCGTTTTCTGACCTTTATTCTCGAACGATGCATCATTTTGGCCCACCTTCTTGACTTACTCCATATTGTACAAATTCATCTCGTGTACAAACATTTCTTGCCACATATTCAATACATTTAACACTATCAACATTTTTGATACACTGGTGTATCCGTTTAGAACACACATTAAACACTAAAAAATATTATTCTGGTACATATTATAACACCTATCACTTTGCATAAAACACTTTCACTTTACATAAAACACTTAAAATGATACTCTTAATTTTTAGCCTATTTTCAATTTTGAAAAAATGGGCTTATGAGATCACCTTTTGTCCGTGTGTGTGTGCGTGTGTGTGTGTGTGATTCGTGTGTGTGTCCCCCCCTAATAAAATCGAAACGGCTGGAGCGATTTCAATGAAACTCGGGAAGTTTATAGCACTATTCCCGGCGACCTCGACCGTGCCCTTCAAATTTTGTTACGTCTCTCCAATCCAACATGGCGGCTGTGCGAAATATTTCACTAGCATTCAATATCTCCGAAACTATTACCGATATCGCCCTGAAATTGTGTACGGTGATAAAGGGCACTACTAGAAGTTCACCTATGAGACATTCAAAAACCTGGTGACTACAAAACCAACATGGCGGCAAAGCGAAGTTGAGATATTTAAATAGACTTTTCTCGCGATTTAACTATCCACATGTAATGAAACTTGGTACAGCAAATGTTTATACACATGGTAATGCACTGGAGTCTAATTTAGTTCAATTGCTTACATAACCTCAAAATGGCGGCTGTGCGAAGTATTTCACTGACATTCTATATCTCCGAAACTATTACAGATATCACCCTGCAATTTTGTACGGTGATAAAGGGTACTGATACAGGTATAACTATGTATATTTCATAAACCTGTAAAGTACGAAACGAACATGGCGACCAAGCGAATTTAAAATATTTTAATATACTTTTCTCGTGATTTAACTCTCTGAGCGCAGTGAAATGTGGTACAGTAATCGATTTTGCAGATTGTAATGCACTGCCATCTAATTTAATTCAATTGCTTACACAACCTCAAGATGGCGGCTGTGCGAAATTTTAAAATTAAGTTTTAATTTCTTGTGTCGTAATCATGCGATCGAAGTGAAAGTTTGAATAATGAACCTAGGCAATAATTGTCCTTGAATGGTACATAACTCTATGGCCTATACACATAACACTCCTAAATGGTGAGCTCCCGAAATATTTAGACGGTTCTCAATATCTATGAATCTTTTACAGCAACCAAACTGAATTTTTTAATGTTCATAGAGACTATGAAGTATAAATATTTAAATGGACGTTTCTCGCGAATTAACTATCCGAGTGCCGTGAAACGTTGCACGTTAAATGCTTATACAAATGTTAATCCACTGGCATCTAATTTATTTCAATGGTTTGCATTATCTCAAGATGGCTGCTGTGCGTAATTTTAAAATCTCGTTATTACTTCTTGTTGTCTAATCATGCGATTGAAGTTTGAATGCCACACGTACACAATAATCTTAATGTAATAGTACAAAAATAAAAATCCAACCTGGCGACCATCTGAAATATTTAGACGGTTCTCAATATCTACGAATCTGTTACAGCAATTAAACTGAAATTTTGTATGTTGATTGTGGCAGTTAACATAAGTAGGATATATGAAAATAGGCTGTATAGTTCTTCACGGAACTTCTTGTTTTCTTACAATATTTACACTTCGCTTCTATCACACGAGCGTATCTCAACGATTTTGACGATTTCTGTCGGCTGTTGACGATCCCTGATATGAATCCTATCAACCTGCATTGGACGTGTGATTTTACTCGTTCAAAGTTTCTCTCTCCTACAGTGGAAACTACTGGTTTCAGTCTCTCAAAACCGCTTCTATTGTCTATTACTCGGCTTCACTTTATCTGTTTGAACTAGGCGATAAATATCTTTACTTTGCCGTCACCTCTATTTATATATGGTGGTCTATCGCTCCCTATAGTTTCGATATCTTGGCCTCCTTTCGAGGACCGTACACTGTCTATCGTACCCTATAGTTTCTATATCTTGGCCTCCCTTCGACGACCGTATACTGTCTATCATATATTATTTGACGTTTCCTCACTACAGTACGTTCTCCCTCTGGTTTCGAACCTAAGTTTCTAAGTTCCTTTTGCTAGAACTTCTATCTTTCGCGATCGTAATTACTGTTTATTCTTGTCCTTTACGGGACTTAGTGTCCTTAACAATGTCTTTACTGGACGTAACGCCGTTTATTTGTTGGAGTTCTTATAACTTCGTAACTGTATCGAACTAGTGTTCTTCTGGAACTCGAAGTTCCCTACTGATCGCTGTATCTTACTTTGACGATATTGCTTTTAAAGTCCGTATATTTAGTGTGCTTTATACTTTAGGACTCTTCAGAGTCTCGAACTGTAGCGTAACTATATCGTAACTGGCCTACACTCGGCGAGCTTGTAGCATAGCCTCCCTCAGGAGTCTCAAGTCGAACGATGTGATGCTCCACCGTCACGCCCCCCTGGACGGACTAATAATGCCTGCGGTGTGATACAGAGTGACGCCCCCTCTCGGGCTGTCGGAATGACTGCACTGCACTGATACAGAGTGACGTTCCTCACGGGCTCTTGAATACTGTCTTCGATGTCTGATACAGCGTAACGCCTCCCTGGGCTATCGTAAACTGCATGTTTGGTCTGGCTCTGCCAGGAGCTTTATACTGTTTATCCACAAAAAGATGAAACTCTAGTCCTTTTCGTGACCAACTTTTGAACTATTTGTCGTACGCTTATAAAAAGGATATCTCCAGAGATATTAATTAATTTTTCGTCTTCAACTGTGTGGGTGGTACTGTTCATTTTTAATTCTCCCACTCCTTGGGTCCCGGTGAACCCCCAATGACGTATGCTGAATTTGCACTTCTCTCTTGTGCAATTATTAAAGGGTTTTTCTTTACACAAAAATCTTTAATCCGAAATGATTCACCGTACTGTATTTGTTTACTTATTTTTATACTCGTAAACGAGTTAAATTTATTATTCTTGTTCAGACTCAGCGGCGAGGTTGCCATTTTCCTGCATCGTAAGAGCAATTTCCGAGTCAAGCTTCTTCGTCTTACAGTCCAAATTTTCCACTCGTTCTATTTATATCCATGACGGGCTCCCTTATAAATGTCAAGAGGCATGAGCTCATCTTATGAACACCTGGTCCTGCAGCTTGCGCAATGTTAGACTAGAATCCTTGTTTGAAATCTCTCTCCGTTCCCTTAGAGACTGTATGATTCTTTCATTTCTTTCACAAAATACATGGATTCGACCCCTCTTTGAAGCCTATGGTACATGGGTTCAGTACCATTAAAGGAAAATTATTGCGTAGGTTCATTATTAAAACGTTCACTTCGATCGCATGATTACGACACAAGATATAAAAACTTAATTTTAAAATTCGCAAAGTCGCCATCTTGAGGTTATGTAAACAATTGAACTAAATTAGATACCAGTGCATTACAATGTGTATAAACATTTCCTGTACCAGACTTCATTGCGTTTGGA
This sequence comes from Meconema thalassinum, assembly GCA_946902985.2. Lineage (NCBI taxonomy): Eukaryota > Metazoa > Arthropoda > Insecta > Orthoptera > Tettigoniidae > Meconema > Meconema thalassinum. The sequence goes on from OX336394.1 coordinate 353,254,197, forward strand.
ACATTAAATCGCGAGAAAGGTCTATTTAAACTTTTCAAAGTCGCTTGGCCGCCATGTTCGTTTTGTAGTTAACCGGTTTTTGAGAGTCTTATAGATGAACTTCCAGTAGTGCCCTTTATCTCCGTACATAATTTCAGGGTGATACCTCTAACAGTTTCAGAGATATAGAATGCCGGTGAAATATTTCGCATATCCGCCATCTTGCGGTTATGTAAAAAATTGAACGAAGTTAGATATCGGTGCATTAAAAAGTGTATAAACATATACAGTACCAATTTTTATTGCGTTTGGTTGGTTAAATCGCGGGAAACGTCTATTTAAAAGTCGCAAATTCGCGTGGCCGCCATGTTGGTTTTGTAGTTACCAGTTTTTCAAAAGTCACATGGGAGAACTTCTAGTAGTTCCCTTTATCACCGTAAAAATTCCAGGGTGATATCGGGAATAGTTTCAGAGATATTGAATGCTGGTGAAATATTTCACACAGCCGCCATGTTGGATTGGTGAGGGGTAACAAAATTTGAAGGGCACGGTCGGGGTCGCCCGGAATAGTGCTCTGAACTTACCGAGTTTCATTGAAATCGCTCCAGCCGTTTAATAGTTATTAGGGGACACACACACACACCTCACACACACACACACACACACACACACATACACGGACAAAAGGTGATCTCATAAGCCTATTTTTTTAAAATTGAAAATAGGCTAAAAATGGACCCCAAATGACAAGAAGGTTACCGTCCCCCTAACACAATAAAATGTTAAAATTATGCATAGTAAGACGAAAGAAAAGTGAATTGAGCTCCAATTACATTGTAAAATACTTTCTCGCAATAAATGAGGTCTGATCCTTCTACGAAAACCTGCATATTTTGCCTATTATAGCCTATCCCCTAGTTTTCCCGGTGAAATCTACCTCCGCCTTCCGGCGTGCCAAGAGGATTTTTTTTTTAAATTAAGGCATTTAATTTCTCATTGTACGGTACTTATTAATATTATGTCCAAAATAAATATCATGAATTATGATAAATATTTGAGATTATGTGAAATATCTTGCTTTTCATAGCTAAATACAACAACCATTTTCCTCAAACTATATATAGCCATTCATTTTTATCAATCTTTTATCAATAACTTTTTATGTACTATAATATATAATTTGGTACACTTTTGGTAATAGTGTGTTGATCTTTGTAGCTATCATTCAAACTATGTATTACTCCATTTTGATAATCCAGTCTGAAGATATATGATTTTCCTCTCTACTGTAAAATTTATAATTGTGGAGGTATTCAGTTTTGAATACAAACTCCGCATAGTATAATCTCCAATCAAAAATGATAATAATAATGTTATTGGTTTTACGTCCCTTTTAACTACACTGGCTTTTAGAGACGCCGGGGTGCCGGAATTTCGCCCCGAAGGGGATCTTTAACGTGCCAGTAAATGTACTGACACGGCTCCCTCGCATTTGCGCACCCTCAAATGCCAGCTGACTGCGCCAGGTTTCGAACCTGCAACCTTGGGCTCAGCAAGCGAGAACGTTACCCCTCAGCCACGCAGCCAGACAATCAAAAATGAGACCAAGTTTCTGGCAAAAGATAAATACAAAAACAATACATACATTGGGGGCAAATATGGCAGAATTCAGAATTATTGCACTTTTTTTTACCAATTAAAAGAACTTCTGTATAAAATATGTTAACATGATGAGGCTTTTACATTATAATGGCAAGAAACTTCAAAAGCATGCCAAGATTCAATGAGGCTGCTAATAATGCAAAATATAGTCTAGTGTGTTATGTGATGCAGAATTGTGTATTATTTGTTAGCATTCTAACTCTGGTTAAGCATTGTGAAATACAAACAAGGGAACGGATTGCGGTGTAAAATTCTAATCTGGTTGTTATTTAGTACACACTATTCCTAGAAAGTTGTACAATGACGTAGTGAAAACCGCACGGGCCACTTTAAATTTTGAACGCCAATATTGAACGGAGAAAACCAGTCGGGCGACGGCATGAGCGAGGAAGTGGGAAGATGTAAAGCTGACCTTGAATCCTAGCAGTACGCGGCCACCAGGCAGCGACCTGCCGTGATGCGTTGCATTCCCCACCTTCCCCCTTCTCCTCATCCCACTTTCTTATCAGTTCGGGAAGCCTAAGCAAAACAAAAGAACAGGTCCCAAATCGTACAGTCATCAACACATTTAAGTTTCTCACTTTTACTTCGTCTGTTTTTAATTGTACTGGCTCAGACGACAATTAATGATAACAACTTAACTTTACAGTCAAGATATTTACAAATGTCAAAAAGTGACAACAACGATTTTCAATTCGAACACTTTCCAAATTTTAATCCTTGGAAAGTGGTAGTTTGTCCAAAAAGCTACTTTGCTTAAAGTGATCGCTATGAAAGCTGGTGGCCACTTACTGCTAGGATTCAAGGTCAGCTTCACCTCTTCCCACCTCCTCGCTCATCCCGTCGTCCGGCAGGTTTTCGGCGTTCAATATTGGAGTTAAATATTCAAAGTGGCACGTGCAGTTTTCACTACGTCATTGTACAACTTTGTAGGAATAGTGTGTACTAAATATCAACCAGATTAGAATTTTACACAGCAATCCGTTCCCTTGTTAGTACAAACTGAACTAAAATCATAATTTACAATTATTATTATCTCGGAAATTACTAATTCGTTTTCCAGCTACTATATATTACGAGGTTACACTGCTCTTCCTTTGATATTTGTCTGGACTCGAGAACTCAACTGGAAAGCAAGAATACTGTGCAATAAATGACAGTGCGTGTATTCCTTATTTGAGACCATCTCATGGTGCAGTGGCTAACATCCTTAGCTGTTACCACTGAAGTCCGAGTTCGATTCCCGCTCTGCCAAGAAATTTAATTCTGGCTGAGAGTTGGAACAGGGTACACTTAGTGTCGTGAGGCAAAACCGAGAAGAGGTGGCTTCTATTTTCTACTTAGCCATCCTAGGAGTGATATTCCCTGGTTTCCAACTTCTACTCAGTCAAATGCTGGAATGGATCCCAATTAGGGCCACGTCAGCAGCCGCAATCATAGTCCCAATTACAAATACAAACACCAATACGATCATCACAGAACTCAGGTAATCAGACAAGTACACGGGCTACGTGACCACGCTGTCGCCAAGCTCCGAATTGAATCATCATCGTCATCTACGTTGAACGACTGATCATGGCGTGACCTTACTGAACAGCTGGAACCCTCCTTGGTCATTATATAGATTCCTTCCTTCCTTCCTTCCTTCCTTTCATTCTTACTTCCTTCCTTCCTTCCATCCTTCCTTCCTTCCTTCCCTCCTTTCTCCCTTCCAACCTTCCATCCTTCCTTCCTTTCAATCTTCCTTCCTTCCTTCCTTTCTCCCTTCCAACCTTCCATCCTTCCTTCCTTTCTTCCTTCCTACCTTCCATCCTACCTTCCTTTCAATCTTCCTTTCAATCGTTCTTCCTTCCTTTCAACCTTCCTTCCGTCCTTCCTACCTTCCATCCTTCCTTACTTTCATTCTTCCTTCCTTCCTTCCTACCTTCCATCCTTCCTTCCTTTCATTCTTCCTTCCTTCCTCCTTCCTACCTTCCATCCTTCCTTCCTTTCATTCTTCCTTCCTTCCTTCCTTCCATCCTTCCTTCCTTCCTTCCCTCCTTTCTCCCTTCCAACCTTCCATCCTTCCTTCCTTTCAATCTTCCTTCCTTCCTTCCTTCCTTCCTTCCTTCCATCCTTTCTCCCTTCCAACCTTCCATCCTTCCTTCCTTTCTTCCTTCCTACCTTCCATCCTACCTTCTTTTCAATCTTCCTTTCAATCGTTCTTCCTTCCTTTCAACCTTCCTTCCTTCCTTCCTTCCTACCTTCCATCCTTCCTTCCTTTCAATCTTCCTTCCTACCTTCCATCCTTCCTTCCTTTCAATCTACCTTCCTTCCTACCTTCCTTCCTTCCTCTCTTCCTTCCTACCTTCCATCCTTCCTTCCTTTCAATCTTCCTTCCTTCCTTTCTCCCTTTCTTCCTTCGTACCTTCTATCCTTCCTTCCTTTCATTCTTCCTTCCTTGTGCTCAATCTTCCTTCCTTTCTTTCCATCGTTATTTCTTTCTTTCTTCCTTCATTCCTTCCAATCGTTCTTCCTTCCTTTCAATCTTTCTTCCTTCCTTCTTTCCCTCCAATCGTTCTTCCTTCCTTTCAATCTTTCTTCCTTCCATCATTCCTTCCTTTACATCGTTCTTTCTTTCTTTCTTTCTTTCTTTCTCTCTTCCATCCTTACCTGCTTCTTTTCAATCTTCCTTCCTTCCTTTCTTCTTTCCTACCTTCCATCCGTCCTTTCAATCTTCCTTCCTTCTGTTCAATCTTCCTTCTTTCCTTTCCATCGTTATTTCTTTCTGTCTTTATTCCTTCCTTCCTGCCTCACTCCCCTTACTTCCTACCTCCCTCCCTCCAATTACTTCCTCCCGTTATTCCTTCCTTCCTCCCACTCTTTCACCCTTCCTTCATTCATTCCTCCCGTCTTTCCTTTCTCCCTCCCTCCCTCCCTTCTTTCCTAATTCCCTCCCTTCTTTCCTTTCTACAATCCTTCCTCCCTCTCTTTCTCCCTACCTCCCTCCCTTCTTCGCTACCTCCCTCCATACCTCTCCAACCCCCTCTTCTCTCCTTCCTTCCTCCCAATCTCCTCCATCCCTCCCTTCCTTCATACCCCACGGCGTAACCATGCGCGATAGATCGCTCACTACGACTGCAAGCACGGAAATGGAAGTTTTGAATCACGGCGCTGACAGCAGCCATCTGGAATATGATTTTCCCCGCATTTTTCCACACTCCCTCCAGGCAATTGCCAGGATAGTACCTTATTTCAAGTCCCGGGGCACGTAACTCATTCCATATCGTAATAATTACAACTAGTGGGCCTGTGCAAGCTTTCGCAACGTGAATGTAGGTTGAGCCATTTCATGAGAGACACCTCAGCCAGCAGTACGCCGCGCTCCCGCTAGATGGCTGGTTACGGTGCTTTCATGGTAAATGTACATTTTTATGGTATTTATTTAATTGTGAGGCATTTAAAGAGGAAGTGAGTGTGTTTTGCGCACACATTGGGTTATGCGGAACCTGTAGGTACCCCATATGTGTAGGTTGGTGTTAATAAGACCTTATTTTCGGTACAAAACTGGAATGGGACCTTAGCAGAATAATATAGGGAGAGATTAGACCCGGGAATACAGTCACCACACAAACTCAGGTTATCAGAAAAATTGAAGACACACCCAAGTTTACGGTGCTGATGACCAACATGCTGAAAACTCCTAAAACTAATTAAAACAACACACATTCCTTTCTACAAATTGTGTTCATTAAGTTATGATTAATTTCCCCCTGCGAATCGATTTATCGAGTGTCATCACCTGTTCTGGGAATATTCAGTAACTTATGCATGAGGTTGAGCGCATTCACAGCACTCGAGTTGGTTATTAACCTATGACACAGAGTATATTAATGCTCCTTTAACTACGAAATCAGAATGTTAATCAAGTTAGACTACATTATGGACCTAACACGCCATACAGAGACCGGAGATTACTACCGCGATGCTGTTGTTTGATGGCCTGTAATATCTGGCTTAGTTACTAATTGTAGAATCTAATTATGTAACAGAAAGATGAACGAGGAATATCGGATTGCAATTAACGCTGCCAACCCCTCAAGAATTATTGTGTTTCAGAACGAATGTATAAAACCATGCGTATATTTTTAGCCGATTTTATTTATGAAAAAAAAAAAGGCTTACAAGAAGACCTTTTGTCCGTGTATGTGTGTGTGTGTGAGAGAGAGAGTGTGTGCGTGCGTGTGTGTGTGTGCGTCCGTGTGTGTGTGCCTCCCCTCCCTTAATAACTTATAAACGGATGGAGCGATTTCAATGAAACTCGGTAAGGTTATAGTGTTATTTTGGCCAACCCCGCCCGTGCCCTTAAAATTGTATTACGTCTCACCAATCTAACATGGCGGCTGAGTGAAATATTTCACCGGCATTCTATATCTCCGAAACTATTACTAATATTAATTTACTGGCACCTATTTTAATTTAATTACTTTCATAAACTCAAGTTGGAGGCTGTGCAAAATTTAAAAAAAATAAGTTTTAATTTCTTGTGTCCTAATCATGTGAGAGTTTTTATAACGAACCTACGCAGTAATCTTTATCTAAGGTTACATAACGGTGTGGCCTACATATTGAACAATTCAACATGGCAATCATCCGAAATATTTAGACGGTTCTCAATGTCTTCGAATCTATTACAGTAATCCAACTCAAATTGTGTATGTTGATACAGACTATTAACGTATGTTCACCTACGGGACTTTCAATAACCTGATGAGCATAAAGCCAATATGGCGGTGACGCGAAATTCAAATATTTGAATGGATTTTTCGCGGGACTTAATTATACCGGTGCAGTGAAACTTCAATTTTTATAAGAACCTTAAAATGGCGGTTGTGCAATATTTTAAAAATTACGATTTTATTTCTCGTGTTCTAAACAAGCGATGGAAATGTAGAAAATGAGCTACGATTATAATATTTATCTGCTGGCATATAATTCTATGGCATATATATATAACAATCCAATATGGCACCCATGCCATATATTTCACCAATTCTCAATATATCCGAAAGTATTCAAGCAATCAAACTAACATTCTGTATGCTGATATAATACTGTTAAGTAAGGAAACATATTATGTGATTGGTTTCTGTTCTCAGGTCGCCAAGCTGTTCTCCTACTCGTGGACCATGGGCGCGTTCCTTTGCAAAGTGGTGCACTACATGCAGAGTGTGTCTGCCATTTGCTCCGTGCTTACCCTTACTGCGATGAGCCTCGAGCGGTGAGTATTGAGTCACAAGATATTCCTTGTCATTATTATTATTATTATTATTATTATTATTATTAATGTTATTATTATTATTTATCGTTTCGGTCGTCTATGAACCACGTTATTTCAATTGCCTTTTCCCTCGTTCTTTCACATTGGCCCAGTATTCGCGCATTCTTCTTCGGTGAGCTTCCCTTCGTTCTTCCGTCCGTAAGCAAGCGTATTTTGTTGAAAAGAGGAAGTACCAAGCAGCTATCAGAAAAGAGAAATTTGACTCCTGGAAACAATACTGTAACACAACATCATCTGTAAATCCGTGGAATGAAGTGTATAAACTGGCTTCAGGAAAAATAAGGAACAACATTCTCATGTCAACCCTTCAGAAACCTGAAGGAACGACAACATTAAATATGGAAGACACTATAGAATATATTATGGATTATCTTATTCCGGAAGATAGAGAAGAAGAAGATACAGATCACCATAAAAACATAAGGAGGTTAATTAATGAATTAATTAATACTTGTGATGATATATATTTCACCGAGGAGGAGATTCGTCAAACCATTAGTAGCTTCAATCCAAAGAAAGCACCAGGCGAAGATGGAATAACTATGGAGATACTCCTACGAAGTTTCAATAATTTTCCTAAGTTTTTAACGTCAATATATAATGAATGTCTCAAAAGAGGATGCTTTCCTAAAATTTGGAAGAGAGCAAAAATAATTGTCATACTTAAACCAGGAAAAGAAAAGAGTACAGATCCATCGAAGTTTAGACCAATTAGCTTGTTGAATCTAGCGGGCAAGGTACTGGAGAAGTTATTGATTAGTAGAATAATGCATTATATGTACAAAAATAAATTAATGAATAATAATCAATTTGGATTTACGCCACAGAAGAGCACAACCGACGCAGCAATGGAAGTGAAGCAATTTATAGAACCGGAATTAGAAAAAGGGAACGTAATAATTATGACCAGCTTGGACGTTAAAGGTGCTTTTGACGCCGCTTGGTGGCCTGCTATTCTAAAAGGATTAAAAGATATGGAATGCCCTAGAAATCTATACAAACTCTCTCATGACTATTTCCAAGGAAGAACAGCTTTCATGTCCATTAATAGCAACAACACTGAGAGAAGCCTTACTAAAGGTTGTCCGCAAGGTTCATGCTGTGGTCCTGGTTTTTGGAATATACAATACAATTCTCTTCTTACATTGCAGTATTCAAATCGCACGAAGGTAGTTGCATTTGCAGATGACGTATTACTGCTTGTTAATGCAACATCTATTAAAGAGGCAGAAAATTATACTAATATAAAAATGGACAAAATTTCAATTTGGGCTAAACTCAATAAGATCAGATTTAATGAACAGAAATCAAAAGTTATGGTCTTGTCGAGAAGAAAAAGAAAAGAAGAAAAAGAGATTAAAATTTATCTTAATTACAAAAGCTTGGATCAGGTGGACACCGTTAAATATCTTGGAATTATTTTCGACCACAAACTTACATTTAGAGAGCACATTAACTATATGACTGAAAAATGTAGGAAACTGATATTTAGTGTCTCAAGATTTGCAAAGCTAAACTGGGGTTTAAAGCATACAGCTCTGAAGGTAATATACAAAGGTGGAATCTTACCTCTCATTTTGTATGGAGCACCGGTATGGAGAAAGGTTATAGAAAAAACGTGCTATAAAATAAAATTGATAAGAGTCCAAAGGCTGATAAATATCAGAATAGCTAAAGCTTATCGCACTGTATCTAATGAAGGTCTCTGTGTGATAACAGGATTAATTCCAATTAATATTCAAATTGAGGAGACGGTAGCATACTACGATCTTATTAAAGTTAATAGTAAAGAAGATCGCTCAATTGACATGGACATGGAAGTAAATCAATGGTCTCACCCTGCTGTCATTGTTAAAATTATTGACGAAAATTATGAACAGATGCATTCTTTCAATGCTTACACTGATGGAAGTAAAAGTGAGGATGGAGTAGGATCTGGAATTGCCATATACAATGGAAACGAGTTCATTCAACAGCTGCAATATAAACTAGACCAGGGGTCTCCAAACATTCCAGCCTTAGGGCCATACTGATTACTCCAGTAAGTTCCGAGGGCCAAAACCATATTATCATTGTTGCCGGTGGTAAAAAGTGAAATAGTCCACTGATGAAAAAAAAGTCCGAAAAAGTACGCAACGTTGAAAAAAGGCTGCAAATCGGACTAAAGTCCGCAAAACGGCAACACTGCATATTATTAATTTTCCTGTCATTATCTGTAAATATTGGGGCCGATAACCTAGATGTTAGGCCCCTTAAAACAACAATTATCATCATCATCATCATCATACCTGTAATTTCTAGATTAGTCGTAGAGTACGAGCCATGAGGAGTAACGTGACACGACATCTGGTGGACACAAGCGGAAATAGGTAGTACCTTCTATCGCTAACAGATGGCGCTAATAGCACGTACAGAGTAATCTCGTTGGTTCGAGAGAGTTCTGGTGTCTTCCACTCACTTCTAGATGGTAGTAATTGGAATATATAAGAAGGCTAGTTGCGCAACCACAAGTCAGTTCCTATGACACTGTTGTGAAATAAAATAGTGCGTACCTCCTTAAAATGTGTTTGTGCGTGTTTAAGTTTAAGACATCTTTGTAACAGTATTTTGATTTGAATTGTTGCTTTTGTGTGTGATTTAGTAGTATGGAAAAGAAGCGAAAAATTGATAGTGAATGCAGAATCTTCAAAGATGAGTGGAACATTCAGTATTTCGTAATTGAGTCCAGTAACAAGGCGCTATGTTTGATTTGCAATGAAAGCATAGCCGTTCTCAAGGAATATAACATTAAACGTCATTATGAAACAAAACATTTTCAAAATTACTCAAAATATACAGGAAGTTTGCGGACAGAAAAATTCGAAGCTATGAAGCGCGGATTGAAATCGCAGTAATCTTCATTTACAAAACTCAAAACCGAACAAGAGGCTGCAACTCGTGCCAGCTTTCGTGTGGCTCTTGAAATTGCAAAACGTGGAAAACCATTCACCGATGGAGAAATTATCAAAGAATGCATAATTGCAGCAGCCGAAGAAATGTGCCCTGAAAAGGTAAATTTATTAAAAACTGTCAGTATGTCAGCAAACACTGTGGCTCGAAGGGTAGAAAACATCGCTGAAAATATATCCTCTCAACTGTTCGACAAAAATGGAGATGTTGAGTGGTTTTCTTTGGCCTTGGATGAGTCAACGGATGTGTCAGATACTGCTCAGGTGTTGATTTATATTCGAGGAGTAGATAAAAGCTATGAAGTGCATGAAGAACTTCTTGATATGTATAGTATTCATGGCACAACTACTGGTACAGATATTTTTAAAGGAGTTGAAATGGCCATTAATCAAAAGAACCTTCGATGGAAAAACTTGAAATGTATTACAACTGATGGAGGCAAAAACATGAGTGGGAAAGATAAAGGAGTGGTCGCTCTTGTGTCAAAGGCTGTAGAAAATGACGGTGGTTCAAAAGCATTAGTCTTACATTGTATCATTCATCAACAGTCTTCGTGCGGAAAATGTTTGGATATGTCTGAAGTTCTGAAACCAGTCATATCAACTGTTAATTTTATGAGATCTTTTGGGCTGAATCACCGACAATTCCGACAATTTATTGAAGAGATTGGAGAAAATGACTTACCTTATCATACTGCCGTACGTTGGCTTAGTTGTGGGAAAGTCCTTCAGCGCTTTATTGAACTTCGAACAGTGATCGAATTTTTTTTGAATGAAAAGCATCGCCCTCTTACTGAATTACAAAACAACGCATGGCTGTGGAAGTAAGCATTCTATGTTGATTTGACAAAACATGTGAACGAACTGAATTTGAGATTGCAAGGAGAAAACCAGCATCTTCCTGATTTATACACTAATATCAAATCATTCCGGAAGAAATTGATACTGTTTCAATCACAACTACGAAGTAAATGTTTTTCACATTTTAAAACATGTGAAATATTCAGCCACACCACTGAGACTGAGTTTCCTATCGATTTTGCAATCGAAACTTTGAGTGCTTTGAAAATAAATTTTGATACTCGTTTCTCGGACTTCGATGCCTTTGCGAATCAAATTAAGATTTTTCAGGATCCTTTTGATACTGACATTGAAACCCTAGCCCCGGAACTTCAAATGGAAATGATTGAACTACAGTGCAGTGATATAATTAAGAACAAATATCAAAACTCATCTTTGTTGGAATTTTATAAGAGTCTTCCACTGACACAATTTGATAATTTGCATAAATTTGCTCGTAGGCTGTTTTCTGTTTTTGGTACTACTTATTTGTGTGAGAAGACCTTCTCCAAAATGAAAAACACAAAACATGTTTACAGATCTAAATTAACTGATGAGCATCTTAAATCTCTTTTAATAATTGGTACAAGTAAAATTAGTCCACAAGTACAAACTATTGTCAGTGGAAAATCTCAATTACATAAATCTCATTAGTATTTCATATGTCTGCATGTTATACATGTCTTTACTCATTACAATTCTGTGTTTATTTATCCAACTTATCACAAAAACAATAACAATAAGCCTACAACAATGTTATGAGTAGTTAGCCCATGACCATATCAATGTAGATGTCATATTAATAATTATTCAACATAAAATTAGAATACTTCAGTAAACTAAATTTAATTTGCTATAAAAAATATGTTCTCGAAAAGGAGTTTTCAAGTATGCTAGCTCTCCGCGGGCCGGACAAAATCTGTCCACGGGCCGGATGTGGCCCTCGGGCCGTAGTTTGGAGACCTCTGAACTAGACAAACGATGTTCTAATAATCAAGCATAACAGCTAGCTATCGTTAAGGCATTGCAACATCTAGAATCCATGGACACGGACCAGAGAACCGCACTCATTTTCACAGACAGCCAAATTACAATAAATGCACTTAAAAACTACAAAAACCATACATTTCTCATAGAGGAAATTAGAAGAAAAGCAATTGAAATGGAGAAACATAATTGGGTGATTGTCTTCAGTTGGGTTAAGGCGCAAAACGGAAATGAGGGAAATGAATTAGCGGACCAGCTGGCTAAAGAAGCAGCACAAAGCGGTTAAAGTGAGTGCTATAATAGAATTCCAAAAAGTAATATGCTAAAAGAATTAAGTGTGTTTAGTTTGAGAAAGTGGCAGAATGAATGGGACAATACATCCAAGGGCGAAATTACAAAATCATTTTCCCCAGTGTACAGGACAGACTAAAATTGAAAATGAACATAACGCCCAATTTTACAGTTATGACAACAGGACACGGCAATATTCAATCATACTTATACAGATTTAAAATTATAGATAGTCCAACATGTATATGCAATAACGGTCACCAGACTGTAGATCACTTACTACAGTATATGAGTGTAAGTTATTAGGGAAAGAAAGAGGTATATTAATAGCACATGTTTTAAGATCAGGCAACTGGCCTATAAAGAAAGATGAACTTGTTAGAAACTACCTGAGGGAATTCTTTACTTTTGCAAACTCTATCTCATTTGAAATACTAAATAGATAATTTTTATTTATATTTTCTTAACTGTTAATCATTTTAGTGACACAAATTTCATTTAACAGGCCATAGATTTAAAATATTTATAATATAAATTGTATAGTTTTAAAATGAAATGATTAATAAGTAATAATTAAGCATGTAGTATTTCTACATTGTAATGGGGCATGCTGTAAATAAAATAAAAAATAAATAAATAAAAAATGTAGGTTTTGGCTGAAAACTCTGTATCTCCCCAAGTTTCTTCTTGAAAGAGTCACGTTCCAAGATGTCCTCATGTGATATCCCCAGTTCTTGTAGGTCTTCTTTCCACCTCTGTAAACCAGATCCCTTTGGTTTTCTTTCCCACAAAGTAGGCACAGATTCGATTGGACAATCTTCCAGAGTTCATTCGTGTTAAATGTCCATAAAAGGAAAGTCTCCTTTTGAGAATGGTGTCCGTTATTTTCTCCACATGTTGATAAAGTTTATCGTTGTGTCGTCTTCTATACTCTCCTCGATCCTTGACCGGGCCCAAGATCTTTCTCAGAATCTTCCTCTCTTTGGCTTCGAGTTGTTCTGCCAGGCCTTTCTTATTCATCGGCCAGGCATTCTGATGCATATAACGCCTCCGGGCGAATAACGGTAACGAAGTGCCTCAGTTTGGCCTTGAAGGACATTGATCGTGTTTTGAAAATGTCTTTGGTTAAATGGTAAGCCATTTCCAATTTGTTAATCCATGCCACGAAGGCTTCCTTTTCACGAATGTTGTGCTCAATCCACTCACCCAGGTATTTGAATTTCTCTACCTGTGTTATTTGTCCTCCATTCTCTGGGTTCTGACTTGATGTTCGTTATAAACTGCGTTTTCTCAAATGAAATCTGAAGACCTGCCTTTGCTGCTTGCACCTGTAATTGATTGATTTGTTGTGTGGCCGTGTCAATAGAATTAGAGAAAATTGCAACATCATCTGCGAAAGCTAAACAGTCGATAGTCAGGTTTTTGTTCTTACAACCTAGTCTGACCCCATTCTCTACACCATCCTTACACAATTCTTTACGCCATTCTCGAAGAACTTTATCAATAAATTATTATTATTATTGTCTATATTTACTCAACTTACAGTCGATAACATGACTCATATCGGTACATTACGTACAAGAAAATGAGTAAAGCAACACTTAAGCCTATACCATACATTTTCGAACTATACGGTATAACATAGACGTTTGACAGTTAATTTTCTTTTCTCTTCTTATCTTCCACGTCTCTATTATTATTATGATTATTATTATTATTATTATTATTATTATTATTATTATCGTGTCAGGAACATACAAAACAGCAGAAATGTACTATAAATACATTTATATATACACAAAGTCACAAACATTTACGAACATTAAACAAAAGTAGACCAAAATTTGGCTACTTTCAGTGCATTGTCTGAAGCTAGATGTAAATCCTCCTCTGTGCAGGAAGCTGGGCACAGTCGACAATGGAGCATGTGCCTAACAGTCTGGTCTTCTCCACAATCACACTTAATATCTTGCTTTCCATCGCTCCATCGTGCGAGGTTAATTCTTGATCTGCCGACGCCAGATCTCAATCTGTTCAGAGATTTCCATGTTGTCCATGCATTATCGTATCCAGGTGGTGAAGTTTCTGCTACTTTCTTCCAGCCGTTTGGAATGGAGCCTTCAGCTTTCCACAATTGCAACCTGGCTTGTTTATCAGTGGTTGTGAGTTCCTGTGATGTTCTTAGAAAACTCTTCTTGGACTTCAGTCTATGTGCATGTGGTTCATACCCATACAATGGATGAGTTCTTTCGTGCTCAACTTTCATTATTTCTTTAACTGCTGGTATTTCTCTTCGGACAGAAGGTTGCGCTATTCCAGAGAGATGATAGAGCCACTCGACTGGAGTAGTTTTTAAACAGCCTGTTATGATTCTGCATGTGTCGGTAAGAGCTACATCTACCTGTTTGGCATGAGCTGAATTATGCCAATCAGAGCAAACATACTCTGCAGCAGAAAACACAATGCCAAGGCAGACTTTTTTGGCATTGAGAGTGGTCGATATGGGCTGGTACGGACCGAGAGATACCAAATAACAATTCGGTAGACAGGAATATTTAAAAGGTCCTGTGGGTGAGACTATGCACCTCCTAGCTCTATATTACTTCACCCCGTGGCGCGATAAATCACTCATCGCGACCGTGATGGGGAGCTGCAGCAAGTCCAGAGATTGGAGGTTTGAATCCCGACGCTGGCAGTAACATTTCTCTAGGAATTTCCACACGCCCTCCAGGTAAATGCCGGGATAGTGCCTAATTTCAAGTTCCAGGGCATCAATACTAATGCTTAACCTAATAATAGAGTTATACACACTACTATGGTCACTACAAACACACAGCATATCAGAAAAATTGAACACACGCACACAAGTACACTGTGGCGGCTTCGGTGGCGTAGTTGGTAGCATGCTGAGCTTCTATGCCCAAGAACGCGGGATCAAACCCGGCCGAAGTCGTCGGATTTTTTAAGAGCGTTAAAAATCCCTCAGTATGCCTACCTTCGGAGGGGAATTAAAGCCGACGGGACCATGTCATAGATTTAAGGCATGTAAAAGAACCTACCACCAACTTCAAATGTTTGAAGCAAACTTTGTAGGTTGGATTTGATTAATGCTCTTAAATTACAACGTTCGTCGCCAGGTGCTGGTTGCGATGGCATCTAGTAGCCAAGTTTGTAGCTAGGTGTCGTGGACGGTAGCATTTGGTAGCAAAAGTAAGAACTTCTTGAAATGATCGTCAGCAGTCCCTACTTGAATTAAAACAGGTAACACACACTAATACAACCATCACATTTTAACACCGGTTAACATACAGTTCTACACACACCCAAAATACACTGGGCTACATGACCGCGTTGTCGCAGTCCCTAAACTAGGGAACCAACCAACCACAAGTACACGCGGCTGATAATCAAGTTATCCCAACCCTTTAAACGAAATAACAATGTCCACCTCGTTGTGTAAGGGCAAGCATTCTAGGCTGTCACTATGGAGGCCCGGGTTCGAGGCCCGGGTTCGATTCCCGGCTCTATCAAGAAATGTAATTCTGTCTGCGGGCTGGAACGGGCTACACTCAGTGCCCATGACCCATTCCCTAAAACTAACATAACATCAACACCAAATGAAATTGAATTACACAATACATATCCGAGAAATTTTATCAATCAAAGACCATCCATACCCCATATAAAATTCTTAATAGAGCGGGGATTAATAGCAACAAATTTCCAAACCATAATAAACTCCTGATTTTTCGTCATTATCAGGAGTGCTCCCCTCAACAAGGAACACAATTTTAATCCAATGAGGGATCATCATAGGATATTTTAAATGTATATCTTCTATTTATAAAACATATTTTCAAAGGAATTATTTTATGAGTATGTATTAACAAATAGTACATTATGCAACGAGCCTATAATGGCAATAATTAAGACACGCGTATGTTTATAAAACGAGCGTATGCGAGTTTTATAATTTCCATACGAGTGTCTTAATTAAAATTATAGACGAGTTGCATACGACTGTTTATGTTCGACGATAATTATTATATCTATTTTATGTTCGAAAATAAATATTCATAAATATCTGTCGAGATTTCGCCAGTTTTATGTACTAAACAGAGCGCATGTGACGCAGAGAATGCCTTGTATTTGACCATGGCCTCCTTGATTACCCCACTATGACACTAGGCAACGCAGTGAAATTTAAATTAGAAGGCCTTCGAACTCAATGCAGGTGCGATGATATCCTTATCAAATAGGTCAAACAACTGTTTCTTGAGCTGTGATTAGTGGGAGAAACTGTTTAATATTGAAAAATACTGTTTTAATGACCATCATTATGATACAATTTTCTGACATATAATAGTCAGGGTCGAACATAAAGAAATTTAAAGCACACTTTTGTTAACAGATCTGTTTTAGGTAGATTTCATTATAAAGCTAACTATTGCAATGGGTACCATGTTTCGACTTCTGGAAAATTTCGACATATCTTCGCGTTTCACATCCCCTAGACCCCAAAACCACCGCCAGTTCAAAAGTTTATGCATAATTTATGTGTGTATATATATATATATATATATATATATATATATATATATATATACTAGCAGAAGTACCCGCTCTTCGAACGGTCTTCGGTATTAATAGCCAGACGTTATCAATTGAGCTACTGTTGCAATGGTTAGGGGCTTGTCATTCCTTTATGAGTTTATCAGAACGAAGTTAGTTTTCTGGGTAAGTCTATATCGCAGACACTGTTAATGTAAGGGCCATAAAATGTGGGTTTCGGAGACTCTTTATAGACTCCCTAGTTTTGTGTCACATATTGAGAAGTGCAACATACGGTCGTCATTCTAGGATAATTTTTATGTTTCGCCTATTTTAGCATATATTTTGAAAAGTTGTTCCTTATACCCACCCTTCTATGAGAAGTACGTTGAAGAGTTTTATAAATGATTGGTGTATTGACTCATTGATAAAATACCTAATTTTACGATGCTCCAAGCACCCGAACATGAATTATAGGCGTACATAAACATAAATATATATCAACCACACAGTATCAAACAAAATCATCTTTACGATGAACCCGTTTGTCGACAAAAATATGATTAGTTAAAATGTGCTCTCAAACTAAATTCACCTAACGTGTACTTCCTGATGTGAAAATAATATTGAAAACCTCGTAGACGAAACGCAATATATGTCAAATTAAAACTGACCCTCACCATTGTGGAAAATCCCCATACCCAGGAATACCCCCTTTAAATTATTATAAAGGCTTGTGGTGCATGAAAACTCGTGATTTTTAGCCTCCAATGGCCCAAATTCACAAAAGCTGCAAAAAACACTATTCCAATCCAGGAATTTTTGAAAATAATGTTGCTGTTTTGGGATATAATAGACCTTCTGTACAACACATCGCATATCGCACGTGTAAGTCACGTGTACGAATTGTAGGGTACCCTTTGATCCCCTTACTCGCATTGTTGATTTTTACAGTCTATGTTTGATTCCACGATAACCTTATAGCCATTTGCAAACTTTCACAGAAATTTAATAAATTGAGTGGCATTGCTTCTTACAGAAATAGATGGAAGGTTGGATGTCACCTCTTGTTATAGGCCTACTGTTGTCATGATTACCGTCTTGCATTACTTCATTAGTTTCTTCTTGTTCTTCTTCTTTCGGATGGACCAGCTAAGGACCACGACGTTCAACTTTTCAGCTAGGCGAGGGACTTGGTGTTTGACCAATATTCGCGCAATCTCTGGCTATGTTTCTCCTTACTCTCTTTTGTCCAGATGATGCCGGTTTTCTTACAGGGTGGTCTGTCCTGAAAACTCTTCTGTTTAAGTATCTTTCTGAGATGTGATCGGCTTCTAACATCACTTTTCATTATCTTCAGTTCTTGGGTATCCTTGTTAACTACTGTTAGCGATGGTGTCACGCTCTTTCTATTCCCCCAGTAGTGAGAAGCTAGTTGGTTAGTCTTGTTGGGTTCATCCATGGGACATGTCCGTAGAAAGCCAGACGTCTCTTCCTGGCCACATCTGTGATTTTCTCAGCATATTTATATAGCTCCTGATTTGGTCTTCTTCTGTACTCGTCATCTATTTATTAGTTTATTAAATGAAGTTAGTTTTCTGGGAATATCTCAGAAACGTGATTTTAGAGCCTTAAACATAGTAGCCTCCTAGCCACCGAGGGGCTGAAAATGAGTTTTCTCTCGTCCTTGTACGCCATAATGCAATAATAATCATAATACTAATTTAATAATATAGGGATACGGATATAATAGACCTTTTGTACCACACCCGCCAGTGTAAATCACTTGAAAAAAATCAAGAGTACCCCTTGACACCCTTAAGCGCATTATATACGTATTGAAAAATTTTATAGCTTAAGGTGGTTCCGTGATAACCTTATAGCCGTTTGCGAACGTTCCCAGTAATTTAATAAATGGAATGGCATTGCGTCTTACAGAAATAGATGGACTTCTGAGATCGTGTTGCCATGGTTACCGGCTTGCATTCTTTCAATAGCTTAATAAATGAAATTAGTTTTCTGGGTATATCTCAAAAACTGTTGGTTTTAGGACCTTAATATGAGGTTTTCGGGGCCCGTATGGCTCCCAATTTTTGTTTCTCACATTGAGACGCTGAAAATGAGCTTTGTCTCGTCTTTCTACGCCCAATTCTGCATGCATTTTAAGGGGGTAGGCCCTCTTTTAAGAGAGGTATGGAGAAGAGTTACATCAATGATTACTTTCGTGCCTCTGATGGACATCTGTACCAAATTTTACGTTAATCCACTCAGCCGTTCTCGAGTGATACGCGTGCAAATTTGTACACAGACAAACAGACAGACTAAAAATTTGTTTTTGCGCGGAACCGTCATAAACCAGTCTGAAACGCGTTAATAACTCAAATTTCCGCGGAAATTCAGAAAAAACAGACAAACTTTCATTTTTATATAAATATAAAGATATATATGTATGTAGGTACATACACCACTTTCTTGAAGACACTACAACTACCGCAATTTTGCACCAATCACTTTGAATTTTTTACGTAATATGTATCCCTATAAAATCTCGGTCGTGTTAATGGGCACAAACGGTCGAAGGGGGTGAAAATGGGGGGCTTTTTTCGAAAAAGTGAAATATTGCTATAACTCTCTTAATATTTGAAATATCGAATCCATTCAAAGTTCATACTATGTGTCGGATAAAGACGAAAAATTTATGTTTGAAAAGTTTTTTGATAGCACCAACCATTGACCAAAGGGGTGGAAAAAAGTGTGTTTTTCGGGAAACATTAATCATATCTCTCTTAATAGGCACGCTATCAAAACCGTACAAAATGGACAATATTCCCCTAATAATTACCTAAAACTTTTGTCTGAAAGAATTTTTGATATGACCCACCATTACGCCAAGGGATGAACAAAATGATTTCGGAATTAGAAGAAAATGCCAAGAGCCATCAGAGGTTACCATGACAACGCTTCTAAATTGATGAGGGATGAGCTATCAGAGGTTGGCATGACAACGCCACTGCACGAGATCACTTTCAGTTTTCTATCTGACTCTGTGGGAAGCGGCTTCGGTGACGTAACCGGTGGCATACTGAACTTCTATGCCCAAGTTCGCGGGTTCAAAGCCAGCCGAAGTCGTCGGCTTTTCTAAGAGCGCTAAGAATCCCTCAGCATGCTTTCCTTAGGAGGGGAAGTTCCAACGTTCTTTGCGAGTTGATGGTCGTGGTGGCATCTAGTTGCCGAGTTCACAGCTTGGTGTCGTTGACGGTAGTATTTGGTACCAAAATTGGAAACTACTACTTGAAATTGACCGTCTGTAGTCCATACCTGACTTACAGACTAATACAGCCATCACAATTAACACCGTTTATCAGACAGATTCTACACACACCCAAAGTACACGGGGTTACATGACCGCGTTGTCGCAGCCCCTAAACTGAGGAACCAACCAACATCTCAGCGGGAGATAAATTTTGCGTGAAGAAGTTAGACTGTTAGAACGTTACACGTGAGTGTCGTAACATTGCATAAGGACAGTGTGACCACAAGTATAAAAATGAATCCCAAATGACAAGAAGGTTACCGTCCCCATAAGACAATAAAATGTTAAAAATATGCATAGAAAGACGAAAACAAAGTTAATTAAGCTCCAATTGTAAAATGCTTTCTGGCAATAAATGAGGACTGATCCTTCTCCGAAACCCTGGATATTTTGCCTATTATAGCCTATCCCCTAGTTTGCCCGGTGAAATCTCCCTCCGCCTTCCGGTGTGCCGAGAGGAATTTTTTTAAATACGAATTTTAATGAAAATTAATATCAAATATCAAAAATATTTTCAAATCAACTTAGATCATAATTATATTAAGTGTTAATTTTATTTTTAGTAAATAGTTACCGAAAAAGAGCACAATGTGGCTGAAACTTGTATAACTTATTACTATTTCAACATTATTGACTAGGGTGTACAAACTTAATAAACTGATAGTATTTCAAATATATTATAATGTCAATACGGAAACCCTTCATACATGATAAATTTCGTGGCATTACGTTTTACAAATGTATTTATTAGTTAATTAGTAATGATTGTGGGAGGAATTGTTTAGTCACAGTTATAAAGACACAAAATAAGGATTCTAAATGTGATCCTGTAATGTAGTTTTATAGAACGCCTAGGTTATGATTCTAGGTTGTGTTATGCCTCTCGACCTTCCTCTAACCCACGGCAACACAAATGTTGCAGTCATAAAGCTGGCAGTCGAGCGATAAGGCAAAGCAATTAAAACTAAGAAGATAACTCTGCAGCCGTACGTGACAGTTTATAGCAGCGAGTGAGCTCTGTGCAATAAATCACGCACCTGGCCAGCCAGTATCATATTAGCTTAGGTCAGTATCTAGGTCTGCTTTATTTACCACAAATTAAGTCTATCACTTTTGAAGAAAATATTGACCAACACACTACATCAGACTGGTCAAAAGTTTACGGACAACCATCGCTGTCTGTTTCAAAGCCACCAGGCAAGTAACTAAGAGTCTAGCGTGCAGGAAGTCTGTTTGCTACTAGTACAGGGTTTAATCTTCGCGAAAGACATTTGCACTATATTCTGATAGATTGAAGGTGAACATCGATAACATGAGATGCCTATCACCCGACCGGAACCCTGTATACCATAGAGCAGGCTTTCCCAAAGTTTTTAAGACTGTGAGCACCACCTGAGTACCATTAATTGTGATGATGATAATAATAATATTAATAATAATACAATGAAGTAAGACGGCTTCGGTGGCGTAGTTGGTAGCATGCTGAGCTTCTATGCCCAAGATTGCGGGTTCAAACCTAGCCGAAGCCGTCGGATTTTTTAAGAGCGTTAAAAATCCCTCAGTATGCCTTCTTTCGGGGGGGGAAGTAAAGCCGGCGGTCCCATGTCATAGAATTATGGCATGTTAAAGAACCTTCCACTAATAACACCTGTGTGAAGCTAAATTGTATAGGTTAGGAATGTAAACAACGCTCTTAGGTTTCTACGTTCGTTGCCAAGAGCCGACTTGGTGGCGTCTAGTAGCTAAGTTCTGAACTAGGCCTAGTAGTCGTTGACGGTGGCGTTTGGCGGCAAAAGTAGGAACTATTTGAAAAATTCAAAGTTGCAGTATTTACTTGAATTAAAAAACAGATACACACACTAATACAGCCATCACAGTTAACACCGGTTATCAGACAGATTCAACACACACCCAAAGTACACGGAGCTACATGACCGCGTTGTCGCAGCCCCTAAACTGAGGAACCAACCAACCAACAATGAAGCAAAAATAGCACTAGATAAACTACATGAAATCTCCCGAAAAAACTGGACTACTATGAGAAAACTCAGAATATGGACACAAACCAGACAGGAAAACTTACATTGCAGACACAGTACGGAAATATCTCACAGGTCACTCACTTCAATTACTTAGGAGGAACCATCCAACCCATAGGACTGAACACGATTTCCAACACAGAAAGAATATTCAAACTGCAAGAGGCTCACAAACTGACATGGAATCATTGCAACAAAAGAGTAGTGTCTCGTAATGCAAAGTTACGACACTACAACACGGTTGGTTTACCAGAAGCCCTGTATGCGACAGAAACAACATTAATTGGAGGGATGACAAGAGGCATGACATCGAGAAACAAGAACGGAAAATTCTTAGAAAGATACACGACGCTGTTCTCCGAGACGGAACTTGGATCAAACAACCTACAAAGGAACTCGACGGAAACACTGACACTAGCCCATCAGACACTTCTACAGACACCTGTGGAGGATGGCTGAAAACAGTCTTACTAAGAAAAAAATTTACATCATTAATACAAGTACATTAAAGACTAGTTGGATGACAGAAACACAGGAGGACCTGGAACGATTCACATTTCTGAAAACAATATTAAGGACAGAAATCAATTCAGAAATAAAATCAGGTGATATTAGTATAGTTCTATTAAAAAAAACGGAATTTGCTACCGGTTTCTTGGTAACTACGTATGTGCTGGGGACGAAATGAACCGTGTTGTATGTGCCACTTAATACGATTTAATAATTTGAAAACAGAATGTCGATATTTTAAATGGTTCCGCAGATGTTTGAGGTGGCCCTCTTAGCGGAATAACCCTGTTTATATTCAGATCGTAAGCTTTCGCGGCTGGTGTCTAGTTTATCATCTACGCCGACAGGATGGAGCCGCGTCATGTATCGGTGATTGTTTCCCGACGTTTCGACTGTCATTGCAAGAGCCTTAATAATGACTAGATACGAGCTGGTGTCCATACTCAAACTGACGGATAGCCAAGTCTAAGTCTGAAACCATCTTCGCGATACACGACGCGGCTCCAGCCTGTAAGTCCAGATGATACACCCTCTATATAACACAAGTCCTGGAATAAACTCCACAGTTCTAGCCATTCAGACAAGCTACTCGGTGTTGAAAATAAACTTTAATATCATATGTAGTTCGTGACACTTATGTCTCGTTGTCTGTCGATAACTATTACATTTTCGTCCCATTGCCGACTCGAACCCGAATTATCTCTGAATCGTTGGTGGATTTGTAATTAATTTCCGTTGTTTTCACCACTTTTCAAAACGTAAAGGATACACTAAACGTTTGTTATGAGGTGCCGGCATGGTGGATCGCAGTAGACTGGTGATTGTTCCCCGGAAACTCAACCATATCTGGTTGATGAAATTTGCAGTTAGCCTTTCCTACCACTACGAGCGCTAGTGTGAGTCTATGCAGAGTTTAACTTAAGCTCTTATAACTACCTCCAGTGTGAAGATATTTCACAAAATGAAATACCACCCGAGAGTATTGAACCAAAGAACACATTAAATAAAGAACTATGTCAATATAGTACATTATTCGACGAGCCTATAATATCAATAATTAAGAGACGAGTATGATTATAAAACGAGCGTGTAATTTCCATACGAGTGTCTTAATTACCATTATAGGCAAGTTGCATACGACTGTTTATGTTCGACGATAATTATTATAACTATTTTATTTTCGAACATAAATATTCATAAATATCTGTCGAGATTTCGCCAGTTTTATGTATTGATCAGAGCGCATGAGACGCAGAGAATGCCTTGTATTTGACCATGGCCTCCTCGATTACCCTACTATGACACTAGGCCAGGCAGTGAAAATTAAATTAGAAGGCCGTGGAACTCAGCGCATCTGATTATCTAATTGGTCAAACAACTGTTTGTTGAGCTCTGATTGGTGGAAGAAACTGTTTCATAATGAACAATAGTGTTATAATGAGCCTCATTATGATACAGTCTTCTGACATATAATATTCAGAGTCGAACATAAAGTTAATTAGGCTAGGATTTGAATTAAAAAGAAAACGTGTAAAGAGAAAATATATTTTAGGCTGTATTTCTGGAACTGCTTTTAGGCCGGAAGTGATTATCGAAAAATTGTGTTTTTTTTTTTTTTAGTTTGATATACAGTCGTTTTCTAAGACTCACAATTTGAAACCTTTCCGGGCCCTTTAGCCCTTCAACGTTTGGCACAATTGAGGTAATTGCTTAATTTTACGCTTTGCTAAGAAGGGGACCCCGACTTTGTTTGCTATGTAATGTTTTCTACTTTAAAATGCGTGTATTATTATTATTCACATTTTTTTAGCGTATGGCTTCTTTTTAGTGCCTGGAGTTTCCGAGGACATGTTCGGCTCACCATTTTTGTAGCTGCTTCGAGGCGGACACCCAATGGGTGAGCTACAAGTACCGTCACGTGTGGAGTGTTGTGTGGGGAGGAAAGATTGAATGTAAGAACAAGGAGTTAAAAGGTAGTGGCTGTGGCCTATAGTTAGGGACCAACCCCGGCATTGGCTGGAAGGAAGATGGGAAACCGCAGAAGACCATCTTCAAGGATGCCGGCGGGGGGATTCGAACCTCCTCGCCTCCCGGATATGAGCGACTGCCAGCAGTTATGCCGCAACGACCACGGCTAACTCACCCGGTATTCACATTGATAAGAGGCAATTTAGGATTACGCGTTTTGACCGTCACGCGGTCATCATCAGCTGCTCTTCACTAGGGTCGAAGTTTAAATATATACACTGCCGGAAAAAGAATTAGGTCACCCTCTTAGAGGTTACCAATTCACTTAACATTTATTGTGGTAACAGTGCATACGGAGTACATGAAATGATTAAATAGACAGATCAATAAGTCAAGCGGTTCAGGGATACCAGGTACCAACCCATTCTGAAACACCCATATTAGTACGAGGTGTAGCCTCCACGGTCGAAAATACAGGCACTGTCTCTTGCATACAGTCGATCATACAGATGGTGAATACAGTCTTGGGATACGTTATTCCACGCCTGCTTGACCTGATCACACAGTCCTGTAAGAGTTGTGGGTGGACGAGTCGCACGAGTCACTTGTCAGCCAATCATGTCCCACACGTCCTCGATTGGCGACAAGTCCGGCGATCGTGCTGGCCAGGGAAGTTGCTGCACGTCTTACAGTGCACGTTGAGTTGCACGGGCAGTGTGTGGGCGAGCATTATCCTGTTGGAACAACACATCCCCTTCCTGTTGCAAGAACGGCAAAAGAACGGGTCTAAAAACATCCTGCACGTGCCGAGCGCTGGTTAGCATTTCCTCCACAAACACCAAAGGTGAACGAGAGTTGTAGCCTGGGTTGGGCCGGTGTGTCTTGGACGAATGCACTCTACGAGACCGCGCTCACGAGGTCTAAGTCGAACGCGCCAATGACCATCACTTTCGTGCAGGCAGAAGCTGCTTTCATCGCTGAAGACCACGGCGCGCCATTCCATCTTCCTAGTGATCCTCCGACGGCACCAGTCCAGCCGTGCACGTCGATGCTGTGGCGTGAGTGGAAGACGGGCTTGAGGTGTGCGTGCCCGTAGTCACACTGCTAGTAACCGGTTCGAAACAGTTCGTGTTGACACTTCTGAGCTCACAAACCCTCGAATCTGTGCTGTGGTAGCTGGACGATCTGCCACTGCTGCCCTTACAATACGACGATCCTGGCGGACGTCTGTGCTGCGTAGATGCCCAGAACCTCGTCTACGGGTGTGAGATTGTCCAGGTAGCCACTGATACCCGCATCGTTGCACAACGGACACAGCACGTCCAACGTGTGTGGCAATTCTCCGAAAGGACCATCCCGCCACTCGGAAGGCCACAATTTGACCCCTTTCAAACTCGCTCAGTTGGCTGCAGGAAGCACGAGTGCGTCTCCGTGGCATTGTACCAGCTTGCTTCACATGTTTGCACCACAGTAAGCCGTATGGCTGTGAGCTTTCCCTATTAAATGGTAGACACAGATGGCGCTCTGGTAGCTATGCCAGTACGCTGTCTGTTGGCGGACGACGTTGAAACTAGAGCCGGGCAAATTTGCTCTAGTTCCGATCGGGATCGTAAGTTTCCGCATGGCTAGTATCGCCCCCCACCCAGCGCACTCAAGGCCAGGTCTCTCTCCGCTGAACGAGAATCTTCAGTTTCGATAATACCGGTACTGAGTGGGAGTCTCGATAATACCGGAACTCCTTTTTTCTCGGCGTTATCGACAGTATCTATTTAAAGGAAAAAGCAGACCCACTCACGCCGCTGCACGTGTCACTCAAGCCGCTGCACGTGTAAAGTAAAAGCCTTCTGTAATAACTCCGGAATGTAAACCATTCCTCGTTCTTACATTCGACAAATTTAAAGCAGTATGAAGTGATACACCCCAGGAAGATCACATTGAACTGAGTTCGCATCTGCCACCTCCCTACCACTCCTACCCTCAGTTACAAATATACACACACTACTACAGACACCATAATATCACAGGTTATTAGACAAAGTTGACACACAAGAACACAAAAATGATCACGATGTTGTAGCCCCTAAAGTAAAAAAAAAACTCAAATAATTGGCGTAGCAGAGAAGAGCTACAAGAAAGTCTCTCGCGTATGACTCATGAATTTTTTGCCCTACTGACTAGCAATTTGCTTTAAAGAATACTTTCAATCTTCTTCTCCACCTTGTAACTGGTTGTTATTAGAGGCAACTATAGTGCAAAAATTGGCTGCGATGGTGAAAATACACTTGGAAAATATTACTCTGAAAAGTTTTAACTAATTTCATCTACTAAAAACTCTGATTTTTTGCTTGAAAACAATACCAGTTTGTGGCATGCGGTGTATTAATCATGTCAGTGCAAACACTTCACTGATTTGTCCATAAATGCCAATGATATGACAGTTTGAGTGAGAATAGTGCGACGGGAGTTGCACTGAGAACAACTCATTACCGCGGGAATGTCACTTCGTCCGATACTCCAAAGTCTCGTTCGATCACAAGGTAATATCGTTGCTCTCTCTACCCATGATGCAACGTGTGTGCACGTGCGTAGGAACGCGATTGTAATGGCGGTGATTTAAGCATAATTATGGCAAAGCCATTATGACGAAAGACAAAATCAATCTTAATATTATTCTTGAAAGTGAACATTATTTTTTCGTATGCCCGACGACTAGAGAATATTATTCAAACTGGTAGCAGCATTTGAGAAGAGAGTCAGGTATCCAACGCAAAAGTTTTCACTGTGTATGTTTGTACCATTTTCCCTCGGTGTATAATAGTCTCAGTGGCTGAATTGCCAGTTGGTCACTAGTCGTGGCCGAGTGAGGTACGTGTGTGCGCGCTGTGTGACCGCATTGGAAGAGTGTACGGTTCCTACTACCGGTGCTTCCCTAGTTCCACGTGTGTACTGACCTTCCGTGTGTCATTCGGACAATACTTTTTCGAGTAGTGTTCCAGATAGGACAACAAAACCAGAAACCCAGAAAACCCCGCTGAAAATCATGTCCGGATACCAGAGAAAAAACACCGTACGCTGCCAATGGGACAAGCAGAGTTCTCGCCCCTCACCAGGAGAAATTCACCGCTGGATTGGCGATACCCTCCGTTTGACGGTCGACCAAGTAGAAGCCATCCAGTTAAATGCGCACGAAAAAACCATGTACATTAAGGTAATCAGCATATCTACTTATCAGAAATTGTTAAATACTTTTGCAGATCCTATTAAATTTCAGTATGACTCAGGCGAAATGACAAATGTTAAGCTCTCCACAGCGGATTCCAATTTTACCACAGTGCGTATATTTAATGTCCCACTCGAAGTTCCACCTGAAATTGTCAAATCCGTCCTGTCGAAATATGGCACTGTGAGTGACGTCAGGAAAGAACAATGGTCTTCTGCTTATCAGTTTCCGGTGTATAATGGAATACGTGCCGTCACTATGGAAATCAAACAAGATATCCCCTCCACTGAGACTTTTGGTGGCCATTCTGGCTATATAACGTATAATGGACAGAAACAGACCTGTTTAATTTGCAATGCTACCACACATCTACGAATCAACTGCCCAAAGAAAATGATTCCCCTCGGTATAACTCCTACACAACAACGACGTGTACAATACTCGGAAGTTGTGACGCAGCAAACGTCATATGAAAACATGCTTATTGATCAGTCAGCTGGGCCAACACCAGAAGTGACCTCGGATACCTATGACGCAGAACTGGTACCTTGCCCTGACCAGAGCAGCGAGCCACAGAGTGCCCCTGTGCTATCGGCAACCTGTATCGCAGCCTTAGAACCAACTCTGCCGTCACTACAGGCTGCCACAGAAATTTTGTCTTCACTGCCCCCACCTTCGCTGGTCCCTACCGACTCACTTAAGCAGGTTGATCGGGGATCCGAAAACGTCTCTAAGAAGATTAAAACTAATGCCTCGATTGCCGTACCAGCCCCGAAGAATCAAACTGGCTCTACAAACGTTCACGCAGCTGTGAAAAAGAAACAAAATCTTCATTCTACGTCATCTAGGGACCCACGAACGCTCTCAACCGCTGACAGCCGGCCTATGAATGGCAGTCATAAGGAACTATCTCAACCTAATTTGACATAGTGCACCAGTATATTTCTCACCTGTGTCTTTTTTTCTTTTTTCCTTTTTTCTCGAGTCCACCTTCCAGTATGTCTAGCACAACTTTTATACTTCTCTTAATGGCGCAATTTCTCACTGTGGCCACTGTGAATATCAATGTAATAGAATGCCCTCTGAAATTTCAACTGTTGGAGAGATTCCTTCGAGATGCAGACATTGACATTGCCTTCATTCAAGAAGTTGCTCTACCCTGTTTGCCCATATCTGCCTTCTACAAACAATACATCAATACCGGTTATAAGAAAAGAGGGACCGGATTCCTCATAAGACATGATATTCCACTCGAAGGTGTGCTATGTCATCCATCAGGACGCATAATATCTGGACACATAAACAATACCACCCTGATAAATGTATATGCCCCATCCGGGTCCAATAAACGTGTGGAACGGAAAATGTTCTTTCAACAGAGTATACTGCCGCATCTGCACGACGTTAAGGAAAAACTTATTCTTGCAGGGGATTTCAATTGTATTCACCGCCCAGAAGATTCCACTAGCTCATACCAAGGTGTCAACCCGGCTCTCAGGACCCTTCTTACCTCCCTACACCTCATTGATGCTGTGGATAGTTTAAGGGTGCCCCTGCCCCATTACACCTGTATAAGTCACAACTCCTCATCACGACTTGACCGCATCTACTTTTCACAGGAACATATCCAGCCTAGACGATATGAAGTGATACCTGCCAGTTTCACTAACCATCATGCTGTCGTATGTACAATCTCTTACCCCCATCCCATATTTCACATAGGAAGAGGTTATTGGAAGCTGTATTGCTCGCTGTTACTGGAGGAGGAATGCCAAGATATTTTCAGACAACACTGGACTCGATGGGTCCAACAAAAATGCAAATTTCGCGACTGCGCAGACTGGTGGGATATTTTAGTTAAACCAGGGATCCGCCGCGTCTTTAAGAACATATCTTACCAACGAGGTCGGGAAAGACGGGATACAGTTGAATTTTACTATCGAGTTCTTCGCCAGCTCCAGCAAAGATCTGATGCTGGGGAGCGTATATATGACCAGATCTGGGAAGTTAAAACCAAGCTCCTGTCTCTACAGCAACGAACGCTCGCTCATATAAACGTGGCTTTAAAAGATCGTACAGTGCTCCCGGGCGAAAGTGCAAGTGTATACCATATCGCCAAAGGACAACGTGAGCGGCAACGTAAATATATCCACCGCCTCCGCACCAGTACTGGAAGTGTCGTCACCTCCCCTGACGTTATACGTCGTGAAATATCATTATTTTATCAACGGTTCTACGCTAAGGCTCCCATTGATCCACAGCAGGTGACCCTATTGCTGTCATCTTGCAGTACCCAACTATCTCCGGACACTAAAACTCTGCTCAGCGCGGATATTACGGATGAAGAGATTCACTCTGTGGTTAAGCAACTCCCAAACAACCGCTCACCTGGCATTGATGGCCTGCCATATGAAATGTATAAACACTTCTGGCCTCTCATTGGCAAAGAATTTTGTCATGTCCTGCGTACCATTCTCCAACGTCGTGCTCTTTGTCAATCACATCACGAGGGTACCATAGTCCTCATACCAAAAACATCCTCTCCCATGGCAGTTGGTGACTTCCGACCAGTTACTCTGCTCTGCAGTGACTATAAAGTCCTTACCAAAGTACTTGCATGCCGATTGAAGACTGATATCATTGGTGATGAACAATGTTGCAGTATTCCTGGAAGAACTATGTTAACAAACTTAGCGATACTACGGGACCTACACCTAAAAGCCGAAATGCTCCCCACTGAGCCAATGAGTTTTCTCACCTTAGATCTTGATAAAGCTTTCGACCGCATCAGTCATGAATACTTGTACATGGTCTTGCAACACTTCGAATTTCCTAAAATCCTTATTGACTACATTCGTATGATAAATTGTAATGCTACGTCTCGAGTGCTCGTCAACGGTTTTCTTTCCCCTCTGATTCCAATACAACGATCAGTTAGGCAAGGATGTCCCCTTTCTATGCTACTTTTTGTCATTGGCCTTGAACCGTTCATTCGGACTACCCAGGTGAAGCTACAGGGTTACAAACTGTCCACACATGTTTTTGGAATGTGCGCCTATGCTGATGACGTATCAATATTGATCCGCAATAATGAAGACATCTCCCGCATCGATAGCGTCCTTCAGCTCTACCATATCGCCTCTGGAGCACAATCGAACCCCCAGAAAACTGCTTTGCTTCCCCTCAATACTAACTGAGTGATTACCCAACAGCCCTGGTTCCGGATAGTAAATGAGGTGAAAATTCTTGGCATTACCTGGAAGCAATCGCTTCTGGACACAGTGCAGGCAAACTGGACTAAGGTCATTGCCAAAGTTAGGGGAGTGCTGATCCAATTTGGTCAAAGAAACCTCAATATAGTCCAACGGGTCATGGTCCTCAACGTGTTTGCGCTCTCTAAAATATGGTATGTCGCACAACTTTTCCCACTTCCCAAAATGTTTGAGAGCCAATTGGCAAAATATACAGGTTGGTTTATATGGCAAGGATTTTTGTTCCGAGTACAACGGGAACAGTTGTATCTCCCATCCCAGCAAGGCGGGCTAGGGCTAACAGCTCATGGCATGAAATGCCGTGCACTCCTCTGCAAGAACGATATCACCATTCTTTCCCAACATGACACTTTTACGAAAGTGCTATACAAAGATATTCGAAACACAGCCCGTGGTTGTGATAGAGCTTTGTCGAAGATATTTAGGGACCATCAACAGCACCTTCTGGAAACTGTTCGTCAAATGCCTTCAGGGACTGTTCCAACGACGAAAAGTATTTATAACATGTTTCGGCAAGTGGTACACTCCAAACCGCGAATAGAGGCCACCACCCTCTACGTCCATTGGCCCACTGTTTGGAAAAATTTTGGGGCTATGACCATTTCTTCTGCTGTACACTCCCAGGTTTTTATCTTCCTCAACGATCTCATCCCAACCGCTCTACGGCGATATACCATCCGTCTTGAAGCGTACCCATGGTGTACTATATGTGGTCAAACTGATACGGCGATACACCGCTTCACATCATGCACGCGAGTTGCCTCCACGTGGCTGTGGTGTAAGGGAAAAGTATGTCAACTATTAAATGTGCCCACGGATGACCTTGATGACAGGAAGTTGGTTCGTTTGTCGGTGACCGCCTTCCCCCGAATTAAACAGACTGCCATTGTGTGGATAATGGGCCAATATGTACACTTCGTGATGGACAATGATCAACTTTTCTCGTTCCTGGATCTCAGGTACCACCTGCAAAAAGAGCGTTGGAAGCTTAGTGAAAGTGGACAATTGTACGATAAATATGGACACTATCTGGATTTCTTGTGATGTATTAGTATGGTATTTATCATATCTGAAAATTCTGTAATTCTGTAAAGAGCTAATAAAAAAAAATTGCTTGCGCGCTGGACTCATGAATGGAAGGGCCGGGGCTCGATACTCGGTAGGGGAAATAATTTTAATTTTTGTTTCGTTACGTTTTATTGTTTATGACGACCACTTTACCAGTAACTTACTACAAAAATCATACGACAGAACACAGTTGCATCACAGGGGCTTTAGTAAAATAGCGAGTGCATGAATTTTCAGGTTTTATTACGAGAAAGTTTCATACCGACAGTAGTGGCTACGCTGGCTAAAGCGCAGCATTAGGTCATGGGGCCAAGCTCTCTGCTGACTCGGTAGACGCGTGGGTTCGAGCCCCACCGTCGGCCGTCCTTGAAATGGTTTTCCTTGGTTTCCCCATTTTCAACACCAGGCAAATGCTGGGACGGTACCTTCTGACAGGCCACGGCCGCTTCCTTCCACATCCTTGCCCAGTTTCATTCACCGTCATTCATTTCATCTCTCATTAACTCCTCTCATGAGGTTTGCGTCAGGAAGGGCATCCGGCCGTAAAAACCATCGCCACAAAGTCTTCCATCGCATCTCATCCCCGACCCCGTTGGAAAAAACGGGAATAATAAGGGGTAGACATACATACATTACGAGAAAGTTTCATACGGTAGTGCTTGAATGTGGCACTACACGAAAAGATCTTAATATATAGCCTACACGTCAAATAGAATTTTCTTTTGCTGAAATTTAATGACCAAAAAATACCGACTGACGATCAAAATCTCCTTCCATATGTTATTAAGATGATATGCTCAATATACCTTGGGTAGTCTGTTAATATGATATCGTTGAAGTTGAGTGGATTCTTCCAATTCGCAGACTCCAGTCAACGGAATGAACAATTTCCATTGAATCCTTACACAAACAAGCCTCAGTGCCTTCAGGCAGCGCCATATTGCCCAAGCGAGAACGAGCGATAATGTCGAGAATAATCGTTATCGAGCCCACATTATCGGTAATACCAGTTCCGGAACCATCATTTCCGTTTTTTATTCTCGTCCAACGAGACCGATCGGAACTCAAGAGCTTTTTGCCCGGCTCTAGTTGAAACCCTTAACAGTACATCTACTATTCCCCAGGTGGCATCTGCCGTCATCGGATCAAAATCGACGTCGTTTTTCAGGTGACCTAATTTTTTCTTCCGATAATGTATGTACTCGTATATACATATAAAATTTAGAACTGTGGTTTAGTTATACTTTTGAATACCTAATCTTCTTAATGTTGGTATTTATGATTCAAAGTGAATATGTTTATCTTTTTTAAATGTCAGCCTATTTTGTAATGTTTTATTCTAGGTTTGCATCTACGTATGAATATTATGCACTTGTAAATAGTTAAATAGAGGCTTCAGAGCTATCTATATTGTATATTTAGTAGTCTACTTCGCGGTGTCACTAATCGTGAACATATCCAGTTGTAGTAGTTTCATCCTTTTTCGATGAATACCTTGACTAAACTGACTATTCACTTTATCCGGTGAACATATTCACTTCTCCCGGGTACTCTAGGCAACTTGACTGAAGTTCTCATTTTCATAATTTTGTATTGAAATTATATTATGAGCGAATAAATCGAAAATTCTTCATTCAAACACAGCCCGAGATTGTTGTAATAAAACCCCTGTCTTAGAATATCAAATGCATTGCCAGCCATTGCAATATGTCATCTGAATTCTGCCCCCACAGCAACTCTGAATAGAAACTAATTAAGGTAGATGAACCCATCAACCACTTCAATGTGTGGATAGAAGTTCCGCTCTTGAAGACTAAGAATCCTAACGACCAACATTGTTGTGGTTTTACTAAATTGATCGCCGGTTCTAGGGCACTAGTTTTATCAGTCATCGTATTACGTAGCTGAAGATTTCAATATATTAATTTTGTAGCTGTAAAATGACAATATAGAGGGAGCTGAGCAAGACACAAAGCTACCCGCCCACGGTGACCACAGGAATTTCAGCCAGACATGTTTATGACAAGACCACAAGTGCATTCTAGCCAGAACTATGACCGTGCTAGCTAGCTACAAGAATGCTTTCATTAATTTGCTATGATTTTATAGCAGGAGTAAAACGTTGGTGTATGAGACAACGTGGATAAAAATATCTTATTAACATCAACACAGTGTACAAAAATACACCGACAAAATCAGAATATTTAATAATAGCTACGGACAAGGGTTGATAAACAATAGTAACAAAGGAAACTGGCGGATATTTGTTACGGATGTTTCACGATATTCATGGTTGATGGTAAAAGACTGCATTTATTGGCAACATTGTTACGACTATAAGTTGTAGTTTTAACATTTTTTGGCCTATTTTCAAGTTTATGAAAAAAACAAGATGTTCAGTAAAGAACATATAGCCTACTTTCTCCTAAATGCATGGGTATTGTTATAACTCTTTGTCCTTTTCAAGGAGTATAATTGAATGTTGGTTGTAGTAGCTTGTTGAAATACAACGTGCTATAGGGATATTAAACATGTATATGAGGTGCCCTTTGCTAGTGCTACCTCTGTAAAAAAAATTCATTCAATTCGGTTTCACCGTGTTTGAATTGATCTGGGGGAATGGATTTGCACACATACATGGCCTCTATTTGCAAACTATTGGGCTGATGACCTTGTAGTCAGTCATAAGATGCTTTCCACAAAAAGGCATGTTGTTGCAAAATCCGGTAGAAATCAAATTATTAGGATGGTCGAAATTTGATTTAAGCTTTTAACATTTGGGTGGCCGTCATACCGTTTCCGTCAAGATGGCGGCGATATAAAACATGACACTGAGGTGCCTTTTACTAGTGCTACCTCTGCACCAAACTTCGTTCAATTCGGTTTCACCATGTTTGAATTGATAGGGGGAATCGATTTGCACACATACTTGGCCACCATCTGCAAACTATTGGGCTGATGATCTAGCAGTTTGGTCAGAATATGCTTCCCACATAAATATTTGTTGTTGCAAAATTTGGTAGAGACTAGATTATTAGGTTGGTCGTAATTACATTTTAGCCTTTAACATTTGGGTGGCCGCGATTACGTTTCCGTCAAGATGGCGGTGATATAAAACATGACACTGAGGTGGCCTTTTCTAGTGCTACCTCTGTACCAAATTTCGTTCCATTCGGTTTCACCGTGTTCGAATTAATAGGGGGAATCGATTTTCACACAAAGATGGCCGCCATCCGCAAAATATTAGGCTAATGACCTATTAGTTTGGTCAAAGGATGCTCCCTCCATAATGGTATGTTGATGCAAAATTTGGTAGAGATCGGATGATTAGGTTAATCGTAATTTGATTTAAGCTTTGAATATTTGTGTGGCCGCCATTACGTTTCCGTCAAGATGGCGGCGATATAAAACATGACACTGAGGTGCCCTTTGCTAGTGCTACCTCTGTACCAAATTTCATTCCATTCGGTTTCACCGTGTTCGAATTAATAGGGGTAATCGATTTTGACACAAAGATGGCCGCCATCCGCAAAGTATTAGGCTAATGACCTATTAGATTTGTCAAAGGATGCTTCCTCCATAAAGGTATGTTGTTGCAAAATTTGGTAGAGATCGGATGATTAGGTTAGTCGTAATTTGATTTAAGCTTTGAACATTTGTGTGGCCGCCATTACGTTTCCGTCAAGATGGCGGCGATATAAAACATGACACTGAGGTGTTAGTGCTACCTTTGTACCAAATTTCGTTCAATTTGCGCTCACCGTGTTCGAATTGATAGGGGGGGGCGGGGTGACAGACATTCAGAGTACACTCCCTCACTCACACACACACACACACACACACACACACATAGACTCACACACACACACATACACACACAGAGACAGACACACTTTTTTCGCCCTGTAGTGATCTTATAAGTCGACTTTCATTTTTTGCAAAAATCGAAAGTAGGCTAAAAACGATTTTCTTAATTCTTTTTATTTAAGACTAGTTAAGAGTAGTATTTAAGACTTCTAAGAACATAGTCTAGAATAGAAAATTGAACAATAAAATACTTAAGTAGGAACTGTTAAAATGGGTGTCTAGACGAAACCCTTCGCGTTGGTCGCGCGTTTGCCTAGCAGGTGGCGGCTAAATGATCGAGGGGCTACTTTGTGGCGTTCGCATAACCGCGATAAATATTATTATAGCCTATATGATTTTGCCATAATTTAATGGCGAAACATTTTTTTCTTAATTTAACCCAGTTTTCTCGCAATTTTAGACTGTTTCTTGCGGAAAAACGTAATATTTGCCATATCTCCCTTTCCCCCCACGTAAGATTGGGTGAGGTTCGGCTCGACACCCCCCCCCCCCCCCCTCACGTAATTAATGGACGCACCCTAGCTTATTTGATATTGTGTCTTAGTAATGTGTTCCCCCTTTACGAAGAGCCGTAGTCATTAATGTTGTTTTATTTTAGGGTCTTGGAGATTATGGTCATTCAGCCCCGTGTACTTGGGTGTGTGATTTATCTTATAACCTGTGTTATTGCGATGGCTGTATTCGTGTGTGTATTTGTAATTCAGGTGGGAATTGGGAGGCGGTCGTGACTTTAAGTTAGGAACCATCCCGGCATTTGTATGGAATAGAAGGGGGAAACCACACGGTAAACTCTTTCAAGATGGCTGAGGTGGGAATCGAACCCACCTCTTCTCAGTTTTACCTTTCTAGGCTAAGAACCCCATTCCAACCCTCAGACCAGAATTAAATTTCTTGGAAGAGCCGAGAATCGAACCCGAAAGTCACATAGGTGTACTACTACTGTCAACCAAAGTATTATGTGTACTCGAGTTTGAAGGTTGTTTGTTAAGTAACCAATAGACCTACATAAAATCCAATACCATCAACATTTTCGTCGTTCTATTTTACGTAAGTTCATGTAGGTTTGGATTTTTAAATTTATATTTTAATTAAAACTCAGCAATTCTTCTAGGTTTGTGCCGTGTCTTGTGTGGGGTTTCGCCCAGGACACCAAGCTAGGCTCATCGGCGGGCTCTTGGTGTCCCCGCCCGGACCCCCACAGGAGTGACGAACTGCGCGCCACCTCCCTTTATATAAGGTGCAACTGCACCACTTGACTACGAGAACTAAAAGTTCAAGCAGCCTTAACCTCCCTATGAAGGCTTCCAAAAAGATGGTATATTGGCTTTCACGGCCGGTGAATTAAAACTCAGCAATTCTTCTAGGCACAAACCTAGAAGAATTGCTGAGTTTTAATTCACCGGCCGTGAAAGCCAATATACCATCTTATATTTTAATATTTGTTATCGCAGTTGGAACACAAAAAGTGCCCGTTTTTAAGCGTGTTTCAACCATGCGTCACATTTAAGAATTATTATCTCAAAAGCCCGTCATCAGATCGAATCCAAATTTTAACACAATATACATTGGAATATTGTATAACTGGTTTACTAATTTCACAATTTTGTGTGTCCAAGAAACAAAGTTGTTATCATTGTTGTAAGATAGCTTTTTCTCGGCTCAGGGTGGTTGGAAAATGTAGTTCTTGGTTGCGTTGTAATCATTATACATCAAAAAGTTATTCTGTATGACTGTGAAATACGTAAATTAATTCACTTATTTTATATCGGTTTGTATTTGTACGAGGAAATAACACATGGTTCTCTAGCTAGCCGCTCATGACGTCCGAAACGGGGGAGGAGCTTACGGTCAGCTGTTTGCAATATGGCGGAGATATAGTGACGTGAAGTAATTGGGTGTGCGTTTGTTATGGCTTCTGATTTATGATGGCAAAATACTACATATTTCCTTTCATTGATAGAAATATTTTTATAATCAATTTAAATGCAGTGCCTAATTACTACCAGTTAAAAATATTACCCACATGTAGATAGTTAATTTACTGTCTGCTGTTACATATATGAAGCCTGTACTTGGGAGCCTAGCGGTATCGATGTTTTTATTAATTTCACAATATATATATATATATATATATATATATATATATATATATATATATATATATATATATATCTCACATAACACAAAGGATGACTCCCTGATAATAAATTGAATCAAGCAACTCTGAATTTGCATGAATGTTTTGGGTTCAAAGAAGCGTACTTGGGATGCTCAAATCATACTTCAATATTGCAATTATTGACCTACATACTTGCTGTTCAAAGGCAAGAATGTTAATTTATTAATCTCTTGCCACAGGCAAGTTAAAATGGAGACATCCTCTTTATCATTATATTTAATTAAATATTTAAAATACAGATATTTAACAAAGCTGGAGTCTCCATTTGAACTCGTCATAAGCAAACGGAACAGATCAAAAACTACACTAAAAGCCAAACCAAATTCACTCCTCAGCTCGATATAAACCCTAATACCAATTAAAACCTATACAAAACATACTCTCCTTACTGTTGTACAACTTTCAAACCAACTATTCGCACTCAAAACTGTAAAACCCTGAAATGAGAACTAATTAAAGTTAGAATAGCCTAGGCCGATCCGGTCTCCTGCTACATTACTGTTGGGATTCGTATAATGTATAAATCAGTGATCGTGAAACACGGACGTCTTACTTAGCAGCCATCTTTTATTACACTAACTTATATCAAAGAGCTTCAAACATAAAGAATAAATACAAGAAATAAACCAAAGTAGAAATACATGAAATAAGCCAAAGATGTCCATCTTCTCAGACCTCCACATCCTCCCCACCCTGGTCTATCTCGAGAGGGAAGACCAGCTGTACAGGCCGACTAATCTTGGTCCCGTTGGCCATCTGAAGGATGAGGGTTCGCACCTTGTTGTCCCTGCCTGGTCGCCTTTCAGTTATTCGCACCTTCTGCCACATGTGTCTAGATCGCATGTCGTCCTGTAGTCGTACTATATCTCCTACTCGGCACTCCTTCGCCTGTCCATTTGGGCGGCGTACTTCGTGGTAGCTTCTCAGATCAAGAAGATACTCATTCCTCCATCTCTTGAGGAAGTCCTCCTGCATTTTCTCTCTAAGTCTCCACTCCTTCCTCAGGTCTATTCGGGTCGTGGGTTCGGAGACGTTGGGCAGGGTAGTCAGCCGTGCGCCAGTCAGGAAATGACTTGGAGTCAGTATCTCCGAGCCATCTTGGATTATGGGTCGGGAGTTAATGGCGGCTTCTACTTCTACCAATAGAGTTCGGAGTGTGTCCTCACTAATCAGAGCCTTTCCCAATACCTTTCTAAGGCATCTTTTAGTCGTACCCACCATTCTTTCCCACCAGCCTCCCCACCAAGCCGCCCGTGGGGCTATAAATTTCCACTGGACTCCGTT
Source organism: Meconema thalassinum (assembly GCA_946902985.2). NCBI lineage: Eukaryota > Metazoa > Arthropoda > Insecta > Orthoptera > Tettigoniidae > Meconema > Meconema thalassinum. The sequence goes on from OX336394.1 coordinate 353,293,495, forward strand.
GTGGGCGAAGTGCTGGCTCGTTCGTGGGTCAGTGAGGACTTGGCTGAGTTGTGTCATTTCTTTGTGTGCAGCCTGGAACGTTCTAGCGTTGTCTGAGTAAATGGTGTTTGGAAGTCCTCTTCGTCCCGCAAATCGTCTGAGAGCCATCAGAAACGTCTCCGTAGTCATGTCCAAAGCCAGCTCAAGGTGAAGGGCCCTTGTAGTCGCACATGTGAAAAGCACAATATATGATTTCTGTACGAGATTCCCCACCTTAACGAGTAGTGGCCCTGCAAAATCCACACCCGTAACTGCAAATGGCGTAGTAAGTCGCACACGTTCTGGAGGCAACGGGGCTTCGATCTCGTTACCTTGTTGGCTTCTGGCGATCTTACACGGTAAGCACGTGTGGATGACCTTCTTGACAGCACGGCGTGCCTTGAGGATCCAAAATTCTTCGCGTAGTACAGAGAGAACGATTCGTACTCCAAGGTGGTGTAGCCGTATGTGAGTCTGGAGGATCAACAACTTAGTGAAGTGGTGTGCACCATCGAGTACTATAGGATGTTTCTGCTGCGTTGGCAGGTCTGCATGGTGGAGGCGCCCTCCCAGTCGAATAAGGCCGTCCTGTAAGAAGGGGTTGTAGCGGGCAATCCTGGACTTCCCAGACAAGTTTCTCTCTTTTGTCAGAGCGTCGTACTCTTCGGAAAAGCACTCACGTTGGACTGTACGTATCCAGCACAATCGGGAAGCCTCTAATTCACGTGCAGTGAGATTCCCAGAATTTTTCTCCGACTGTCTGATGTTGTTCAAGAAGCGTAAAATCCAACCCATGATGTGCAGTATTTTCCAATAACTGCTGAATCTGGAAGCAATGATGAGAGGTTCCGTTGTAACGACGTTAAGTGTTTGCTGATGCGTCTTGCGAGTCACTGGAAGTGAGGCGTTAGGCACACTGCTGTGGGGCCAAGAGCTTGGATGATCGGCTAGCCATACAGGCCCGTGCCACCAAAGTGAAGAAGACTGTAGTGCTTTTGAGGATATTCCTCGTGACAAGAGGTCGGCTGGATTATCCTGGTCACGGCACCAATGTTGGGATTCGTATAATGTATAAATCAGTGATCGTGAAACACGGACGTCTTACTTAGCAGCCATCTTTTGTTACACTGACTTATATCAAAGAGCTTCAAACATAAAGAATAAATACAAGAAATAAACCAAAGTAGAAATACATGAAATAAGCCAAAGATGTCCATCTTCTCAGTCCTCCACAATTACCGCATATGTATACTTAACATCACTATAACTTCAAAATTACTGCTAAGTGACCTATCTGCCTGAGTAGTATAGGTGTTGCCGGCCTGCCTGGGAAGATGGGTCACCAAACCGATACTTAAAACTAAGATTTTACATTTTAATTAACAAATTCAACAGTAGGGAGATCATAGCGAAAAACACAATTTAAGTCAAATCATACTTCAATTACCTACATACTTGCTGTTCAAAGGCAAGAATATAAATTCTCTGGCAAATTAAGGCATTTCTCTTAAGTTTTCTAACCATTCGGCTATTGTCAATCGGAAGAACCCCTAAAATAAGTTTACGAAGAGCGGATTACATTCTTTGTACGGCACAGAAGTAATAGGCTATAAGTTTATCAGTATTTTTGATGTAGCTAAATCCATGTGAATACAAATTAGAGACAATAACTATCAATAATCAACAGTACCGGTGGAAAGAAGTCGTCTTCACAAAAATGCAGGCTGCACACTGCCATGTAACATGTAACACGTTTTCCAATTGACAGCGACGAAGCCCATCTTTCTCTCTGAACTTTTTGTACAGGAAAGTAGTGAAGATATTTCGTAGCCGTTTTATACGATTTGCAACCGTATACAGAGCAGTACCTCCTCGAATTTGACAAATTTCTTTCTGTTTCCAACACGACGTCAATGCTTCACCATCTAAATAAATCTCACCAGTCACAATGTTACAGCTTCAACATTCTGGCGCGTGGCTGCGCCATCTAACTTTTCTGAAGTCATCAGCGTTGCTGAGATGGAGCCCATCACTTCCGAGCGAGACGCGCCATGATGCGTGTGGGCACCATTTCAGCAACGGTGTACAGCTGTTCCCGGAGCGGGTAGCAGGTGAAACATGTGTTATTTCCCTGTAGAAATACAAACCGATATAAAATAAGTGAATTAATTTACGTATTTCACAGTCATACAGCATAACGTTTCGATGTATAATGATTACAACGCAACCAAGAGCTACATTTTCCAACCACCCCGAGCCGAGAAAAAGTTACCTCACAAAAATGATAACAACGTTGTTTCTTGGACACACACAATTTTGAAATTAATAAACCAGTTATACAACATTCCAATGTATATTGTGTTAAAATTTGGATTCGATCTGATGACGGGTTTTTGAGATAATAATCCTTAAATGTGACGCATGGTTGAAACATTCTTAAAAACGTGCACTTCTTGTGTTCCAACTGCGATAAAAAATATTAAAATATATATTAAAATTCCAAACCTACATGAACTAACGTAAAATAGAACGACGAAAATGATGATGTTATTGGATTTTATGTAGGTCTTTCGGTTGCTTCACAAACAACCTTCAAACTCGAGTGCACATAATACTTTGGTCGAGAGTAGTAGTGCCCCTTTATCACCGTACAAAATTTCAGGGTGATATCAGTTATAGTTTCGGAGATATAGAATGCCGGTGAAATATTTCGCACAGCCACCATGTTGTATTGGTGCGACGTATTACAATTTGAAGGGCACAGTCGGGGTCGGACGAAAAAGTACTATGTCTTTACCGAGTTTCATTGAAATCGCTTCAGCCGTTTAGATTTTATTACGGACACACATACGGGCAAATGGTGATCTCATAAGCCTATATTTTCATAAATGAAAATAGGCTAGAAATAGAAAACTCAATGTAAAAGTAAGATTCGAGTACCCAGTACACATTTTAGAAACAGTAGGAACGGACATCATCAAAGTTTACAATGACAATAGCAATTTACAGAACTATAAATTGCGTTATAACATTCACTAAAGAATCGACTGGAAAAGTGAGTACACACATAACTTACTGCAATTAAAACGAATACATAGTGGTATTAAATTGTACTTTTAAAAAGCACAATATAAAATTAAATAAATAATGCTATAAAATCAATCAACTAGTTGACATATAAATAAATTCGTTAACAAATATTGGAATGCCTAAATTAAATTCATTATACCCATAAGTTTACATAAGAAGGATCATATTGCCCTGGTGTGCCCTACAAAACCCATCATGTGTCCTCAAAATATTAATTCCAAAATTTCATTATGATTGGAAGAGCCGTTTAGACGCCAATCCCGGACAGACAGACATCTAAGATAAGCAGACAATTTTTATAGATTTAGATAAAAAACACACACACACGAACATCGATTCATGGATATGATTTTGTTTTTCAGGTCTAGATGATGACTGATGAGTACCTGTTAACCTTTCTAACATAGTATTGCAGTCGAGCACTTGTTTACAACACTGGTCTACAGACCAGTTTCTTTATAACGTTGTTGACACACAAAGTTAGCTATTTTTGCATTGAAGTTGCGGGGACAAGTACAAATCCAGAACAGAACAAGAAACGTCTCATAAGTTCAGCGGACGACCTATTCACGCTGAGCGAGTTACTCTACAACTGCGCAATATAGTATCGAAGTATTCGTATATGCGCTTCTGGTTCTCGCCTGACCGAGACAGCAATGAAACGCGGGTAATATTTGCGCGTCCGCTTAAGGGCAGGGTGCGCGGTAGACCGTCACACACATGTATCACGCAAATGGGGGTTTATTGTTGCCCACGACTGTAGGTTTCACCTGAAAGTACCCTACACGTGACCCCTGGGTGGTGCTAAGCGAGCAACAGCGAACAGGCGACCGGACATATCTCTCTCCCGGTCAAGATACAATAATGAACATGGAATATAACCAAAGAACCGCCAGTAACAACGCCGTCAGAACTTTATCAATTTAAATAGTTGCTTCTGTTTGGCTTTTTAAAGCAACAAGACGCCAAAACTTCAAGTTGGAGGTTATACTTATTGGTGTACCCTTGTGTGAATTCATGATCTTTAAATATAAATTTAAGCAATATATGTTTGTTTTGTTGCTTTAAAATGTGTAAAACCAAATTAATAGCATAACTTGGAATACTTTGTTAGTTGTTGAAAAAGGGAAACTTCAAAAGAGATGTTTGCAAGGATATGCTATTGTGTACACTAATTATTCTGTGGAAAATTACAAATTGTATCTGTAAAGCCATTCGCTAAGTAAATAAATAAATCACGCAAATTTCGGCCAAAAACATATCCTTTAAAATAAGTTCGAGAAGATAATGAACGCAGTGCCATATGATTGCTACCCAGACGCTTGAATAGTTCGACTATGGTAACGCTCGCTCTGTCGGTGGTAGCCCACTACAACCTATAGCCTACATTGCACGACAATCTTCATGTTGTTTTCCCCAGACGATTCCATATGGTATGTACTGTTAAGATAATCTCTCTCACTACACTTTGTATCATTCAATCATTACTAATTCTCCCACCTCCGCAATAGCCAGAAAGCTTAAATTTGGTTTAGTTGGATATCAACGGGTACCAAAGAAAAATGGACAAAAATTAGGGAATCGGGGGACAGGGAAGGGGGATCTTATTTTTCAAGTGACATAAATATGCGATAATTCATTTCAAAACTATGGGCAATCTCCGTCGGGAAAAAAAATGTTTAATATGAGTTTAGTACGAATTTGTAGGAACCAGAGGGATGGGGGGAGGGTATAATAATAATGATGATGATGATGATGGTTGTTTTAAGGGACCTAACATCTAGGTTATCGGCCCCTATATAATAATAATAATAATAATAATAATAATGTTATTGGTTTTACGTCTCTTTTATAACTGCGGCTTTTAGAGAGATGCCAGAATTTTGCCCCGAAGGGGGTCTTTAACGTGCCAGTAAATCTACTGATACGGCTCCCTCGCATTTGCGCACCCTCAAATGCCAACTGGCTGCGCCAGGATTCGATCCTGCAACCTTGGGGACAGCAGCCGAGAACGTTACCGCTGAGCCACGCAGCCAACCAGGGGGGGGGGGGATAATCAACGAATCGGGAATTATGGGAGCAAAAGCACTGAATCATCACTGACGGCCCTAATTTACCATTACTTTCAGCCTATTGGTATTGATAAACATCAGGAGGTATGTTGGAAAGAAATAAGTATAATGGTCCCAAAACAGTTTCGGAGTTGGGGGTATTGGAGGGGAGTATTTTTCGTGAAACTAATAATAATGATAATTACAAAAACAAAGTAAATATACTGTTATAGTTATTGTCGTTTCAAGAGGCACAACAGCGAGTTCATCTGTCCCTAAATATACTTCATTAATGCTATAGGTTTAACGTTCCTTTTTTAACTGATATGGGTTCAGAGACCTCAGGGACTTTGAATTTTGCCTAGAAAACTACCTTTAAAACATGCGAGTAAATTTGATGGCACGAAGTTGTAGCATTTCAACACACTCAAATGCCATCAGACTGAGCAGGGATTGAACCAGCAATTTTCGGTTTTGATGTTATTGCTTCTATTACAGGACTGGAACAACTTGGGCCATTAGTCCCGTTTATTTGTGCGAGGAATTGTAATTATTAGGACCTACGATTCAGGTAGAAGACCCGAGACTTGAAATAAGGTATGCCATTAATAGGGCCCGGATGTTGATGACATGTCACCTTTTTACTGAGCTGTCTAAAACAATGCTGAAGTACATAGAAACTCCAGACGGGCCACCCCGTCTTCAAACATGTCATTTTTATTTTGCATCTTTTGGCATTTCTTTGCTATTTTTCCATTTTAATTTTTTTAAAGTTTAGTAGATTTTTTTGGTCATATTATTAGAGAAATCAGCCTTTTAAGGTCATTTTTCCCCCAATTTAGTCATGTCACAGCTTTATATGAGGGAGTTGGAGAAGCTAGTAGCTATGAACAAACTGTAAACCTTTTGTTAAGTGCTAGAAATCTATATTGATTGACTTTTCAGTTTGAGCTTCAGATGTAATTTTTGAAATATTGGTGAGTTTATTATTATAAGATCATTTTCTCCATTTTATAGTGCATTTTTCGATTTTTTGAAATATTGGTGAGTTTAGTCTATTATTATAAGATCATTTTCTCCATTTTATAGTGCATTTTTCGATTTATAGGTCATTTATTACAGTAATTTTTGAAAAATTTAAATGCATTTTTTTTACTTTTTACATAATCAATATCCAGGCCCTAGCCATTAAATACGGATATTTTAATTTTAAATAAGTATATACTGTATATTGTTTCCTCCCCTCATAAAATGGCGGCTCCAAACCTGATGTTAGCTACGAAACAGAACAAATATTATGTTCCATTTCCTGGCAAAAGGAGCACTACTGACAAGGAGCTAATTGGATGCCTCTTGATCAACAGTGTTGTCTGGCATTTTTCACAACTTTCACGTCTTACATAAACAATGTTAGTACATCATTACAAAACTAATCACAGATCCTATAAGGAGTTTCACACCTTTTTAAAGCATCAATAATTCTTTCTAACGTAAGTAGTTAAGTTACTTAACATCACAAGGATCTTGCCAGTGTCACCATTGCGGTTTCAAACTTCACAAAAAAATAAATACAAAAAAATAACGGTAACATGAGTATTTAGTAACTTCTTTAGTTTTCTTTTTCTGAAAAGTACTCTAATAAATACTCAGTTTTGGTTTATTTGCAGCAATGAACACACGCAGGAAAAATTCATGATGTTTTCTTTATGAAGAGTCGTACTGCTATCAAAATGTGTTGTTATACAATAACTATACAAACCAGAATTTTGTCGCATAACTGAAGAGATTCTCGAAATGAAAGGTCTTGTCCCTGTGGTTTCGATTCTGTGTAAAGCTGTAGGTTCCTCGGCTTATGATCTCCAGCCCAACACTCACGAACAACTTCAAGCTACTCGACTGCTGCTCATAATTCGTACGAGATCATCCAATATTGAAAAAATATACAATATTGCTAAACCACGGTCTTGGTAAGTAATACATCGATATGATGTTGGCAATGAAGCTCCTAATAATTTTAGTACATTAACAACTAAAATTTTCTAACAATTACAATTTTCATGTTCAGACACAAAGAACGTGTATGAAAACACATTTGTAATTTTTGCATGACCCCTGAAAGTTACGACCATATCAGTTACTCATAGATCCATATAAGAGATTGCAATAATCTCTGGAAGAAAGCTACGATCAGCTTTAAGATTTCATATATATACAGTACAATTAGGAAAAAGATGTAACACGTTTTTAAAACACACTGTGTAGCCTACATACGTTTTATTTTCAAGTTTCAGATACGAGCAGGGCCGGATTTAAGAGTATGCCGCCTATAGGCTAAAGTCCATTTACCGCCCCCTCTATACTTGCTTAATACATTCGTTTTATACAACAAAAGGATAGAGTTCATTGATGTTTTCATCTTTTTAACATAAAGTTCATTTAGTTTAGATAAAACTACAAATTTAATGGCCTACATAATAAATGTTATAATGAAATTAGTTATCCTACACGGTGAAATGAAATTACACAAAATGTAGTCAATTACTGGTTTATTTGTTGAAAAATATACAAACTTCTCTAAAACAACTCACCCCACGTAATCTTCGTGTTCAAATTGACATAGCTTTCTTACGAGGTTTCTTAATGGCAAACTCGTTAATAATGTCCTCATATGAAAGTGATTTTGTTGTATTTGCCTCAATATAAAGTAATGAAAGTGAGTTGAACCGTATTTCAGAAATATTAGCTCGTAGATAGTTCTTAACTCTTCTAAGACAGGAATAACTGTATAAGGACTAAAACATATTTTTAAGTAACTTGTATTCTTAAATTCGTACGGAAAATATTATTACCGTCTGAAATACTTAATGTTAGCTTTCGAATGAACTGCCGCCCCTTAAAATTTGCCGCTCTAGGCTGCAGCCTACTTAGCCTATTTAGAAATACGGCCCTGGAAACGAGTAAAGTGAAAGTGCGCAAAAATATTTTCGTGTCTTTCCTTCAGTCTGTAGTCTTTGGTGTAACGTGTCTACGTTCTTGTATTAAATGCAGTCAAATTTTGATTCGGTCAACACGATTTTACCCAATTGTAATGGGTGGTTCCCTAATACTGAAAAAAAAATCATAAGATTAGTAAATTAGATGTTTTTCAGTCGGTCAACACGATTGAAAAACATCAAATTTCGATTACTAAGGCAACACTGAAAAATTGCTTCAATACCACAATTAAATGCAGTTATGATGTGGTGGTCATTGTTATTTAAAGGGACAATCATCGAGGTAATCTTACCCTTCAATACAAAGACGTGGCCAAATTGTTAGAATTAAAATAAAATGTCCTAATTCATTAACAATATTTGAACCAAGAGGTAAAAGGCTAGTAGGAAGACCACGAAGTTCCTGGAAAAATGAAATCTCCAAACTGTGTAGACATCAGAATGTGGACAACTGGCAAGAACTCGCCCGAAACAGTTCAGTGGAGGCATTTTGTGAGATCGGCGCGGGATCTTCGTGTCCCATAGATGCCTTCTGAGTGAGTTAGTGAGTATTAACAATTTGTAACTATAATTAAGAATAAGACCTGTGTTTTAATAAAGTCAATTTTAATTACTGATGAGTAGAATATTATGCAAATATTCTGAACCAAATAAATTATTTCTACCCCATTGTTTTGTGAAAAAATATCAAACTTCTTCCTCTAAAGTCTATAAATAATTTTATTAAAAATAACCACTTAAATATATACGGTAATTGTCCAGAAGGAAGCAGATGTATAAAATATTTCAATATATAAGTTACATATAAACTTTTAAAACTCCAGTAACAACAATATTATTTTGAGCGATTTACTGACAGAACCATCTTAATTTCTAATAACGAACAAAGAAATACACTGAAGAAAATGGGAATTGCAACACCATGAAGGCATTGGTCGTTTGTGTTGATTTTCAAGATATGGAACGATGCCATGTACGTATGTAAACGATCAAAGTTTCAGACCCATTGGATTGTTGCTACAGGTCTCACCACGTGATTGGTCGCGGAGGAATCAACTCCAGTATACGGACTCTGGTGTAGCGTAGTTGTCTTGCAGTCTGTGCAGTGAAGTGTTCCCCGTCAAACATGCCTCGACGACAGAGAAGAGCACGCTATCAACAGCTGTCGCCGTTTGAGAGGGCTCGGATATTTGGGCTGTGTGAGGCTGGATTATCACTAAGGACTGTCGCTGCACGTGTTGGCCGATAGGCATCTACGGTACAACGTGTATGGTAGCAGTGGTCAAATGAATGTACCCACACTCGTAGACCTGGCACAGGCCCAGCGCGACAGACAACTATGAGAGAGGATCACCGCATCATTCGGATGGCCCGGATGGAACCCCATGCAACAGCAGCGCAAATTCGAGCAGCTGTGGCACCCCACGTTACACAACAAACAGTTGGTAATCGCCTGCGTGCAGCTGGCTTACGATCCCGTGTCCCTGCAGAAGGTGTTCCAACAGCGACGTGTAAGGCTGGCCTGGTGTCGAGAACGATCGACGTGGGTCGACTAATGGCATAGGGTCGTCTTTAGGGATGAATCGCGCTTCTGTCTTGCCCGCAGTGATCGCCGGAATCGTGTGCGCCGACGTACCGGGGAGAGGGGCCACCCAGACATTATTGTCGAGAGGCACACAGGGCCAACACCAAGCATTATGGTCTGGGGAGCTATTGGATTTAATGTGAAATCACAATTAGTGCTTGTTGAGGGCACTATGACTACTCGACAGTACGTTGATAGGGTACTCAATACAGTGGTTATCCCTATGATGGCGAACACTAATGGGATGTTTTAGCAGGACAATGCCCGGGTTCACACTGCACGCATCTCCAGAGGAGCTCTCCACGACATCACAACCTTAGAATGGCCCGCCAGATCTCCGGACCTCAGTCCTATTGAGCATGTGTGGGACATGATGGGTCGACAACTGGCCAACCGTCCTCAGCCACCCACAACTCTGGAACAACTGACCCGTGCAGTGTAAGCATGGACCACAATTCCTCAGGAAGCGATCCAGGGCCTTATTGACTCCATGCCTCGCCGAATTCATCAATGTATTGCAGCTCGTGGTGGGCACATTCTGTATTGATTGTTGTCCAAACTTGCGGTCAGAGGGACCTGAAAGTGTAATCATTGAATCACAACCGAACACTCGTCCTGCATGTTCAATTGCAGCAATGTAGCACCACTCCTTCTGGGTGTTGCAATTTCCATTTTCTTCAGTGTATTTAAAATACATACATATACAGTAGATATGTAGCGATGACTCCAACATTTTGTATCCCTGGACCTTAGCGACATCGTGGTCATGTAGCCCCGTGTGCTTAGGTGTATGTGGAATTAGTCTGATAACCTATGTTATTGAGGAGGCTGTATTCATGTATGCAGTTGTAATTCAGATGAGGATTAGGAAGGAGACGGCCGTTGCCTTCATTATGAAACCATCCCGGCATTCGCCTGAAGTAAAAATGGGAAACCACGGAAATCCACTTCCAGGATGGCTGAGGTGAGAATTGAACCCGTCTATTCTCAGTTTTGCCTCACGAGGCTGAGTGCACCCCATTCAAACCCTCAAACCAGAACTAAAATTTCTTGGCAGAGCAGGGAATCAAACCCGGGCCTCCGCGGTGACAGCCAAGAGAGGCTAGCCACTACGCAACGAGGTGGACTAGACTTTTAAAGAGGCACATTCAGAAAGATCAATAAAACTTCCAAATTGATTTCTTTTCATTTCCATAATTATCCAAACTCCGACTATCCGAATCGCTTTCAGAAAATAATAAAAAAATAAAATAAAATAAAAAACCATGGAAACGTACTGCGATTCACAAAATAATGGTTGGTTGGTTCCTCAATTTAGGGGCTGCGACAACACGATCATGTAGCCCCGTGTACTTTGGGTGTGTGTTAATTCAAGTAAGGACTGCAGACATTCAAGTTTTTAAGTAGTTCCTACTTTTGCTACCAAACGCCACCGTCAACGACAACTAGTTCTGAACTTTGTTACTAGATGCCACCACAGTCGGCTCCTGGTGACGAACGTTGGAACCTAAGAGCGTTAGTCAAATCTAACCTATAATTTAGCTTCACACAAGTGTAATTAGTGGAAGGTTCTTTTGCATGCCATAAATCTATGATATGGGACCGCCGGTTTTACTTCCCCTCCGACGGAAGGCATACTGAGGAATTTTTAACGCTCTTTAAAAAATCCGCCGACTTTAGCCGGGTTTGAACCCACGACCTTGGGCATATAAGCTCAGCATGCTACCGACTACACCACCGAAGCCACCGACACAAAATAATGATTCTGTGTACGCGCGCTATTGTTCTTCCATCCATAAAGCTAGTGTAGGCGCAGCGCGAACATTATTGGGATGATGAGCTTACTTTGACCGAGATGTTCGGCAAACAATAACTTTCATTTACTACTATTGTACAGCACTTTTAAGTACGGTCGCTATATAACATGTACAAGTGTTGCTTTTTCATTTAATTACATAATTAAAATGTATACAGTACCAAAAATAAGCTATTTTTATTTAAAATACATAAATGTATGTATATCCGAATTTTTGAATATCCGAATGGAGTCCGGTCACAATTGATTCGGATAATTGGAGTTCTACTGGACGTTGATTTTACTGATTCATCATTCAGTAATCTGATCTACTTGAAAACATTATTAATTTTAATAAAGATTGCACAAAGCCTAATGAACTCTAGTAAATCTTGGCTGGTGATTTTAAACACTTGTCCGTGAAAACCAATATCACCAAAGCCTAATGATGTTGCTCTTTTAGGTGGAATAGATGGGGACTTGATATTAATTTAAGAAACATCAGTGCCTGTACGACCACATCGTCAAGTTCTAATTCTCGAGATAACGTTTATAGCGTGGAATGTAACTGGGCTTTAAAACTACACACTACGCAATTATGAATTATTCTGAAACGAGCATCAATTGCAGTCGTACTACGCATGAATAATGCATAGTTGAACTCCGTGGTACGAATCGTGTGGAAAGTAGCTGTTATCTGCTGATGTACCACGGGTCACATGCAGCCTTTGAGAACTCGGGCTGTGTTCAGGCGCGGATTCAAGGGGGGGTCACGGGGGTCATGACCCCCCCCCCCCAAACGGAGACCAAATTTTTTTGCAAACTCAAAAAACGAAAACACAATTACCAGACAAATAAAACTTAACGAATTTTAACTGAAAAACAGTTTTGTTTCATTTTATTCAATACTGAATTATCTTTATTGGAATTATTATGTTCTGTTACAACTGTACATATTTACAACTTCAAACCTCTTGTATAAAAACTATTAGTTATACAACAAAATCAACTCGTCTATTTTGTTTAGCAAACCTTGTGATTACCGAATCGATGTTTATAGTGATGTCACGATGAATGTGCAGCAATGCACGGATAGGAAACTGGGGCTTTTTTCGCACCAAAAATTTTTGCCGACGTCCAAACTGCAAGCTTGGTTGGCAATTTAAGCTGTGACTTTCTCCCTTTGTCGGTATCAACTCGACTTGCCGAAACTGTAACGTACCTTGATCCTTTTTTCGAAGCTCGATGTAAGAGTCGCAAAACACGCCGTTGCAATTTGTACGAATATTTTTGGTGCGCTAAAATCATCAAATTTCTATCCATGAAGCTTGTTAAAAAATTGGTCTGGTTTTGTACGTTTGGTTATTTTGTGTCTGCGTTTTTAGTGATACCATTTTTCTTAACAATTTCGATTCTCTGACCCCCCTCCCCCCCAAAGCCAAGCTCTAGATCGAATCACTGACCCCCCCCCCAAAAAAAAAACCAAACTCTAGATCCGCGCCTGGCTGTGTTAGACAAATTAATTACCTACCAGGGGCGTACCATATTGTTTTACACTTAAATTTTTTCTACCCAAATGAAATACATTACACATCAGTTGTTACGTCCACCTTCTCAACATAATCTCCTTGTAGTTTTATGCACTTTCGCCAACGATGTGTCAGTCTCTCCAGACCTTCCTGAAACCATTATTTTGGAGTGCTGCGTACCCATACCTTGACAGCTGTGTCCAGTTCTGCAAAATCCGCAAAACGGCGACCATGCAATAGAAGCACAGAGGCAGTCCACCGCCAAAGAAATTGTGAACAGTGCAGCGTATGTGGCAACCCGTAAGCGCTTACGTCGTGCCATTCAAACTAAGCGGCCAGGAAAATGGGCTAAAGGAGTTCTTCTGCAACATGACAATGCCCGCCCTCACCCTGGCGAGAGACCACCACTGCCATTGATCAAATGGGACCATACTCTCCTGACTTGGCACCCAAGTGATTACCACCTGTTCGGGAACATGAAGAAACCTCTGAACACAGCTGTCAAGGCATGGGTACGCTGCACTCCGAAAGAATGGTTCCGGGAAGGTCTGGAGAGACTGACACATCGATGGCAAAAGTGCAAATAGTTACAAGGAGATTATGTTGAGAAGGTGGACGTAACAACTGATGTGTAATGTACTTCATTTGGGTAGAAAAAATAAAATGTAAAACAATATAGTAACTTACACCCCTGGTGACGGGTTAATTTGCACAACTTGTATTGTTGTAATAGCCAATAATATGCCACCAATGACCACTGACAAGAGGAAGAGTGCTTAATGCCTACACTCCCTGTCTGGCTACCATAGCAAGCATGCTGAGGAACTGATCTTACCTTCACGCACGTTTGTACTGTAGTATATTCTATTACTGTATTTAAATTACTCGTGATAGTTCCGTATTGATGTACTTAAATACAGTGAGTCCGGGAATGTTCTCCGCAGCGCCTACATGAGTCTGCGAGAGCTAGCTACAGCAGTTACGTTGGTAGCACGACTGCCGCTTGCATCATCTCTATCTCTACTTAGTACAAAACTAAGTCCCCGATTCTTGGATGTTACGGGTAAACTCGAGAACCACTGGATGGATTTTGATGCGGGTTTCACCATTCTGTAAAGGATATATCGAGTATGATTTCTGTAGAAAATTATTTATTTATGATCAAAGGAAGCCGAGCAGTAACGATTTTAGTGGAAAAGTCGATAAAAAACCTGGCGTCCGAGCGCTTTGTAAGCTTACGCTGGGCAAACCGTTAAAAATATCTAAATACTATGAGTGTAAGAATTGTTCAGCATGAAAAGTTGTACAAAAAAGTCCGCGAGAGCATATGTCTATCTTCCATACATCGCCCACTATAAGGGAACAACTGAAGCTTGTCTCTTACAGCTTTATGTGCTGTTGACTTAGAGATTCCTGTTGGTTGAGCTAATGTTCGTGTTGATTTACTTGGACTACGCAGCATTATATCGGAGATTTCATCAATTATTTTGTCTGTTAAAAGCGTAGGCCTGCCTGTTCCCGGTACATCGTACACTGAGCCAGTCACACGAAATTTACTTACCAAATCCCGAACGGTATCACGGTTTGGACACTTTGAATTAGGAAACCGCGCCTGAAATCTTAATTTTATATTTTCTGTAAACCGATCGCCTTCCCGAAAAACGTATTCCACCAAAAAACTCCCTTTTCAGGAGTAAACGTTACCGCCTGTATACTGTTGCACTCTTCCAATAATAATCTATCTGAACGCTCGCAGACTAATACACGCTGAAGACACACCGACAGCTCACACCGGGAAGTCCCGCTTTGAAGGACACAGTGCAGTGCAGCCAACTAAAACGCATGACTCAACCACTCACAGCTGCACGTACCCACTGCGGAGAACATTCTCGGGCGCCCTGTAGTTTTTAATAAGAATTACATAACCGCTTTAATCAATACATAAATGAAAATAATAATTATTAAAGTTGTTCTTGGTACATGTTTCAGAGATTAATCAACAACATTTTTTATCCCCTTCATCAACCAATTGTAAAGCTACGCTGCATCATAATTTTCATTATGCTTTACAATTGGCTAATGAAGGGGATAACGAATGTTGTTGATTAATCCCTGAAACATGTACCAAGAACAACTTTAATAATAATTCATCTTCATTTATGTATTGATTAAGGCGGTTATATAATTCTTATTAAAAACCGTAGTATATGCCAAGAATAAACCGTTAAGAAAGTTCCTCTCGGCACGCCGGAAGGCGGAGGTAGATTTCACCGCTCCAAGAAATATATTTCGAATTCACTAAATTAGACAATAATTGTCGTATACCTACAAAACTCCCACATGTTTAGCATAATTCCAAAACATTTTGCTCATCCCTTGGCGTAACGGTGGGTCATATCAAAAGTTCTTTCAGACAAAAATTTGAGGTAATTTTTAGAGGTCTATTGACCGTTCTTAACGGCTTTGATATTGTGCCTATTAAGTGAGGTATGATATTTTTTCCATCAAAACTATTTTTCCCCACCCCTTTGGTCAATGGTTGGTGTTATCAAAACAATTTACTGAAATACGTTTTTAACCCTTATCCAAAGAATAGTATGAACTTTGAATTGATTCGATTTATCACAAGCCTATTAAGAAAGTTATAATGATATTTTACTTTTTTGACGCCTTCCTTTGGAGGGGAAGTAAAGCCGTCGGACACATGCCATAAACCGTCCACTAACTAAACTTATGTGAAGGAAAATATCTAGGTTAGGTTTGATTAATGCTCTTAAGTTCCAACGTTCGTCACCGGGCGCTGGTTGCGATGGCATCTAGTAGTAACCAAGTTCACAGCTAGGTGTCGTGGACGGTAGCATTTGGTAGCGAAAGTAGGAACTACTTGAAATTATCGTCTGCAGTCCTTACTTGGAAACAGATAGTTTTATTTTTGCGGTTGCCTTCTACTTACGAATTTTTATTTGCTCCAGTAGTTTTGACGCAAATCCATAACAAACAAACACCTCATCCGTGATAAAGACAATGTTTTAGCCAAAAATTCTCAATGTTCAGAAAGAAATGTTACTTTATAATGATAGATAAGTTGCAGGGATAATTGAGCAATTACGCAAATGTTTATGAATATGGAGTGAATTGCTTGCTTTAATAATTACTCGCGATTTTCATCCATTTTATTAAACGATATGAGATGTTATTTCATTTATAGAATAGACTATAGTTGCTGTAAGTTTAATTAACATGTACAAATGAACAAGTAGCCTAACTGATTGAGGTTTTGAACTCAAGTCATACATATCGCACGGTTCATGAGTGAGAGTAATAAGATGTACTTGATTGAATCTCACCATGGCAGTTCGTATTTCAAGACTTCGCGACCCACTTTCACCTCTATGCGGTAAATATAAACAAAGCAAGCTTGTAGTTTAACGTGACCGTTAATCTCGAGATCATGAGCCACGGGACCTCCTTTTTACGTGGAATCCGAACCACAGGACATGGCATTTCACTTCGAAAATCTCACATGCATTGACCGGGAATCGAACCCGGACCGCCTTGGTGAGAGGCATACAGCTAGACCGCTGAGCCACCACGCCCCCCGGTAAATATAAACAACATTGCCATAAACAACTTCAATTGTCATTTCAGTAACAGGCATAGTCTGTGTTAGGTAAGCAGCTGTTGCGAAGCCAGTAGCGGCTCTTGCTTCAGTCTTAGCGTAGACTCATCATTCTTAAAATGTGGACTTAACTCACAGAATACAAATAGGGAATAAATTAATAATTAATTCAGCTTATAAAGAGACACCAGTTAACGGTTGATTGGTTCCTCAGTTAAGGGGCTGCGACAACGCGGTCATGTAGCCCCGTGTACTTTGGGTGTGTGTAGAATCTGTCTGATAACCGGTGTTAATTATGATGGCTGTATTAGAGTGTGTTATCTGTAATTCAGGCAAGGACTGCAGACGATCAATTTCAAGTAGTTACTACTTTTACTACCAAATGCTACCGTCAACGACATCTAGCTGTGAACTTGGCTACTAGATGTCACGCAACCGGCATCTGGCGACGAACGTTGGAACTTATAGAGCGTTAATCAAATCTAACCTACAAATTTAGCTTCACACGATTGTAGTTAGCGGAAGGTTCTCTTACATGCCACAAATCCATGACATGGAGCCGCCTGCTTTACTTCTCATCCGAAGGAAGGCATACTGAGGGATTTTTAACGCTCTTAAAACTCCGACGACTGCGGCCGGGCTTGAACCCGCGATCTTGGGCATAGAAGGTCATCATGCTTCCAACTAGGCCAGCGAAGACGCCACACCTGTTAATACAACAATGTATAATGAAATATGTTTTCAACCCATCATTGGGGTCTTCATCAGCATTGGTTGTATTACGCTAACATACTTATACACTAAATAGGTTATATTCTATGAAAAATAGTATAATAAATAAAATTAAACTCTAACAAGTAGTTCCGTGACGAACTAAAGAATCTACTTTTCTTAAAATGTAAGATTCATGCCATTGATTTCGTCTAGAACAGCGGTTCCCAACCTTTTTTTTTCCTCCCGTACCCCTTTATACATTTTATCTAAAATAGTACCCCTAAAACGGAAACTTTTAAAACGTTCAATATTTTACGGGCAATATGTACATAACTTAATAAAAACATTAATAATAAAAAATAACTTACAGCTATTTATTTATAACTTATTTTTTGAATACCGTATAACTAATATTTTTCATTTATTATTTGTTTGCTGTTAGTATGCATTTCATTTCAATAAAATGCTAAATATAATTTTTCAATTTTACTTTCATTTACTTGCGGAAATGAAGATGTATAAACATTTAGCTGATGAAAATAAACAATACAGTACAGTACATAACATCTTTTTGTTTTTGATTTTATTGGAAGCTAATTAACTCTAGCGATTAGTTTGGCAAAACTAGACAAATCAAGACAATAGCAGTGGGTCGGTGAAAGTGGCTGGGAATGGGTTAGGGTGGGAACATTGATCTTGACGTGCATGAATAAGACGGCACTGCGCGCCGGTACATTACGACTGAAACGTACGATGTCTAATTGCATGTACCGTCCATATTGTTCATTGGACTTCAAACAAATTTTGTATCTTAAGAGAAGAAACTAAACAATATACAGTATTCAGAGTCACCAGGGCTGCCAACTGCAATGGCGCCCGCCATTACCGTTTAATTTTGGAGTACCCCTAAGCGATTCGTTGCATACAACTAAGGGGTACGCGTACCCCAGGTTGGGAACCACTTGTCTAGAATAATGCCTAAATTAAGTTGATAATACTGACATTTCTAATTAGTTCGAAATATACCTGAAATATTGTAGCCTAATTGAGCACTACAGTTGGCAGCCCTGGTGACTCTGAATACAGGATATTCTTTAGTTTCTTCTCTTAAGATACAAAATACACATACAAAATTTGTTTGAAGTCCAATGAACAATATGGACGGTACATGCAATTAGACATTGGATCTATCAAGCGCGTAAAATCATGTTGGCAACAGTGTCATGTAAGTTTTGCTTAGAATTAAACTGAAATATTATTATATATTATTGTGCCAATTTTGGATGAAATCCATTTGTTAGTATAGAAGATACATGTATTCAAACATTGGACCTTTTAGCTGGTTTAGAATCATATTGGCAGCACTGACGTAAATCAGTTGCTCCAAATTAATCTAGAATGTCAACTACTCTATGTGTGCAAAGTTTAGAGCTGTTGGCTTCCATACTTTCTGATATATTGATATTGGGATTGAAAAATTAGAGAGAGCAGTTATTAACAGTTGGCAGCTCTGGTGGCTCTTAAGAATATGCATAGTCATATCTGTTAAGGCATACAAAGCATATACGAAATTAGGTTGAAATCCATTTGTTAAGATAGAAGTTATATGCATTTAAAAATTGGACCTATAAGTAGCTTCAGAATCATGTTGGCAGCACTGACATATATCACTTAATCCAAATTAATCTAGAATGTCAGGTAATATACGTGTGCAAAGTGGTGGTTTGCATACTTTCTTATATATTGGTATTAGGATAAAAAATAGACAGAGCATTTATTAACAGTTGGCAGACCTGGTGGCTCTGAAGAATACAGTCATATATGTTATGGTAAATATAGAACATACAAAATTTGGTTGAAATCCAATTTATAGTATAGAAGTTAAATGCATTTAAAAATTGGACCTATCGGCAGGCTTAGAGTCATGTTGACAGCACTGTCATGTATGAACTCCTGAAACTTAATCTGCAATGTGTGTGCCAATTTCGGAATAGTTTGCATGCATAATTTCAGAGATATTCAACATAGAGCTCAAATTTCAATTGAGATTTTTCAGCAGTAGGTAGCACGGACGTCATTTTAGATTATGGCCGTGAGATATTCAGGAATAGATCTTTACTCATACCAAATTTAGTTTCGATAGCTGTAGCCGTTTAGGAATTGATGGGGAATGGGGAGGGGGTAGGAGGACACACACAGGCAGAAGGACAGACAGACGGACAGAAGGACAGACACACATCTGCCCTGGTGATCTCATAAGACTACTTTTTCATCATCCTTGCAAAATGTGAAAAGTGGGCTAAAAATCAAATTTTGAATATGCTAGAAATGGACGTTCATACAAAAGGATTTCAGAAAATAGTTAAACATGTTTGAGATCGAATAAAGGCTATTAATAGGAAACCTTTATCAAATATACTGAACTAAAAATGTGTATTATTTAATTTTTGGATCGTGACATTTTCCTGTAGTGTCAACTAGTACTTTTAGGTCGTAAAACAGACTTGGTTTTATTGTCAATCAAATCCGCTATTTTATGAAATCTATTATTTCAGATTCGAGTTGTTGATTATCACGTTGTCTTGTCTATAGTATTCGTAGCTCATATTACAGTTCAGAATTTATCTGGTCTTATCTTATAAATTTTGAATCTTTAGAGTTGAATTTTATTTACATCATTATTATTATTATTATTATAGTGCTCTTGACTCTACCAAATACCCACCATTTATGACGATTGAGAAGACTTTCTGGCACAATGAGTTAGCAATATACAGTAAAGTACTGTACCGTGCAAAGCTATAAAACCGTACGCGATGGAATCCGAGATTAAATACCAGGAAATAACTGCCAGATAAGCAGCACACAATTGTAGCACTGCAAGCCCCGAAAGACCTGCAAATATACGGTCGGATCAATGTGTATAGTCTACATAATATAAAAAGTCTCAATTACAAATTTATATTAAAACAACAATTTTGTTTGAAAAGAGCGTTGGAATGTTTTCTTACGCAATGTTTTTCTCAGTTTTGACTTTTGTGCACGAATTTATTGAGGAATTCTAGGAGTTACGCTTTTGCTTACAGCTAACCTCAAGATAACGTGCCGTTCTACCTCAGGAATTTTAGCCTAAAACCAGCCTTGACTTCGAAAAAGATACTGTAAAGCTGGAAAGGGGTTCGACTAACGTCCAATGCATGTGGTATTTTGCGGTGGTCAGCGAGAGCTTCGGGTGTTGGGGGTCCGCGGGACATGAGGGGCCGGCAGCACACATTAAAAAAAAGGTGCCAATAAATGGGGAATTTCAAAACGCGATGTGTATTGAACGTAAATGATCCGAATGTATCAGTGCCGATGACTATCAGCTGTTGCGTTAAATATATTTTAAATAATTATTATTAGAATGGCACTTGTGCAGAGAACCTCCACCGGTGGGGATTGGCGACATCCTCCCAATGTGACTGCGGCAGTGAAAATCAGACCATCAAACACATTGTAACATGCTGGAGCAGACGAGCTTATTCTGGGAGTCCAGAAGATTTCTTTGAAATGACGGCTTCAGCCCTTCAATGGATTGAAAACTTAAGACATTAACTTGTAGATTTAGTATTTCTAATTTTATACAATTTGTAAACAATGTATATTAGTTGTTCTTCAGTTGCCATACCTAAATAAATAAATAAATTGGAATATGATACAAAATAATGTTCATAACTAATGTTAAAATGTGGCAAATATACTTTCAGGGCAGGGAGCAGTGATTCTCGACTCTATTGCTGAGTGATTAAAAACAAAAAAATCGGGTTGGTGTAGGCAGTGATATGAGGTTAGCTCTGAGCAAGAGCTTAACTACATTAAGAGATTCTCTCTTTGTTTGCATCATGATTCAGGTCTGAGAATTCCTCAGCTTGTCAAATAAACTCATGCATTGAAGTCAAACTGAGAAAAAACACATTAGTCCGAAAAATTCCAACGTCCTTTTTAAACAAAATTGAGTCGAAAATAAATTTGTAATTCAGACTTTTTATATTATGCAGGGTATGCATGGAGATCCATAATATCAAAATAAAAACAAGTCCAAACATTCATTTACCTCGGCCAGAAAATAACTGAAGATGGAAGGTCTATGACAGAGATAAAGAGCCGTATTGCCCAAGGTAAGATCGCTCTTATGCAGAAGAGAAAGAAGAAGAAATTATGTAGCAATAAACTTAATCAATCCCTTCGTATGAGGATCCTACATGCATTTGTTTGAACTGTGCTATTGTACGCCTCGGAAACATGGACAGGAGCAAGTGCTGTGTAAAGTCTCTTGAAGCCTTCGAAATGTGGTGTTTCCGCAGGATGCTTAAGGTTTCGTGGTTGGATAGGGTGACTGCACTAAGTAAATCAAGAGGTGATTCGCAATATACCCCTTTCTTGGTCGGGTTTTACCTTACGCCACACTCAGCTGATGCCATTTATTGTTGAATGATTCGTTAATGGGAAGAGACCTAGAGGACGACCAAGACATACATATCTCAAGCAAATCCAAGACGTTACCGGACTGAAAAACTACGTAACAATGAAAAGAGCAGCAACCAACCGTTCTGCTTGGTATCATTTGTGACAACATTATAAAAAAATATTTAGATTTATTACATAATTTGTAAAGCCTCCGTGGCTAAGGCGGCAGCACGCCGGCCTCTCACCGCTGGGTCCGTGGTTCAAATCCCGGTCACTCCATGTGAGATCTGTGCTGGACAAAACGGAGGCAGACAGGTTTTTCTCCGGGTACTCCGGTTTTCCCGGTCAACATTTCATTCCAGCAACACTCTCCACTATCATTTCATTTCATCTGTCATTCATTTAATCATTGCCCCAGAGGAGTGCGTCAGGCCTCGGCAGCCGGCACAGTTCATATCCTCGCCGCTAGATGGGGGCTTAATTCATTCCATTCCTGACCCGGTCGGAGACTGGAAGCAGGCTGTGGATTTTCATTTTCACATAATTTGTAATTGTAGCCTCCGTGGCTTAGGCGGCAGCACGCCGGCCTCTCACCGCTGGGTCCGTGGTTCAAATCCCGGTCACTCCATGTGAGATCTGTGCTGGACAAAACGGAGGCAGACAGGTTTTTCTCCGGGTACTCCGGTTTTCCCAGTCAAAATTTCATTCCAGCAACACTCTCCACTATCATTCCATTCCATTTCATTTCATCTGTCATTCATTTAATCATTGCCCCAGAGGAGTGCGTCAGGCCTCGGCAGCCGGCCCAGTTCATATCCTCGCCGCTAGATGGGGGCTTAATTCATTCCATTCCTGACCCGGTCGGAGACTGGAAGCAGGCTGTGGATTTTCATTTCACATAATTTGTAATTAAGTTGTGATGATGATGATGATGATCTGGTGCCATCAAGTCGGTGTCGACTCCAAGCGACTGCATGGGTGGACTGTCTCCATATGATTCGGTCTTCAGCCATATACTTCAGATCCTTCAGTGACATATTGATGTTGGATTTGATGGAGTCGATCCATCTCAATGCTGGCCGCCCTCGTCTCCGAGACCCTTCCACCTTTCCAAGCATAATTGCCTTTCCCAACGAATTAGAACGTCTCATAATGTGTCCAAAATATGACAGCTGTAATCTTGATATCAGTGCTTCAAGGGACAGATCTGGTTTGATTTTTTGAATTACCCATACATTTGTCTTCTTGGCTGTCCAAGGAATACTCGTATCCTTCTCCAACACCAGAGCTCAAAGGCATCAATATACTTCCTACCTAGTTTCCTTATGGTCCAGCTTTCGCAACCATATGTAGCTATGGGAAAGACCATTCTGATTTTAGTAGGCAAAGATACATCCGAACACTTGAAGATCTTAACCAGGGAAAGGCGCTGAGGAAGGGTTACAACTCATAAGAGGATATGGTAGGGGATCAGTACAAGATTCAATTTCCGGCTGAATGGTCCGCAGAATTCTAAGGGTTGAGAACCACTGATTTAGGGGCTTGGCCATCGTGATAATCGGCTCTATATGGGTCTGTGCAGAATTAGTCTGATAACCTATGATATTTCAATGTCGATCGTAGTGTGTGTATTTGTAATTAGGCCAGGATTAGGAAGAAGGCAGCCGTGGCTCTTGTTAGGTACTATCCCGAGATTTTCTGGAGTAGAAGTGGAAAACCACGGAGAATAACTACTGTACTAAGATGGTTGAGGTGGGAATCGAGCCAATCTCTTCTCAATTTTGGTTCACGAGGCTGAGAGTACTCCGTCTCAACCATCAGACCAGTAGTAATATTGTAGAGCCGGGAATCACAACAAGGGCCTTTGGGACCGGAGTTTCAGAACATACCCCGAGATCATAAGGGTCTTAAAAATGCAAAATCATGTACAGTGGTTAGGATCCCATGTCAAACCACAAGCTTGCCTTTACGGTACACTTAACATTTAGAGAGGCGAACAGAAGGGAGGTGAAGACAGTGGCACCAACTTTAAAAAAATATTGAATGGGACCAATGCAGAACTGACTAAAAATGTAAAATAATAACAATAGTATAAGTTGGTCCGTTTCGGTAACAGTATGAATAATTGCTTATATAATCATCCAGAATAAGATAAGACACACAACAATATATATTAATCAAATTTCTAGGTTAATCGAATTACATTTGCCAAGGAAAATAAGGGAGTAAAAATAGTCACCAAAATAGTTCGCAAGAACGGGCTGAATTCCAAACAATGTTGGAAAATCTTCATTCAACCTAGCCACTATGAAACTCTTTGCACCTAGTATCGTACGAAAAATAAAAAATAAAATAAGGGAGTAAATAGCTTGGTATCAACACGTCCCCTAGTGTTGGTTGGTTGGTTCCTCAGTTTAGGTGCTGCGACAACGCGGTCATGTAGCCCCGTGTACTTTGGGTGTGTGTAGAATCTGTCTGATAACCGGTGTTAATTTATTGTGATGGCTGTATTAGTGTGTCGTCCCCTAGTGTGCAACCCGAAAAGAATTGGACCATAGTTCCCGTTGGTAGTAGGTATATACAGTGAAACCTCTCTTTACGGACTCTTCCCTGATGAGGACACTCCCTAGATAGGGACAGAATTTTATGTCCCAAATTAAATTATATCTAACTGCTAATAAAATGAATTCTCTTTTACGGATACTCAGTTACGGCCACGGACAGCTCTTTAAGGCCAGAAAGTCAGCTTAACCTCCGTTATTCGAACACAATCATTCGTGTTTCAAACGTAAAATTTGCAAAATGAGAACATCTCCACTTTGAAGACTGTACTGTACTCCCTCACAAACAAGAAATTCTAAATAGGACACAGAAAGCATCACATTTCTATAACCAAGTTCGGCACTTACTTTGGGACAAAAATATACCCTTGGCAGCAAAGGCAACGTTGTATCACACCTACTTTGTTCCAATCCTTACTTATGGTATGGAATCATGTACATTGCTAAGTAAGGATTACAGTAGAAATCAAGCCACAGAAATGAGATTTATTAGGACTATGAACCAAAGTACCAGGAGAGACAAGATCAGAAATGAGGTACACAGAGCAACAGCTGGAATCAGGGTCCCTGTTACCAACGTTCTGGGGAAACGCAGACTTCGGTGGTATGGCCATGTAATGGGGAAGGATAGCTCTAGAACAGCTAAGAAGTACTTCAACCTGGATGTCAGAGGGAAGAGACCAAGAGGAAGACCAAGGAGACGATGGATAGAGACAGTTCGATCAGAGGTGGAGAAGAATGGTTTTAACTGGGACGATGTCCAAGAACAAATGGTGTACCAAGATCGGGCAAGATGGAGAGCGCTGTTTGCCACACCCGGGAAACTGGATATGGAAAATGATGATGTGATGATGATGACTGTACTCCCTTACATATTATTAAGAAGTAAAGGCTAAAGTCTGCATACAGTAGTCTACATCCCAGGTCAGTAAGCTGCAAGAACAATTGATAAGGGTTGGTTGGCTGTTACTGTTTACACCTCCTTTAACAGGGATTTACTCATGCAAAGTTCACTTAAGAAATCATCATAAAATTGGAAGTAATATACTGTACTGCATTACGGCTTTTATTTACAGTAATTAGAGATGTGAACAACCTAACTATAGTCAACGTCCTGCGCGGATGTGGATATCCGCAAAATTTTTCACCATGCGGATATAGTTTGCATGGCTGTGCGGAGAGCGGATAAGCTGCGGATAATGTTTGGAGGAAATTTGTGGATAGATTTTGGAAAACAATCCGAACTTGTTTAATATCATTGTTAGGACCCAGATGTTGATGACATATCCTATTTTTCCGTTGTTTCTTTTTCATGACACATCTAATCTCATTCAAATTTTATCATTGAGCATAATTAACACTCCGAACTGAAAAGGGTTGGAATTCTGGCTGTATACCATTAATTTTAAACATAGCACACGACATAGCCTAAGGGAACGACTTTTTCCTCAAATATCTAAATGTGTGCTTTGGTAATGTATGCTTTATCTACCTAATTACAAATATTATTGAAATGTCAGTAGATTCGGATAACAAACGTGCGAATGCGGAAAAAAGTTGTGCGGATGCGGGACGGATGCGGATAACAGTCGTGCGGATGCGGGGCGGATGCGGATAACAGTCGTGCGGATGCGGGGCGGATGCGGATAACAGTCGTGCGGATGCGGGGCGGATGCGGATAACGTTTTTTTTTATCCGCGCAGGGCTCTAACTATAGTACAGTTTTGTATTTTGTTCAGTATGTAATGTACATATTAAATTTGTATTTCTATCTTGACCCAAATTCGTTTTAAAAATGTGGCCCCTCCTGTTTAAGGACACCTCCCAGATACGCACAAATCATTTCGTCCGATTAGTGTCCGCAATTGAGAGGTTGGTTGGTTGGTTCCTCAGTTTAGGGGTTGCGACAACGCGGTCATGTAGCCCCGTGTACTTTGGGTGTGTGTAGAATCTGTCTGATAACTGGTGTTAATTGTGGTTTCACTGTAGTGCTATTACATTGCAAGCATGCAATTTATTCTATAAAGATAACAAGATGTTCAGTAAAGAACATATAGCCTACTTTCTCCTAAATGTATGAGTATAGTTATAACTCGTTGTTATTATCAAAGAGTATAATAGAACTATTCTTTGTTGAAGACCTTAGAAACGATTTACCTCTACCAAACGCCACAACCTAGATAAAAACTGCTACCATCATTGAAGAAAGAAAGATAAGAAGTATCTAAAGAATGTTATGGAACTGGAGACATAATTGACCGGACTGGCGGCGTGGCTCAGCGGTAACGTTCTCGCTTGCTGGACCGTATGTTTCAGGTTCGTATCCTGGCGCAGTCAGCTGGCATTTGAGGGTACACAAATGCGAGGGAGCCGTGTTAGTAGATTTACTGGCACGTTAAAGATCCCCTTCGGGACAAAATTCTGGCACCCCGGCGTCTCTAAAAGCAACAGTAGTTAAAAGGGACGTAAAAACAATAACATTATTATTATTATTATTATTATTACATAATCGGCCTGACGCGGGCAACATCCAACTTTGAGTTGAGGCATGTCTTTACACGTCTGGCTGCGTATGACTTTCACAACCCCAATTGAATTAACAAATCTTTCCATGACCCTACAGAGACGTGTGTATACCAACTATGTGGATATTTTCGATTGCTATTTGGCTGAAATAAAAGTATTAATTAATATCCTGAACTAGCACCAACGGTAGAGTTCATATACTATGTGAAATCGTTTTGTTCTTCACTTCAATTAACATTTTCAAATAACGCACAATAGGCTGTTACAAACCCTTTAAAATAAAAAGTAAAAATGTATCGTAGTATCATCTTGTCATTCTTCAAATTCGATGCGCATAGAATGCCAATGGTATAGTAATCAATGGAGCCCCACGTAGACTAGTCGTGACATCTAGTGGTGAAATATCGAACAATATAATCCTAACAGAGCGAGTGCATTCTAGCGGCCAGAAGAAGAAACTTTTCAATAAAATCTGGAAGTTAATAAGTAGGTCTGCGTGCAGTTACCTTTTTGGCAGCTAGATGTCTCGAGTAAATCTGCTGGCGAATTATGTTTTAATTAAATATATATTTTACACCATAATATGCACAATATAACGCTTAATTTTAAAACATCTGAGTCATTACAAAACAATAAACATATAACATTTCAAGCAAAAAACCTAGCTCTGATCGGGTTTGAACCATAGGCATTTGAGCGATAGGCTAACGCTCTACCATTGAGCTAATTGTGTCAACGAATATCGTTCTGTATAAAATGACTTACATAGAACTTGTTAGCAAATGATTTATACTAAACGATTTCATCACTGGAGTATATTATTTATATATAAAGCATTTCATACAACGTTTATTTATTTTGTATCAGTACGCTGTATTGCATGCAATACTCAAATTAGTGAAATATAAGTCAGGCACAAGATATCCGCTGCCATCTTGTATTATTACTGAATCAGCTCAGCTTTTTAAAATCACGTCTGCACTATAGTATTACAAAATAAACTTTTAATTTCGAACGTGCCTCTTCCTTTAGAACAGTTAAAACGATTCTCGGCTCGATAATCGGAACTGGTGGGTCCCATGATATGGATTATAAAGTTTGCATAATTCGCACGGCCGCCATCCTGAAATGGTATGGCGGACGACCTTGTAGTTTGGTCACAAGACGCATCCTATACGAAGGTATGTTGTTACCAAATTTGGTAGAGATCGGATGATTTGGTTAGTCGTTATTTGATTTTACGTTTTGAACGTTTGATTGGCCGCCATTCAGTTTTGGTAAAGATGGCGGCGATATAAAACATGACACTGAGGTGTCCTTTGCTAGTGCTACCTTTGTACCAAATTTCGTTCAATTCTCATTCACCGTGTTCGAATTGATAGGGGGGGACAGACATTCAGAGTACACACACTCACACACACACAGACACACACACACACACACACACAGACTCACACACACACATACACACACACACAGACTCACACACACACATACACACACACAGACAGACACACTTTTTTCGCCCTGTGTTGATCTCATAAGTCTACTTTCAGTTTTTGCAAAAATTGAAAGTAGGCTAATAGGCTTAAGAGATCACCTTTCGTCCATGTGTGCGCGCGTGTATGTGTGTGTGCATGTGTGATTGTCCTTCTAATAACTTCTAAACGGCTGGAGCGATATCAATGAAGCTCGGAAGGTCATAGCAGAATTTCGGCCGACCCCTTGCCCTTCAAATTTTATTACGTCTCACCAATCCAACACGACGGCTGTGTGAGATATTTCGCCGTTATTCTATATCTCCGAAACATTACTAATATCACCCTGAAATTTTGTACGGTGATAAAGGGCACTACTAAAGTTCACCTATGAGACTTTCGAAAACCTGGTGACTACAAAACAAACATGGCGGCCAAGCAAAGTTGAGACTTTTAAATAGACTTTTCTTGCGATTTAACCATCCAAACGCAATGAAACTTGGTACAGAAAATGTTTATACTCATTGTAATGCACTAGGATCTAATTTAGTTCAATTGTTTACAAAACCTCAAGATAGTGGCTGTGCGAAATTTTAAAATCTCGTTTTACTTCTTGTGTCCTAATCATGCGATTGAAGTACACGTACACAATAATCTTCGTGTAATAGTACATTACTCTAAGACTTACATGTATAAAAATCCAACATGGCGACCATCCGAATTATTAGACGGTTTTCAATATCTACGAATGTATTACAGCAATCAAACTGAAATTTTGTATATTGATAGACGCAATTAACATAAGTAGGATATATGAAAATAGGCTTTAGTTCTTCACGGAACTACTTGTATATATTGTTTATATTTTCATAACTTTCTTTTTATATTATATACTAGCAGAAGTACCCGCTCTTCGAACGGTCTTCGGTATTAATAACCAGACGTTATCAATTGAGATACTGTTCCAATGGTTAGGGGCTTGTCATTCCTTCATAAGTTTATCAGAACGAAGTTAGTTTTCTGGGTATATCGCAGACACTGTTAATTTAAGGGCCGTAAATTGTGGATTTCGGAGACCTTTTATAGACTCCCTAGTTTTGTATCACACGTTGAGAAGCGCAACATATGCTTTTGTCGTCCTTTAAGGAGTTGAAGAGTTTTCTAAATGATTGGTGTATTGACTCATGGTTACAATACCTAATTTTACAATGCTCAAAGCACCCGAACATGAATTATAGACGTACAGAAACATAAATATATATCAACCACACAGTATCAAACAAAATCATCTTTACGATGAACCCGTTTGTCGACAAAAAATTGTTTACTTAAAATGTGCTCTCAAACTAAATTCACCTAACGTGTACTTCCTGACGTGAAAATAATATTGAAAACCTCGTAGACGAAATGCAATATATATCAAATTAAAACTGGCCCTCACCGTTGTGGAAAGTCCCCATCCCCAGGAAGACCCCTTTAATAAATTATAAAGGCTCGTGGTGCATTAAATTCGGGATTTTTAGCCTCCAATGGCCCAAATTCCCAAAAGCTGCATAAAACCCTATTCCAATTCAGGAATTTTTGAAAATAATGTAGCTGTTTGGAGATATAATAGACCTTCTGTGCAACATATCGCATATCGCTCGTGTATGTCACGTGTAAAAATTATAGGGTTCCCCTCAACCCCCTTAATCGCATTGTTGAATTTTACAGTATATGTTTGATTCGACGATAACCATATAGCCATTTGCAAACTTTAACAGAAATTTAATAAATTGAGTGACATTGCTTCTTACAGAAATAGATGGAAAGTTGGATGTCACCTCTTGTGATACTGTTGTCATGGTTACCGGCTTGCCTTACTTCATTAGTTTCTTATTATTATTCTTATTCTTTCGGATGGGCCAGATAAGGACCACGACGTTCAACTTTTCAGCTTGGCGAGGGACTTGATGTTTGCCCAATATTCGCGCATTCACCTCTCTTTTTAGCCTACTTTCGATTTTTGCAAAAAATGAAAGTAGACTTATGAGATCAACACAGGGCGAAAAAAGTGTGTCTGTCTGTGTGTGTGTATGTGTGTGTGTGAGTCTGTGTGTGTGTGTGTCTGTGTGTCTGTGTGTGTGAGTGTGTGTACTCTGATTGTATGTCCCCCCCTATCAATTCGAACACGGTGAATGCGAATTGAACGAAATTTGGTACAAAGGTAGCACTAGCAAAGGACACCTCAGTGTCATGTTTTATATCGCCGCCATCTTGACGGAAACGTAATGGCGACCACACAAATGTTCAAAGCTTAAATCAAATTACGACTAACCTAATCATCCGATCTCTACCAAATTTTGCAACAACATACCTTTATGGGGGGAGCATCCTTTGACCAAACTAATAAGTCATCAGCGTAATAGTTTGCGGATGGCGGCCATCTTTGTGTGAAAATCGATTCCCCCTATTAATTCGAACATGGTGCAACCGAATGGAACGAAATTTGGTACAGAGGTAGTACTAACAAAAGGCACCTCAGTGTCATGTTTTATATCGCCGCCATCTTGACGGAAACGTAATGGCGGCCACACAAATGTTCAAAGCTTAAATCAAATTACGATTAACCTAATCATCCGATCTCTACCAAATTTTGCAACAACATACCTTTATAGAGGAAGCATCCTTTGACCAAATAACTAGGTCATTAGCCTAATAGTTTGCGGATGGCGGCCATCTTTGTGTGAAAATCAATTCCCCCTATTAATTCAAACACGGTGAAACCAAATGGAACGAAATTTGGTACAGAGGTAGCACTAGCAAATGGCACCTCAGTGTCATGTTTTATATCGCCGCCATCTTGACAGAAACGTAATGGCGGCCACACGAATGTTCAAACCTTAAATCAAATTACGATTAACCTAATCATCCGATCTCTACCAAAGTTTGCAATTACATACCTTTATGGAGGGAGCATCCTTTGACCAATCTAATAGGTTATTAGCCTAATAGTTTGCGGGTGGCGGCCATCTTTATGTCAAAATTGATTCCCCCTATTAATTCGAACACGGTGGAACCGAATGGAACGAAATTTGGTACAGAGGTAGCACTAGCAAAGGGCACCTCAGTGTCATGTTTTATATCGCCGCCATCTTGACTGAAACGTAATGGCGGCCACACGAATGTTCAAAGCTTAAATCAAATTACGATTAACCTAATCATCCGATCTCTACCAAATTTTGCAACTACATACCTTTATGGAGGGAGCATCCTTTGACCAATCTAATAGGTCATTCGCCTAATAGTTTGCGGATGGCGGCCATCTTTGTGTCAAAATCGATTCTCCCTATTAATTCAAACACGGTGAAACCGAATGGAACGAAATTTGGTACAGAGATAGCACTAGCAAAGGGCATCTCAGTGTCATGATTTATATCGCCGCCATATTGACAGAAACGTAATGGCGGCCACACAAATGTTCAAAGCTTAAATCAAATTACGATTAGCCTAATCATCCGATCTCTAGCAAATGTAGCAACAATATACCTTTATGGAGGGAGCATCCTTTGACCAAACTAATAGGTCATCAGCCTAATTTTTTGCGGATGGCGGCCATCTTTGTGTGAAAATCGATTCCCCTTATCAATTCGAACACGGTGAAACCGAATGGAACGAAATTTGGTACAGAGGTAGCACTAGCAAGGGGCACCTCAGTGTCATGTTTTATATCACCGCTATCTTGACGGAAACGTAATCGCGGCCACCCAAATGTTAAAAGCTAAAATGTAATTACGACCAACCTAATAATCTGGTCTCTACCAAATTTTGCAACATCATATCTTTATGTGGGAAACATATTCAGACCAAACTGCAAGAACATCAGCCCAATAGTTTGCAGATGGTGGCCAAGTATGTGTGCAAATCGATTCCCCCTATCAATTCAAACACGGTGAAACCGAATTGAACGAAATTTGGTACAGAGGTAGCACTAGCAAAGGGCACCTCATATTCATGTTTAATGTCCCTATAGCACGTTGTATTTCAACAAGCTACTACAACCAACATTCAATCATACTCCTTGAAAAGGACAAAGAGTTATAACAATACCCATGCATTTAGGAGAAAGTAGTCTATATGTTCTTTACTGAACATCTTGTTTCCAGATGATGCCGGTTTTCTTACAGGGTGGTCTGTCCTGAAAAATCTTCTGTTTAAGTATCTTTCTGAGATGCGATCGGCTTCTAATATCACTTTTCATTATCTTCAGTTCTTGGATATCCTTGTTAAATACTGTTAGCGACGATGTCACACTCTTTCTCTTCCCCCAGTAGTTGAGAAGCCGGATTGTTAGTCTTGTTGGGTTCTTCCATGAGACATGTCCATAGAAAGCCAGACGTCTCTTCCTGGCCACATCTGTGATTTTCTCAGTATATCTATATAGCTCCTGATTTGGTCTTCTTCTGTACTCGTCATCTATTAGTTTATAAAATAAGAGAGTGCCATATCCCCTCCATGGACGTAGGCGACCTGAATAAGAGCCCTTGACTAAGTCAAGGGATTACTAACCAGGCATCCCGAGCCGGAGTTTACGTGTGATAGGCTGGCCAGTTCCTTTCAACTCCTCCTCCTACCATAGCATCCGGCAAGTTCCCATTTTGCATCACGAGGCTGGGAGACCCCGTACCAGACCATACCAAGACTTTTAACTCTTGGCCAAGCTGGGGATCGAACCTGGTACCTCGGGGGTGACAGCCAACAATACTAGCCACTGCGCCACGAAGACTTCTGAGATCGTGTTGCCATGGTTACAGGCCTGCATTATTTTAATAGCTTAATAAATGAAATTAGTTTTCTGGGTATATCTCAAAAACTATTAGTTTATTAAATGAAATTAGTTTTCTGGGAATATCTCAGAAACGTGGTTTTAGAGCCTTAAAACATAGTAGCCTCCAAGCCACTGAGGGGCTGAAAATGAGTTTTGCTCGTCCTTGTACGCCATAATACAATAATAATAATAATTATAATTTAATAATATGGGGATAGGGATATAATAGTTCCTTAGTACCCCCTTGACCCCCTGAAGCGCATTATATACGTATTGATGAATTTTACAGCTTAAGTTGGTTCCGTCATAACCGTATAGCCGTTTGCGAACGTTCACAGTAATGTAATAAATGGAATGGCATTGCGTCTTACAGAAATAGATGGACTTCTGAGATCGTGTTGCCATGGTTACCGGCCTGCATTCTTTTAATAGCTTAATAAATGAAATTAGTCTTCTGGGTATATCTCAAAAACTATTGGTTTTAGGACCTTAAAATGTGGTTTTCGGGGCCCTTAGGGCTCCCGAGTTTTGTTTCTCACATTGAGACCCTGAAAATGAGCTTTGTCACGTTTTTCTACGCCCATTTCAGCATGCATTTTAAGGGGTTAGGCCCTCTTTTATGAGAGGTACGGAGAAGAGTTACATCAATGATTACTTTCGTGCCTCTGATGGACTTCTGTACCAAATTTTACGTTGATCCACTCAGCCGTTCTCGAGTGATGCGCGTGCAAAGTTGTACACAGACAAACAGACAAACAGACGGACAAAAAAAATGTTTTTGCGCGCAACCGTCATAAACCAATCTGAAACGCGTTAATAACTCAAAATTCCGTGGAAATTCCGAAAAAACAGACAAACTTTCATTTTTAGCCTATTTTCAATTTTGAAAAAATAGGCTTATGAGATCACCTTTTGTCCGTGTGTGTGTGCGTGTGTGTGTGTGTGTGTGTGTGTGAGGTGTGTGTGTGTGTGAGTCCCCCCTAATAAAATCTAAGTGGCTGGAGCGATTTCAATGAAACTCGGTAAGTTCATAGCACTATTCCCGGCGACTTCGACCGTGCCCTTCAAATTTTGTTACGTCTCACCAATCCAACATGGCGGCTGTGCGAAATATTTCACTAGCATTCAATATCTCCGAAACTATTCCCGATATCGCCCTGAAATTGTGTAGGGTGATAAAGGGCACTACTAAAAGTTTACCTATGAGACTTTCAAAAACCTGGTGACTAAAATACCAACATGGCGGCCAAGCGAAGTTGAGACCTTTAAATAGACTTTTCTCGCGATTTAACTATCCAAACGTAATGAAACTTGGTACAGCAAATGTTTATAGACGTTGTAATGCACTGAAGTCTAATTTAGTTCAATTGTTTACATAACCTCAAAATGGCGGCTGTGCGAAATATTTCACTGACATTCTATATCTCCGAAACTATTGTAGATATCACCCTGCAATTTTGTACGTTGATAAAGGGTACTGATGCAAGTTTACCTATGTATATTTCATAAACCTGTAAAGTACAAAACGAACATGGCGACCAAGCGAATTTGAAATATTTTAATAGACTTTTCTCGTGATTTAACTCTCTGAGAGCAGTGAAATGTGGTACAGTAAATGATTTTGCAGATTGTAATGCACTGCCATCTAATTTATTCAATTGTTTACATAACCTCAAGATGGCGGCTGTGTGAAATTTTAAAATTAAGTTTTTATTTCTTGTGTCGTAATCATGCGATCGAAGTGAAAGTTTGAATAATGAACCTAGGCAATAATTGTCCTTGAATGGTACATAACTCTATGGCACATACATATAGCAATCCTAAATGGCGAGCTTCCGAAAAATTAAGACGGTTCTCAATATCTATGAATGTTTTACAGCAACCAAACTGATTTTTTTATGTTCATAGAGACTATGAACATATGTTCACCTATAGGACTTTCAGTAACCTGGTGAGCACAAATCCAACATGGCGGCGACGCGAATTATAAATATTTAAATGGACGTTTCTCGCGAATTAACTATCCGAGTGCCATGAAACGTTGCACGTTAAATGCTTATACAAATGTTGATCCACTGGCATCTAATTTATTTCAATTGTTTGCATAATCACAAGATGGCTGCTGTGCGTAATTTTAAAATCTCGTTTTTACTTCTTGTGTTCTAATCATGCGATTGCAGTTTGAATACCACACGTACACAATAATCTTAATGTAATAGTACAAAAATAAAAATCCAACCTGGCGACCATCTGAAATATTTAGACGGTTCTCAATATCTACGAATCTGTTACAGCAATTAAACTGAAATTTTGTATGTTGATAGAGGCAATTAACATGAGCAGGATATATGAAAATAGGCTGTATAGTTCTTCACGGAACTACTTGTTATATATATAGAGATAATATTTATATTTTTGTATTAAATATTCGTAATAAATGGATTATAATTAATTTGAAAGATTCTCGAGAACAAAACAGGTCATACACAGATATACACGAGAGTGAGGAAGAACGGCAAGTATCGCCCTAATTACATTGCAAGACAGTGGTATCGGCAATAGACGCAGCATATCTGATGTCTTTGTCAGACTCTCTCTTCCCTTGTTGCAATCAGCGGGCAACGACCAGCTGAGTTAAATGTTGGGACAGGACTTCTTGGTCTATCATCTATGCTATACCCTTCACTATTGAAATCTGGTCGGTGCTCGAGATTGCCAATGACCACACGGCGAGCACTCCTATACTATGGGTGCACTCCGGTTTATTCTACAGTTCACAGTAGTCTTAACCTACTACAATATTACCTGAATTATTAAAGAATTCCTATACATTTAAGAGGAAACGCATAGCTTTTCATTACTAAAATATTATATTCACATTATTATTATTATTGTTATTATTATTATTATTATTGTTATTATTATTATTATTATTATTATTATTACCGAGCGGCCGTGGCCACGGGGCCAAGCTAATTGCGGACCTAGTAGACGTGGGTTCGAGCTCCAGCGTCGGCCGTCCTTGAAATGGTTTTCCGTGGTTCCCCATTTTCAACTCCAATCAAATGCTGGGACGGTACCTTCTGACAGGCCACGGCCGCTTTCTTCCACATCCTTGCCCAGTTTCATTCATCTTCGTTTATTTAATTTCGTATTTACTCCTCTCATGAGCTTGGCATCAGGATGGGTATCCGGCCGCAAAAACCATCCGCCACATAGAATTCCATCGCAACTCATTCCCGAACCCGTTGGAAATGTGAATATTATGGGGTAGACATACGTTATTATTATTATTATTATTATTATTATTTATTTATTTATTTATTTATTTATTTATTTATTTATTTATTTATTTATTTATTTATTTATTTATTTATTTAATCGATTTTTCCCCTTTAGGAGAGCGATTGAACTTGAATACATGATTTCATCTCCTGGCGTTTTCCCGCTTCTCTTCCCAAAATCTCTTCATCCTCTCAGAATGCTCCTTCTTCCGCTCAGCTGTCCACTTTCTTCCAGGCTGTCGTGACGGTCTCTGATCAAACCTAACATTTTTGATTTTATTCCTGCACTCGTTGCGGTCCTCAAGGTTTTCAATGTTGACCTGTTGTAGGTCCCTCTGAACCTCTGTCAGCCACTCCGTGCCACCCTTACTCCGTGTTATAACGTTGAGCAATTTCTTCGCCGTTCTGAAATTTTCCATCCTGTAAATGTGTGTATAAAACTGTACTCGGCGTTTTCTGATTACTTCCGTTATCGTGTGGATCTTTTGGTAGAGTTCGCTTTGAGGTCTCTTCATCCAAATACCGTTATTATTAACTGCCCCGTAAATCTTTCTGAGAATTTTCCTTCCCTGTTTTTCTATATCCTTAATTTTGGAATGACCGTCGATTACCATTGTTTCGGCTGCGTAAGTTGCTTCCGGAAGAATCACCGTTGTATAGTGCCTTAATTTTGCGTCCAGCGAGATGCACTTCTTGTTGTAGTGAGCCCACGTTAGCTTGCAGGCCTTCTGTAGTTTTGTGATTCTTTGTTCATTGGCGATTCGGTTTAGTCCCGAGGACTGTATGATTTCACCAAGGTATTTAAAATGGGGGACTTGTGTTATTTTACCGTATTGTGTGATGAAAGAAGAGTTATTTTCTGGCCGTCTTTCCATATAGTTGGTTTTTTCATAAGAAACTAGCTGAAACCCGTCAAAAATGACGGTCAATAGAAAAATATTTACTGAAGCATTTTCTTATGTAGGCCTACTGTATATTCTTTGTACGATGATTTTTTGGCTCTATTGAAACTATAAGGGCGTCAAAAGATTGCACTCTCAACATTGCAAAATACTGCTGGCCATGACTGAAAAATTGATGAGGCAAATTGAGACCTATACGTTCCAGAGTTTTCCCTTGAGCTTCATTGTTTGTGACAGAGTATGCCAAATAAATTGGAAAATATTGCCTCTTAAAACAAAATGATAGTGTTTTATCGGATGCTGTTAAATCAAGTAGAAGGATTCAACCTCTCTGCCTAATTTTAACTGCACTTATTATTTCCAAATCCAAGCAATATGGTTGCATTTAGGAGCCCTTGGGAAACGTTCAGATTTCTAAGCAGCATAACGGTTCAAGCGTTTGGAATATGTGGAGGCAAGTCATTTAGTTCCAAGGAATTCAAGAACTCTGAGGAGTCTAATAAAACTGGCCGCAAACCGTCACATATAATTTTGGAATATAACGAAGAAATGCGATGATGTGCACCTCCATACATCTTAAAACAATGTGGACCGTATGGGTGTGGCACAGTAACATTGGCACCAAATGAAACGAAGGACATAGCATTGTACTGCCGATTAGTCTCTCTGAAATTCCTTGAGATATCATCTCCAGTGAAAAATAATTGTTGCAGCATGTCAAATGTTTTATATTTAGTCAGATTAATTTTACATTACAACAGCAAAGCTCAAAGTAACCAAGTGAAGATTTCTCTCAAGAGAAATACAGTGCAGAACAATGTTTAAATTTGTTCGTCAAGGACCCTACACTGTAACGGTATAGTATCTGGAATTGTATCTGAAATGCCGTATTCATATTGGAGTTTAAAAGTGGCTTCGTATTATTCTCCGATTTCCCACTTGTTTGCGGCTAATGTTCTATTTCGTAAAATGGGTTTATTTATAGCAGCATTTCTCCCCAAATTAACGTCATAGCTTATTAAATAACACTATAGTGGCCTGCATCAACGCAGCTGCCAAATATTAAATAGCAAATAATAACTTACTTCCATTGCCAAAATCAACTGCGTGGTTAGACTCATTGTTATGTACTCTAAAAAAAATAATCAATAAACAACAATATTCACTTATACAACTAAGTTCAGAGACTTCCATTCTCAAGTTGGTTGCTGATGAGAATGCGATGAGACTGATCGCCAATAATAAAATCCTTGCAATTTTTGCAATTTGCTTGCAAACGCAACTCAGGATGACGAACTTCATTTTGAAATAAACAGAATGAAACTGCTCTAAATAATCAATTTCCATCACCTGTTGAAGGTACAATACTTTGCATTTCCATGACAGTAAATTATGCAAGGGAGCATAGAATCACTTCGCCACTACTGGAATGAGCATGGACTCACTTCGCCAGCCACCGTAATGGAGGGAGTTTTAGAATTATATGTTCAGTGTTTTTCAAAGATCGTATTAACACAGGGAAGCCCAGTCTTAAGGCTACATTCTGAGCTATCGCCCCAGATTCCAGGTTCGATCCCTGCTCTGCCAAGAAATTTAATTCTGGTCTGAGGGCTGGAACGGGGCGCACTCTTGAGGCAAACCTAAGAAGAGCAAAATTTGATTCCCATCTCAACAACCTTGGATGTGGTTTTCCGTAGTTTCCCACTTCCACTCCAGGCAAATACCGGGATAGTTCCTAACTTAAAGCCTCAGTCGTCAACTCTCCATTCCCCATACTAATTACCAATGCACACATCAATACAGCCATCACATTAACACAGGTTATCAGAGAAAGGTTTACACTCACACACCAAAGTAGACGGGGCTGAGTGACCACGATGTCTGAGTCCATCAAATGAATTATGTTCGACAATTTTCTCTCAAGGCGAAGCGATTGTGCCGATATTTATTTAATAATTTAAAAGTATCTGGGAACGTAAATCATGGAGAATTCCTTACCTTACGGGAATAATAAACGTAGCCTAACATATGTTTAGACAATGTAATACCAATTGCAAGATAGAATAATTGGGAAATAGAATTACATGTCTGAGGTGGGAATCAAACTCCTTCGACGATGCATAATCAATTTCGTTGTCCACAATGTTAGCCGCTGAGCCACCCAGACAACGAAATTCGAGTGCAATATTAAGAGACGTAAACAACAAACGCACTTAACTGCCAGTTACAGTTCATCAATATTTCCCTTATTTCATGATTCTCAACTCCCTATTCCCCATACTAATTACAAATGCACACATCAATACAGCCATCACATTAACACAGGTTATCAGAGAAAGGTTTACACTCACACACCAAAGTAGACAGGGCTGAGTGACCACGATGTCTGAGTCCATCAAATGAATTATGTTCGACAATTTTCTCTCAAGGCGAAGCGATTGTGCCGATTTTCATTTTCAATTTAAAAGTATCTGGCAACGTAAATCATGGAGAATTTCTTACCTTACGGGAATAATAAACGTAACATATGTTTAGACAATGTAATACCAATTGCAAGATAGAATAATTGGGAAATAGAATTACATGTCTGAGGTGGGAATCAAACTCCTTCGACGATGCATAATCAATTTCGTTGTCCACAATGTTAGCCGCTGAGCCACCCAGACAACGAAATTAGAGTGCAATATTAAGTGACGTAAACAACAAACGCACTCAACTGCCAGTTACAGTTCATCAATATTTCCCTTATTTCATGATTCTATTCCAGTATATATCGGGATACAACATAAGCGATATTTCCCTTTTCAATTCTCATAAACAAAGATCACACTACGATACGGTGGATCTTTTATCCGCCATTTCTCTCAGGAAGAAACGCAATTGTGGCAACGCGCAATTGCCACATATAATACCTTTTTCCTTAAACATATAAAAATATACCGTAACATATATTTTCCTTTTAAAGACACACTGCAAATCTGCATGCCAAGAGCTTTCGTTAGAATGCCATACGAAGCCAATCGGTTAAGTCGTTTTCAAAATCTCGTGTGTACAAAAAATACATTAGTGTTTTAAATATATATGGCAACAGAGAATTCGTTACTTTACAGGAATGATAAAAGTGAAATATGTTTCTACACTCTAATACCAATCGTAGGAAGGAAGAAAACAAAAAAAAAAAACATATCCGAGGTGGGAATCGAACCCTCTCGACCATGCAAAGGATGGCAACAGAGAATTCGTTACTTTACGGGAATGAAAAAGTGAAATATATCTCTACAATGTAATACCAATCGTAGGAAGGAAGAAAATGAAAATAAATAAACGTATCCGAGGTGGGAATCGAACCCTCTCGACCATGCAAAGGATGGCAACAGAGAATTCGTTACTTTACGGGAATGATAAAAGTGAAATATGTTTCTACAATGTAATACCAATCGTAGGAAGGAAGAAAACGAAAATAAAAAAACATAACCGAGGTGGGAATCGAACCCTCTCGATGGGAACAGAGAATTCGTTACTTGACGGGAATGATAAAAGTGAAATATGTTTCTACAATGCAATACCAATCGTAGGAAGGAAGAAAACGAAAATAAAAAAACATATCCGAAGTGGGATCGAACCCTCTCGATCATGCATAATACAAATTTCTGGCCAGTAACCTTATCCCCTCGGCCAACCAGACAACTATGTGACACTGCAGTATTAAGTTATCTAACCAGTATACACACTCAACCTGCACTTTATGTCCTTCAATTCGTGGTTTATTTAATATAATTCTATTTCAATGCATATTGTAAAAACATAACTAACATTATTGGAGACCCTTTTTAATTCTCATAAACAAAGATCTCAGTTAGACGCGACCGGAATCGCCATTTTCCTTGTTGAGAAAGGCCATTGTGCGCATGCGCGAGAGTGTCAAATATTACATATTTCTTTAATCATTTAAAAATATACCGTAACATATATTTTCCTTTTAAAGAAACTCTGCAAATCTGCATGCCAAGAGCTTTCTACAATGCAATACCAATCGTAGGAAGGAAGAAAATGAAAATAAAAAAACATATCCGAGGTGGGAATCGAACCCTCTCGATCATGCATAATACAAATTTCAGGCCAGTAACCTTATCCCCTTAGCCATCCAGACAACTATGTTTCACTCCAGTATTAAGCTATCTAACCAGTATACACACTCAACCTGCAGTTTATGTCTTTCAATTCGTGGTTTATTTAATATAATTCTATTTCAATGCACATTGTAATAACATAACTAACATTATTGGAGATCCTTTTTAATTCTCATGAACAAAGATCTCAGTTAGACGCGACCGGAATCGCCATTTTCCTTGTTGAGAAAGGCCATTGTGCGCATGCGCGGGAGTGACAAATATTACATATTTCTTTAATCATTTAAAAATATACCGTAACATATATTTTCCTTTTAAAGAAACTCTGCAAATCTGCATGCCAAGAGCTTTCGTTAGAATGTCTTACGAAGCCAATCGGTTAAGTCGTTTTCACAATCTCGTGTGTACAAAAAACAGCTTAGTGTTTTAAATATATAGATTTGTAGTCCGGTTCTTTGAGCAATTTCATGTAATTTTTCCACTGCGTGTATGGCTTCATGTCTGGTGTTAGTGATAATAGCGATATCGTCCGCAAAAGCGAGGCACTTGACTGTAAGACGGTTCTCTTTTAGGTAGATTTCATTAGAAAGCTAGGCCTAACTATTGCAATGGGTCCCATGTTTCTACTTCCGGAAAATTTCGACATATCTTCGCGTTTCACATCCCCCAGACCCCAAAAACCCCGTCAGTTCAAAAGTTTATATATAATTTATGTATGTATATATATATATATATATATATATATATATATATATATATATATATATATATCAGTTTCTTGTGGACACGATAACTGCCGTAATTTTGCACCAATCACTTTGCATTTCTTACCGAATATGTATACCTATAAAATCTCGGTCAAGTTCGTTACTGGGCTAAATCGGTCGAAGGGGGTGAAAATGGGGGTCTTTTTTCGAAAAAGTGAAATATTGCTATAACTCGCTTAATATGAGAAATATCGAATCCGTTCAACGTTCATACTATGTGTCGGATAAAGCCCAAAAATTTATGTCTGAAGAGTTTTTTTATAGCACCAACCATTGACCAAAGGGGTGGAAAAAAGTGTTTTTTTCGGGAAATATTAATCATATCTCTCTTAATAGCCACAATATCAAAACTGTACGAAATGGACAATATTCCCCTAATAATTACCTAAAACTTTTGTCTGAAAGAATTTTTGATATGACCCACCATTATGCCAAGGGATGAGAAAAATGATTTCGGAATTATAAGAAAATGCCAAGAGCTATCAGAGTTTGCCATGGCAACACTACTAAATTGATGAGGGATGAGCCATCAGACGTTGCCATGACAACGCACTTGCACGAGATCAGATTCAGATTTCCATCTGACTAAGTGTGTAGCGGCTTCGGTGACGTAACTGGTAGCATGCTGAATTTCCATGCCCAAGGTCGCGAGTTCAAAGCCGGCCGAAGTCGTCGGATTTTCTAAGAGCGCTAAAAATCCCTCAGTATGCTTTCCTTTGGAGGGGAAGTTCCAACGTTCGTTGCGAGTTGCTGGTTGCGGTGGCATCTAGTAGCCACGTTCACAGCTAGGTGTCGTTGACGGTAGTATCTGGTAGCAACATTAGGAACTACTGCTTGAAATTGACCGTCTGCAGTCCTTACCTGAATCACAGACTAATACAGCCATCCCAAATTACACGGGGTTACATGACCGCGTTGTCGCAGCCCCTAAACTGAGGAACCAACCAAAATCTCTGCGGGAGATATAATTTTGCGTGAAGAAGTAACAGACCGTTACATAGTTACACATCAGTGTCGAAACCTTGCATAAGGACAGTGTGACCACAAGTATAACAAGACGTTCCGTGAAGAACTGAAGAGCCTACTTTTCTTAAAATGTAAGTTTCATGCCAAAGCTTAATCTATATGGATCTATCTAGAATAATGACGAAATTAAGTTGGTATTAGCGAAATTTCTAATTAGTTCTAAATACTGTATGCCTGGCATAATGTAGCCTAATAGAGCAAATGGCAGCCCTGGTGACTGAATATATTCTTAGTTCCATCTCTTAAGGTACAGAATAAAAAATTGGTTGAAGTCCAATGGATAGCATGGACGTTACATGCAGTTAAACATTGGATCTAACAGCGCGCGTAAAATCATATTGGCAACAATGTCATGCATGTATTGGTCAGAAATAATCTGAAATAATATGATCTATTGTTGTGACAATTTTGAATGAATTCCATTAGTTAGTACAGAAGTTACATGCATTTTAAAACTGGATCTATCGGCAGGCATAGAATCATGTTGGCAGCACTGACAAATACAATTTACTCCACGTTAATCTAGAATGTAAGTTTAGAACTATTGGCTTGCATACTTTCTGATATATTGATATTAGAGTAACAAAAATAGAGACAGCATTTATTAACAGTTGGCAGCCCTGGTTGCTCCTAAGAATACGCATAGTCATATCTGTTATGGTACATATAGCACATACGAAATTTGGTTGAAATCCAAATGATAGTATGGAAGTTACATGTATTTAAAGTTGGACCTCTCAGCAGTCTTTGAATCATGTTGGTAGCACTGACGTATATAAGTTACTTAAAATTAATACAGAATGTCAGTTACTATACGTGTTCATAGTTTAAAGCTGTCGGCTTGCATACTTTCTGATATATTGGTATTTGGATAAAAGAAATTGAGAGCATTTATTAACAGTTGGCAGCCATGGCGGCTCTTAAGAATACGCTCAGTCATATCTGGTTATGTACACATAGCACATACGAAATTTGGTTGAAATCCAATTGATAGTGTAGAAGTTATATGCATTTAAAAGTTGGACCTATCGGCAGGCTTTTAATCATTTTGGCAACACTGCCATGTATGGCCTCCTGGAAATTAAACTGCAATATTATTATCTAAACGTGTGCCAATTTTGAAATAACTCCCATTCATACCTTCCATGATATCGAACATGGAGCTCAAATTGCAATTGCGATTTTTCAGCAGTTGGTAGCACTGACATCAATTTCAAATATGGTCCTGAGATATTCAGGTATAGATCTTTACTCCTACCAAATTTTGTTTCGATTGTTGCAGCCGTTTAGGAGTTGATAGGGGGGGGGGACACACACAGCCAGCCAGACAGACAGACAGAAGGACAGACAGACAGACAGAAGGACAGACAGACAGACAGACACACATTTGCCCGATATCATAAGTCTACTTTTTCCTCATTTTTGCAAAATGTGAAAAGTAGGCTAAAAATGGACCCCAAATGACAAGAATGTTACCGTTCCCATAAGAAAAGAAGCATAAAATGACGAAAAACAAAGTTAATTAAGCTCCAATTATAAAATACCTTCTCGCAAT
The DNA here is from genome assembly GCA_946902985.2 of Meconema thalassinum. Classification (NCBI taxonomy): domain Eukaryota; kingdom Metazoa; phylum Arthropoda; class Insecta; order Orthoptera; family Tettigoniidae; genus Meconema; species Meconema thalassinum. The sequence continues at coordinate 353,338,371 of OX336394.1, forward strand.
AAATGAGATCTGATCCTTCTACGAAAACCTGCATATTCTGCCTATTTTCGCCTATCCCGAAGTTTGTCCGGTGAAATCTACCTCCGCCTTCCGGCGTGCCAAGAGGACTTTTTTAATTCCAATTTGAATGCCTTTTACGTGAGGTTCCCATTCCCTAATGATCTTTTCTAGAACAATATTAAAGAGCATTGGGGATAATCCGTCCCCCTGTCGAACTCCAGTTTTGATGAGAAAGGACTCCGATATTTCACCCATAAATTTCACTTTGGACATAGTTCCTGTAAGCGTCTGTTCAATGATTTTTCGGGTCTTTCTGTCTATCCCGAATTCTTTCATGATCATAAAAAGGGTTTCGCGGTCTACAGAGTCATACGCTTTTCTGAAGTCGACGAATGTTATTACTGTATTTCTACATTTTCTCATTTGTAATATTGTTTTCAAGCTCCACACCTGTTTAGCACATGATCGCCCTTTTCTGAATCCGGCTTGGTATTCACCGATTAGGGGATCCACCTGGGGTTCTAGCCTGTTTAAAAGTGCATTGGAGAGTATTTTATAAGCAATAGGGGGCAGGGAGATTCCTCTGTAATTACTGATGTCTGTTTTATCACCCTTTTTGTGTAACGGATGAATTACAGCACATTTCCAGTCTTCTGGTATTCGCTCCATCATCCATATGTATGAAACATGAGCTTGGAAACAATGGCGGACGAGATGAAAACGCGGATTGAGAATGCTCTCAAAACGATAGTTAATATAGCAGAAACGAGTCGCTACCTTAAGAATGAGAAGAAGGAAGACATACTAAAAGCGGTAAGCGAACTGAGAAACTGCTTTGATGTAATAACTAATGTAGTGAATGACAAGAACAACGAAAAGACCGATCCTGGAAGCGAGGCTATGGAATACCAAAGAGATGAAATATCAGAGGGAGAAGACAGCTCGACCTCGGGACAACTAGCGCTATCTGATGGGCACAACCCAGAACCTGAAAGCAGCAGTAGCAAGCAACTACACCCATCTGACAGCGGAATACAAAGTTCACACTCATCCGAATCGATAACCCCACTCACACAGCAAAACAAAACCGTGAATAATGAAAATAAAGATCTGGCGGATATAAAAGAAAACGTGAGATATATGATGGACTTCGTAACGAACAAAATAAATATAATTATAGAAGAGAAAATAAATCAGACACTGAACAGAAACGCAATGCCTACACGCAGAGGAAATGAAGAGTTCCATAACAATCCAGACGGAAGGGATAATAATCATAACTATAGAAGAGAATCAGAATGGACAAATATACCAAATAAAAGAAATAAACAATCCATCAGGGGAACAAGGATACTAGAGGACGATTTACAAGCTGCAGACAAAATGGCATGGCTTTACCTAGGCAATTTGAAAGGAAATGCCACAGAAGAGATGGTTAAAAGGTACCTAGAGAGAAATGGAATAAACGACAACGTCTATTGTGAAGAACTTCACACACAAGGTAACAGCAAGGCCTTCAAAATAGGTTTTCCTTTCCAATTCCTTGAAAATACAGAACGACCGGAATACTGGCCAAACAGAACAGTCCTAAGACGATTTCGTTTTCGGAGGTCACACCGTGATGAAGGAGAAGAACTACAATAAATATACCCATGTGCTCCTATGGAACATCGAAGGCATAAAGAAAGCCCTACCTCTTTTTCCAACAGAGACACTAAGCAGTTGTAGCGTCATCATACTGACTGAAACATTTTTAACAGAGCATTTCAACATTCAAGGATACTACGGGACTCATTCATTTGCCCGCCAGACCGAAGGAAGACCAGCAGGAGGGGTCTCCATCTTTCTCAAACCGAATTTGGGAACAATAAAGGAAATAATAAAAAAAGAAAACACAATTATAGTAAAAACCACCCTACTATCAATCATAGGCATGTATGCTCAACCGCAAATGTCAATAGAGGACATAATCGAAAGAATAACAGAGGTCTTATCGCAAACAAAATTAGATGATAGAGTAATCTTCGCAGGGGACATAAACGCAAGAATAGACAAACCAACCATTAAAACGGAACTGATTAAGGAGACACTGGAAGAAGCAGGCTATGTCCTTATTAATATCCCCAATATGAAGACATACATTGCCCCGAATGGAACCAGCGCCATAGATCTAGTCTTCTACAGAGGAACAGACATTAAAAAACTCAGTCAAAAGGCACTATGGACTTCAGCCATGGCCCCAATTAGGAAACATCTACCAATCTCGACTACCTTTGAAATCTTCTGCCAAGACCAACTACCCATACCGCTAAGGAATAAAATATCCAGGAAACTAGATATAGAGAAACTAGGGCATATCAGCGAAGAAATAGATAAAGCAAAACAATTAATTCAACGGCATGAATTAACTGAAGCAGTGGAAATATGTACAAGAACCCTTCAATTATGTCAAACTCAATCGAAAGTAAGGATATCACAACCATGGTTCAATAAAGACTGTTATAATGAACGGAAAAAGACCCTGATAGCACTACATCGAGCGAAGGACACATCGGAACCGAATCACCTGGTACAATACGCCGAACAAAGAAGGAAATATAAATCCCTAATCAAAAAGAGGAGAACGGATTATATTGAAGAAGATGCAAAGAGACGCGCTGCAAACGCTCAAAATGACCCTTTCCTAATGCTTAGGAAACCAAAATCACCCGTAACGAGCAATATCTCCATGGAAACAAGGGAAAACCATTTCAGAAGCATTCTCAATCATCAATACCAGTCAACAGCGTTTGAATTAACTCCAGTAACAACGACAGTAAATTTCACCCCCATAACAAGACAGGAAATTATTGATACAATAACAACAGCAAAAAATGGAAAAGCCCCCGGTCCTGACAGCATCTGCAATGAACACCTAAAAGACTCTCTGCCCGTCATGCTAGACTACTGGGTAGAAATATTCAACACATGCATACTCACTGGGGAAATCCCAGAGCAATGGAGGTCGTCAACAATCAAAGTGATGTTCAAGAAAGGAGAAATTGATGACCCTGATTCATACCGAGGTATAGCTCTCGAAAATACATCCTTCAAAGTATTCATGAAAATCTTAACAAACAGGCATACAGAAGAAATAGATTTCCAGATACCGGAGAGTCAATTCGGCTTCCGAAAGGGAAGAATCACATTACATGCCGTGAAATATCTAATTGAACAAGCCCAGGATACAATGAGGCACCCAGGAAAGAAATACTTTGTGGTCTTCGTAGACTACCGTAAGGCTTTTGACCTCATTGACAGAACGACGCTCGTCCGGAAACTCAATCACCTACTAGGGGCTACACATCCGTTAGTAATCATAATCTCGAATATCATCAGATATAACTATGTCCAAATATCAGATAGCATAGCCCTATCCAAAAACATAACCCAAACAAACGGAATCCTACAAGGAGATCCAATCAGCCCAATATTATTCAACATCATGACATCAGATATCACAGAAGTAATCATAGATACATCAGCATCACTTTTACTTTATGCGGACGACGTGGCAATAGGTTCAGAAAACATAGAAGAGCTCCAAGAGGTCCTCAACAGGCTCACATCATGGACAGAAAGAAATGGCCTACAAATTAACCAGAGCAAAACCAAACAGATGACCTTCAGGAAAGGAGGAAGGCATTCACTTAAAAAACACAATGACTCTTCACAACAAACCACTAGAAGTAGTGCCGAAATTCAAGTACCTAGGAGTCACCCTCCAAACTACTCTAACATCCTACAATATCCACGTTAAAGAAAGAGCGGCCGCAGCAATAAAAGCCATCTACCACATCGAACAACCTCAACAAATATCATTGGGTACAGCAATGCTACTGTTCAGAACAGCCATATCACCAATAGCAACCTATGGGATTAGCATTACCTGGGAAAAACTCACACTCAGCGACCTGATGATAATAGAAAAAGTCAAGGCCTGATATCTTAAGAGGATTTTAGGCATAGGAAAGTCTGCCCCTTCAAGGTTGACATATGTATTAACTAAGGAGGACTACTTCATCGACGACATCAAAATACAGTTTTAACTACCAAACACCAAAGCCTATGAGAATGCACGCCGAAGCTTAAATGAGAAACGAAATGCCATTTGGTCCGACTTTTACTCCACAGATGCCATAATGACAGAAGAGTGGAAACAAGCTAATTACGAGCTACGACACGTAATAACACGTTACGCCACCCATGGATTTCACTATAGATTTTGCAAAACCAAGAATTTCCACCAACCGAATGAAGACTGTGTGTGTGACCTGTGCAACGATCATTGTGAAAGGTACCACGCACAAAACTCCAAAATTAGGACAACCTCAATAATAAGACTGGCATTAGCATAATTGATCATTTATGTACAAAATATGTATTTGCACATTGTGCGCTTTTCTTTTAATAATAATATGTATGAAATAAGGTGCGTAAGTGTAGGATCGTTCAGTTTCCAGAATTCAGCAATGATCCCATCTTTTCCTGGTGCTTTGTTATTTTTGAGCTTTTGGATGATCTCCTGAATTTCTTCTAGGTCAGGGGGTCGTGAGTCCGGATGTGTGGAAACCGGAGGGGTGAAGGCAAGTTTTTCTTGGGATGGTTCGCAGTTAAGAAGGGAGTTGAAGTATTGGGCTAATATTTTACAGTTTTCTTTCGCGTTAGTTTCCAACGTGCCATCGGGTTTTTTGAAGCACATGCTGGGTGCCTGATATCCCTTTAAGTTTTCTCTAAACGTCTTGTAGAAGTTTCTAGTATTATGTTGGGTGAAATCCTGCTGGATTTCATGGAGTCTGTTGTTGTCATGTCCTCGTTTTTCTTTCCTAATTGTTTTGGAGGCATATTTTTGGGTTTTAAGAAAGTTCTCCCAGTTTACCTCAGTTTTGTGACTGTTAAACTTTTTCCACGCTGTCATTCGGTTGACAACTGCCCGATCGCAAATTGCATTCCACCAACGATGTTTTCTTGTGCGAGGAAGTTGTCCTAGTATCATGACTTCCTGAATTTCCTTTGTTATTTTCTGCCAGTCTCTTGATGTCTCCTGATAAATTTGCGTTATGATTTCTTCTTTGTGGAGTTTCAAGTACTCTGGATCTGGTTTGATATTTTTGGGTGGGCCTTTTTGCTTTCTATTGGGTTGGAATTTTGTCTTAATTTGGAGAAGATGATGGTCTGATTCAAAGGCACCTTTGCGAGCTCGGACTTTAAAATTTCTTTTGTGTTCTTCTTGGAAATTGCGATATTATTATTATTATTATTATTATTATTATTATTATTATTATTATTATTATTCTATATTTTGTATTGAATATATCTGGTCGTTTTCGACAACACAATCTTATTACCGGCCGCCACTGAATTGTAAGATTATTTTCTTGCACTATCGTTACCCTAACCAAATTACCCTGCTTCGCCGTGTCAACAGCCCCCACCACCCATAGTGCCTGTCTGCGTGTTACATGATGCCTAGGTTATAATTTAGGCCTGTCTCCATGTCTTGGTAAATGCAGTAGCCTATTTGTCGTCAGGCGTGTCTTAAGGCCTGAACTGAGCGATGTAACTGCTGCCAGTTGTGTTCGGCGTAGGCTATAGGTGTTTGTGTTGTCCTTATATGATAAAATGTTTCTGTACTGTGCCCGTTTAGACCGGAGTCCGCACGACCACATATGCATTTTACCAATAATCAGTCAGCACGAGAGTTAAAATATCCCGGGGCGCCAGATGGGTTAAAGCAAATCGCAAAAACGACATCAAATGAAAAAAATGCTTTACTGATTTTAGGCTCAATGCAACAATAAGGATAGAAGGAGATTCAACTGGGCATAACACATCATGTAAAATTATCTCATTTTATTTTGAATTTAAAATTGACTGCAAAAATGCTCAAAGTAGCATCACTCACGTGTGGCGACCCACATCCTATTTACACAATGTACAGAAATTTTCCAACACATTGGACAATTATTTTTGGAAACACAAGTCTGATTATTAGTCCTGTAGACTGTGTTCCAAAATTATATCGATTATTCATGATTAAATCCAGTTCAAATTTAATTGTCTTTACTGGAAATACTGTAGTTCACTGTTTGAATTTTTACATAATATTAACACTCGTAGAATAAATGTTCATAGAATTTTTAACTTTCACTTATTTTTCCAGTTTCAAAAAAATATTGTCAAAAATATTATTATTTCTGAATCAACACAAATTATGTACACATATTAATAACATCTGAAAAGTATTTGACCTTGAGCATAGCATCGAAGAACTGTGCGAAGCACAACAAAATTAATTGTTCTTCTGACATTAAACGTTTCGAGAAGTGACTCGATTATGAACTTCCAGTTCCTAACAAAATATATGATTTCTGAATCATCAACTTGATCAATAAATTGTTGGACCATTCAACTATTTGACTTTCCACTTGGAATCATTATTAAGGAAAATATATTTATATTTATGGCCATTTTAATAACTTTCACAACTTGCAATTCTTCGACAGAATGCGGAAATAAGAATTGTAGCTTCATAATAAATGCATTTAGTTCATGGCACTAGGATTGAAAACATCCTTCAAATTATTCATGGTTATAGAATTATTTTTAATTGGCAGTGGCCCATTCTATTATTTTTATAAGAACACAATATTCCAACAACAACGGCAAAGGTCTTCCTCTGAAGAAGAATAAAATACTATCATGACAAATCCGGGTTCTAGCAAAATCAAAGTCTTAATGGAATCCGTAAACAAGGTTGAAATAAGAACTGATGGTTTCTAAGAAATAACCTTCGGGTCATTCATACGACGCAATGTGTAGTTCCAATACTCCTTCTATAAACCTGAGCCATCGAACCTGCTATTTGATTGATGCTCCAATAAAAACCTCCTCATTCCTGCGACTTAAACATGCGCACCTGGGAATGGCATTTCAACTACTCCACACACATAAATTTTCTTCCCAAAATTTATACAATAAATCAAGCCTCTGCTTGTTATCAACACTGGAAGATTTATAAACTGCAAGTTTATTTTATTTTACCATTCAGTTCAACCCGTGAAGTTACCATACTTATGATACTCTTTATTTCACTTTCGTATGTGTATCTACGTCATGATTTTATATAAATACAAAAATATCCTATTTGATACAATTATCAATTGCTTCCCGTTTCATGCCTCTCCGTGTTATCTGAAAAATATACTTTGCTCATTGCAAATATTAACTGTTCAACCAGAACTGAAATGTTGGTTGAATGCGGGCTTGCGCTAACCACTCTCCTTCGGAAAATCACCTGTTCCAAACTAGAAATGATTAAACTACTTCATAAGCTCTCTCTCAATAAATGTGATTATTAGAAAATATCAGATCCAAGAATTATTTAGAAAAGTTATGAAAATCATTATTATTATTATTAGTGGATTATTATTATTATTATTAGTTATATTATTTTAAATATATTTAATTATTATTTCATTATGTGAGAATCCACATGTTCGAATCTCCGAATATGGATAAAATATCCATTCCTCAACAAACAAGAAGTTCCGTGAAGAACTATACAGCCTACTTTTCATGCCAATGATTATTCTACAGAATATGAACCTATCTAGAACAATGACGAAATTAAGTTGCTAATATCGAAATTTCCAATTAGTTCGAAATATTGTATACCTGGCATAATTTATCCTAATAGAGCACTACAGTTGGCAGCCCTGATGACTGAATATATTCTTAGTTCCGTCTCTTAAGGTACAAAATACAAAATTTGGTTGAAGTCCAATGAATAGCATGGACGTTACATGCAGTTAAACATTGGATCTAACAGCGCGCGTAAAATCATGTTGGCAACAATGTCATGCATGTATTGGTCAGAAATAATCTGAAATAATATGATCTATTGTTGTGCCAATTTTGAATGAAATCCATTAGTTAGTATAGAAGTTACATGCATTTTAAAATTGGACCTATCAGCAGGCTTAGAATCATGTTGGCAGCACTGACGTATATTAGTTACTCAAAATTCGTCTAGAATGCCAGGTACTATACGTGTGCAAAGTTTAGAGCTGTTGGCTTGCATACTTTCTGATATATTGATATTAGGGTAACAAAAATAGGGACAGCACATATTAACAGTTGGCAGCACTGGTTGCTCCTTAGAATACGCATAGTCATATCTGTTATGGTACACATAGCACATACGAAATTTGGTTGAAATCCAAATGATAGTATGGAAGTTACATGTATTTAAAGTTGGACCTGTCAGCAGGTTTAGAATCATGTTGGTAGCACTGACGTATATAAGTTACTCCAAATTAATATAGAATGTCAGGGACTATACGTGTGCATAGTTTAAAGCTGTCGGCTTGCATACTTTCTGATATATTGGTATTTGGATAAAATAAATTAGGAGCATTTATTAACAGTTGGCAGCCTTGGTAGGTCTGAAGAATACGCTCAGTCATATCTGGTTATGTACACATACAACATACGAAATTTGGTTGAATTCCAATTGATAGTATAGAAGTTATATGCATTTAAAAATTGGACCTATCAGGAGGCTTATAATCATTTTGGCAACACTGCCATGTTTAGCCTCCTGGAAATTAAACTGAAATATTATGATCTGTACGTGTGCCAATTTTGAAATAGCTCCCATTCATACTTTCCAAGATATCCAACATGGAGCTCAAATTTCAATTGCGATTTTTTAGCAGTTGGTAGCACTGACATAATTTTCAAATATGGCCGTGAGATATTCAGGTATAGATCTTTACTCCTACCAAATTTTGTTTCGATTGCTGCAGCCGTTTAGGAGTTGATAGGGGGGGACACACACACAGCCAGACAGACAGACAGACAGAAGGACAGACAGACAGACAGACAGACGGACAGACAGACAGACAGACAGACAGACAGACACACATTTGCCCGATCTCATAAGTCTACTTTTTCCTCATTTTTGCAAAATGTGAAAAGTAGGCTAAAAATAATTTAACTTTTACAGTTACATCGACGGTTTTCCGTGACTTCCCAAAAATATGAAATATTCAAATAAATCCTCGTTATGCTCGGTCATCGATCCTAAACTGTTCTGAGTGTTGAAAATACTCAGAATAACTCTAATATGACTTGCGTAAATCATTGCAAGATTTAAATACGAAGAAAAATAAAATGTGTTGGTCATCTGCAGAAAATGAGTTTGTTCCAATTAGCTAGGCATAGTATAAAGTCAAAAGTGGCTTACATTTCTCGTTGGTCTTGAAGCGTAGTGAACCTGGTCTGTACCAGATTTATCCAGAAACATGCCCTGTCGGACACGCACGTCTAATCCTTGTGTCGGCCGCCATTATATACCCACAATCTGTCTAACAAAACATAGTGGTAATATCTCTTGACGTTTGAAGTAACTGTTGATCCATTTTAATATTGGCTCCTGTCAATACCATAGCCGTTCGCTTAAATGGGGTCAGATCTAAATGATCTATTCTCAAATATGTCAGTTGTAACATAACTCACGGTAATCCTTTCAGTACAAGAAAACACTGACAGTCTAAACCAATCAACGGCTGTTCCGAAGATCGTTCCCTGGGCATGGCTTCACACCATCTATCATGCGCGAAGCAACATATAGTTTCCCTTTGTCGGCTAATAAACAACACCGTGATAGACTGGCCTTCAATATACTGGAAGATCGGAGTGGTTATTAAGTTACAAATATGAAACTGACTGAATTGGACTCAAATATCCAAGTATTAAATTATTACTGGACTGTGACAAAGTACTATTCTAGACAAAGTCTAGCATATGTCCATATAGAAATAAAATATTTCACCAGTGTCCGTAGAAAAAAAACTCAATCACCTTAGTGATTCTCTCTGTCGTAAACTTACTAAGTTCCACATGTATCGCAGCACTTTTGTGACTATCACAATTTTGAAAATAACTTCTGCGTAGATCCGGCAACCATGTGCCTTGGCTCAGCGTGGCAGCACCTTGCTAGGCAAGTGCTTGTTTCGAAGTGAGCTGAAGTTGCTTGAGCCGGCCGGCTTTTATTCAAAACGGTCAGGGTCACGCTGAATCAACTGAAATCTGGAAATCCTCATATATCTGGTATCCCTGGTCCGATTTACTTGATACTAAGTGCATTCTCTTTCATTTGGCCGTGCCAGTAATCTGATCCAAGTCTCAAGTCTCTACTCCATGGCTAACTATTTAATCAATAAATAGTCTCGACCTCTGCTACTACTTGCTACGTCACTTGACATGCTCTTAGCTGCTTAAAATTTCCAATTGCTTCTAGAAGCAATGGAGCGCGATATTCAAATATCTCAACTTTCAAAAGCGGCTGTAGCCTTTCCCTTGATATCTAGGTGTCTGAATCTTGGAATACACATTCCTAGAGTTGGGCACATCCACCCCACACCTAGCAAAAAAAAAAATTTTTTTTTTATTTTTCCTATCTACACATCAAATCATCTGGTTCCTGAATAATAAATCTTCAAATTCGCTGCATTATAAGTTCCCACGATGTTACCAGTTCGTGTATTGGCGATTTCATAGCTTCCATTGTTGTTTACTTCCACAATACGATAGGGTCCAGCGTAAAGGCTTGCAAACTTCGAGTACACTCGATTTTGCACGTCAGAGGGTGTAGGTCTTTTCACTAAAACAAGAGTTCCTACGCGCAAGGGTCTGCGAAAACGCTTTCCTCTCACTCTGCGCTCTCATTTCTCAGCTTGGCTCCTCAACTTGTCTAAAGCTAGAGTTTCCCTCATCTGACGACTTGGTTCAATCTCAGGTGGAATTGAGATGATTCGATCCCATAATCTTGTTGGTTTAATTCCATGATGAATCAACATGGGAATCTGTCCAGTACTCTCATGAATTGTAGAGTTGATGGATTCGGATGCTAAAGAGAGAACATCCATTCATTTCCAATGCTCATTTGGACAATAGAGGCGGCAAAATTTTGCTATTTCAGCCATCACGCGTTCTGCTGGATTTCTTTCAGGATGTCTGATAGAACAAAACAATTGTCTAATCCCAAGATCATTCATGACGGTTCTGAATTCTAAAGACGTAAATTGGGGTCCACGATCTGATAAAAGGAATTCCGGTTTGCCTGCTTCCGGAATTACATTGTCTCTAATTCTCTTCGCAGAATATTTTGCGTTTGCCTTCTGAATTGGGTGTAACATAGTGTATTTGCTGAAAACATCCATGGTCACCAGAATATATCGGTTACCTCTTTTAGACTTTGGGAGAGGAACATATAGATCAGTCGCGAAGATTTCACAAGGCTTAGAAGGAATAATAGGCCTTGGCAATTCTCTCAGTAATCTGGAATTATGTTTACTCCTTTGGCATAAGTCGCATTCTCGAATAGTGTTCCTGACAGTTTGTCGCATTCGCTCCCACGAAAATTTCTCTTGAATCATGTTGACCGTCTTATCTACTCCAGCATGACTTGCGATTCGATGTGCCATCCAGATAATGGGTTTTTGCATTCGTGGAGGTATCACTACTCTCAGCTTCGTATGGTCGGGATCTGCAAACTTGTAGATTAAACCATCCAACATCATAAAATCTCTTGAAATTCTTTCAGTTTCCACAAAATCATCATCATTTGGATCCATGTCTCCCTGTAGAAAACGAAAAATGTTTCTAAAACGTCGGTCTCTCCTCTGGGATAAATGCAACAATCTTAACCTTCTCAAGGTATCCTCATCCTCCTGCGTCAGGTTAACTTGAAAAACCTTAGATGTAGACTCCACTGCTCTACTCAATAAATCAGCTCAAACATTCAACTTTCCAGGAGTGTGTTCAATAACTAGGTTGAATTGTTGAATAAAAAGTGACCATCTAGTTATCCTATCACTGGCAAAGTTTGTTCTCAAGATAAACTCCAATGCATGGTGATCAGTCCTCACAATTACTGAATGTCCAATTAACATTTTCTTCCACGACTCCAACGCGAAGATTACAGCAAGTGCTTCTAACTCTGTGGTGTAATAATTCCTTTCTGATGGACGAAGTTTCCTGCTAATGAACGCCAGGTAACGTCTCTTGTGATCGTCATCTTCTTGAAGAAGAATAGCTCCAATCCCTACGGTGGATGCATCAGATTCTATGATGAAATTCTTGGTAAAGTCAGGATACTCCAATTTCATGCTGTTTACCAATAACCTCTTGGCATCTTGAAATGATTGTTCATAATCTTCATTCCATTTCCATTTGTTTCCTTTCTTTAATAATTCCTGCAATGGTGCAACCGTCTTGGTGAAGCTCGGACAATGCCCCGCAAAGAATTGGCATGTCCCGAGAAAACTGCGGACATTCTTCACTCTAGTAGGTCTAGGGAAATTTGCAATCACCTGTATCTTCGTCTCATTGGGACGGTATCCTTCACCATCCAAAATGTGGCCCAAAAATTTTATTTCCTTCCGAAAGAACTGACATTTTCGAAGGTTTACTTTAAAGTTCGCTTTTCTCAAATCTGCGAATAACATCTGAAGATGTAACAAATGTTCCTCCTTAGTCTCAGATGCAATTAGGATATCATCTATGTAACGAATTGCTATCTCTTTTACTTCAGGACTCAAATTTTGTTCCAGTGCTCTGATCAAAACAGATCCAGATGTTTTGACTCCAAATGGTAGACGGCGGAATACATACGTCTGCTGGTCAAACATAAATCCTGTAAACTTTTTGGAATCTTCACTAAGCCTAATGTGATGGTAGGACGAAGTGAGATCAATGTTAGAGAACCAGACCTTGCCTTGGAATTTCCTTAACAGTTCCCTAATGATTGGTGGTCTGTCATACTCAGGCAGTAATCTTGAATTCAAATTTCGCGCGTCTAAACATAGTCTCAGACTTCCATCTTGCTTAGACACTACTGCTAATGGATTGACATAAGATGTAGTGTACTTTTCAATCACATTGTTGCTTTCCATCTCCTTGATAAGCACTTTCACCCTCTCTCGATGCTTTTCCGCTACCGGATACAACTTAGCATGGAAAGGTACATCATCATTTACACGAATACGATATTCAAAATCTTTAATTTCACCAGGTTTAATATCAAAAATATCGTGATACTCTTCCAAAATTTTTCCTAGCTCTGGGGACTCCTTCTCAGTGTAGACTTCTCTTCCTTCAGCTTCATGAAAAATCAGAGACCATTGAGCATCTCCCTCGATGTCTTCCTCTTCTTTTCCCTCGAAGTTTATCTCTTCGGTATTCTTGAATCTGATCGTCTCTGTCTTCATGTCTATCACTGCTTGATATTTCTGAATGAAATCCGCTCCCAATATCATGTCAAAAGCCATGTCCTTCATTACTACAAACACATGTCGGAAATCATGTCCTCCTATAGTAATACATAAGTATAATTGTGTTTTACACAGATATATTTTGTTGGGTATTATTCCTTGGATTTTAATTCCTGATACTGGAATCTCCTCTAAATTCTCTTTGAGCTTCCACAGAATATAAAGCTTCTCGCTCACAAGACAAAGCATAGCCCCAGTATCAATCAAAGTATCGACAGGCATACCGAATACTTCGCATGATATGATTGGCATTCTAATTCTTGTACCCATTTCTTTCCGTTCGTCATTATGTTGAATTAAGTCATCATCCTCTGCTTGCCATTTAATAATTCTCGAAGTGAAAGTGTTCAAAATTCTATCTTCTACTGTGAATTCGAAGTTTTTTTTTCTTTACCAATCCCCCGGGATTGTAGTGTTCCCGATGGACCTGGTTCATTGGGCCTCTGTTCCAAGAACTGTAAGTTATCTTGGTGTCTTTCTTCCAAGTTCTTCCTCGTCTCCTTATTGAACTCTTCATTGGACTGACGAGTATTCACATTCCCTCTGTTATTATAGTTGTTTCTACCATAGTACCTTTTTTCCTGGTACCTTCCTTGATTATCCCTTGGTCTTCTCCATCGAGTATTATATCGATATCCACCATCCGGTCTTGCATAAGGCTTGTAACTGTATCTGTTACTGTACTGATTCCATCCTCGTTTATCGGGCTCTTCCCTCGGCGTTTTCTCTTCTCGCCCCTCTTGAATCTCTCGAGGTGTTTGAGAATAACTGGCGGCCATAACAGCGTACACAGCGTTGTTATTCTTTCCTCCCTTCTGATGGAAGAATTGAGCGTTCGTATGATCAAGTTTCTGCAATACCTCGTCAAATTGCTCCATATTATAGATGTCAGCAGCGATCAAAGTTCTTTGGACGTCTGCTGGAAACTGACGTATTAATGCAGTAATTAATTCATTATCTGGCATCGGCGGATCTAAATGTTGTAGTTTAGAAAGCTGTCCAGAAAAGTACGTAGAGTATCGAGTAGGTTGTGACGTCGAGAATCTCTTTGAATATAATTCTGCTCTGACTTGCTGTTGGGTTTCCGGGGACCAAAACTTTTTTAATAGCCCACGGGAAAACTCCTCAAAATTGGTAAGAGTGGACCTAAAAGCTCTAAACCAAAGAAGTGCAGGACCTTCCAAAAATTTCCCTATCACTCGGATCTGTCTTTCCTTAGGGATTTTGGAATCTTTTAGGTAATCACCTGCTTCTCTCAAAAATTCTACGGGTGTCACAGAATCTCGCCCTGAAAATTTAGAAGGCTTATCCTCTACATTCTTGAATACAGTTATGGGGTTGGATTGAAATACTGTCCTGACCTCATCCTGTCTTTGACTATCAGTTTCTCTAGCTGCTCCTAGATTTATCTGTATCTGTTCTTTTCCCCTCATACTTGACATTTTCAACAGATGGTCAGACTGTTTCTCGTCCTTGATTTGGGTATTCATAGCCTCAAGTTCCTTATGGTTTTCTTCTGCCATTTTTTTTAATTGCTTCGGTTTCCCTACAGTTCTCCTTGACATCAGTGGATATCTGGTTCATAACAGCCTCGTGACTTTTCAACGACCCTGTCATATCTGATATGTCCTTCTGAGTTGCTTGGATATCTTTGGAAATTACTTGAATATGGGATGATAAAGATTCCCCAATTTCCTTGACTCCCTCTTGGTTCTCCAGCTTGAGTGTGTCTTTAATTTCATCGATAACTGTGGTTTTAATTTCAGTTTGTAATTCATTAATCACACCTTCCCTTATTTCTCCCATTACGAGTTCTTTGAATTGTTCTGTCAACCGTTGAACAACTAGAATTCCCATCTCATTACTCTCTTTCTTCACTCTGACTTCTAGATTGATCATGTCTTCACCAACTTTCCTAAAACCATGTTCTATCCAATCAGCTAAGCTTTGGGATCTTAGATCGGCATCGCAAAATTTATCGTCCATTAAACTTGCGTTAGTGGCTAATGAAGTTTCGAGCTCATGTGTTTTTTCGCATAATTTATTCATTTTACTCTCAAGTGACATTTTCAAAATTTCGGAATTCTCTTTAAATTTACTTTCCATAGAATTAAATTTACTATTTAAATTTTCTTTCAAGTTACCTTTTAACCTGCTTTCTAAAGAATCAGAATTTTCTTTAAGTTTATTTTCTAAAGAATCAGAATTTTCTTTAAGTTTATCATTCAAATTTTCTTTAAGTTTATTTTCTAAAGAATCAGAATTTTCTTTAAGTTTATCGTTTAAACTTTCTTTAAGTTTATCAGAATTTTCTTTAAGTTTCCTTTCCAAAGCCTCAGTATTTTCTTTCATAATGGCAGCTACACGCAGTCCAGCTTCTTTGGAACTCTCTTCCAAACTCCTCATCATCCTCATCATCTCTTCCATAATTTTCAATTATTATTCAAAACTTAGGGGTATACATGATGGCAGACACAAGATTATAACTAGAACAAGAAATATGAATAGCTAATTGGAACACTCTAATAAAATGAGATTTGTCCTAATGTCGACGTGATGGAAAAACAAAATTCTCTACTTTTACGAATTACATTTACCACAATATCACAAGAAAAATATACAAGTTCTCAAATATCCTCCACCTGGATTCTAATAATGCGTATGTCCAGTCATCGAACGTTTACTACTGAATTTACTTGACGCCCTAATGGTTAAGCCATTAACAAAAATAATCAAACCCATTCTAATTATTAACCCAGTTAAATTTTTAATTTTCCCCACTAATTGGGTTTCCTACTAATTTATTCATCCAAACCAGACATCTCTCAACTCCAAAAATATCTATATAAAATTATCACAATTTAAATCGGCATGCGATTGACCATGTCTAACTCGATCCCCACGTTCGAAGCCATTTCTCTCTCTATCTTATTTAATGTGCCCGTTTAGACCGGAGTCCGCACGACCACATAAGCATTTTACCAATAATCAGTCAGCACGAGAGTTAAAATATCCCGGGGCGCCAGATGGGTTAAAGCAAATCGCAAAAACGACATCAAATGAAAAAAATGCTTTACTGATTTTTGGCTCAATGCAACAATAAGGATAGAAGGAGATTCAACTTGGCATAACACATCATGTAAAATTATCTCATTTTATTTTGAATTTAAAATTGACTGCAAAAATGCTCAAAGTAGCATCACTCAAGTGTGGCGACCCACATCCTATTTACACAATGTACAGAAATTTTCCAACACATTGGACAATTATTTTTGGAAACACAAGTCTGATTATTAGTCCTGTAGACTGTGTTCCAAAATTATATCGATTATTCATGATTAAATCCAGTTCAAATTTAATTGTCTTTACTGGAAATACTGTAGTTCACTGTTTGAATTTTTACAGAATATTAACACTCGTAGAATAAATGTTCATAGAATTTTTAGCCTATTTTCAATTTTGAAAAAAATAGGCTTATGAGATCACCTTTTGTCCGTGTGTGTGTGTGCGTGTGTGTGTGTGTGTGTGTGTGATTCGTGTGTGTGTCCCCCCTAATAAAATCTAAACGGCTGGAGCGATTTCAATGAAACTCAGTATGTTCATAGCACTATTCCGGGCGACCTCGACCGTGCCCTTCAAATTTTGTTACGACTCACCAATCCAACATGGCGGCTGTGCGAAATATTTCACCAGCATTCAATATCTCCGAAACGATTACCGATATTACCCTGACATCATGTATGGTGATAAAGGGAACTACTATAAGTTCACTTATGTGATCTTTGAAAACCTGGTAACTACAAAACCAACATGGCGGCCAAGCGAAGTTGCGACTTTTAAATAGACGTTTCTCGCGATTTATTCAACCAAACGCAATGAAACTTGGTACAGTATATGTTTATATACATTGTAATGCACCGACAACTAACTTCGTTCATTTGTTTACATAACCACAAGATGGCGGATGTGCGAAATATTTCACCGGCATTCTGTATCTCTGAAACTATTAGCGGTATCTCCCTGAAATTTTGTACGGAGATAAAGGGCACTACTGAAAGTCCATTTATATGACTTTAAAAAACCGGTTATATACAAAACAAACATGGCGGCCAAGCGAATTAGAAAATTTGAAATAAACCTTTCTCGCGATTTAATGCTCCAAACGCACTGAAATCTGGTACAGGAAATATTTATACACATTGTAATGCACTGGTATCTAATTTAGTTCAATTGTTTACATAACTTCAAGATGGCGGCTGTGTGAATTTTAAAATTAAGTTTTTATTTCTTGTGATGTAGTCATGCGATCGAAGTGAAAGTTTGAATAATGAACCTACCCAATAATTATCCTATAATGGTACATGACTCTATGGCCTATACATTTAACAATCCAACATGGCGACCATCCGAAATATTTAGACGGCTCTCAATATCTACGAAGTTATTTTAGTAATCAAACTGAATTTTTTTTTGTTCATAGGGGCTATGAACTCAAGTTCACTTATAGGACTTTAAATAACCTGGTGATCACAAATCCAACATGGCGGCGACGCGAAGTATAAATAATCACATGGACGTTTATCGCAATTTAACCATCCGAGAGCAGTGAAACTTGGTACAGTAAATCCTTATACGAATGGTAATCCACTAGCATCTAATTTATTTCAATTGTTTCCATAACCTAAAGATGGCAGCTGTGCGAAATTTTAAAATCTCCTTGTAACTTCTAGTGTCCTAATTATGCGATTGAAGTTTGAATACTACACGTACACAATAATCTGCATGTAACAGTACATAACTCTAGGACCTACATATATAAAATCCAACATGGCGACCATCCGAATTATTTAGTCGGTTCTCAATATCTACGAATCTATTACAGCAATCAAACTGAAATTGTGTATGTTGATAGTTGCAATAAGTGGGATATATGAAAATAGGCTGTATAGTTCTTCACGGAACTACTTGTTAACTTTCACTTATTTTTCCAGTTTCAAAAAAAATATTGTCAAAAATATTATTATTTCTGAATCAACACAAATTATGTACACATATTAATAACATCTGAAAAGTATTTGACCTTGAGCATAGCATCGAAGAACTGTGCGAAGCACAACAAAATTAATTGTTCTTCTGACATTAAACGTTTCGAGAAGTGACTCGATTATGAACTTCAAGTTCCTAACAAAATATATGATTTCTGAATCATCAACTTGATCAATAAATTGTTGGACCATTCAACTATTTGACTTTCCACATGGAATCATTATTAAGGAAAATATATTTATATTTATGGCCATTTTAATAACTTTCACAACTTGCAATTCTTCGACAGAATGCGGAAATAAGATTTGTAGCTTCATAATAAATGCATTTAGTTCATGGCACTAGGATTGAAAACATCCTTCAAATTATTCGTGGTTATAGAATTATTTTTAATTGGCAGTGGCCCATTCTATTATTTTTATAAGAACACAATATTCCAACAACAACGGCAAAGGTCTTCCTCTGAAGAAGAATAAAATACTATCATGACAAATCCGGGTTCTAGCAAAATCAAAGTCCTAATGGAATCCGTAAACAAGGTTGAAATAAGAACTGATGGTTTCTAAGAAATAACCTTCGGGTCATTCATACGACGCAATGTGTAGTTCCAATACTCCTTCTATAAACCTGAGCCATCGAACCTGCTATTTGATTGATGCTCCAATAAAAACCTCCTCATTCCTGCGACTTAAACATGCGCACCTGGGAATGGCATTTCAACTACTCCACACACATAAATTTTCTTCCCAAAATGTATACAATAAATCAAGCCTCTGCTTGTTATCAACACTGGAAGATTTATAAACTGACAAGTTTATTTTATTTTACCATTCAGTTCAACCCGTGAAGTTACCATACTTATGATACTCTTTATTTCACTTTCGTATGTGTATCTACGTCATGATTTTATATAAATACAAAAATATCCTATTTGATACAATTATCAATTGCTTCCCGTTTCATGCCTCTCCGTGTTATCTGAAAAATATACTTTGCTCATTGCAAATATTAACTGTTCAACCAGAACTGAAATGTTGGTTGAATGCGGGCTTGCGCTAACCACTCTCCTTCGGAAAATCACCTGTTCCAAACTAGAAATGATTAAACTACTTCATAAGCTCTCTCTCAATAAATGTGATTATTAGAAAATATCAGATCCAAGAATTATTTAGATAAGTTATGAAAATCATTATTATTATTATTATTAGTGGATTATTATTATTATTATTATTATTATTAGTTATATTATTTTAAATATATTTAATTATTATTTCATTATGTGAGAATCCACATGTTCGAATCTTCGAATATGGATAAAATATCCATTCCTCAACAAAAAATAATTTAACTTTTACAGTTACATCGACGGTTTTCCGTGACTTCCCAAAAATATGAAATATTCAAATAAATCCTCGTTATGCTCGGTCATCGATCCTAAACTGTTCTGAGTGTTTAAAATACTCAGAATAACTCTAATATGTCTTGCGTAAATCATTGCAAGATTTAAATACGAAGAAAAATAAAATGTGTTGGTCATCTGCAGAAAATGAGTTTGTTCCAATTAGCTAGGCATAGTATAAAGTCAAAAGTGGCTTACATTTCTCGTTGGTCTTGAAGCGTAGTGAACCTGGTCTGTACCAGATTTATCCAGAAACATGCCCTGTCGGACACGCACGTCTAATCCTTGTATCGGCCGCCATTATATACCCACAATCTGTCTAACAAGACATAGTGGTAATATCTCTTGACGTTTGAAGTAACTGTTGATCCATTTTAATATTGGCTCCTGTCAATACCATAGCCGTTCGCTTAAATGGGGTCAGATCTAAATGATCTATTCTCAAATATGTCAGTTGTAACATAACTCACGGTAATCCTTTCAGTACAAGAAAACACTGACAGTCTAAACCAATCAACGGCTGTTCTGAAGATCGTTCCCTGGGCATGGCTTCACACCATCTATCATGCGCGAAGCAACATATAGTTTCCCTTTGTCGGCTAATAAACAACACCGTGATTGACTGGCCTTCAATATACTGAACGATCGGAGTGATTATTAAGTTACAAATATGAAACTGACTGAATTGGACTCAAATATCCAAGTATTAAATTATTACTGGACTGTGACAAAGTACTATTCTAGATAAAGTCTAGCATATGTCCATATAGAAATACAATATTTCACCAGTGTACGTAGAAAAAAACTCAATCACCTTAGTGATTCTCTCTGTCGTAAACTTACTAAGTTCCACATGTATCGCAGCACTTTTGTGACTATCACAATTTTGAAAATAACTTCTGCGTAGATCCGGCAACCATGTGCCTTGGCTCAGCGTGGCAGCACCTTGCTAGGCAAGTGCTTGTTTCGAAGTGAGCTGAAGTTGCTTGAGCCGGCCGGCTTTTATTCAAAACGGTCAGGGTCACGCTGAATCAGCTGAAATCTGGAAATCCTCATATCTCTGGTATCCCTGGTCCGATTTACTTGATACTAAGTGCATTCTCTTTCATTTGGCCATGCCAGTAATCTGATCCAAGTCTCAAGTCTCTACTCCATGGCTAACTATTTAATCAATAAATAGTCTCGACCTCTGCTACTACTTGCTACGTCACTTGACATGCTCTTAGCTGCATAAAATTTTTCAATTGCTTCTAGAAGCAATGGAGCGTGATATTCAAATATCTCAACTTTCAAAAGTGGTTGTAGCCTTTCCCTTGATATCTAGGTGTCTGAATCTTGGAATACACATTCCTAGAGTTGGGCACAGTACGGACTGTATTACTTTAAGTTACCCGTAAAACCAGGTAGTTCCGTGGTGAACTAAGAAACCTAATTTTCTTAAATGTTAAGATTCATTCCTTGTTCCTCTAATTAGACAAACTAACTTTACCAAGGGAATTATGTGCTGGTTGAACTGGCATTATAAGATTAGGTCCGACATATCTTCCCATGGAACCCGTGGGCGGTGAATCTTGTATACAGATGGCGAAGATCGTAGTTCGGTCCCTTCCAAAATTCTGTGTTCACGCTTCTGTGTCCATTATTTGTCTCTGGACTTCGTTGGCTTTGTTCTGTCTCTCCTCTATAATGGTTGTGTATGCTTGCATTTCAGGTAATCCGAAGCATAGTTTTATGTCTTCAATGAAGAATGACTCCGTTGCTATTATATACGCGTAGCTGTTCCTTTTGCTGTAAACTTAGAGATTCAGAGGGCTTGTTTTAGGAATCAGGCTTCAATGCTCTCTACCTCTAATTTTCTGAGGTTGTTCGCCATCAGGTAGGGCCATCGCAGCTCTCAGGGATGACCTTTGGAGTTTCGGGATGTCATATATTGCTTTCGTTGTAGCCGTCACTCTCTCTTGTATAAATGCAAGGAGAAGGTCGTCCCAGTTGCTTGTAGCGTAACACAAATCGTTTAGTCCAAGTCATTATTTTCTAAGACGTTGTACGTTTGACCTGGGTGGGCACGTTTGGCTCTGTGGTTAGAGCTTTGGTCTTTCACCTAGCCGGCCGGGGTTCAAAACCTATCAAAGTTGTATTTTTTGCTTGATTTTTTAAGTTTTAAGTTTTTAGTGCTGATACGTTATAAATTTGAGCGTTATTTTGTGCATTTTGCAATGGAAAATATATATTTAATTAAAACAAAGTTCTCGACCGGATCTCAACGAATGACATCTACTAGCAACAAACAAAAAAAGTTTGGTGCTTTTCAGTCGGTTAACACGAATGTACCCAAATGAGTTGGGTTATACCCTAATCCTGAAAAAATTGCATAAGATTATATTTATTGAAAGAAAATCCACAGCCTGCTTCCAGTCTCCGACCGGGTCAGGAATGGAATGAATGAAGCCCCTATCTAGCGGCGAGGATATGAACTGTGCCGGCTCCCGAGGCCTGACGCACTCCTCTGGGGCAATGATTAAATGAATGACAGATGAAATGAAATGATAGTGGAGAGTGTTGCTGGAATGAAATTTTGACAGGGAAAACCGGAGTACCCGGAGAAAAACCTGTCTGCCTCCGTTTTGTCCAGCACAGATCTCACATGGAGTGACCGGGATTTGAACCACGGACCCAGCGGTGAGAGGCCGGCGTGCTGCCGCCTAAGCCACGGAGGCTTCGCATGATTATATTTATTAATATTTATTAATTTATTATTCTCATGTAATTGTTTTCAGGATTAGGGTACATTCGTGTTGACCGACTGAAAAGCACCAAACTTTTGTTTACGAAGGCAATACTGAAAAAAGGCTTCAAATCCCATAATGTACTAGCAACCAGTGTGCACTGCGTTTGCTAACCACGGCCTACTAGATGCGAGCTGCGCTCTATACTGGCCTTGACATTCCCAGTTAGTAAGTCCATGCATACGGTGTAATTGAAAAATTTCCTCTTGTTGCCGCTAGAGCACACTCGTCCCCAATGATAGGCGCGATTAAAAATTAGCTGTGCAGTAGGTTTATTAAATGTGTTTCTCCCAGTGATACGTTTATACCAACGAAGATTTGTTTCAGTTTCAATTCTTGTAAGTAGTCAGCCCCATGATGTTTGGGTAGCGCGCCTGCCTCTCACCCGGAGGCCCCGGGTTCGATCCCCGGCTCCGTCAGGGATTTTAATACTGACGTGAGGGTTGGAACGGGGTGCACTCAGCCTCGTGAGGACAATTGAGTAGCTGTCTGACAGTGAGACAGCGCCCCGATCACGAATACCAAGATTAACGGCCGAAGGGACCCGACGCGCTGATCACGCGTCACCCCAATATCTGCAGGCCAAATGGCTGGGCAGCAGTCGCTTGGTCGGCCTTAGCCCGTCATGGGCTGTATAGTGCCAGGAGTTGACTAGTCGGTGTTAATATACTGAATTCCTAAGTTGTTTAGAGTGTTCGGTGATGAAATTGTAAAATTCTGGGGTAAATTATAAATTATGGTTTGAACGTCACTGCTCAAAACCAGCATGTCGTACTGTTGTGTGCCATTTTGAATTACGAATAGGAAGAACATAGCAGGTGATAAGGACAGAGAGTTATAACTATACCCATACATTTAGGAGAAAGTAGGCTATATGTTCTTTCCCGAACATCTTGTTCTTCATTTGGCTAAAATTTGATATTGGGTTTCAAATGCAAGATATGGTTACAACTGTGATATTAAGACAAAAAAATCCTGTGAGGTGAGGTTACAGCTATGAGGTTTGGTGCAATTGTTCTTGTTGTTGTTTTTATTTCGGGCTTGAACATTGTGGTCATTTTAGCCCCCATGTACTTGCGTGCGTTTAGAATTTGTATAGAAACTTGTGGTATCCTGATGTCTGTGTTAGTGTGCGTATTTGCAATTGAGGCAAGGATTCTGATAGATGCGGCCGAGGATTTAAGTAGGGAGCCATCCAGGTATTTGCCTGGAGTAGAAATGGTAAACCTCGGAAGACAAATTCAAGGAAGACTGAACCAGGAATCGAAACTACCTCTTCACAGTTTTACCTCACCAGGCTGAGCGTACACCGTTCTTGGCCTCAGATCAGAATAAAATTTCTTGGCAGAGCCGGGAATCAAACCAGCACCTCCTGGGCCACAGCAAAGAATGCCAGCCACTACACCACGAGGTGGTCATGTATAATTGAAAGGTAAATAATAATATCGTATGGTCTCGAGTGCCGGGTGCAAGTTTTGTTATTTGACACCCATAGGGCAGCTTGGATGTCGAATTTTGTTGTTCCTTGAAGCACTATGAAAGTCAAGGAGGTTACATATCTAGGCTCCTTGACACTATAGCGTTTTCTAGTAGAGAAATGAGGAACTTTGTGTTTGCGGAAACTCCCGAGATTAATTTTGCCATTATTAACACGGCCTACTGAATTCAAATGGGTTCTTTGACATGCCAACATCGTATGACATGCTTGTCGTAATTTTTGCTGCCTTTAAAAAAAATCACTTACCACGGCCAGGAGCGAACCTGCAAGCTTGGGCTTTGTAATCCGACAAGATAACCACTCACCCACCGTGGCAAGCTAATTGGAAGGTTATGTTACATTTATGAATGAAATATTTATTGCAGCTAAAAGCCAAAGAAATACATTAAAGTTATTCACTGTACAGTTTCATTAATGGTATTTTTACTTTTTATACATATTAGCATGATATCGGGGCCAATGTTACTCGTACAGTTCGTATATACATTCCTCATTTGGGTAATGAAATCTTTTGGTGATGCATAACTTGTAGTGGAAGCCATGCACAGCAAATCACGTGATGGCGTGCCTCAGTTTATGATTGGCCTGTTTCCAGTCCTCTGTTAGTATTGCGTCTGTTGCACAGAACTCATTCAAGATGTCGTTCCTTTTCTCAATTAAAATTGTATGTGTTTTCTCATATGCCTTTGTATTCGGTAAGTGCAGTTTTAATGCCGGCCCCGTGGTGATGGGGTAGAGCGCCTGCCTCTCACCTGGAGGCCCCGCGTTCGATTCCCGGATCCGTCAGGGATTTTAGAAACTGATGTGAGGCGACTTCGGTGGCGTAGTCGGTAGCATGCTGAGCTTCGATACCCAAGATAGTGGGTTCAAACCCGGCCGAAGCCGTCGGATTTTTAAAGAGCGTTAAAAATCCCTCAGTATGCCTTCCTTCGGAGGGGAAGTAAAGCCGGCGGTCCCATGTCATAGATTTATGGCATGTTAAAGAACCTTCCACTAATTGCACCTGTGTGAAGCTAAATTCGATAGGTTAAGAATGTAAACAACGCTCTTAGGTTTCTATGTTCGTTGCCAAGAGCCGAATGCGGTGGTGTGTAGTAGCTAAGTTCTGAACTTGGCCTAGTAGTCGTTGACGGTGGCGCTTTGCGGCAAAAGTAGGAACTATTTGAAAAAACTAAGTTGCAGGAGCCTGCTTAAATTAAAAAACAGATAACACATACTAATGCAGTCATCACAATTAACACCGGTTATCAGACAGATTCTACACACACCCAAAGTACACGGGGCTACATGACCGCGTTGTCGCAGCCCCTAAACTTAAGAACCAACCAACGAACCAAACTGACGTGAGGGCTGGAACGGGGTACACTCACCCTCATGAGGACAATTGAGTTGCTGCCTGACAGTGAGGCAGCGCCCCAATCACGAAAACCAAGATTAACAGCCGAGGGGACCCGATGCACTGATCACGTGTTACCCAAGTATCAGCAGGCCAAATGGCTGGGCAGCGGTCGCTTGGTAGGCCTAGGCTCTTCAAGGGCTGTCGTGCGAGGGGTTATTATTATCAGTAAGTGCAGTTTTAATCTCATATCTTCTATAAAGAAGCTTTCTTTAAGCATAATGTACAGAGGTGTGCAAATTATTAGTATCAAATATAGTATTTAAACCAGTCAGAATGTTTAATTCAAAATCATTTTATTGACCAACTGATGACATCTTTTATTACCCTACTTACATCGAGACGGACCTAAAAATAATTCATCACGAATCGAAAGACAGAGCTCTTGACATAAAGGAAGCAATCTAGATACACCTAGCCAAACGAAACAATCCCAACAATCTAAATGAACACACGTTCATGGAGAGCTCACCCCTCTTCACGCTACTAAAAACACACCCTGTCGGGAAACAAGACACAATTTAGCGATACAGCCAAGCTAGATAAAAGGGGGGGGGGCATTAGGGGGTTTTATAGGTAAATATTATCTGGATTAGGTGTACGATGTACTTTTCTTCTGCAATAAACCAAGGCCCGTATTCGCGGCAGTATTTAAGGTGCCTGGACGTCCTCATAAGACCGGGCAGCGCTTAGTTTGAATGGCTTATGGTCCACGCGTGGAGAGGAATGCTCCACGGTCTTTGATAGTTGTAGACCCACCTCATTCAATAACATACATCTTATATAGGTTGGCAACATCCCACATAAACACATCGCACTGACTCCCCACAGCACATATGAACAGGGAGGAGAAAAAGGGGAAAACCAGTGTCGTTGAGATAACAGCCCATCTCAGTCGGCCACACCTGGAGTAACAGTGAACATGAAAACTGCGTGGAGCTCCAGCAAGGAAGACAACCTGATAAGTAGTAGCCAGTAATATTACAGTTTAACCATAGTTGATTTTTACAACCATATAATCACTCCAAATTACAAACTCTTGATATCGATTATATCACCATTTAGCATTTCACCAAACATCATATACACTGCATTTAGCATACACCGACAGTTGCAGTACCAATACTGCAACTAAACAAGATGTTCGGGAAAGAACATATAGCCTACTTTCTCCGAAATGTATGGGTATAGTTATAACTCTCTGTCCTTATCATCTCCTAATTTCTTCCTATTTGAAGTGCAAATTGGCACACAGGATTTGAACAGTGGCGTTCCAACCATAGTTTATAATTTACCCCAGCATTTTGCAATTTCATCAGCAAACACTCCAAACACCGACTACTTACAATAATTGAAACTTCGTTGCTCTAATAAGGCCCATCTACAATGCGCAGTCGGCAGTCCGTAGTTGGTAGTCCTCGGTCGGCAGTCGCGATCGACTCCGTGTATACTATAGGCACCATACACAACATGAAGTTGCAGTTGGTAGCTGGCAGTTGGCAGTCGAGAATTTTATCCTTGACTGCCAACTACCCGACTGCAGCAATGTAATAGCCAATCAGAGCAGATCAGAAACTGACGTCACGTTGTTGTTCTGTGTCGTGTACGAATGATATAGAACTAAGTGAAGTAACTTCGCAACCCGTTAATTTATAGGCTAATCTTAAATACACGGTATAACAAAATAATCCATCTCCAAATCATCCATATTGCAAGTTTTGAGATTATCAACAACGCCTCTGTGCACAAGGAATAAACGAATGTTACTGTCTTATTACTCCTAGCAGTCGTTAAGACTGGGTTCACTAACTGGCCGGTATAGAGCGCTGCTCGAATCTATAGTTTCTGCATAGTACAACTGAAGGCTGGAAGATGTCACACCAGTGGAGAATGTCGTTTTTTTTAATATATAATTTCCATTGCAAAGAGCACCATATAAAGCTTTATTTTATAACGTCTCAGTACTCAAGAAACAATAAATATAAAAACTAGTCGTGATATCTAGTTGTGAAATATCGAACAATATAATCCTAACAGAGCGAGTGCATTCTAGCGGCCAGATGAAGAAACTTTTCAATAAAATCTGTTACCTTTTTGTCAGCTAGATGTCTCGATTAAATCTGCTGGCGAATTATGTTTTAATTAAGTATATGTTTTGCACCGTAATATGCACAATATAACGCTTTATTTTAAAACGTCTGAGTCATTACAAAGCAACAAATATGTAAAATGTCAAGCAAAAAACATATCTCTGATGGGGTTTGAACCATAGGCATATGAATGACAGACTAACGCTTTACCACGGAGCTATTTGTGCCAACGAACATTGATCCATATAAAATGACTTAAATAGAACTTGTTAGCAAATAATGATTTATACTAAACGATTTCATCACTGAAGTATATTATTTATATATAAAGCATTTCATACAAAGTTTATTTATTTTGTTTGAGTACGCTATATTGCATGCAATACTCAAATTAGTGAAATATAAGTCAGGCACAAGATATCCGCTGCCATCTTGTCTTATTAATGAATCAGCTGAGCTTTTTAAAATCACGTCTGCACTATAGTATTACAAAATAAACTTTTAATTTCGTACGTGCCTCTTCCTTTAGAACAGTTAAAACGATTCTCGGCTCGATAATCGGAACTGGTGGGTCCCATGATATGGATTATAAAGTTTGCATAATTCGCACGGCCGCCATCCTGAAATGGTATGGCGGACGACCTTGTAGTTTGGTCACAAGACGCATACTATACGAAGGTATGTTGTTACCAAATTTGGTAGAGATTGGATGATTTGGTTAGTCGTTATTTGATTTTACGTTTTGAACGTTTGAGTGGCCGCCAATCAGTTTTAGTAAAGATGGCGGCGATATAAAACATGACACTGAGGTGTCCTTTGCTAGTGCTACCTTTGTACCAAATTTCGTTCAATTCGCATTCACCGTGTTCGAATTGATAGGGGGGGGACAGACATTCAGAGTACACACACTCACACACACACACACAGACTCACACACACACATACACACACACAGACTCACACACACACATACACACACACAGACAGACACACTTTTTTCGCCCTGTGTTGATCTCATAAGTCTACTTTCATTTTTTGCAAAAATCGAAAGTAGGCTAAAAATTGTACATATTGTAAATATTTTCAACTGTATTTACAATCATTGATTTTATAGCCTAAGTGTAATGGATCTGATGATGATCACTTGACGATCGGAACTGATCATCCTAGTGTATTTATTGATCTCATGTAATTTATTTCAGAATCAGGGCATAACTCAGCTCTTTTGGGTACATTCGTGTTGACCGACTGAAAAGCACTAAACTCTTGTTACCCTACTTAGTAACGTTTTCTCCCCTGTGGACTTAAAACTTTTCCAATTAGGAATGGGTTCTGGAAATTTTAAGAATTGCGTACTCCAAGGGATACCTGATCTGGGTGTGTTTTCTCTTGTTTCATTGACTTTGGAATGTACCCTCAAAATCTGGTGATTTCAAACCATGGTCCACGAATCTTTGAATAGTTGAAGAGTGGTTGATCAGTAAAAAGAATTTGAGTACTTCTCCTTTAATTCATACAAAACGTCTCATAAGTTAATCAAACCAAAACAAAACAAGTGGCATATTGCATTAACAAGGCCCTTCTTTTAGGTCTCTGACGGTAAGAGTCTCCCCCATATTATAGTGAGTCCATAGGTAGCTATTGGCAATATTACTGTTTGGAAAAGGAACATTCGAGTTTTGGTTGACTTGTTGGAGATTTCTCTTATTGCAGCAGTAGCTATTTCTTGCACATGAATTCTGAATGTTGTCAGGGTTGTTTGAAGGGTAACACCCAAGTATTTAAATAGTGAAACAACTTCTAATGGTTCATCATTTAGAGTCAGAACGTATTTCAGGTTTTTTCTCCCTCCTTTCCTGAAAGCCATCTTTTTGGTTCTCTGTTGATTTATTTGTAAACCATTTGTTTCTGACCTCATTTTAAGCTCTTGTAGCACTTTTTGTAATTCCTTTATATCCTCAGAGTAGTAGAGGTATAAGCGATGATGGAGGTAATATCTGTTGTCATAATATTTAATAGTACAGGACTAGTTGGATCTCCTTGAAAAACTCAATTTGTCCGTATCAATGACTTTGATATTGTGACTCCATCGTCTATTTGGAAGAAATTATGACTCAACATATCCCTCCCTATATTATTCTGCTTATGTCCCATTTCAGTTTTGTACTGAAAATAAGGTTCCATTAACACCAACCTACACATATGGGGTACCTACAGGTTCAGCATAACCATATGCGTAAGCGAAACGCACTCACTTACTCTTTAAATGCCTCACAATTAAATAAATACCTTAAAACATGTATATTTACAATGAAATAATGAAAGAATGCTACAAGGTAACCATGGCAACAGAATCTCACAGGTCCGTCTATTTCTGTAAGACGCAATGTAATTCCAATTATTACATTATTGTGAAAGTTTCCAGACGGTTATAACGTTATCACTGAACCCAATTAAGCTGTAAAATTCATCAATACATACAGTATAATGCGCTTAAGGGGATCAAGGGGCACTCTAGAATTTTTCACGCAATTTTCACGTGTGAGTGTGGTACGAAAGGTCTTTTTCACCCGACTATAAAGGGTCTCCGAAAACCACATTTAAAGGCCCTTAAATTAACAGTGTCTGTGATATTCCCAGAAAACTAACTTCGCTCTGATATACCTATGAAGGAATGACAAACTCCTAACCACTGCACCAGTAGCTGAATTGATAAAGTCTGATTATTCATACCAAGGATAAATCAGTCATAGCATTCATGATTGAGATTTTGCAAAGTGTACTCTTTACAAATGTAACGACCTAATTTGCCATGTGTAATGAAACAAGTTTCATGGAATTAGCCGACTGATTCAATAATAAAGTTTCTGTTCTGAGATGTGGGACAGTGATAATGGTAAAAACTCTTATCTGTATTTATATTCCACACCAAGTGCAATGTTGATTAGTTTCCCAACCCATTGCACAGTGTCAAGTGAACCAAAATACACATTGCATTGACAGCAACAAAAATAAAGCATACCTTTTTAAAACAAACATAGTCTCGCTGCGTGGCTCAACGGAAACGTTCTCGCCTGCTGTGACCAAGGTTGTAGGATTCAAACCTGGCTCAGTCAGCTGGCATCATTTGAGGGTGCGCAAATGCGAGGGAGCCGTGTCAGTAGATTTACTGGCATGTTAAATATCCCCGTTGGGGCTAAATTCCGACACCCCGGCGTCTCTATAAGCCATAGTGGTTACAATGGACGTAAATCCAATAACAATAGTATTATTATACAAATATACGGAAGATAAAAATTCCGCCTGACTAGATAGATCTGTAGTTTTTGTTGCTTATTCTTTACGGGCTTTGTGATATCGTTGTCATTTAGCCCCGTGTATTTGGGAGTGTTGTCGGATAACCTGTGTCACAGTGATTTCTGTGCGGGTATGTGTATTTGTAGTTGAAGAAAAATTTGAGTAGGAAGCGGCCGTGGCCTTAAGTTAGGTACAATTCCAGCATTTTTCTGGAGTAGAAATGGGGAAACCACATAAGACCACTTCCAGGATGTCTGAAGTAGAAAACGAACCCGACTCTCCTAAGTTTTGCCTCACGAAGCTGAATGTATCCCGTTCACTCAGACCAGATTAAATTATATAAATAATTCATGCTTTTGGACTAATGCCGTGTGTATTTTTAATTTAAACCATACGTTTCGGTCCCTACATCCCAGAAGGAGGGATAGACAACCTTCTCAGGGCTCCGACGTGAGAGGAACTGCTTACCTCCCTTATATTCACAACACCACTGACCGCGTTGCTAAGATTCTCCGCAAGCACAAGATAAAAACAGTCTTCGGCACTATGACGAAAATTGGTCAACGTTTAGCATTAAACAAAGATAAATTGTCCCCAATACTACAACCTGGGGTGTATGAAGTCCCATGTACTTGCGGAAAAGTCTACATTGGACAAACAAAACGGTCCATTGCAACTCGCATCAAAGAGCATCAAAGGAACATCTGTCTAAACCAACCTGACAAATCAGCTATAGCTGAACATGCCCTGTCTTCAGGGCACGATGTATGTTTCAAGGATGCTCATGCGCTTGCCCTTGTTAAGCACAACTGGTCTAGAATTATAAGGGAGGCAGTTGAAATTCGTAAAAATCCCAATAATTTTAACAGAGACAATGGTTATCAGCTAAGTGACACTTTGCTACCAGTTATTAAGGATCTAGGGAGATGGTTCCTCTCAGTCTCTCTGTTCTTCACATATTTAAAATTGTACATTTTCCCTCTAGGGCTCAGAGCCTGGATTTGATCTCCTTTGTTCGTCACTGGAGGAGTTTCCATCTGTTTTTTTTTCGCCGTTGACTGTATGACGTTAGGTATCGTTCAGATACACTTCCCTTTTGTTTATGTTTCCTTATATCCATCTAACCCTCCCACCTCCCCCCCCCCCCTCCTCATTCTTCGAGGAGTTTCTATATTTTTACACCGCCCCCTTTACCTTCTCGTTACTTACTACTCTGTCCGCCGTTCCACCATGGTCCATACAGTGATTTCTGGCAGCTGCTCTCTGGTGACGAACAGAGGAATTTATCTATATTTTTGTAATCTCATTGATATACTTTCTTTGGCCACATTGTTTATTTCCATTGATAAAGGAGGCAAGGTTTCTCCGAAACGTATGGTTTAAATTAAAAATACACATGGCATTAGCCCAAAAGCATGAATTATTTATATAATAATCCGGGCCGTGAAAGCCTTAATATGCAAATCAGATTAAATTTCTTAACAGTGCCCGGAATCGAAACCGGGCCTCCGTGGTCACAGCCAAGAATACCAGCCACTATGCAACGAGGTGGACTTCAGGCTAGGTTATGTCGTCTACGTTCCTTATATGGTCTACGCGATGTTTACGTGTAGACGTAGACTATGCAATTTTACGCGTAGACGCACATTAGTCATTTAAACATCCTAGAATGCCCTCAGAATAGGCCAACATCGAACCTGCAGCCTTAGCTTAATCGGCTGATAATTAACAGAAATGTCACTATTTAATGATCAGCCTTTGAATTTTCATGTCTGTGTGCATGAGCCA
The DNA here is from genome assembly GCA_946902985.2 of Meconema thalassinum. Classification (NCBI taxonomy): domain Eukaryota; kingdom Metazoa; phylum Arthropoda; class Insecta; order Orthoptera; family Tettigoniidae; genus Meconema; species Meconema thalassinum. The sequence goes on from OX336394.1 coordinate 353,371,050, forward strand.
TACATAGTTTTTAGCCTATCTTCATTTTATAAAAAAAACAGGCTTAAGAGATCACCTTTCGTCCGTGTGTGTGTGTGCCCCGCCCCTAATAACTTCTAAACGGTTGGAGCGATTTCAATGAAACTTGGTAAGGTCATAGCACCGTTTCGGCCAACGTCGACAGTGTCCTTCATATTTTATTTCGGCCCACCAATCCAACATGGCGGCTGTCCGAAATATTTCACCAGCATTCAATATCACCGAAACTATTACCGATATCACCCTGAAATTGTGTACGGTGATAAAGGGTACTACTACAAGTTCACCTATGAGACTTTCAAAAATCTGGTAACCACAAAACCAACATGGCGGCCAAGCGAAATTGAGACTTTTAAATAAACTTTTCTCGCGATTTAACCCTCTGGGCGCAGTGAAATGTGATACAGTAAATGTTTATACAAATTTAATGCATTGTCATATAATATAGTTCAATTGTTTACATAACCTCAAGATGGCGGCTGTGCAAAATTTTAAAATGAAGTTTTCATTTCTTGTGTCGTAATCTTATGATTGAAGTGAAAGTTTGAATAATTAACCTACGCAATAATTTTCCTTTAATGGTACATTACTCTATGTTCTATACATATAAAAATCCAACATGGTGACCGTCCGAAATATTAGACGGTTCTCAATATCTACGAATCTATTACAGCAATCAAACTGAAATTGCGTATGTTGATAGAAGTACTTAACATAAGTAGGATATATGAAAATAGGCTTTAGTTCTTCACGGAACTACTTGTTTAACACTGTTTTTATTATTACAGGTACTACGCCATTGTGCATCCAATGCGTGCTAAGTACATATGCACCATAAGCCAGGCACGTAAGATCATCTTTGGCATTTGGGCAGCATCCTTCTTGTTGGCCGTCCCTATGATTTTCGTGCAGGTAAGAAATACATCTCTTATATAAAAACAAGTGTCCTGACTGACTGACTGACTCATCATCGCCCAGCCAAAACTATTGAAGTTAGAATCATGAAATTTTGGGGATATGTTCGTGGTAAGTCGAAAACGCGCACTAAGGAAGGATTTTTGGATATTCACGTTCTAAAGGGGTGTTAAGGGGATAGACCTGCATTTCATTGAATAACAATATCTCCCGATTGGTTTCATTGGGAGATGTGATACTCGGCATATAAACTCATCATTAAAAATAAGAAGACACGTATCTGAGGGTTTTTCGATGTGAAGTATATTATGAGGTGAAAGGGGTGAAAAGTGGGGGTTGAAGGATTCCTAACGGAGCGTGTATCTCTTAAACGACATAGGCGATGAGTTTGAAACTCAGTGGAAAAAAAATCAGCTTAAAAAATAAGTAAATAGGTGTTTGACCGTTTTTTCATAAATCCAATTTAAGGGGCCAATAGGGAGGGGTGAAATTCTGGGGGAAAAAAAAAACAGGAAAGAAAGTGTCCTAACTGATTGACTGACAGACTCACTCATCAAACTCAGGGAAAAAAAACTGCTTAAAAATAAGTAAATAGGTGTTCGACAGTCTTTTTCATAAACCCAATTTAAGGGGTTCTTTGGGAGGGGTGAAGTTCTGAAAAAAGGAAATTGAGAGAAAAAGTCCTGACTCACTCACCATTGCCCAGCCAAAATTATTGAAGTTAGACACATGCCATTTCGGGAAATATGATAATTGTATGTCGGAACCGTCCACTAAGGGAGGATTTTCGTATATTCAGGGGGTCTTAAGGGGGTTAAACCTGCATTTCATTGAATAACAATAACTCCCGATTGGTTTCATTGGGGGATGTGTTACTCGGCATATGAACACATAAAAAATAAGAAGACATGTGTCGGAGGGTTTTTCGATGTGGTGTATATTATGAGGTGAATGGGGAGAAAAGTGGGGGTTGAAGGATTCCTAACGGAGCGTGTATCTCTTAAACGACATAGGCGAGGAGTTTTAAACTCAGCGGAAAAAATCAGCTTAAAAGATAAGTAAATAGATGTTCGATCGTTTTCTTTTTCTTAAATTCAATTTACGGGGCTCATGGGGAGGGGTGAAATTCTGGGGGGGGGGGGGACCGGAAAGAAAGTGTCCTAACTGATTGACTCACTCACTCACTCTTCACACTCAGGGAGAGAAAACTGCTTAAATATAAGTAAATAAGTGTTTGTCAGTTTATTTTTCATAAATCAAATTTAAGGGGTTCATTGTGAGGGCACAAATTCTGAAAAAAAAAATGAAAGAAAATGTCCTGATTCACTCACTCACTCATCGTCCAGCCAAAATTATTGAAGTTAGAAACATGACATTTTTGGGATATGTTCGTTGTATGTCAAAACCGTACACTAAGGGAGGATTTTCGGATATTCAGGTTCTAAAGGTGTCTTAATGGGGTTAAACCTGCATTTTATTGAATAACAATATCTCATGAGTGGTTGCATTTGTGGATGTGATACTCGGCATATAAACTAATCATTAAAAATAAGCAGACATGTGTCTAAGGGTTATTCGATGTGGTGTATATTATAAGGTGAAAGGGGTGAAAAGTGAGGGTTGAAGGATTCCTAACGGAGCGTGTATCTCTTCAACGACATACGCGAGAAGTTTGAAACTCTGCGAAAAAAAAGCTTAAAATAAGTACATCGGTGTTCGACCGTTTTTTCATAAATTCAATTTAAGGGGCCAATGGGGTGGGGTGAAATTCTAGAAAAAAAAAGGAGAGAAAGTGTCCTGACTGACTGACTGACTCACTCTCTCATCAAACTCAAGGGAAAAAGACAGCTTCAAATGTAAGTTAATAGGTGTTCGAGCGTTTCTTCATAAATCCAATTTAAGGGGCGCATGGGGAGGGCGTAAAATTTCGGTAAAATAATTGAAAGAAAATGACCTGACTGACTCACTCACTCATCATCGCACAGCGAAAACTATTGAAGTAGGAAAAATTAAATTTTGGGAATATTTTCGTTCTATGTCGCAAACGTCAACTAATGAAGGATTTTTGTTTATTCGGGTTCTTAAGAGGTGTTAAGGGGGTAAACGTGCATTTCATTGATTAACGATATCTCACGAGTTGTTTCTTTGGGGATGTGATATTCGGCATATAAACTAATCATTAAAATTTAGCAGACATATGTCTAAGGGTTTATCGATGTGGTGTATATTATGAGGTGAAAGGGGTGAAAATTGGGGGTTGAAAGATTTTTAACGGAGCGTGTATCTCTTAAACGACATAGGCGAGAAGTTTGACATTCAGCGAAAAAAAAAACAGCTTAAAATATAAGTAAATAGGTGTTCGACCGTTTTTTCATAAATCCAATCTAAGGGGCCCTTGGAGAGGGGTGAAATTCTGGGAAAGAAAAACAGGAAAGATAGTGTTCTAACTGATTAACTCACTCACTCATCAAACTCAGGGGGGAAGAACAGCTTAAAAAGAAGTAAATAGGTCTTCGACCGTTTTTTTAATCATAAATCCAATATAAGGGATTTATGAGAGGGGTGAAATTCTGAAAAATAAATGAAAGAAAATGTCCTGACTTACTCACTCACTCATCATCGCCCAGCCAAAATTATTGAAGTTAGAAACATGAAATTTTGGGGTTGTGTTCGTTGTATGTCGAAAACGTCCACCAAGGGAGGATTTTTGGATATTCAGGTTCTAAAGGGGTGTTTAGGGGGTAGACCTGCATTTAATTGAATAGCAATGTCTCCCGATTGGTTTCCTTGGGGGATGCGATACTCGGCATATAAACTCATCATTAAGAATAAGAAGACACATGTCTGAGGGTTTTTCGATGAGGTGTATGTGTGAAAAGTGGGGGTTGAAGGATTCCTAACGGAGCAAGTATCTCTTAAAAGACAGAGGCATAAAGTATGAAACTCAGGGGGAAGAATCAGCTTGAAAAATAAGTAAAAAGGTGGTCGATCGTTTTTTTCATGAATCCAATTTAAGGGGCCCATGGGGAGGGCTGAAATTCTGGAAGAAAAAGTCCACTAAGGAATGATTTTTGGATATTCACTCTCATCGACCAACCAAAACTATTAAAGTTAGAAGAATGATATTTTGGGGATATGTTTGTTGTGTGTCGAAAACGTCTACTAAGGAGGGATTTTTGGATATTCAGGTTCTAAAAGGGTGTTAACGGTGTTAAACCTGCATTTTCATTGAATAAAAATATGACACGACTATGACGCGAGCGAAGCCGCGGGTACCTGCTAGTATTATATAAATGCAGACGATAGATAATGTTAGTATCATTCACTTCTTAAATGGCAAAGAAAGCTTTCCAAATTAAACAGCAATTACTGGCTTTTGCAAAATCCTTTCCCCGCGCGTACTCTTATATGGATGTGTGAAGAGGTGGGTTCGAATCTTACCTCAACCATCCTGGAAGATGACTTCCCACATTTACTCCAGGCAAATGCCCAGATGATTCATAATTTAAGGCCCTGGCTGTCTCCTTCCCAATCCTCATCTGAATTACAAATACACACACTAATACTGCCAACAAAATAACACTGGTTATCAGACAAATTCCACACACACACACTCAAGTACACTGGGATACATGACCACGATGTCACAAAGCTCCCAAGGAATCAACAACAACTAAACATTTCAGAACGTGGGAAACAAATTTGTATCAACAACGAAGCTGGGTCAATGTGGATCAAGGTGTAAATTTTATAGCATTGAGGATGTTTTCCCCTTACAACCTAATTCACCAGGAAATTGACAGTTCACAGGTGACACATTGGGAAGTGGGTGTAGCATTTTTTAAATCCTATTTAAATGGACTTACGAGAAAGCTAACTTACATAAACTCCAATACTATAAACTATAAATATTCTGATTCAAGAAGGTTCCCTCTACATATGTATGGCATTATCACAAATAGGAATATTTTGTCATTTTGTGATGTCCAAGTCCCGTTCATACACGGTCACCTCCTTCCCAATCCATCCTCAATCACATATTACAGCCATCACACTGACACAGGTTATCAAAGAGGTTCCACCCACAAGTACATAGGGCTTAATGACCACGATGTTGTAAAACCTCTGAATGGAACAACAACAACAATTACCTTTATATTGTGCCCTTTTAGCAAGAAATATGCAAATCACAGTATGCCAGCATTGCTCAATTCGCGATTTTCGGGGCTGCGGTAAGTTCTCCCACTCTGTGACTTACATATTTTGGATTAAATAGAGGATACACTTGCAAAAATAACAACAAAATCAACTCCTATTTTAACACATTTAATTAATCAAAATTATGGCGCTACAAACAATAAAACAAAATAAACTACTGACCAATATCATTCTACTTGTCCAAAGTGAACAAGGAATAGCATAAAAATAAAACAAATATTCTCTTTAAACACATGGTTTTCTTTAAAACCAACAATTCACGATTATTTTCACTTCCATAAAGTACTTATCTTAAAGTCCATATAACTACGAGCTTCTTTGGCTCAATACATTTCCATAATAATGGTGTCATACTTTTGTACACCTCAAGAATTTATTTTTATCTTTTCTTATCATCAAAACAAATATATAATTACATTTAAAATTACATGTTAATTATTCACTTCAATATTTGGACATTTCACATATTCTCAGGATTTACTATCTCTCTCAAGTTTGCAAATTCACTACGGTGATCGGGAAACCATTTGTGTACTCCAGAGTTATAAAGATTACTTGACAAAGTCAAAAACTATGATTACTCCCGAATCTAGTTATCTTCACAAAACTCGTGGATTCCTTATTTTTCATACAACATTACCATAGGGATTTTTATTTAATTCATTTGTCTTATAAGACCATTATCACATAAGAAAACTACGATCTGAACTGGCAAGCGATAATATCAATCTACAATGACCTCGGTTCAACGCCCGGGTCATTAACAACTTTAAACACTCCCGGTGTCTTTAACACTTCTTACAAAACGATCTTTACCCACCCTCGCTCTATGAGGGTCAGGCCATTATACTCGAGCGTGATTTATGACAGGGAGAGCGGCTCCCTGCCTAGCCTACGATTGGAGCTCTATTCAATGCTTTTAAAACAAACATTCACATTATTCTCAGTTCTAAGGAGAGACCTGGCTTTTACTTCACTTATTTTCATTCAACAATATTATTGATTCATAAACCACTTTCGTAACCTTGGCATTTATTAATTATGAGAGGGTCCTCATTGATTGGGAAGAGTAATACACATTCAACGACGAATAATAAGGGGCTTTAACAACAAGAGGATCCTAGGTTCGAATCTCTTAACATGCCTCGGGAACCATTTCCACCTTAGAGGACTTACACAAAATGCGATTTAGGGTCTAGCCGTAGCTTACAGGACCTACGCTCAATAATACCATACAATTGCTCCCTTTTAAATAATAATAAATAATAAATGCCTCGTGATCCACGTCACAATTTAGAGGACTTACAACATATCTCCATTCACTGCAATCAACTACCCTCCATAAGTAATTTACCAAGTACTTCAACTTTTACGCGTTCCTAGCGTGACTTTTTATTTAATTGCGTTCCATTACGCTACACATTACTTAACGGCCGAATGCCTTCCAAAGAACTGATAAATATCATAGTAACAATTGATACATATCTCAATTCTTGTATTAATCTTTTCCGTTGACAATAAATCGCTCCATTTTTTGAGAACATGCATTTACCTCATGTCTTATACATTTGTTAAGGCTTCAACACTCTATATTTTTATATCATTCAATTTAATCTTTATTTAGATTTCTTTACCCTGTTATTATTATGATTACATTCCTTACAAAAGCTCAAAAGCTATTTCTTTCATATAATTCAAATTTACCTTTTTGTAAATATCTTTGTTATAATTATATTTATTACGCTTGCTTTTATAACATTCATTAAATACACTGACATTTTATTCCATGCCTTTCCTCTACAGGATTTATTATTTCACATAATTATTTATTATTTCTTAAAACTTTATTTTCGTTCAGATCGCGTTCTTATTTAGTTATTATTTCTTTAAAAACATCCCTTCTACTCAAAACTCCGGTGGAATTGTACACAAAATTTTTCCCGACACCAAAACATAATGAAAATCTTTACTCACATGTCTAAGGTCGTTTTCTGACCTTTATTCTCGTTTGATGTGACATTTTGGCCCACCTTCTTGACTTACTCCATATTGTACAAACTCATCTTATGTACAGAAATTTCTTGACACATATTCACTATATTTAACACTGACAACATTTTTAATACACTGGTATATCCGTTTTGAACACACATTAAAACACTAAAAAATATTACTCTGGTACATATTATAACACCTATCACTTTGCATAAAACGCTTTCACTTAAAATGATCCTCTTAATTTTTTTCTTACAATATTTACACTTCACTTCTATCACACTGGCGTATCTCAACGATTTTGACGATTTCTGTCGGCTGTTGACGATCCCTGACGTGAATCCTATCGACCTGCGTTGGACGTGTGATTTTACTCGTTCAAAGTTTCTCTCTCCTACAATGGAAACTACTGGTTTCAGTCTCTAAAAACCGCTTCTATTGTCTATTTCTCAGCTTCACCTTATCTGCTTTAAAGAGGCGATAAATGTATTTACTTTGCCGTCACCTCTATTTATATATGGTGGTCTATCGCACCCTATAGTTTCTATATCTTGGCCTCCCTTCGAGGACCGTATACTGTCTATCGTACCCTATAGTTTCTATATCTTGGCCTCCCTTCGAGGACCGTATACTGTCTATCGTATATTTTTGACGTTTTCTCACTAGAGTACGTTTTCCCTCTGGTTTCGAACCTACGTTCCTAAGTTCCTTTTACTAGAACTTCTATCTCTCACGACCGTGATTACTATTTATTCTTGTCCTTTACAGGACTTAATGTTTTTAACAATGTCTTTACTAGACGTAACGCCGTTTATTTGTTAGAGTTCTTATAACTTCGTAACTGTATCGAACAGTGTTCTTCTGGAACTCGAAGTTCCCTACTGATCGCTGTATCTTACTTTGGCGATATTGCTTTAAAGTCCGTATATTTAATGTTCTTTATAATTTAGGACTCTTCAAAGTCTCGAACTGCTAACCATCAGCGTAGCTTACTTATATCGTAACTGATCTACACTCGGCGAACTGGTAACATAGTCTCCCACAGGAGTCTCTTGTCGAACTGTGTTTTTGAATTTACTACTTGAAATTGTAGCGCGAACTGCCTACATCAAGACGTGCTATGACGAACTGTGATCAAAGTAACCTCCCTCAGGTTCTGGATCGATGTCTGATACAGCTTAACGTCCCCCTCACGGGCTCTTGAATACTGCGTATACGATGTGGTGCAGCACTTCCGCTCACGGAATGCTCGTAGACTGCATGATTATGATGCTCCAGCGTAACGCCCCCCTGGACGGACTAATACTGCATGATTGGCTTGGTGAGGCCAGGAGTTTTATACCTTTCAGTCACAAAAAGATAAAATCCTAGTCCTTTTCGAGACCAACTTTTGAACTAATTGTCGCACAATTATAAAAATCATATCTCCAGGAAGCTCGTCTTCCAAACGTAAAATAATCTTCCTGTGCCTGGAAATCGATCGTGCATTTCCGAGATATTAATTAATTTCTCGTCCTCAACTGTGTGGGTGGTGCTGTTCATTTTTAATTCTCCCACTCTTTGGGTCTTGGTGACTCCCCGATGACGTATACTTGCGTTTGCAGTTCTTTCCTGGACTATTATTACAAGGTTTTTCTTTACACAAAAATCTCTAATCCAAATTGATTCACCGTACTGTATCTGTTTACTTATTTTTATACTCGTAAACGGGTTAAATTTAATTATTCCTGTTCTGACTCAGCAGCGAGGTTGCCATTTTCCTGCAACGTAAGAGCAATTTCCGAGTCAAGCTTCTTCGTCTTACAGTCCAAACTTTCCACTCGTTCTAATAATATCCATGACTGGCTCCTTATAAATGTCAAGAGGCATGAGCTCATCTTAGGAACACCTGGCCCTAGCGCTTGCACAATGTTAAGCTATAATCCTGGCTTGAAATCTCTCTCCGTTCCCTTAGAGACTGTATGATTCTTTCATTCCTTTCTCAAAGTACATGGATTCGACTCCCTTTGAGGCCATGGTACATGGATTCATCTCACCCCTCCTTAGGTAAATAAATTTCCGAGAAATTTTGAGGAAATTTATTTTAATTTTCCAAAAAAAATCTTATTTTTCCTTTTTAAATGTCGAAGCCATCATAACGTTATCCGTACCTTCTGATTTTTCTTCCTTAAAAATCCCACGATAATTTGATTTCTTTCATCTTTTTAAGTCATATCCGGTAATTGTGTCGGTTGGGTACGCTCTGTCCCTACCCTTTCTTTCCCCTCTTTATCTTTCTGGACTTCAGGTTTGCAGAACCTCATTCTTCTTTACGGGTGTGGTCTATCCCTACCCGTTCCTTTATTTCCTCATTCTCCTTCCTTAAATTGAAATTTTCTTCTTCAATAAAATCAATTATTTCTTTTATTTCCCAATATAATTTCTCCAATTCGCATTCGCACTCGAATGTTTGAGCTCTGTTTCCTTTTTCTATCTCATTCTCGTTTCTATCAAAAGTGGATTATTCATCTCTAACGGTTTCCATAACCAGGGCTTGTTCATTATCTTCATCGAAGTCTTCGGGAGGGTAATACACTTTTAAATTTGCTGAATTCATGGTCACTTCGTGATTCGTTTCACAGTGCCGAATTCTATAGGCAGTATTTCTCAAATCCCTTATTATTTGATACGGTCCGTGGTACATTTTCTGGAACTTTTTGTACACGCGGTTCCCTGGATCCGAAATGGCGGGTCTTTTTACTAACACCATTTCCCCTGCTAATAGTGGCCGATGATACCTCTTGTGCCTATTTCTTCTTTGTCTCCTGTCGGCTTGAGCTTTTAGATGCTCAAAGGCTCTTCTTATACGTACATCTCTTCCAGGCTGAGCGTCTGCTGGCCTAGGAATTACCAGACTCCAAGATCTCTCTGGTTGCTCATTTCGATGTAACGTTATTGGTATCTCTCCCGTAGATTCATGGATTGTGTTGTTTATACAAAATTCGATAATATCCAAGATATCTATCCATTTCCAATTTTCTTCGGCACAGTATATTCTACAATACTTGGCCGTCTCCCTCATCACTCTTTCTACAGGATTTGCCTCAGGATGGCGAATACTTGACAAAATGTGACGTATTTCAAGTCTTTCTAATTCTCGTCCAAACTCTACACTGGTGAAACAACTACCGTGATCCGACAACAAATTCTCAGGTTTACCCAGAATCGGTATCACTTTTTCTTTGAGTAGTTTTAACACCTGTTTGGTACTAGTCTTCTGTATGGGAGCAAGGACAACCATTTTAGTAAAGACATCCATAGCCACCATTATGTGTCGGTTTCCTCTTCTTGCCTTTGGCAAAGGTCCAAAGTTATCGATGGATATGATTTGACCTGGCCTTTCGGGCAACAATGGTATAGGCTTTTGTCTCATCAGAAATGCATTTGGTTTGATCCTTTGACATAGATCACATGTCTTTAACGTGTCCCTTACAGTTTCTCTCAATCTCGGCCATACAAATGTTTCTTTCAGCATCGAGACTGTTTTGTCGACTCCCATATGTCCGAACGATCTATAGGCTAACCATACCATTTTCCTCTGCAAAATTGCAGGTACAACAATCCTTAATCGTGTATGGTCAGAGTCCACAAACTTATATAATAATCCATTATAAAATGTGTAATCTTGAGCTATCTTTTTAGCTTCCGTGTATGCTGGTGTTCCCCTTATCAAGCTTCCCTCAAGGAAGGATATGAGCATGTTCATCCATGGATCCTCACGTTGCCGTTGACTAATGCTCCTTAACTCATTTAGAGTACGCTGATCCCTGTCTTCCAAATCAATAGCCATTACTTCCTCTTCTATGGACTCTGGCTGTCTACTTAAATAGTCTGGAACTATATTTTCTTTTCCTGGGCAGTATTCTATCTTTACATCAAACTGTTGAATATATAAAGCCCAACGCATCAACCTTTAACTGGATAGATCAGTCATCATCAAAAAGGTTAAGGCTTTATGATCCGTTCTTAAAATGACCTGAAACCCATATACGATCTTTCGCCAATATTGCAGCGCGTGCAATATCGCTAACAGCTCGATTTCGCTGATCGTATAATTTTTCTCGTGTGGTTTCAGTCTCCTACTTGTGAAAGCTAGATAATTTTTCTTATCAGGGTTATCCGGGTTTTCCTTATATAGCATTGCCCCTATTCCAATCTGGGATGCATCTGTTTGAATTATAAATTTCTGATTAAAATCAGGATATCCTAGCTTCACATAGTTTAAGAGCATTTCCTTGGCCTCTACGAATGCTTTTTCTGTTTCCTCCGTCCATTTCCACTTGCCCCCCTTCTTCAGAAGGTCCTGTAGTGGTGCAACAGTTTTTGTGTAGGATGGACAATGTCCTGAGAAGAAACCAATCAATCCCAAAAACTGGCGAACGTTCTTTACCTTCAACGGCCTTGGAAAATCCCTTATCGATTCCAATTTGCATGGATTTGGTTTAACACCATCCTTATCAATCACATGCCCTAAAAATGTTACTTGTCTTTGACAGAAATTTGACTTCTTTAAATTGATTTTAAAATTTGCCCTTCTTAAGTCTTCCAATAATTTCTTCAATTTTTCTAAATGTTCCTCAATGTTCTCCGAGGTAAGCAAAATATCATCCACATAACGGATAGTGCAATCTTTCACTTCCTCTGACAGGTTTCGATCAAGCGCTCTTATTAAGGCAGATCCCGCGGTCTTCAATCCAAACGGACATCTCCTAAAACAATAGGTTTGTTGGTCGAACTGAAATCCAGTCAACAAGCTGGTTTTCTCTTCCAGTTCAAGATGATGATACGAAGAAGTCATGTCAATATTTGTGAAAATCTTCTTGCCTTTGAACTTCCTCAGTATTTCTTTTATGGGTGGTGCCGAATCATTTTCTGGTATGATTTTTGCATTTAAATTTCTGGCATCTAGACACACCCTTACTGAGCCATCCGGTTTACTCACAATCACTAATGGACTAACATATGGTGTCGCCATTTTTTCTATAACACCTGCATTCATCATCTCCGGCAGTGTTTTCTTAGTTTGTGGGTAATGTTTTTCCGCAACCGGGTATGGTTTTTGTCTGAACGGTGCCCAATCATTGACTTGGAACGCGTATTTAAAATTTTCAATCTTTCCTGGCTTGGATTCAAATAGGTCCCTAAAATTCAATAATAATTCCTTTAATTGTTCCTTATTTTCGAGGCTCACTTTAGCTTCCTCTACTTTTCCTGACAGGTTGGTCTCGAACTCAGTTTCCAAATTATCTTCGAGTTCTATGTTGAGGACTTCAAATATCCTTTCTATGTCCTTGCAACCTTCTTCTGTTACTTCTTCCACATGCCATACCTGTTCTCCTATTTTCACATCCTGTTCCTGTAGGTTAATGTTTTGTTCATCCACATCCTCTCTTTGAATTCTAATGCAATTTTGCGCTAGGTCTATGATGACCTTGTTCTCACGGATAAAATCAATACCTAATATGACATTATACGGTAATTGATTTACCAGCAAAAAGCATTGCGAAATTTCAGTGTTACCCATGATCAGATCAATGTATACCTGAAATTTGCATGTTAAAGATTTTTCAGGGATAATTCCCTTAATCTTTACACTTGATGTGGGGATTTTTAATACGCGGCCTCTTGTTTCCAATTCATTCAGAAGGGTTTGCGTAATTAAACTTATTGTTGATCCGGTATCAATCAATGCCCTGACCAGTAATCCTTCTATCCTGAGCATAATAATGGGTAATTCTCTTTTGATAGGTGGGATTCCTTCCACCTCCTCGTTAATTAGCTCATCTGGTCTTGCTATCCAATTCAAAATTTCTACCTCCTCCCAGCTCCTGGTATGTTTCCACTTTTGACGATTTAAATTTGGAGTTTTTTTTATCCTGAGGGCTCCCTTTTCCCTCATTCTTTAACTGAGCTTGTAGTTCCAAGCTTTGAGCTCCATCTAGTCGGTCGGGTGATTTCCGGTTCTTGATTGCCTCACCCCAACGGACTTTTTGCCTTTCAGGTTCGTCTGGTCGTTCGTTCATATAACGAAGACTTTCCTGATATCTTTCCTCTATCTCGGCCCGATATTCGTCATCCCTATCCTCTGGCCTTACGTTCCTTCTGGGATAATTCTCCCATTTCTTTCTGTTTTCTTGCCTCTGATGGTTATTGTTATAGGGTCGGCTCTCTTGTTGCCTATAACCCGTATTCCTAGGATTTCTTCCTCGATATCCTCCTCTGTGGTATGGCTGTATTCCTCTAGGCTCTTGGTGCCCATACTCTCGACCTAGTCCTTGAGTATCAGTGCTGGTGGACTGATTCCTGGTCGATGGTTTTTCTCTGGTTTCCTGACTGCTGGCCATGTGTACCTGTTCAGTCTGTCTTTGGTGCCTAGGAGTTACGTGTGACGTCGTCATGTCTAATTGACGTAGTACGCTCTCCACTTCCACAGCACTTCTGGCTTTGGATGAGATTAACAGCCTCTGAATCTCATATGGAAGTTGTCTTGCAATGGCGGCACACAGGTCGTTCTCAGCTGGAGCAATGTCAAGCTCGCGGAATTTACATAGCTGAGCAGTAAAAAATTCCGAGTACTTAGTTGGTGCATTTGTGCTGTACTTCCTAGAGTACAGATCTAGCCTCAAATTCTCCTGGACGTCTGCTGCCCAATATCGTTTTAAAAAGGCTTCTCTAAAGCCTTCCACCGTATCAAAGGTGTACCTAAAACTTCTGAACCAGGTGAGACAATCACCCGCCAACAGCTTCTCAATAGCTCTCAGTCTCCGATCCTGAGGAACCTTCATTTCGTTTAAGAACTCTGCGACTTCTTTTAGCCAGTATTTTGGAGTAATTGACATGTTATTTACCCGTAAATTTTACCGGTCTGTCCTCATTCGATTTGATAATGTTTATTATCTGACCATTTGTCTGGTTCATGTATGGGGTTGACATCGCCATCGGATATCCTGGGTTCTTATAAGGGCTCTCCCCTCCTAAGTCCCTATCGGTATCTGTGCCTTGTTCCCGGGAATCTACCCATCCTGTCTTTGGAAACTCCTCCTGATTCTCAAATTCTAACTTCCTTTCCCTTCGGGCACTTTCTTCATTAGCCATGAGTTGGATTTCCCTTTGACTGTTCTTATGTTCAGTCCTCTCCAACCGGGATCCTAATTCATTTTGAATTCTTTTCTGATTTTTCTTACTGGTTTCCAGTTCTCGTTTGAGATGGTTTTTGTCGTCCCTGAAGCTATTCCTGATTTCATTTAAGTGTTCTTCTACCTCTTTCTTGATGACCATGACCTGTTCTGTTATAATTTCTGGCTTCACTTCACCTTTAGTATCTAGGTCTTCTCGCATTTCCTTTATCTTTTTCTCCATCTCTTTTTGTCCTTTGTAGACTTTATCCTGGATCTTGTTCATATCCTCTCGAGCCCTTCCTTGCTCCTCGAATATAATTGTTATGTCGGTCATAACCTTATCTATATCTCCCTTTGTGTCTCCCATTTGTTTTGTTAATCCTATTACGGTTTCCTGAATTCCAGTAACCCCTTTATCTATCCTCTCTATTTTTATGATTTGTTCATCACGATCCCTTTTTCGTTGCGTGCTTTCCTTCTTAAGATTCCCTTCGTATTCGCTTAACTTCGTAGTAATATCCCCCTCATGCTTTCTCAACCATTCGTCCACCTGTCCCGTGAATACGTTAAATTGCAATTCCCTTTTGTTGGCGTCGGCCTCACCTTGCTTCTTAACCTCAGTTATTTCTGTCTGTACTTTCTCGACTTTCCCCTCGAGGTTTTCTACTTTCTTTTCCATCCCTCCAAACCTGTCTCCTAACGCATCAATACTACTTTTTATCTCCCCTGGGATTTTTCACAAATACTTTTGTTCGATTCTATTTGAGCTTCTAAAATTTTCTGCACACCTTGGATCTGGGTTACAAGTTCCTTTTTACATTCGTCCCCATTTTGTTTACAAGTTGTTTCCATAGAACCAATTTTATCCTCGATAATTTTAAAATGATTTTGACATTCATTTATGGATTTTACCGTACTATCGTTCAAGGTATTTATTTGGACTTGCAATCCTGAATGAAATCCTTTATTTTCCTCTTTTAACTCACTTAACTTCTTCCCAAACTTAGTGTCAAAACTTTGAAATTTGTTATTCATTGTCTCTTTTAATTTCTCATTTATATTGCTTTGTATTTTAGCCTCCATGGCCTCTAGTTTGGTATTCATGGCTTGACTTTTCAAAGAATTATCGGCTATCATATTTTCCTGAAACGAATGTAATTTATCTTCAAGTTTCACTTCCATTACTCCTAATTTATCCTCCAAAACCCTGGATTGTGTTGAAAAATGATCTGTATTCTCTTCCCTTATATTATCCAACTTACTTTCTATCTCAGCCTTCAATGTACTATTCATGCTGATACAATCGGCTTGGATAGATCCTAACTTTTGATTTATGGATTCCAACTTTTTGTTATTTTCATCCTGTTGAAGACTCAACGTATTGTCTATTGTTCCCAATTTATTGTTCATGGTCTCCCCCTTTTCTTTGCTATCGGCTTTTATAGCGTTCAAAAGTTCCTGCCTCTCTTCCCTATTCTCTTTTTTTGCATCTTCCGTACTTTTCGTACTTATTTTTACCATCTCGTCCCTATTCCTTTGGAAATGTTCATCCAAACACTCCTTTAACTCCATCATTGTCACCATCTTATTCCAATATAAAAATACAGTAGGCTACTCATGCCACATCGCTAGAACATGCTTGCGAGATAGTAATCTGAACCATTGTGTCCCAATTTCTTTAAAAATTTACTTTGGTACGGGTTTTTACTACACCGTACCCTTTTGATATTCTTATTCAAACTCAAAGACCTTTATGGAAGTATTTAAAATTCAAAATTTCGAAAAACCATTTTTTTTATGAAAATTTTGATTTTTCGAGAAAACTCGGGTTTTCCCTAGGAAAACTCAGCCCTGCGTACTGGGCGCTAAAAAGATGTCTGATAGGGGGTTGTTTATAATCCAGGGCTGCTCGGTGTGAGTTTCTAGGGACCCATGCGGTCAGTTAATATTACACGTTGTAGCTACTCCTATCATTACTTTACTTTTACATGAATCGACCGTTTTTAGTGTTCCTCTAATTATTAATCCAAGCACATTATTTCTACACCCCCATGTGCCCTTTTAGCAAGATATATGCAAATCACAGTATGCCAGCATTGCTCAATTCGGGATTTTCGGGGCTGCGGTAAGTTCTCCCACTCTGTGACTTACATATTTTGGATTAAATAGAGGATACACTTGCAAAAATAACAACAAAATCAACTCCTATTTTAACACATTTAATTAATCAAAATTATGGCGCTACAAACAATAAAACAAAATAAACTACTGACCAATATCATTCTACTTGTCCAAAGTGAACAAGGAATAGCATAAAAATAAAACAAATATTCTCTTTAAACACATGGTTTTCTTTAAAACCAACAATTCACGATTATTTTCACTTCCATAAAGTACTTATCTTAAAGTCCATATAACTACGAGCTTCTTTGGCTCAATACATTTCCATAATAATGGTGTCATACTTTTGTACACCTCAAGAATTTATTTTTATCTTATCTTATCATCAAAACAAATATATAATTACATTTAAAATTACATGTTAATTATTCACTTCAATATTTGGGCATTTCACATATTCTCAGGATTTACTATCTCTCTCAAGTTTGCAAATTCACTACGGTGATCGGGAAACCATTTGTGTACTCCAGAGTTATAAAGATTACTTGACAAAGTCAAAAACTATGATTACTCCCGAATCTAGTTATCTTCACAAAACTCGTGGATTCCTTATTTTTCATACAACATTACCATAGGGATTTTTATTTAATTCATTTGTCTTATAAGACCATTATCACATAAGAAAACTACGATCTGAACTGGCAAGAGATAATATCAATCTACAAGGACCTCGGTTCAACGCCCGGGTCATTAACAACTTTAAACACTCCCGGTGTCTTTAACACTTCTTACAAAACGATCTTTACCCACCCTCGCTCTATGAGGGTCAGGCCATTATACACGAGCGTGATTTATGACAGGGAGAGCGGCTCCCTGCCTAGCCTACGGTTGGAGCTCTATTCAATGCTTTTAAAACAAACATTCACATTATTCTCAGTTCTAAGGAGAGACCTGGCTTTTACTTCACTTACTTTCATTCAACAATATTATTGGTTCATAAACCACTTTCGTAACCTTGGCATTTATTAATTATGAGAGGGTCCTCATTGATTGGGAAGAGTAATACACATTCAATGACGAATAATAAGGGGCTTTAACAACAAGAGGATCCTAGGTTCGAATCTCTTAACATGCCTCGGGAACCATTTCCACCTTAGAGGACTTACACAAAATGCGATTTAGGGTCTAGCCGTAGCTTACAGGACCTACGCTCAATAATACCATACAATTGCTCCCTTTTAAATAATAACACACACAATGCCTCGTGATCTACGTCACAATTTAGAGGACTTACAACATATCTCCATTCACTGCAATCAACTACCCTCCATAAGTAATTTACCAAGTACTTCAACTTTTACGCGTTCCTAGCGTGACTTTTTATTTAATTGCGTTCCATTACGCTACACATTACTTAACGGCCGAATGCCTTCCAAAGAACTGATAAATATCATAGTAACAATTGATACATATCTCAATTCTTGTATTAATCTTTTCCGTTGACAATAAATCGCTCCATATTTTAAGAACATGCATTTACCTCATGTCTTATACATTTGTTAAGGCTTCAACACTCTATATTTTTATATCATTCAATTTAATCTTTATTTAGATTTCTTTACCCTGTTATTATTATGATTACATTCCTTACAAAAGCTCAAAAGCTATTTCTTTCATATAATTCAAATTTACCTTTTTGTAAATATCTTTGTTATAATTATATTTATTACGCTTGCTTTTATAACATTCATTAAATACACTGACATTTTATTCCATGCCTTTCCTCTACAGGATTTATTATTTCACATAATTATTTATTATTTCTTAAAACTTTATTTTCGTTCAGATCGCGTTCTTATTTAGTTATTATTTCTTTAAAAACATCCCTTCTACTCAAAACTCCGGTGGAATTGTACACAAAATTTTTCCCGACACCAAAACATAATGAAAATCTTTACTCACATGTCTAAGGTCGTTTTCTGACCTTTATTCTCGTTTGATGTGACATTTTGGCCCACCTTCTTGACTTACTCCATATTGTACAAACTCATCTTATGTACAGAAATTTCTTGACACATATTCACTATATTTAACACTGACAACATTTTTAATGCACTGGTGTATCCGTTTTGAACACACATTAAAACACTAAAAAATATTACTCTGGTACATATTATAACACCTATCACTTTGCATAAAACGCTTTCACTTAAAATGATCCTCTTAATTTTTTTTCTTACAATATTTACAATTCACTTCTATCACACGGGCGTATCTCAACGATTTTGACGATTTCTGTCGGCTGTTGACGATCCCTGACGTGAATCCTATCGACCTGTATTGGACGTGTGATTTTACTCGTTCAAAGTTTCTCTCTCCTACAATGGAAACTACTGGTTTCAGTCTCTAAAAACCGCTTCTATTGTCTATTTCTCAGCTTCACCTTATCTGCTTTAAAGAGGCGATAAATGTCTTTACTTTGCCGTCACCTCTATTTATATATGGTGGTCTACACTCGGCGAACTGGTAACATAGTCTCCCACAGGAGTCTCTTGTCGAACTGTGTTTTTGAATTTACTACTTGAAATTGTAGCGCGAACTGCCTACATCAAGACGTGCTATGACGAACTGTGATCAAAGTAACCTCCCTCAGGTTCTGGATCGATGTCTGATACAGCTTAACGTCCCCCTCACGGGCTCTTGAATACTGCGTATACGATGTGGTGCAGCACTTCCGCTCACGGAATGCTCGTAGACTGCATGATTATGATGCTCCAGCGTAACGCCCCCCTGGACGGACTAATACTGCATGATTGGCTTGGTGAGGCCAGGAGTTTTATACCTTTCAGTCACAAAAAGATAAAATCCTAGTCCTTTTCGTGACCAACTTTTGAACTAATTGTCGCACAATTATAAAAATCATATCTCCAGGAAGCTCGTCTTCCAAACGTAAAATAATCTTCCTGTGCCTGGAAATCGATCGTGCATTTCCGAGATATTAATTAATTTCTCGTCCTCAACTGTGTGGGTGGTGCTGTTCATTTTTAATTCTCCCACTCTTTGGGTCTCGGTGACTCCCCGATGACGTATACTTGCGTTTGCAGTTCTTTCCTGGACTATTATTACAAGGTTTTTCTTTACACAAAAATCTCTAATCCAAATTGATTCACCGTACTGTATCTGTTTACTTATTTTTATACTCGTAAACGGGTTAAATTTAATTATTCCTGTTCTGACTCAGCAGCGAGGTTGCCATTTTCCTGCAACGTAAGAGCAATTTCCGAGTCAAGCTTCTTCGTCTTACAGTCCAAACTTTCCACTCGTTCTAATAATATCCATGACTGGCTCCTTATAAATGTCAAGAGGCATGAGCTCATCTTAGGAACACCTGGCCCTAGCGCTTGCACAATGTTAAGCTATAATCCTGGCTTGAAATCTCTCTCCGTTCCCTTAGAGACTGTATGATTCCTTCATTCCTTTCTCAAAGTACATGGATTCGACTCCCTTTGAGGCCATGGTACATGGGTTCAATATATCCATGTCTATTCTGTGAGACATACAAATTTTCATTCAATATTATGTTTTAGCGCCGGCCCGTGGTGTTGGGGTAGCGCACCTGCCTCTCACCCGGAGGCCCCGGGTTCGATTCCCGGCTCCGTCAGGGATTTTAGAAACTGACGTGAGGGCTGTAACGGGGTGCACTCAGCCTCGCGAGGACAATTGAGTAGCTGTCTGACAGTGAGGCAGCGCCCCGATCACGGAAACCAAGATTAACGGCCGAGGGGACCCGATGCGCTGATCACGCGTCACCCCAATATCTGCAGGCCAAATGGCTGGGCAGCGGTCGCTTGGTCGGCCTTAGCCCGTCATGGGCTGGATGGTGCCAGGGGTTGACTTTGACATCTAAGTGGGAAGCGGCTTCGGTGACGTAACTGGTAGCATGCAGAATGTCCAAGCCCAAGGTCGCGGTTTCAAAGCCGGCCGGAGTCGTCGGATTTTCTAAGAGCGCTAAAATCCCTCAGTATGTCGGCATTAGACAGAAAGCGATGCGCCAGCCGCTGGATTGTCGAGTGCATGATTTTCTTGCGTGATCCATTCCTTGTTTGAAAAATCACATACTGAAATTATTCCGTTCATTGAATAATGTGATGTAGTATACATTTTCAAAATCCAGTCACTTATGTACATGTGCCTTTCTCCTTCTCCACCTCGTCCTGAATCCTAGCGAAACAACCTCAATGCATAGGATAAATAATAAATACGAATTTTGTCAGTATTGGTGAACCTGAGACAGTAACTTAATGATATATGAATCGCAGCCAATGCACAGTGGGTCAAAATCTAGGGGGGCAAAATTATTTTTACGTTATAATTATGAATTTAGAGTGAAAGCAACGTATATAATTTGTTTACTTGATAATAAACATCAGTCTTACGGAAAGAATTCATGATGAAAATAAATAAATGTAAAACAAAAATACTGGAATGCAGCCGAAATAAATCAGAAACCTCTATGGAGATCAAATTGGCAGGTGAAAAGCTGAAGGAAGTAGGAGACTTCTGTTACTTAGGAAGCAGAATAACCAGTGATGGACGAAGCAAAGAGGATATTAAAAGTAGGTTGGCTCAGGGAAAGAAAGCATTTCTACAAAAAAGGAATCTGCTGACATCGAATATAGATTTAGGTATTAGGAAGTCATTTTTGAAAGCCTTTGTCTGGAGCGTGGCGCTCTATGGAAGTGAAACTTGGACTATTGGTGCAGCAGAAAAGAGGAGAATTGAAGCATTTGAAATGTGGTGTTACAGGAGAATGATGAAGATCAGATGGGTAGATAGGGTTACAAACAAAGAGGTATTAAGACGAGTGGGAGAGGAGAGATGCTTCTGGCGACTGCTAATGAAGAGAAGAGATAGGTTGGTAGGACACATACTAAGACACCCAGGAATAGCAAGCTTAGTTATGGAAGGAAGGGTCGAGGACAAAAACTGTAGGGGTAGACCAAGGTTAGAATATGTTAAATAGTTTCTCTCGGATGTAGGGTGTCGGAGCTATGTAGAGATGAAACGATTAGCTCAGGACAGGGAGGCATGGAGAGCTGCATCAAACCAGTCAAAAGACTGAAGACTCAAACAACAACAAGACCTTTTGTAAGCTACGTCTACACTTGCAAGAAATTGTATTTGACTAGGAGTTGGATAGAGCATTCAGTTGCCTCTTAAGAACAGTTTTCTACACCTAATTTACCTTTAACAAAGTCACAAAGTTCCACGTTGACATAATCGTCGAACCCAGTTCTTCAAATAGTTGTAAACGTGTGAGAACTGGTTGCGCGGCATCTTCTAAAACGTAAAATAACTAAGTAAGTTGTAAAAAGATGCAAAACATCTTATAACAGGCGTAAACTACAATACTTGATATACAATTTAACATTAAGTACAATGTGACGCAGAGTAACGCGACATACTAAAAATCAAAATGAAAATTTAATTATAAAAATAATAGTTAAATATTATATAATGCAAATATAGCTAAAATTACGTAACAATTACGCCCATTAATAACTGAAACACGTTACAAAGATCTTACCTTGAGCTGCATGTTCCATCTTAAAGCACCACACTAACCACAAAGACAACCAAACCACAGGCACTTACATTCACCCTCCAATTCAGACTGCTCGAACAGTGGCGACAGATTTACACTAAGATGCGTTTATATCACAGAATAGTGAGCGGCAATTATATGATTAATTATTATATGAGCATGCACACGGCATCCGAGGCCATACGATATTATTATTATTATATGAGAATGCTGTAGAAGTAATAAATTTTGATTTTTAGCCTATTTTCAATTTTGAAAAAATAGGCTTATGAGATCACCTTTTGTCCGTGTGTGTGTGCGTGTGTGTGTGTGTGTGTGTGTGCGTGCGTGTGTGTGATTCGGGTGTGTGTCCTCCCCTAATAAAATCAAAACGGCTGCAGCGATTTCATTGAAACTCGGGAAGTTCATAGCACTATTCCCGGCGACCTCGACCGTGCTCTTCAAATTTTGTTACGTCTCTCCAATCCAACATGGCGGCTGTGCGAAATATTTCACTAGCATTCAATATCTCCGAAACTATTACCGATATCGCCCTGAAATTGTGTACGGTGATAAAGGGCACTATTTGAAGTTCACCTATGAGACTTTCAAAAACGTGGTGACTACAAAACCAACATGGCGGCCAAGCGAAGTTGAGACATTTAAATAGACTTTTCTCGCGATTTAACTATCTAAATGTAATGAAACTTGGTACAGCAAATGTTTATACACATTGTAATGCACTGGAGTCTAATTTAGTTCAATTGTTTACATAACCTCAAAATGGTGGCTGTGCGAAATATTTCACTGACATTCTATATCTCCGAAACTATTACAGATATCACCCTGCAATTTTGTACGGTGATAAAGGGTACTGATACAGGTATACCTATGTATATTTCATAAAGCTGTAAAGTACGAAACGAACATGGCGACCAAGCGAATTTGAAATATTTTAATAGACTTTTCTCGTGATTTTACTCTCTGAGCGCAGTGAAATGTGGTACAGTAATTGATTTTGCAGATTTTAATGCACTGCCATCTAATTTAATTCAATTGCTTACATAACCTCAAGATGGCGGCTGTGCGAAATTTTAAAATTAAGATTTAATTTCTTGTGTCGTAATCATGCGATCGAAGTGAAAGCTTGAATAATGAACCTAGGCAATAATTGTCCTTGAATGGTACATAACTCTATGGCCTATACACATAACACTCCTAAATGGTGAGCTCCCGAAATATTTAGACGGTTCTCAATATCTATGAATCTTTTACAGCAACCAAACTGATTTTTTTTATGTTCATAGAGACTATGAACATATGTTCACCTATAGGACTTTCAGGAACCTGGTGAGCACAAATCCAACATGGCGGCGACGCGAAGTATAAATATTTAAATGGACGTTTCTCGCGAATTAACTATCCGAGTGCCGTGACACGTTGCACGTTAAATGCTTATACAAATGTTGATCCACTGGCATGTAATTTATTTCAATGGTTTGCATTATCACAAGATGGCTGCTGTGCGTAATTTTAAAATCTCGTTTTTACTTCTTGTTGTCTAATCATGCGATTGAAGTTTGAATACCACACGTACACAATAATCTTAATGTAATAGTACAAAAATAAAAATCCAACCTGGCGACCATCTGAAATATTTAGACGGTTCTCAATATCTACGAATCTGTTACAGCAATTAAACTGAAATTTTGTATGTTGATTGTGGCAGTTAACATAAGCAGGATATATGAAAATAGGCTGTATAGTTCTTCACGGAACTACTTGTTAATTATAAAAACAAATATTTTTTTCCTCCTAGATTTCGATTTTGACCCACTGTGCAATAGCCTTAAGCTGGGCATTGTTGATTGAACACCCGAGGGCACCCAACAAGTTCAATTTCAAGTAGTTCCAACTTTAGCTACCAGATGCTACTGTCACTAACACTAGCGGCGAACGTTGGAACTTGATAGAGGGTTTCCTAATCAGCCAAATTTCTTTTTCATGCCATAAATCTATCACGTGGTTCCGCCGGCTTTACTTCCCCTCCGTAGGAAGGCATACAGAAGGATTTTAACGCTCTTCAAAAATTCGACGACTTCGACCAGGTTTGAACCAGCCATCTTGGACATAGCAATTCATCATGCTACCGACTACGCCACCGAAGCAGTCGACAGTGACTTAATCAGAAATGCAACAGAACTCTTCCACTTTGTTCATTGCGAACGTCTTGTCTAATGTTAATTCTTACGAAACTGGTTATTAATAAACATTTTGAAAATATGCAAAACGTCACAGTATGCTATGAATGGAATAAATTCGGTATGTGTGCTTGTCAACAAGGAGTGGGTCATGCTAGAGAATCGTGCACTCCACATTCCAGCGACTAGCGCATCGCTGTTTAATGCTAACACACATGGAAACCTTTAATATCTCAAACCGTACTCCTCGGATTTGCAAAATATGCACATCACTGAACTTGTGACTTGATTCTTAGTAAGTGAAATTAGTATATTTCCATTGAAAACAAGTAGTTCTGTGAAGAACTATACAGCCTATTTTCATATATCCTAATCATGTTAGTTGCCTCTATCAACATACAAAATTTCAATTTGAAGGTGGTGATAGATTCGTAGATACTGAGAACCGTCTAAATATTTCAGATGGTCGCCAGGTTGGATTTTTATTTTTGTACTATTACATTAAGATTATTGTGTACGTGTGGTATTCAAACTTCAATCGCATGATTAGAACACAAGAAGTAAAAACGAGATTTCAAAATTTCGCACAGCTGCCATCTTGCGATTATGCAAACAATTGAAATAAATTAGATGTAAGTGGATTAACATTTGTATAAGCATTTAACGTGCAACGATTCACTGCACTCGGATAGTTAATTCGCGAGAAACGTCCATTTAAATATGTATACTTCGCGTCGCCGCCATGTTGGATTTGTGCTCTCCAGGTTACGGAAAGTCCTATAGGTGAACATATGTTCATAGCCTCTATGAACATTAACAAATTCAGTTTGATTGCTGTGAAAGATTCGTAGATATTGATAACTGTCTAAATATTTCGGATGCTCGCCATTTTGGATTGTTATATGTATAGGTCATAGAGTTGTGTACCTTTCAAGGACAATTATTGCCTAGCTTCATTATTCAAACTTTCACTTCGATCGCATGATTACGACACAAGAAATAAAAACTTAATTTTAAAATGTCGCACAGCCGCCATCTTGAGGTTATGTAAACAATTGAACTAAATTAGATGCCAGTGAATTACAATATGTAAAATCATTTACTGTACCACATTTCACTGCGCTCAGAGAGATAAATCACGAGAAAAGTCTATTAAAATGTTTTAAATTCGCTTGGCCGCCATGTTCGTTTTTTACTTCACAGGTTTATGAAAGTTACATGGATAAATTTGAATTATTACCCTTTATCACCGTACCAAAATGTCCGGTTGATATCTACAATAGTTTCGGAGATATAGAATGTCAGTGAAATATTTCGCACAGCCGCCATTTTGAGGTTATGTAAAAAAAATTAACTAAATTAGACTCCAGGGCATTACAATGTGAGTAAACATTTGCTGTACCAAGTTTCACTACGTTTGGATGGTTAAATCGCGAGAAAAGTCTATTTAAAAGTCTCAACTTCGCTTGGCCGCCATGTTGGTTTTGTAGTCAGCAGGTTTTTGAAAGTCTCATAGGTGAACTTCTAGTAGTTTCCTTTATTACCATACACAATTTCAGGGCGATATCGGAGTTTCGGAGATACTGAATGCTGATGAAATAATTCGCACAGCCGCCATGTTGGATTGGTGAGACACAATAAAATTTGAAGGGCACAGTCGGGGTCGGCCAGAATAGTGCTATGATCTTACCGAGTTTCATTGTAATCGCTCCAGCCGTTTAGATGTTAAGGGGGGGAACACACACACCAACACACGCACACACACGGACAAAAGGTGATCTCATAAGCCTATTATTTCATAAAATGAAAATAGGCTAAAAACAAAGTTGCTATCGGTTTCTCGGTAACTTTGTATGTGCTGGGAACAAAATGGCCGTGTTTTATGAGCCCTTTAATACGATTTAAGAACTTGAAAACAGATAGTCGATATCTTAAACAGTTCCGTAGATATTTGAGGTGGCCCCCTTTGTGGAATAACCCTGTTTGTACAGTGTATGCCGTTTGGGAAATGATTGTGCGCATCTTCAGAGGCAGTAGACTAACTAACTACCTAATAACTCTCTCTTTGCGCATTTGATACGTAGATTCCTAGTATCTCAGAATCCATGGAAGAAATTAGTATTAATTGTGGCAAAAGTTCCACCTAATCAATACCCTTTATTTTAATGAAATATCACATTGTGGTCATTGGGGACATGTTTCGAGGCCAAATTGTTTCGACCCCTTCATTAGCCGATATAGATTAAAATGGCAAGGAAAACAGGTGGTTGAAAAGCTTAATACTAAGAAACATTTTTATCGGCTGATGAAGGTGCCAAAACAATTAGGCCTCGAAATATGTCCCCAAAGTGATTATTTATAAAAATAATAGAAGTTATCGATTAGGCGGAAATTTTCCACAATTATTACTAATTAGTTCATCAATACATAACCGGCATGAACCTTTCAAATACTAAAATGAAAGGAGTTATTCACGAAAACTGTAGTTCTGTTTTATTTCAAGTGAATTTCTAACAAATCAAATTCTATGTAATTGTATGATTCTCGATAGGTCTATTTATATCAGGCTGTTCCAAATCCACGAGTCTGAGTATGCGTACACGCGAGTAGTCAGCAGTAATGCTCGGAGCACGGTTGGAGAGTGTCTGGGGGTGATAGCCAATACGTCACTGGGCGAAGGTCATAGTACAAGTCCATGCGCTTCTTGTCAGTCTTGATGTATCCACCGCTTAGTAACGGCAGTCCCTACATCAGAGCTGTTTTGCATATTGCAGGTTTACTCACACAAAGCAGCGAGTACTCAGCTGCTCCCCGGCGAGCAGCTCGGTTGGAACAGCCTGATGTATATCATCATTGTTGTTGTTGCATTTGAGGGGCTTGTTCATAGTGGTCATTTAGCCCCCTGTACTTGGATGAGTGTGGAATTTTGTCTGATATCCTGTCTTATTGTTATGGCTGTATAAGTGTGTGCATTTGTAATTCAGGTGAGGATTGGGAAGGAAGCGGCCGTGGTCATGAG
Source organism: Meconema thalassinum (assembly GCA_946902985.2). Taxonomy (NCBI): domain Eukaryota; kingdom Metazoa; phylum Arthropoda; class Insecta; order Orthoptera; family Tettigoniidae; genus Meconema; species Meconema thalassinum. The sequence goes on from OX336394.1 coordinate 353,398,278, forward strand.
TTAAGAACCATCCCGGCATTTGCCTGGAGCAGTAGTGGGGAAATCACTTCCCGGATGGCTGAGATGGGAATTGAACCCATCTCATTTCAGTTGTGTTTCACGAGAGTAAGTTCACCCCGTTCCAGCCCTCTGACCAGAATCACATTTCTTGGCAGAGCTGGGAATCGAACCCGAACCTCCAGGGCGGCAACCAAGAACGCTACACCACGATGTGGACTCTATAATATAGATCAATCGTTGGTATGGATCTTAAATTTTAGAAATGCAGGGTATTTAGCTTGTCATGGAAGCACTTGTTGTAGTCTATGATTGTTTCTGTGTCAATGGAACGACACTTAACTTACATACCAACAGTGTACTGAGCCATGATTAATGTTACGATGAAGACATTCACAAATAACCTATATAATTTTAACAAAATAATTCCTGTAAAATGTTTTAATTTAGAAACAATGAAAAATGCAACTGATACATTTTCTGGTAAGTGTCGTATGTACCGTATACCGTTGATCTTAAATTAGCAACGTGAAGTTTGAAAGGCCTACAATGACATATTTATGTACTTGAAGATAGGTGAGTTCAGTCTTAAATCTTCCTTTATCCTCGCACGTGGAGAGAACGCCTCACTGCGTGTGAATCTGGACAGAGGCCTCTTTAGTGTGCATTCCAGTTCAGTACATCAGATATTTACACAAAAGGAAGCACGTCGAGTAGAAGGGGCCAAGGAGCTAAAATGTGAGAGAAAATGAAGAGTCCCATTCCAAAACTATTTAAGTCCATTTGGGAATTATGTTCACTATGATACGTATTGAAACTATTTCTGAGCCCTTCATCTATCTGTCCTATTGGTTCGTTCTGTAGTCTATGGAGTTCCATATCTAATGAAACATTTGTGGAACATACCGATAAAGTACTTCGAAATATGGGGTAAAAGATTTAAAGTGAATCTTGTTTATAAATGGACGTTTAGAGTTTTAGAACTTGGGGTCTCAGTTAACATCTATTTGAATAAATCAGCAATTTGTTGACAATTATTATCTTGGAAATTTACTTACGAAACAGTCCATGTGATTTAGGATAAAATACGTAATTACTTCCATGTCACTGAATAACGTTCATCGATGCAAAGCATTATTATTATTATTATTATTATTATTATTATTATTATTATTATTACCGACAGTAGTGGCTACGCTGGCTAAAGCGCAGCATTAGGTCATGGGGCCAAGATCTCTGCTGACTCGGTAGACGCGTGGGTTCGAGCCGCACCGTCGGCCGTCCTTGAAATGGTTTTCCGTGGTTTCCCATTTTCAACACCAGGCAAATGCTGGGACAGTACCTTCTGACAGGCCACGGCCGCTTCCTTCAACATCCTTGCCCATGTTTCATTCACCATCATTCATTTCATCTCTCATTAACTCCTCTCCTGAGGTTGGCGTCAGGAAGGGCATCCGGCCGTAAAAACCATCGCCACAAAGACTTCCATCGCATCTCATCCCCGACCCCGTTGAAAAAACGGGAATAATAAGGGGTAGTCATACATTATTATTATTATTATTATTTATTTATTTTACACGTTTCAGGCCTATTAGACCACGCGAAGCAATCATGACTTTTTGTTCTTCCTGTCTTTCCAGTACTCTTTCATTCGTGCACTAAAGGCCCTCTTCCTTTCTTCGGTCCACTTTGGTCTTTGGGCTGTAGGTGCAGCTCTCTCTGACAACACTTCCCACTTGTATACTTTGTGTCTAAATACGCTTTTGTCTTTGACGTCTTCTGGGTTGACTTGTGCTTTTACTAGATCAATTTTGACTTGCATCATCCAGGGTGTTATTATTATTATTATTATTATTATTATTATTATTATTATTATTATTATTATTATTATTATTATTATTATTATTAGATTATTAATATATCACAAATTGTTCATTAAACACAGTTCTTCTTGTCTTCGGCAAATCTTTGGTGGGCTTACACAAGAAGCTTTGCTGGTTTTCAATTGCTGTTCAAGAATTTTTTGACAACATTACAGCTGTCCAGTATTGCTGCCTTCTGCTTTTTGTGATTGATATTGAATGGTAGATTCATTTGTTGTAGAGCTCTTTTGAACAGTTTCGGTATTACTCCCGTAGCTGAGATTAAAACTAAGATGGCAGTGGCTTTTATTTCCAAATAAGTTTTATTTCTGTTGCCAAGTCCATATTATTGTTGCACTCTTTGTGGGTGTTAGTTATGGTGTTCTGTGAGTTTATTATTATTATTATTATTAACTAATTTAGATAATTTGAGACAGCGTGGTCAGATAGCCTCGTATATTTCGGTTTGTTTCAAATATGCCTGATAATAATCTGTGTCGCTGTGATATCTGTACTAATAGTGTGTGCATTTTTAAATAAGGCTAAGATTGGGCAGTAGGTAGCCATGGCCTTCATTTAGCTAACATCACGCAATTTGTCAGAAGTGAAAGTGGTAAACCACGAATAACTACTTTTAGAGTAGCCAGGACAGGAATCGATCCAACCTCTTCCCAGTTCTAACCTTATTTATTTATTTATCGTATGGCTAGCAACTCGATGAATTACAATATAATAAATGTATAGTCTATATTGTACCCATGGTAATTGTGCTGACTGGCGTCGAACCTAATGCTCCAGAGAGGAAAAATCACGCATAGGATTTTTCGGGGTATCGAACCAAACGTCTTTGAGGGGAAAAAACTCGTGGTAACCAAGAACCACATAATATAAGACTATTCATGAAATATCAGCTTAATTCCAGATAGTGTACAGGAATTATAAGCAATATTGTAAAATAAAAGGTCTCCATACCACTGTAAGATACAGTATTGGAGCTAAGAAAGTAAAGATTCGAGGCAAGACTGACATTTGACAAATTAGCAAAGTCAATGGAGGCGTGTCAGCTGGCGCCTAGGGACTCTTTACGTCTGCAAGGGGGAACCAAGACAGAGACTAATTGCTGTGGGATCCACCGAGACATAAGGAAGAAAGAATGGAAAGGGAAGGACGCCGTAGGAAATTAATTGATTACATCAAAACCAGGCATCCCAGATAGTTGAAATCAACACCGAGATGAATAAAATCCGGAGAGAATAATTATGGTCCCAAGAAGTATGCTTATTGGAGCAGATTAAGTATTTCATGGACGGAGAACGTATAAATGTGGATGTTTGACCATTGGCGTAAGACACAGAAGGGGAATCTCAGAGGTAGCGTGCCCACGCCATCACCAAGATCAATTAATATTAATTAATTGAACGATCAAATCACACGCACGAGACTGGAAATGGAACCTCCGTGAGAAATTGGACCAGATGAAGGCAGTTACAGCCCTGCGAACTGCAGTTTTAAAGGAAAGGTCGGTCCGCGAATTTGAGAGAACTATGTTTCGAGAAGAAAGCCTTAAATAGAGCATGGGACCAGGAAGAAGTCAGTCAACTTGGAGCACTCAAACGGGGAAGGTGCTGTCCGTCCGCTCAGAAATATAAACAAAGACCGCGCAACTACAAGTGTAAAGTATTATACAAAGTCAACATGAAGAGCTTAGACCGCGCAATTATAAGTAGTGTACAAGTTCGTACAGGAACATTTTGATGTGTAAGGTTTATAGAAGTATTTTAGTCAGGAATATGTTCGTCAGTACTGGACTGAATGGACGAGATTACGACTTCGTAGACGCTGTAGAAATAAAAAGCCAAGTAAAGCTGATAGTTATCATGCCGAGCAGTAAATAGTAAAGTGGTATTGAACAGTAAATTACACCGTAACATGGGTAATATGATAAAGCGCGCAAGTCATGATCTAGTAATCAACAATGGTCACACTATATCCATTATTATAGATCATGGGATGGGAACCAGGTCACAGTTATTGTGATATTAGGCCACTATAGACAAAGACACTGAGTAGAAGTGGGAGGAACATTCACACTAGCAGCAGTTTGAACGAGGGTTAGCCAGGATCGCGGTTGATAGAGACTTCCATTAGAGTTGATGTAGGAAATCGTGTCGCCTGCAGCTCTGTTATTACGAAATTGTGAAGTGTATGAAACAAATCGTGTGAAAAATGGTCTGTAATATAAATTTTAATATATGTCAATGTTAAAAATAATGTATTGTATGGTGAAATGTAGCAGGAAGATGTGTAAATACGGTAAATTGAAAATGTGTTTTACCGAAGTGAAAAGTGTATTGTGTCCACAAAAGGAATATAACATATCCATCATGATGCATCAGTAAGCACCACGATAGTGGGTAAAATGTGGCATCATAGGAGACGACCGCCAGAACAATGTGAGTACAAATTCCAGTGATATAATGTAGAAAGCTAGCGATACGATACGTCTAAGTCGAAAGTCATGTCAAAATAGGTATTTTGAAGTAATATTTATACGAGATTGCAGTCTTCGTTATCTGATGTAGAAGCATTTGCAATTTGAGAATGATTTGGCTTACAGCTGTTTCGCGTAAGACCAAAATAAGTCTAATATTAAAGTTAAAAAGTAACTTTATAAGCAAGAAAGTCGATGTAATGAAATATTCAGCATGTTTGCATGGAGTGATAAAAGTTGCATCAGATCCCAGGTAATTATAAAGTAAAGATTATATGTAAGAATGATATCATAATGTGTCAGCAATTAAAGTTATACATGATAAAATGTAATAAATGTAACTGTGGTAATGTTAAGCCAGTAGTAATGCCAGTAAAACAAAGACCAGTAATTGATGAGTAATGATAGAGAAAATCAGTAAACACGCTTGATAGAAGGGAAACTAGAAATATCATATGATCTGCGGTATACCGACAGAGCTAGTATTTTTGCCTCTGATATGCGAGCAGTTTTAGAGTAAAATCAAGACGATTAAGTTAATTAATGCAAGGAACGTTTCTAGGACACTGTCAGGACCATGCGAGCAATTCTATGAAGGTTTGTATTGATGTATAGCCATGGGGCATACCGTTGTATTGACGAGAGCGGATGGAGACAGATAGGTGTCTGGGCTACCATACCAGCTTCGTGAGGGCAATTGAGGATTAACGTTTGCCAACTCAATTAGCTACTCCATTGTAATGATCCGCACTGTGATGCGAGAATCTATTTGTACGGAAGGGTCGTGGACGCCTTACCGAGACTTCGTGCGTGAAAGTGGCAAGCAATAAGACAACTAAACCTCGCCATTAAAAGCCGTATGTAGTTCCCCAAGACTTTCGTGCCTAGTCAAACCCATTCCTTTGCTATATTATATTATTGAGCCACATTGGAGCCAATTAATGTTACCCTATCGATAGGATGTTAAATATTTGGATATCCAGTTCATACGATTAATAGTTTTGCCTTAAACTAAACACAGAATCAGAGTGAAATTGTAAAATCTGGCTGGTGTGTGTGAATAAGTAATGACACAGCTGGGGAAGAGGCTGGAAGACGAGGGTCGTGCCAGACAGCAGGGGGTTCCAAACGACCCAAACCATTAGGCTATTGTATTCTCTGAGGGAGGTAGTTTTATTACTGACCCTTTTGTAAAGTGTACTGGAGACTATGATATCATGGTCTGGCATATTAATTAATAAGAAATTGTTTATTTTGACTGCAGAAATCAGTTCTTAGCATTATAATGATGTTATATCCGTCTTTTAATTGCTAAACTCGAGTATTATTTAGCAGAGTTAGCTGTTCTGGACACTAACTGCGCTAAAGGCGACTGACACATTATTTGAAGTTTAAAACCCAGTTGAGATGCATATTTTTCATACGGGTACTGCGAATTTGGATTTGATGCAAACATAACTATAAATCGACTTATATGTTTGAACGGCTTAGAGACGTATAGTATCGTGATAGCGGACTAGCATTGGTTATGTAGAGTAGGAATGTACTATTGTTAGCGTTTTGTGGAGAGGGCGGACGAAGGATACAATACACAGAAATTAAAGTACATTATTTTACAAGTAACCTATCGCAACAATGGCTAACGCATTGTAAAATATTGATTTCATGTTTATTTGATTAATTTTGATTATTATTTTTATTGTTTAAGAGTGTGCATAAAATATGAACATTTGTCAGATGACAGAAAATGCATTCCCATAAAGGAACAGATTTAGTGAAGTGTAGAGTAGGGTGTTTTGAGACACCAGTGATTGACTCATAGACGCACAAGAAGAGATGTGGCAGTATGCCTGGTGAGGTGGGATTACGATCTCAGCTGCGGACCACAGATGATGTAGAATAGCATTCATTGTCCCTTTGCCATTAACATCTGTGTGATCCAAGGTGTATTTTGTTGTTTGTGGGGTAATTTAAATTTAATTGGATGTTGTAATTGTTGTATGATAAGCCATGATTTAAAATTAATTATTATTTTTAGGAAGTTGTTTACCCTTTTCTTGTAGAGTAGTACCTGGTAGTATTCGGATCCCGAATATGTGTTTGCACTGTGGGGAGACGCACCACACTCTGAAAGGACAGAGCCAGTCGGGATGTGAACACATGTTCTCCACATGACGTCATATGGGTACATGGGTCGACGTTATGTACTGGGATCTGAACTACTAAGCCTACTAGACGGCCGATATAATCATGGATAGAAGTAATCATTATAGAAGCTTATAGGGGAGATATAGGGACAGGCCGCATCCCATAGTCGATATAATTCTCATGCTCATAAATAAATTTGGTAAGACCCTTCTCCTCAATTATCATGTCGCCCGTATGCAGGAAAAGCATGATATATGAGACCACCCATCTACTTTAAATTATCATGGCGCCCTAGAACGTGGGATTTATGGGATTCATTAAACCCCATAAGATAGCATGGTTTTCATGGGGAAAACCGTAGAAATTAATTTTGTCGAATTTCGAGGAACGAAATTGTGAGTCTATCTTAATGCATTGTCAGACGATAAGCGGGAATGCGGGTACCAGCCTCTATACCCAATGCTTATTCATCTTCATATGTGCACTATATTAATAATAATAATACATTCTGGGTAAAAACCGGAATCCGCTTTCTAAAATAACGCAGCCTTATGATGCAACATAAACCCACCAGTATTCTCAAGATACAGGTTGACAAAATGTCGAGTACGGAGGAGCTACTTAATTGTATCAATGGACTAAGGGAGCACTTTGGCGCTTCCAATGAAGAAAAAAAGAGAATGTCAAGGCATTCCAGGCCGAAATAAGCCAAAAGTTGGCTGACAATCAAGCTGAGCTAAATCAAAAGTTGACTGATGTAAACTTACAGTTAGAAGCTATTCAAGCTGAGGTCAATCAAAAGTTAGAAACTAATCAGGCTGAGGTTAACTTGAAGCTAGAACATGTTAAGACTTCCATTAAGGAAGAGGTTATTGAAAATGTAACTAACGTAATCGCAGAGATGCAGGTAGCGCACGGTAAGCGTTTCCAATCTATCGAATTAAAACCGAGAGTGATTTGCAAGCGTGCAAACAGTCCCAACACGAAATTAACGAGAGATTAGATTTAATGTCAGCTGAGCTTAAAGGCATACAGAACCAAAACACTGCGAACACTGAACGTCAACAGGAACAGTTTAACACATTCACTAATACTGTAGACCAGTGAATTGAGGAAAGCGAAGCTAAATGGAGCGAAAGATTAGCAGGCTATGCAAGAACCGTGGATGGGGAATTGCGAAAACAGGATAAGAATATCCTAGACCAATACCACGAGATCGCAGAGATAAAGAATACCGTGGTAGAGAGTAAAGAAATAGTAGGAAATATTAAGATACAGGTCGGCAAGGTAAATAAAGAAGTGGAACAAGCTAGAAACGACTTGGCAGTTATTCACAAGAAACAGGAAGGAAATCGGGACGACATTAAGAAAATACAGACAGAAATCTCGATGGTACAAGGGAATGTATAGAAAGAAATAACAGGATTAAAAGGAGAATTAGAGATCAGAGAAGGATTAAAGAATGAAGCTAATGAAAATACGCTAACCGTATTGAAAGAAGATTTAGCTGGGGAAATTTCCCATATAAAGGAAAGCCTCAGGGACGATAAAGAGAACATCTTCAAAATAGCGAATGAAAATAAAGGCCGTTTGATGAAAATAGAACAGGAAGTGTTAGCACGGTTGGAAAGAACCGAAAATTGGAATAACCAAATGGAAACGAGGATGATCGCGCAAGAAGAAAATGCATTAAGAAATCCTAGATCCAATGAAGGAAGCATAGGCGAGACACAGAGGAACAGATGGGCGGAGTTCGAAACCCAGCCCACGTTAAGAAATCCTGTACAGCCAAATGAGAGTCCGTACATGACGCCAGGTGTACCTATGGCCATGTCAACTCCTAACGAAAATAACGCTCAAAACCAAATAATCACAGTTATAAGAGCTAATGAGGAAAAACCACGAAAATTTTCGGGAAAACAATCCACGATGACACCGAAGTACTGGTTAAAGGAGGTTACTGAATACTTGAATGATACGAAAGTTCCGCCAGAACGTAGGCTAAGAGCAATAGAAAAACTCACTGAAGGAGAATGCGCACCCTGGTTTAGAAGTTTCCGCTATACATTTGATACGGTAGAAGAGTTTCGCCAGGCGTTTCTTAGGCACTACTGGGATCCATCTGTGCAACAGAACATGAGGTTGGACTTATACTCAAGAAGTTACAGTACGAATAATCCAACTAAATATGCAGAGTTTTTCGTACAACAGCTTTGTCGTTTCCGTGAACTTGACCAGGCCCCTTCAGATCAAGATCTCTGTATAGCCATTGCAAAGCAGTTGCCATGCGAAGTGCAAAGATTGCTGATATCAGCGAATGCGAAAACAGCTATTGAAATGGAAGCAGTTTTGAGGCAGTTGGACTTAACAACATCACATAATATGAGGCAGGGCAGAAGCACAGAACAAGTTCACGTGGCAGACACACAAATTGAACCAGTTAAAGCCCCTAGTGAAAGTAACAAATCCACAAGCACGGAAACAATGAATTCGAACTGGCACCCAGCGGAGAATGAAGAAAGGAGACAGCAAGTATACCGAGGGAATTCAAACCGGGATACGCAGGTACGAAGGCCCTGGGAGCAGTACGGTTCAGGAGGACGATCGTATAACAATAGAAGGGGGTATGGCCGTCAGAGAAACGATAAACAATTGAGAGGCCAAGAACAAAGCCGAAGCTTTGACGACGAGATAGATGAAAGATACCACGCTTCATTAAGGTACATGGAGGAAAGAGACGACGAAAATAGACCATCTCAAGTAAAGTGGGATGAGGCAATAAGGAACAGGAAATCTCCGGATGTTTATAACAATAACGACGGAGCAAAAAGCCTGGAATTTCAGCAGCATGAAGAAGAAAGAAGGCGCGCTGAGAAAGGCGGTGCCAAAGAAAAAAATCGAAATTAAAAGGCCAACATGTAAGCCGAACCACAGGATGGAATGCAGTCGATATTGTCAACTGGATTGCCAAGCCTGAAGAGCTTATTGAAGAGACAGGAGAAGGACAAACCATTGTAAGGAGGGAATTACCCATTATCCTTGTGGAAATTGCAGGCATGAAAATACGTAGTCTGATGGACACGGGTTCGACAGTATGCTTAATCACTCAAGCACTGTTAAACTAAATAGAGAGCAAGGGCCATGTCTTGAAAATACCTATTTCAAGCGTGAAAATAAAAGGCATTATACCTGATAAAATGATGATTTGTAAATACTAGGTTTTCCTGGATTTAAAAATAGGAAATGCTATGTTCTCTCAGAGTTTCTTGTTAGTAAATAGACTCCCATTTAATATGATTATTGGCTTGGACTTCATTAGAGAGTATAAAGTTGTGATCGACTTATCCCAGGACATTGTAATGTTCCGTGATCAAAATGAAGCCACAGATATGCAAATATCATTGAAACAGAATGACATGAGGCCAGAAGAAAACGTATGGCGTACATACGAAGAAAATACCGGAGAAGAAATGTTAGCCGCTGAACTCATTGAAGAACAGTTGGTAACGCTAGCTGCGGATCTGGAAAAGGAATTGGAACCTGAATTCGGCACATGTTTAGAAGAGAAATTAACGGAAGCTAAGATAGGTACAGAGCACAAAGAGGCATTAATAAATTTGTTAGCTGAGCGGAAGGAAGTCTTCGATTCGAGACCCGGAATGATTAAGAACTCCCAGTATGCGATCCAAGTCAATGATTGGACGCCATTTAAGCAGAAACCCTATCCTGTAGCTCAGAAAAATAACCCTAAAGTCAAGGAAGCCATTCAAGAAATGTTGGAGGCGGGCATTATTGCTAAGACAGCAACACCGTATGTTAGCCCTCTGGTGATAGTACCGAATCCAGACGGCAGTGTCAGAGTATGTTTGGACCTGCGAAATTTGAATATCAGAGTTATACCAGAGTTCGACCAGGTGCCACCAATCAAGGAGATTCTCAGGCAGTTCAAAGGAAAGACCATCTTTTCAAATCTTGACATCACAGGAAGTTTCTACCATGTTGAGCTGGAAAGTAAACCAAGTCTATTGACTGGATTTATTTTTGACCAACACACGTATTCTTTCTTACGTTTGCCCTTTGGTCATAAAACAGCAGGCTCAGCCTTATTAAGAGCATTAGACCGGAATTTATCCGAAGAGGTAAAATCTAAAACCATAAGATACGTGGATGACATTCTGCTCACGTCTGAGACAATAGAGGAACACTTGAAAGATTTGCAAAAATTGTTAGATAACCTGAGGGAAGCAAACTTCAAGGTTAATCTAAAGAAATCCAACTTTTGTCAGAGGGAAGTCAAATTCCTAGGTCACATTGTGGATGCACACGGAGTAAGGCCTAATCCTGGAAAGTTGGAGGTCATTAGGAATTTTCCTAGACCGACGAAGGTGAAGAACGTCAGGCAGTACCTCTGCGTAATTGGATTCTTCTCGAGCCATTGCCCAAACTATACAGCAACATTAGCACCACTGCAAGATCTCTTGAAGAAAGGCGGTAGGTGGCGCTGGACTGAGGACTGTGAGAAAGCCTTCGTGGAGTCGAAGAGGATGCTTATGGACTACGTGAAATTAGGATACCCTGATTATACACAGAAGTTTTTTATACAGACGGATGCGTCATTGATAGGCATTGGTGCGATGCTTTATCAAGAAAACGTTGACAGGCCCGATGAGAAAGTTTTTATTGCTTTTATAAGCAGGAGGCTCAAACCCCATGAGAAAAACTACACGATTACTGAACTCGAACTTCTCGCAATACTGTATGCCTTTCAGTGTTGGAGGAAGGTCGTGTATGGGTTTGAAATTATATGGAGGACAGACCATAAAGCACTGGCGTTCTTGTTAAAGACTGATCTGTCTAGTCAGAGATTAACAAGATGGTCCCTCTTTATCCAACAATTTAATGTCAAAATTGAGTATTGACCTGGTAAGGGAAATGTGATCCCGGACTTCCTAAGCAGATATCCAGCAGCCATGGGAGAAGAGGAAATTCTAGCGGTGGAAATTGAAGACCGTGATAAAAGAACCCTGGACCAGCTGAGGAACATCACCGAGATTCAACGTCAAGACCCCTGGATACGGGTAATGATCGACTACTTCGAGGGATAGCTTGTAAGGGACACGCCGAGATATTTGGAGGCCGAGTCTTTGTCAACGGACTACCTGTGGTATAATCATATGTTGCATAAATGGAGTGATGCAGAACACACTTGTCCAAGAATTGTCATTCCACCTGCGCTGCAGAGGACACTTGTATGGTTAGTGCACAGAGCGTTTGGTCACCCTGGAGTAGATAAAAAACCTTGCTCTACTAAAAGAAGCGTTTATATGGCCAAAAATGAGGGAGACTGTGAGGAACACCATAAGGACTTGTGATATATGCCAATGAGTAAAACCCAACTCGTATTTAATGAAGCAAAGACCTAAACCGCTATTGCCAGAAAAACCTTGCCAGTTGATGAGTATAGACAACTTCGGACCTCTCCCTAGGGCTAGACGGGGTAACAAGCATATATTTGTTGCAATGGATGCTTTTTTCAAAAATGGTTGTACTGTGTCCTATCCAGAAAACCAGTACAAAGCAAGTACTCAAGAGATTGAAGGAACGAGTTATTCCAATCTTGGGGAAACCGCAAAATCTACTATCAGATCATGAAAGTTGTTTTACCAGTGAAGATTTTCGCAGGGAGATGCAAAATTTAGGAATCAAGCATATTTTGTCCACAATAAGACACCCAGAGTCGAACTTAGTTGAGAGGGTCATGAGGGAACTACAGAAGTACATGAAGATCTATTGCTCGGAAGAAAACTGGAGATGGATTGATGTGTTAGACATTGTTCATTATTGTATTAACAGTACAGTCCATGAAGCTACAGGACAGGTACCTGTAAAACTACATCTAGACCAAGAACCAGAGAGACCTTGGAACGGAGTGATACAGACACCTGTAGACGCGCAACCTTCGCGCGAATTGAGGATCCAGCGAACCTTCGAGTACCTCAAGGTGCAAGCAGAGAGGCGACAGCGAAGGAATCGCGGCAAGAGATATCATAGACCACTACTCGATGGAGAGTGGGTACTTTTGAAGAAACCAGCCGGCTCCGATCCAGAAAGCAGGAAATATAAAAAGTTCATTCCGAACTATATGGGACCCTATATCATCATAAGAGATCTGGAGAACAATGCCTATAGAGTGAAACACAAGGAAAATGGAAGCGAAGTGATTATGAATGCCGCAAACTTAAAGTTATATCACCCTCCGGAAGAATTTGAAGAACGAGAAGAAGCCACACACACTCAAGTGAACGGGGCAGTTATGTACGCACAGGCAGAGAGGCCAGAGAGTCCGCCCCACTGTTATGAAAGCAACTGTAAAGAGGATCGTGCCCAGCAAGGAGAAAGTGAGAAGCAGTGCGACTGTGGCCTGCTTGAATTTTATGACCAGCTCGTGGAAGGAGCAGAAGAACTCCACAGTATGAATAGGACCCTCAAACAAGAGAAAACGTTCATGCGAAAACAGCCTTGAGACACAGCAGAGGGGGAAGAACGGCAGACTGCCAGACGGGGCCGCCAACCGCCTATTGTAAACACTAAGAAGGAGGTCGAGCGCAGTCAGCAATTGATTAAAAGAAATTCACTTGTCTATTGATTTTTTTTAATTTTGCTGGCGAAATAATGTACCCATGGTACTTGTGCTGACTGGCGTCGAACCTGATGCTCCAGAGAGGAAAAATCACGCATAGGATTTTCGGGGAATCGAACCAAACGTCTTTGAGGGGCAAAAACCTCGTGGTAAACAAGAACCACATAATATAAGACTATTCATGAAATATCAGCTTAATTCCAGATAGTGTACAGGAATTATAAGCAATATTGTAAAATAAAAGGTCTCCATACCACTGTAAGATACAGTATTGGAGCTAAGAAAGTACAGATTCGAGGCAAGACTGACATTTGACAAATTAGCAAAGTCAATGGAGGCGTGTCAGCTGGCACCTAGGGACTCTTTACGTATGCAAGGGGGAACCAAGACAGAGACTAATTGCTGTGGGATCCACCGAGACATAAGGAAGAAAGAATGGAAAGGGAAGGACGCCGTAGGAAATTAATTGATTACATCAAAACCAGGCATCCCAGATAGTTGAAATCAACACCGAGATGAATAAAATCCGGAGAGAATAATTATGATCCCAAGAAGTATGCTTATTGGAACAGATTAAGTATTTCATGGACGGAGAACGTATAAATGTGGATGTTTGACCATTGGCGTAAGACACAGAAGGGGAATCTCAGAGGTAGCGTGCCCACGCCATCACCAAGATCAATTAATATTAATTAATTGAACGATCAAATCACAGGCACGAGACTGGAAATGGAACCTCCGTGAGAAATTGGACCAGATGAACGCAGTTACAGCCCTGCGAACTGCAGGTTTAAAGAAAGGTTGGTCTGCGAATTTGAGAGAACTATGTTTCGAGAAGAAAGCCTTAAATAGAGCATGGGACCAGGAAGAAGTCAGTCAACTTGGAGCACTCAAAAGGGGAATGTGCTATCCTTCCGCTCAGAAATATAAACAAAGACCGCGCAACTACAAGTGTAAAGTATTATACAAAGTCAACATGAAGAGCTTAGACCGCGCAATTATAAGTAGTGTACAAGTGCGTACAGGAACATTTTGATGTGTATAGAAGTATTTCAGTCAGGAATATGTTCGTCAGTACTCGACTGTTTGGACAAGATTACGAGAGCCTAGACGCCGTAGAAATAAAAGGCCAAGTAAAGCTGATAGTTATCAAGCCACTCAGTAAATAGTTAAGTGGTATTGAACAGTAAATTACACCGTCACATGGGTAATTTGATAAAGCGCGCAAGTCATGATTTAGTAATCAACAATAGTCACACTATATCCATTATTATAGATCATGGGATGGGAACCAGGTCACAGTTATTGTGATATTAGGCCACTATAGACAAAGACACTGAGTAGAAGTGGGAGGAACATTCACACTAGCAGCAGTTTGAACGAGGGTTAGCCAGGATCGCGGTTGATAGAGACTTCCATTAGAGTTGATGTAGGAAATCGTGTAGCCTGCAGCTCTGTTATTACGAAATTGGGAAGTGTATGAAACAAATCGTGTGAAAAAGTGTCTGTAATATAAATTTTAATATATGTCAATGTTAAAAATAATGTATTGTATGGTGAAATGTAGCAGGAAGATGTGTGAAATGAAAATCCACAGCCTGCTTCCAGTCTCCGACCGGGTCAGGAATGGAATGAATGAAGCCCCCATCTAGCGGCGAGGATATGAACTGTGCCGGCTGCCGAGGTCTGACGCACTCCTCTGAGGCAATGATTAAATGAATGACAGATGAAATGAAATGATAGTGGAGAGTGTTGCTGGAATGAAAGTTTGACAGGGAAAACCGGAGTACCCGGAGAAAAACCTGTCTGCCTCCGTTCTGTCCAGCACAGATCTCACATGGAGTGACCGGGATTTGAACCACGGACCCAGCGGTGAGAGGCCGGCGTGCTGCCGCCTAAGCCACGGAGGCTTTCACAGGAAGATGTGTAAATACGGTAAATTGAAAATGTGTTTTACCGAAGTGAAAAGTGTATTGTGTCCACAAAAGGAATATAACATATCCATCATGATGCATCAGTAAGCACCACGATAGTGGGTAAAATGTGGCATCATAGGAGACGACCGCCAGAACAATGTGAGTACAAATTCCAGTGATATAATGTAGAAAGCTAGCGATACGATACGTCTAAGTCTAAAGTCATGTCAAAATAGGTATTTTGAAGTAATATTTATACGAGATTGCATTCTTCGTTATTTGATGTAGAAGCATTTGCAATTTGAGAATGATTTGGCTTACAGCTGTTTCGCGTAAGACCAAAATAAGTCTAATATTAAAGTTAAAAATAATGGGAAACATGCCTCTACTAGGGACTGCCTTTTACGTAAACAAAAGATAGTGACTAGTGTCTCAGAATTCACATCGAAATCAGAAAGGCTATCGCTACTTACATTCAAGTGTAAAAACAAGAAGTACACGCTTATCAACTGCCATGCTCCCATTAATGAAGACAACAAAAAGAATCCACAGAAGGTGGACGATTTCTGGGATCTCTTAGACACTAAAATCTTGCAGATACCTGAGAAAAACATAAAAATTCTCCTGGGAGATTTTAATGCACAAATAGGAAAAGAGAGAAAATACAGGGACATCGTGGGAGATTACCCAGCGCATAGGAGGACAAACAGAAATGGGGAAAGGCTCATAAGACTCTGCAGAGCATTCCAGTTTAGAATAATGTCAACAAATTTCAGGAAACTCCCAAGAAAAGCGAAAACCTGGGTATCCCCAAATCCAAATTTAGGGGAATTCCAACTGGACCATGTAGCGATATCAAGGAAAAACGCAAAAGATGTAATGAATGTCAAGGTGATTAGAAACGGTGACTTCGATTCAGACCTTTCCAAAGCCAAAATCCGCTTCCTTCCGCTACGACAAAAGAGAGACCCACCTAGAATAACCAAATATAACATGAGCAAATTGAATATTTCCCACGACATTGTTAAGAACTTTAGGAAAGAAATCAGCAGCACCAAAAAGGAAAGTTGGCAACAACTCTGTACAGGAATCAATGACTCCGCAAAGAAGACACTGGGGTTGGCAAAGAGGAAAAGACAAATCTGGTGGAACGAACACTGCGATGTAGCTCTCAGTAAGAGGTCTGAGGAATGGAGAAGATGGAAATCTTCTGGAAAAAGGGAACACTTGGAACAATTCAGAAAACAGAGGAAAGAAACATCCAGAATTTTCCGTAGGACCAAGCGATCTTTTGAAGCAGCACAGTTAGAAAATCTTCAGAGCAACTTCGTTAAACACAACTCCAGAGACTTTTACCAGACATTCAAAAACAAACTTAAGGATTACCAAGCCCCAAGTATGAGTTTTAGAAATGAGCAGGGAAAAATTGGACTGAACAACCATGAAAACTGCGAAATACTAGCTGGATACTTTCAAGATCTTTTGAACTGTCCAACCCCCACTTCTAGATTAGAAATAGCAGACTCACCAGCAAACTCAAAAGAGGATGCACCACCAACAAAAGAAGAGATCAGGGATGTCATCAAGAACCTAAAGAACAACAAAGCAAGTGGAGAAGAGTCGATAACAGCAGACATGATTAAATGGGCTGAGCCAGAAATTCTATACGACCTTCACAGAATCCTTGGCGCAGTCTGGGAAACCGAGAAAATTCCAGAAGAATGGAAAACAGCGCTGATCCATCCGCTCCACAAGAAAGGGGATAAGCAAGACGTGAACAACTACAGAGGTGTGTCCCTCCTTTCAATTGCTTATAAAATTCTCTCCAAGATTCTTCTAAACAGAATAGAAGATACGCTGGACAAACAACTAGGCGAGTACCAAGGAGGGTTTAGGAAAGGACGCTCCTGTGTTGAGCAGATCTTCAACTTGAAATCAATAATCCGTCACAGACTGCTGAGTAATAAGAAAATTGTGGTATCCTTCATAGACTTTAAAAAGGCATTTGATTCAGTGGACAGAGAGACCTTAGACAGGATCCTACGGGAATTTGGAATCAAAACCAAACTAGCAAATATAGTCAAAGAGACCCTAACAAACACAACTTCCAGGGTGAAGTTCATGGGAGAGCTTTCTCGGCCGTTCGAAATTAAGACAGGAGTCAGGCAAGGGGATGGCCTATCACCAATCCTTTTCAACTGTGTCCTAGAGAAGGTTGTGAGAATTTGGAACTCGGAATTGGAGAGTCGAGGAATAAACCCAATCTGCCTCGGGAGGAAGTCGGTAGGAATTAAAGTCAACTGCCTGGCGTTTGCAGATGATTTTGCAGTACTATCGGAAACCACGGAAGAAGCAGTCATACAAATCAACCTCTTGGAAAAGATCGCTAGCCAAACAGGACTAAGGATATCAGTTGAAAAGACAAAATTTATGACAAATGACAAACATGGACCAAAGTTCCTTGACACGGAGATAGGACGGATTGAAAGGGTAAAAAAGTTCAAGTACCTAGGAGAGACTATACAGGAGAATGGGTTAGAAAAAGCAGCTGTTGGAGATCGAATTATAAAAATGGAAAGAGCGTATGGATTAACAAAAAATATCTACAACAAAAAGTGCATCTCCTGGAATGCCAAAATAAGGCATTATAACACTGTCGTAAAAACAGAGTGCCTCTTTGCCAGTGAATGCCTCTCGATGAACTATAGCCTCGAAAAGCTAGAAGTCATGGAAAGGAGAATTCTTAGAAAAATCATGGGTGCAGTTCAGACTGAAGATGGATGGAGACTGAGAAGCAACGGAGAAGTCTACCAGAACGTGGAAAGAATCTCCGCGTCTATGCGGAAGAGAAGGCTGACATTCCTCGGACATCTCTATAGAATGAACGACCATAGATTAACTAAACAAATATTCGACTATCTCTGGAAGAAAAAGACCACCACAACATGGATTAAGGAAGTTAGGAAAGATTTAGAAAAGTTAAACATCACAGAATCTCAAATGCTAGAAAGAAATGTATTTAAGAGCAAAGTGAATAATCTGGAAGGGTTTCAAGATGAAGGAAGACCTAAGAGAAGTGGACGAACTTGGACAGAAGACCAAAGAAAAAATGCCAGTGAACGCATGAAGGAATATTGGAGAGAGCGGAAACTCCAGGCAAAGAATAAGAAAAAGAAATAAAGTTGTTGCGTGATCCTAAGTGGTCAATTCGCGTGAAAAAAAAGTTGAAAAGTAACTTTATAAGCAAGAAAGTCGATGTAATGTAATATTCAGCATGTTTGCATGGAGTGATAAAAGTTGCATCAGATCCCAGGTAATTATAAAGTAAAGATTATATGTAAGAATGATATCATAATGTGTCAGCAATTAAAGTAATACATAATAAAATGTAATATATGTAACTGTGGTAATGTAAAGCCAGTAGTAATGCCAGTAAAACAAAGACCAGTAATGGATGAGTAATGATAGAGAAAATCAGTAAACACGCTAGATAGAAGGGAAATTAGAAATATCATATGATCTGCGGTATACCGACAGAGCTAGTATTTTTGCCGCAGATATGCGAGCAGTTTAAGATTAAAATCTAGATGATTAAGATAATTAATGCAAGGAACGTTTCTAGGACACTGTCAGGACCATGCGAGCTATTCTACGAAGGTTTGTATTGATGTATAGCCATGGAGCATACCGTTATATTGACGAGAGCGGATGGAGACAGATAGGTGTCTGGGCTACTATACCAGCTTCGTGAGGGCAATTGAGGATCAACGTTTGCCAACTCAATTAGCTACTCCATTGTAATGATCCGCAATCTGATGCGAGAATCTATTTGTACGGAAGGGTCATGGACGCCTTACCGAGACTTCGTGCGTGAAAGTGGCAAGCAATAAGACCACTTAACCACGCCATTAAAAGACGTATGCAGTTCCCCAAGACTTTCGTGCCTAGTCAAACCCATTCCTTTGCTATATTATGTTATTGAGCCACATTGGAGCCAATTAATGTTACCCTATCGATAGAATGTTAAATATTTGAATATCCAGTTCATATGATGAATAGTTTCGCCTTAAACTAAACACAGAATCAGAGTGAAATTGTAAAATCTGGCTGGTGTGTGTGAATAAGTAATGACACAGCTGGGGAAGAGGCTGGACGACGAGGGTCGTGCCAGACAGCAGGGGGTTCCTAGCGACCCAAACCATTAAGCTATTGTATTCACTGAGAGTGGTAGTTTTATGACTGACCCTTTTGTAAAGTGTACTGGAGACTACGATATCATGGTCTGGCATATTAATTAATAAGAAATTGTTTATTTTGACTGCAGAAATCAATTCTTAGCATTATAAGGATGTCATATCCATCTTTTAATTGCTAAAATCGAGTAATATTTTCAAAGTTAGCTGTTCTGGACACTAACTGCGCCAAAGGCGACTGACACATTATTTGAAGTTTAAAACCCAGTTGAGATGCATATTTGCATACGGGTACTGAGAATTTGGATTTGATGCAAACATAACTATAAATCGACTTATATGTTTGAACGGCTTAGAGACGTATAGTATCGTTATGGCGGACTAGCATTGGTTATGTAGAGTAGGAATGTACTATTGTTAGCGTTTTGTGGAGAGGGCGGACGAAGGATACAATACACAGAAATTAAAGTACATTATTTTACAAGTAACCTATCGCAACAATGGCTAACGCATTGTAAAATATTGATTTCATGTTTATTTGATTCATTTTGATTATTATTTTTATTGTTTAAGAGTGTGCATAAAATATGAACATTTGTCAGATGACAGAAAATGCATTCCCATAAAGGAACAGATTTAGTGAAGTGTAGAGTAGGGTGTTTTGAGACACCAGTGATAGACTCATAGACGCACAAGAAGAGATGTGGCAGTATGCCTGGTGAGGTGGGATTACGATCTCAGCTGCGGACCACAGATGATGTAGAATAGCATTCATTGTCCCTTTGCCATTACCATCTGTGTGATCCAAAGTGTATTTTGTTGTTTGTGGGGTAATTTAAATGTAATTGGATGTTGTAATTGTTGTATGATAAGCCATGATTTAAAATTAAATATTAATTTTAGGAAGTTGTTTACCCTTTTCTTGTAGAGTAGTACTTGGTAGTATTCGGATCCTGAATATGTGTTTGCACTGTGGGGCGACGCACCACACCCTGAAAGGACAGAGCCAGTCGGGATGTGAACACATATTCTCCACATGATGTCATATGAGTACAATATAAATATCTAAATCATATGTCCAATATATACATCACTAGAACATTGGTTGCGTTCGCATTCACAACGAGATATCCAATTGTTGAAGCCAGTCCAGAAAGGGAGGTGCAGCAGAAACAACATCTTGTGGTGCTCCAGCAAACTTCCTCAGCTCTACGTCTTGAAGAGGAGCTCCGCAGTCACAGGCAGGAAAATCATGAAGTCCCCATTAATGTAGCATGGTTTCACCGTGTTTGAATTGATATGGGGAATGGATTTGCACACATACCAGGCCGCTATTTGCTAACTATTAGGGCTGAAGACCTTGTAGTCAGTCATAAGATGCTTTCCACAAAAAGGCATGTTGTTGCAAAATCTGGTAGAGAGCAGCTGATTAGGATGGTCGTAATTGTATTAAGCTTTTAACATTTGGGTGGCCGTCATTCCGTTTCCGTCAAGATAGCGGCGATATAAAACATGACACTGAGGTGTCCTTTGCCAGTGCTACCTCTGTACCAAATTTCGTTCAATTCGGTTTCACCGTGTTTGAATTGATTGGAGGAATCGATTTGCACACATACTTGGCCACCATCTGCAAACTATTGGGCTGATGATCTTGCAGTTTGGTCAGAATATGCTTCCCACATCAAGGTATGTTGTTGCAAAAATTTGATAGAGACTAGATAATTAGGTTGGTCGTAATTAGATTTAAGCTTTTAACATTTGGGTGGCCGCGATTACGTTTCCGTCAAGATGGCGGCGATATAAAACATGACACTGAGGTGCCCTTTGCTAGTGCTACCTCTGTACCAATTTTCGTTCCATTCGGTTTCACCGTGTTCGAATTAATAGGGGGAATCGAATTACACAGAAAGATGACCGCCATCCGCGAAATATTGGGCTAATGCCCTATTAGTTTCGTCAAAGGATGCTCCCTCCACAAAGGTATGTTGTTGCAAAATTCAGTAGAGATCGGATGATTGTGTTATTCGTAATTTGATTTAAGCTTTGAACATTTGTGTGGCCGCCATTACGTTTCCGTCAAGATGGCGGCGATTAAAAACATAACACTGAGGTGCACTTTGCTAGTGCTACATCTGTACCAAATTTCGTTCCATTCGGCTTCACCGTGTTCGAATTAATAGGGGGAATCGATTTTCACACAAAGATGGACGCCATCCGCAAACTACTAGGCTGATGACCTACTAGCTAGGTCAAAGGATGCTCCCCCCATAAAGGTAGGTTGTTGCAAAATTTGGTAGAGATCGGATGATTAGGTTAATCGTAATTTGATTTAAGCTTTGAACATTTGGGTGGCCGCCATTACGTTTCCGTCAAGATGGCGGCGATATAAAACATGACACTGAGGTGTCCTTTGCTAGTGCTACCTTTGTACCAAATTTAGTTCAATTCGGGTTCACTGTGTTCGAATTGATAGGGGGGGGGGGACAGACATTCAGAATACACACACTCACACACACACAGACTCACACACACACACACCGACAGACACACAATTTTTAGCCTACCTTCGATTTTTGCAAAAAATGAAAGTAGACTTATGAGATCAACACAGGGCGAAAAAAGTGTGTCTGTCTGTGTGTGTGTGTGTATGTGTGTGAGTGAGTCTGTGTGTGTGTGTATGTGTGTGTGTGTCTGTGTGTGTGTGTGAGTGTGTGTACTCTGAATGTCTGTCCCCCCCTATCAATTCGAACACGGTGAATGCGAATTGAACGAAATTTGGGACAAAGGTAGTACATGCAAAGGACACCTCAGTGCCATGTTTTATATTGCCGCCATCTTGACGGAAACGTAATGGCGGCCACACAAATGTCCAAAGCATAAATCAAATTACGACTAACCTAATCATCCGATCTCTACCAAATTTTGCAACAACATACCTTTAAGGGGGGAGCATCCTTTGACCAAACTAATAGGTCATTAGCGTAACAGTTTGCGGATTGCGGCCATCTTTGTGTGAAAATCGATTCCCCCTATTAATTCGAACACGATGCAACCGAATGGAACGAAATTTGGTACAGAGGTAGTACTAACAAAAGGCACCTCAGTGTCATGTTTTATATCGCCGCCATCTTGACGGAAACGTAATGGCGGCCACACAAATGTTCAAAGCTTAAATCAAATTACGACTAACCTAATCATCCGATCTCTACCAAATTTTGCAACAACATACCTTTATGGGGGGAGCATCCTTTGACCAAACTAATAGGTCATTAGCGTAACAGTTTGCGGATTGCGGCCATCTTTGTGTGAAAATCGATTCCCCCTATTAATTCGAACACGATGCAACCGAATGGAACGAAATTTGGTACAGAGGTAGTACTAACAAAAAGCACCCCAGTGGCATGTTTTATATCGCCGCCATCTTGACGGAAACGTAATGGCGGCCACACAAATGTTAAACGCTTAAATCAAATTACGATTAACCGAATCATCCGATCTCTATTACATTTTGCAACAACATACCCTTATAGAGGAAGCATCCTTTGACCTACTGAATAGGTCATTAGCCTAATAGTTTGCGGATGGCGGCCATCTTTGTGTGAAAATCAATTCCCCCTATTAATTCAAACACGGTGAAACCGAATAGAACGAAGTTTGGTACAGAGGTAGCACTAGCAAAGGGCACCTCAGTGTCATGTTTTATATCGCCGCCATATTGACAGAAACGTAATGGCGGCCACACAAATGTTCAAAGCTTAAGTTAAATTACGACTAACATAACCATCCGATCTCAACCAAACTTTGCAACAACATACCTTTATAGAGGGAGCATCCTTTGACCAATCTAATAGGTTATTAGCCTAATAGTTTGCGGATGGCGGCCATCTTTATGTCAAAATTGATTCCCCCTATTAATTCGAACACGGTGGAAGCGAATGGAACGAAATTTGGTACAGAGGTAGCACTAGCAAAGGGCACCTCAGTGTCATGTTTTATATCGCCGCCATCTTGACTGAAACGTAATGGCAGCCACACGAATGTTCAAAGCTTAAATCAAATTGCGATTAACCTAATCATCCCATCTTTACCAAATTTTACGACTACATACCTTTATGGAGGGAGCATCCTTTGACCAATCAAATAGGTTATTAGCCTAACAGTTTGCGGATGGCGGCCATCTTTATGTCAAAATTGATTCCCCCTATTAATTCGAACACGGTGGAACCGAATGGAACGAAATTTGGTACAGAGGTAAAACTAGCAAGGGGCATCTCAGTGTCATGATTAATATCGCCGCCATATTGACAGAAACGTAATGGCGGCCACACAAATGTTTAAAGCTTAAATCAAATTACGACTAACATAACCATCCGATCTCTACCAAACTTTGCAACAACATACCTTTATGGAGGGAGCATCCTTTGACCAATCTAATAGGTCATTAGCCTAATAGTTTGCGGATGGCGGCCATCTTTATGTCAAAATTGATGTTGTTGTTTGAGTCTTCAGCCTTTTGACTGGTTTGATGCAGCTCTCCATGCCTCCCTGTCCTGAGCTAAACGTTTCATCTCTACATAGCTACCACACCCTACATCCAAGGCAATCTGTTTAACATATTCTAACCTTGGTCTACCCCTACAGTTCTTGTCCTCGACCCTTCATTCCATAACTAAGCTTGCTATTCCTGGATGTCTTAGTATGTGTCCTACCAACCTATCTCTTCTCTTCATTAGCAGTCGCCAGAAACATCTCTCCTCTCCCACTCGTCTTAATACCTCTTCGTTTGTAACCCTATCTACCCATCTGATCTTCATCATTCTCCTGTAACACCACATTTCAAATGCTTCAATTCTCCTCTTTTCTGCTGCACCAATAGTCCAAGTTTCACTTCCATAGAACGCCACACTCCAGACAAAGGCTTTCAAAAATGACTTCCTAATACCTAAATCTATATTCGATGTCAGCAGATTCCTTTTTTGTAGAAATGCTTTCTTTGCCTGAGCCAACCTACTTTTTATATCCTCTTTGCTTCGTCCATCACTGGTTATTCTGCTTCCTAAGTAACAGAAGTCTCCTACTTCCTTCAGGTTTTCACCTGCCAATTTGATCTCCATAGAGGTTTCTGATTTATTTCGGCTGCATTCCAGTATTTTTGTTTTACATTTATTAATTTTCATCATGAATTCTTTCCGTAAGACTGAGTCCATACCATTCAAAAACTCATTCAAATCCTCAGGCTTGTCGGCCAAGATGACGATGTCATCAGCAAATCTCAGAGTTGAAATTATTTCTCCTTGAATCTTCACTCCCACTTTACATTTTTCTCTAATTTCCTTCATTGCTTGTTCAATGTAAAGATTGAAAAGTATGGGTGATAAGTTGCAGCCTTGCCTTACACCTTTCTGAATACCAGCTTCTCTCTCATGTCCTTCAACTCGAATGACTGCTGTCTGGTTTCTGTATAGATTGTATATCACCCTCCTATCCCTGTACTTTATTCCAATGGATTTCAAAATGTCAAACAATTTAGTCCAATCAACGTTATCAAAAGCCTTTTCTAAGTCTACAAAAGCCATGAACGTTCTCTTATCTTTCCTTATTCTACCTTCCAAAATCAGCCTAAGACTTAGTACAGCTTCCCTTGTTCCTACATTTCTCCTGAAACCAAATTGGTCTTCGCCCAACTCCGTTTCTATCTGGCTTTCAATCCTCTTGTAAATTATTCTAGACAGGATCTTTGAAGCATGAGTAATCAAGCTGATTGTACGGTAATCTTCACATCTGTCAGCTCCCACTTTCTTTGGTATAGGGATGATTACATTCTTCTTGAAATCAGGGGGTACCTCACCTGTCTCATAAATCCTACACACCAAGTGAAATAACCTGATCAGACCTTCATCTCCTATGCTGCGTAGCAACTCAATCGGTATATCATCTATGCCTGGTGCTTTGTTCCTGCTTAAGTCTTCCAAAGCTCTATCAAATTCTGATCTCAATATTAAATCTCCTTTCGCATCCTCATCAATTTCCTCCTCCCTTTCCATTACATGATTCTCAATCTCCTTTCCCTTATACAAACTCTCTATGTAAGCTTTCCATCTCTCAACCTTTTCTTCCCTATCTGTTAGAGGCTTTCCATTTTTGTCCTTAATATTACAGCACTTAGTCTTCTTTTCCCCAAAAGTATTCTTAATCCTTCGATAAGCTGTGTCTACTTTTCCTAATTTCAGACAATTTTCTATACCTGCACATTTCTCTTTCAACCATTCTTCTTTTGCTTCCCTGCACTTCTTGTTAACCTCATTTCTCAGACGTCTGTATTCTGCTTTCCCCTTTTCATCTCTTACATTCTTGTGTTTCCGCCTTTCATCCATCAATTCTAGTATATCCTGAGTGATCCACGGTTTTCTACCTATTCTTTCTTTCCTACCAATGTTTTCTTCTGCGGATCTTGTTATTTCATTCTTCAAAAGTGCCCATTCGTTTGCAATTGAAGTTTGTTTAGGGTTTTTCATTAGTCCTTCCTTTATACTCTTCTTGAATCTTTCGTTTACATCCTTCTCTTTCAGTCTGTCTATTGCCCACCTTTTTGGCTTTTGACTTTTCTTCAGTTTCTTCAACTTTAATCTGCATTTCATTACAACCAGATTGTGGTCAGAGTTTATGTCAGCACCAGGATATGTTTTAAAATCCAAAATCTGGTTTCGAAACCTCTGCTTGACCATAATGATGTCGATTTGGTAACGCCCTGTATCTCCTGGTCTCATCCATGTGTATATTCTTCTATTGTGGTTATTGAATAAGGTGTTAGCTATGACCAACTCATGCTCGGTGCAGAATTCTACCAGCCTGCTTCCTCGATCATTCCTTTCACCTAATCCGAAACCTCCTACTATCTTCCCTTCTCTCCCTTTTCCTACCACAGCATTCCAATCTCCCATTACTATAACATTCTCATCACCCTTGATATACCTCAGAATTTCGTCTATTTCTTCGTAGACCTTTTCAACATCCTCATCATCAGCTTGACTGGTAGGCATATAGACTTGTACCACTGTGGTGCAGGTAGGTTTAGTATTGATTTTTGCTACAATAATCCGTTCACTATATTGCTCATAATATTCCACCCGCTGTCCAAGTTTCCTACTCAATATGAGGCCAACCCCTGCTTGGCCATTGTTTGATTTAGTGCTAATGACCCTATAGTCTCCTGACCAAAAGTCCTGTTCTTCCTGCCAGCGCATTTCACTAATCCCAACCAAATCCAACCTCAACCTATCCATTTCCCTTTCTAAGTTTTCTAACCTTCCACTTCCTAGCAGACTTCTAACATTCCACGCTCCGATCCGTAGAATGTCAGATTTCCTCTTTGTCACTTCTGTGATGTTAACCCCCTCTCGAGTAGTCCCCACCCGGAGATCCGAACGGGGGACTAGTTTACCTCCGGATTGAAATTTTACAAGGGAGGAGGCCATCATCACATGTAATTATGCATAGAGAGGTGCATATCCTCGGGAATAGCATACGGCTGTAGTTTCCCGTTGCTTTCAGCCGTGCAGCAGGACGCAGTGTAGCCATTATTTGGCTTATATTATCAATATCTTAACCGTCAATAAGACTAGTAAAGAATTGATTTATTCTGAAAGGCTGCTACTCCCTTTCAGAATAAGTAAAGAGCAATTCTACTAACAAAAATACTAACCTTCTACCGTACTAACAATTAAATACCAAAATTCTACTAACGAAAAAAATACTCAAGTTCCACCAACAACAAATACTACCACTAAAACAGTCTGTCACCAGGCACACTCACATGCACCCTCACACATCACAGTCTACTGAAACAATGAACTATAACTAATAAACAATGCAACTGCTACCAGACACACTCACACACCACAGTCTAATAGAACAATGGCATATATCTAATAGACAAACTAACTACCTACTTACAACTAAAACTAACTACATACTTACTGTACTGTTATTTGAATTGACAATATTTACAAAATGCAATTTAGTTAGAAAATACTTACAAAATGTAATTTAGATTCAAAACAGTCACAAAATGCAATTGAGAATAAAAATACTTACAAAATACCCACCCTACACAATATTGGCATTTATCGAAGGATTGATTAATTATCTTAATGTCTTTCAAGTGCTGTGAGCCATTGTCTGTGGTTTTTCTTACACACACAGCACAGTTCCTGATTACTATGTATAGACATGAAATATATTGCAATATAATATGGTTGGGCACAATAGCAGATATTTTAGTGTGAGCTCCACCATCATCATCATCTTCATTTCCCGTTTCCAGCTTCCTGGGTCGGGTTGTGAATTAAGGACCTCCATCGTTGCCTATCTCTCCACCACTCCTCTCCTGATTTTAGTACATCTTCGGGTTTTCCTCCCTTCTTTTCTACACACTCCCACACTGTATCTGCCCATCTCTTCCGGGGCCTAAGCAAACATTATTAGGCTAACATTATCAAAATTCAAAACATCCAGTTCAATTGCTCTGACGACAACTTTATTACCCCCAATGATATTAACTAGCGGCTTCGGTGGCGTAGTTGGTAGCATGCTGAGCTTCTATGCCCAAGATTGCGGGTTCAAACCCGGTCGAAGTCGTCGGATTTTTTAAGAACGTTAAAAATCCCTCAGTATGCCTTCCTTCGGAGGGGAAGTAAAACCGGCGGTACCATGTCATAGATTTATGGGGATGCATCTGTGAAATTTGAAACTCCCACAGTTTTGAAGATACAAAGCTGAAAATTTACAAAAATTAACATCTTACTGAGAAAGTAGCAATATTGTAGCATTACCGGTTTTGGAGATATTAATTATTTATTTTTCAAAATCATGGTTCCGAATAAAATGGTCCACATGATGCAATTTTCATTTTATGGATCCAATAATTTTATATATAATTCACTGAATATAGATTAAAAATCTGACATATGCTTTTTTAAATTGATGATTCGAAAGCTTCAGATTTTTTTTTCAAATTTAATTCAGATTTTTTCTTGAGATTTTGAAGCAAATTCAAAATTTAATTGAATATTGCTAAGGAACTGTGATGATTCGACTAAATCGCATATGTCACATTTTTACACATGCAATTAACAATCTTAATTTTGAATTTCAAGCCATTTGAGTGAAAATTGCATCATGTGGACTGTTTTAAAAATTATCTAACATAAAAAAATCACTTCTGAGTGAAAGCAGTTTAAAGATTCAACATGACTAAAAATGTATTTCTCAATTTCTCAATAACTTACCGATTCAAAAGCTCCCTGCAGCATACATTGGACCTTCATATGCCTCTTTCCTACCTTCTTGAACAATTGTTCGCAGTTTTTGCATCTTCCTCGATTTTTTAATAACGCCTTTGCTAGACTCGACACTACGCTGTACACGACGTTTGTCCCTAATAGCACAAAGTTTTTTAGAAGATTAACGAAGCTGTTTCCCTTTGACAGCTCCTTTCAGTTCATTAGTGATTGTACACCCCATATTGAAGTCACATACGGCAGAAATCACAGAAATTTCAAGTTTTTTTTTTCTCGGAAACGAAGGTTTTTTAGGACACTCGCTTCAAATTACACTAAGTAAACTCTCATTTCCATTTTGAGTTGTTCCCCTGGTACACCTTTGCAGTATTTCATCAGATAGACAATAGCCTCTGGTTGACTGGCATCATTTTCACAAGGTAGAATGAAGACAGTCATTGACTGGGAATCACACACACAACATTTTACATTTTTTTAAACAATTCCTGCCATACACTGTTATCAACTACCATGTAATCTGCCTCGTTATCTGTTACACTTGAGCTTGACGTGGTTATATCTTCTGCAGTGCCAATAAAAAGTCCCAATTTGTTTTCACTAGCTGAGCAAGCACTTGATACAGAGGTATTTACATCCTCTTTTGTGTCCTGACATTGATCAGTGTCATCAGACAAAGGCAAATCACTAACTTGGTTTGACACAGTTTCAAGGTTATTTTTCCAACGGTTCTGCACAAAATTTCTACCCTTATTATAACCACGTTTCTTTCCTTTCTTGCTGGTATTACATATTCTATTCATTTTCAAGTAAGTTTATATCCCGAACTGAACTATTACCTACAACAACAACTGACCTAACCATGATGTTATGGAAACTAATAAAACTATCACTAACACTAAAATAAACACTTAAAGCTACATAAAAAGAACTAAACTACATACATGCCCTAATGACTATATATATACTATGTACTTGAATGACAAACTAAGCCTACAATTCTACAAAATTACTTTCCAACGCGTAAACTCAATGAGATCGCATAACGCCAGACCCCAGTAGTAAACTCAGACTCAACAGACACCATTACCCTACATTTAATAATTCGCAAAATTTGTGATCGCGAATTTTTCCTATCCCTACTTATAGACATTACAATCAAGTGTTATAATTATTATTTTGCATGTTCAAGCCTATTTCAATATTTTAACCAATAGTTTTGTTTTTACTAGGCTTAATGCAAATAATTGCGGATCATTCGCGGAAGTTCAGGCATTAATTACTGCGAATTAATGAGAGTGCACTGTATAACCGAAACTGCATTGTACATTAATGAGTCTCCCAGGAGCACATCAGCAGTGACCTCCTCCACTACATTCCTCCTCCATTTCCCTCATCGCTCTCTGATTCACCCTATTAATTCGAACACGGTGGAACCGAATGAACGAAATTTGGTACAGAGGTAGCACTAGCAAAGGGCACCTCAGTGTCATGTTTTATATCACCGCTATCTTGACGGAAACGTAATCGCGGCCACCCAAATGTTAAAAGCTAAAATGTAATTACGACCAACCTAATAATCTAGTCTCTACCAAATTTTGCAACACCATATCTTTATGTGGGAAACATATTCTGACCAAACTGCAAGAACATCAGCCCAATAGTTTGCAGATGGTGGCCAAGTATGTGTGCAAATCGATTCCCCCTATCAATTCAAACACGGTGAAACAGAATTGAACGAAATTTGGTACAGAGGTAGCACTAGCAAAGGGCACCTCATATTCATGTTTAATATCCCTATAGCACGTGGTATTTCAACAAGCTACTACAACCAACATTCAATCATACTCCTTGAAAAGGACAAAGAGTTATAACAATACCCATGCATTTAGGAGAAAGTAGGCTATATGTTCTTTACTGAACATCTTGTTTATGTGTAACATCTTTCCACTCGGTATCTGGATATTTTGTGGGAGTGATTTTGGAAATGGGACGGAAGTGGATGGGACGGAAGCAATGAGAGCGCGCGGTGGCGGAGATTGGTACAACGACGTACTGTAGGCCATGTGGCTATGTGGAATGTAAATCGCATATGGTTTACCTCAAGGTTTGGAGGCCCCATTAAAGAAATTCCTATAATAAATCATCTTCAAGTTGTCGTTCTTTGGTGTGAAAAAATTCATTATATCATATTTGCTGAAAACAATTACGATTTATTAAAACTTCATACTTTTGCTGTATTCTTATTTAATGTAAGCACTCGATGCCTCGAGTGCTATATCGCATAAACCAACTCTCCAAATAACGTAGGAATTCAGTATATTAATACCGACTACTAACAATAATTGAAACTTCGTTGGTCTAAACGTATCACTGGGAGAAACGCATTTAAGGGGGGACCTACACCTTCGATAGCAACAAAATAGAGAATTTTTAACATTTATTTTCTTTGCACTGATGAACTATTTGTAGTTGTCACTCAACACAGTCTAGATACAATACAATTTTAACAGAGACCAACTATTAAATATTTATAAAATTGCATCATCATGGATATATGCACACAAAATGGCGGCTGTATATTATACACAAGAATGGAGTATCCTTAGTAACTCTCGGAAAAATTGTTACATTTTAATTAATGCTTCCTTAATGTGGTCCTAGATGTCATGGCAACAAAATGTACTAGAATGATTGAAATATTTCAAGAAGAAATATTATTTTGAGATTTTTTAAATAATGGGTCTAAAAATCTATAAAATTTTCAGAGTAAATAATTTATTATTAATAATCTATAATGGTTAGGGCAACCATTCTTGTACATTTTGTTGATAACTATCGTAGAAATGTGACTACAAAACTTCACTGAAATATCTTTGTAAGTTCATGAGTTATTAGGGAAACGGAATGAAAAATATGAACTTACGGAAAATGAGCGACGAAAGTTGCACATGGTTGGGATGATCTAAAATTCCCCTGCCGCATAAACTGGTCCTTCCTCACCGGATTTCGCAGTGTTTTCCTCCAGTCATAATTTTTTATTTCTTTTAAAAGTAGTTTTCTTTGCTAATGCCAACGAAGAGAAGAGATAGGTTGGTAGGACACCCAGGAATAGCCAAGTTCGTTATGGAAGGAAGGGTCGAGGATAAGAACAGTAGGGGTAAACAAGGTTAGAATATGTTAAACAGATTGCCTCGTATGTAGGGTGAGGCAGCTATGTACAGATAAAACGATTAGCTAAGGACAGGGAAGCGTGGAGGGCTGCATCAAACCATTCAAAAGACTGAAGACTCAAACAACAACCACAACAACAACAACTATTAGACCAAAATATTCCAGCTATATTTTGTGGAAATTTTATAATGCCAGTGCTATCAACATAATTCGATAGATAAAGTGAATGTTCCAAAAGGGTCAATTATGAGGAATGGAGATTGCTCATTAAAATGGGCGTTGACATAAAATTTAATTTTCACTGGGAGATGTCAGTCATATCGTACTTATACTATAACTTCCGTTCTATTCGAGATATTAAACCAATTCTTTCACTGAATGAAAGAGAAATTGTTGTTCTGTTCGAATATGATATTTTTGAAAAATGACATTTTTTGGAACTTAAAGGTGTTGGACCCCCCTTAATATACCTACTGCACACCTAATTTTTAATCGCGCCTATACTTGACAGTGCGCTGTATCGGCAATAAGAGGCCATTTTCAATAACACCGCTGGCATGGGTTCACTAACTGGCCGGTATAAAGCGCAGCTCGCAACAAGTAGGCAGTGGATTGCTCCCGCATACAGTTGCAGGTATATGTCACTACTGCAGATGCATTGGAGAACTTTGTTTTAATTAAATACTAGATGTACCCGGCATGCGTTGCAATGCCAATCAAAGAAAATGTTGGCATTGTAACTTTGTTTGTTGAAGTGCTTTCGGATTACCAAAATATTTTTTTTCCGTTAACCACCTCTAAACTATTGTAAAATTGATTTACTATCTCAAAAAAAATCCTGGGAGCGTGCTCAACAACTCACCAAAGTTTCATCGCAATGAAATGAATGGCATATGAACGCATACGGGACTTTGTTGAAACGTTTCGAGCACCGTCACCCATTTGTTGAATA
Organism: Meconema thalassinum; assembly: GCA_946902985.2. NCBI lineage: Eukaryota > Metazoa > Arthropoda > Insecta > Orthoptera > Tettigoniidae > Meconema > Meconema thalassinum. The sequence continues at coordinate 353,430,947 of OX336394.1, forward strand.
TTCTCGTACGCTACCTATTGTAAAATGGATTTGCTAATTCGAAAACCTCTGGCGTGTACACAACAAGTCATCAAAGTTTCATCACAATCGAATGAATGACATATGAACGCATACGGGATTTTGTATAGACGATTCGCATGCCGTTACTCATTTGTTGAATCTACTTGTGCGCCACCTATTGAAAAACGGATTTACTAATTCATACACCTTCGCAGGACTGTACTCAACTCACCAAAGTTTTATCACAATCGGATGAATGGTATATGGACGCATACAGGACTTGGTTGAAACGATTCACGCGCTGTCGTTCATTAGTTGAATCTACTCGTGCGCTACCATATTGTAAAATGGATTTACTAAATCAGAAATCTTCGCGGGAGTGGGAACAACATTTCACCAAATTTCATTGCAATCGCATGAATGGTATATGAACGCATACGGAACTTTTTTAAACGATACGCGTGCCGTTACTCATTTGTTGAATCCAATCGTGCGCTATCTATTGTAAAGTGTATTTACTAAGCCAGAAACCTTCCCTGAAGTGTACACAACAACCCACCTAAGTTTAGTCGCTATCGGACTACCTATTGTAAAGTGGATTTAGAAGGCCGGAAACCTTCCCTGAAGTGTACACAACATCTCACCCATACGGGACTATGTTGAAACACTTCGCGCGTCAGCGCTCATTTGTTTAATCTACTTGCGCGATACCTATTGTAAAGTGTATTTACTAAGCCAGAAACCTTCCCTGAAGTGTACACATCAACCCACCTAAGTTGAATCGCTATCGGACGAATGGTATATGAACGCATAGGGGACTATGTTGATACACTTCGCGCGTCGTCGCTCATTTGTTTAATCTACTTGTGCGATACCTATTGTAAAGTGGATTTAGTAAGCCAGAAACCTTCCCTGAAGTGTACACAACATCTCCCCCAAGTTTCATCGCTATCAGACAAATAGTACATGAACGCATACGGGACTTCGTTGAAACGCTTCGCCCGTCGTCGCTCATTTGTTGAATCTACTCGTGCGCTACCTATTATACATGGATTTACTGAGCCAGAAACCTTGCCTTAATGCACACAACCTCTCACACAAGTTTCATCGCTATCGGACGAATGGTATGTGAACGCATACAGGACTTTGTTGAAATGCTTCGCCCGTCGTCGCTCACTTGTTGAATCTACTCGTGCGCTACCTTTTGTTAAGTGGCTTTGCTAAGCCAGAAACATTCCCCGAAGTGTACACAACATCTCACCCAAGTTTCATCGCTATCAGACGAATAGTATATGAACGCATACGGGACTTTGTTAAAACGCTTCGCGCGTCGTCGCTCATTTGTTGAATCTACTCGTGCGCTACCTATTATAACATTGATTTACTAAGCCAGAAACCTTGCCTGTAGTATACACAACCTCTCACCCAAGTTTCATCGCTATCGAACAAATGGTATGTGAACGCATACAGGACTTCTTTGAAACGCTTGGCCCGTCGTCGCTCATTTGTTGAATCTTATCGTACGCTACCTATTGTTAAGTGGATTTACTAAGCCAGAAAACTTCCCTGAAGTGTACACAACATTTCACCCAAGTTTCATCGCTATCAGACGAATAGTATATGAACGCATACGGGACATTGTTGCAACGCTTCGCGCGTCGTCGCTCATTTGTTGAATCTACTCGTGCGCTACCTATTATAACATGGATTTACTAAGCCAGAAACCTTGCCTGTAGAGTACACAACCTCTCACCCAAGTTTCATCGCTATCGGACAAATTGTATGTGAACGCATACAGCATTTTGTTGAAAAGCTTCGCCCGTCGTCGCTGATTAGTTGAATCTACTCGTGCGCTACCAATTGTTAAGTGGATTTACTCAGCCAGAAACCTTACCTGAAGTGTACAGAACTACTCACCCAAGTTTCATCGCTATCAGATGAATACTATATGAACGCATACGGGACTTTGTTGAAACACTTCGCGCGTCGTCGCTCATTTGTTGAATCTACTCATGCGCTACCTATTATAACATGGATTTACTAAGCCAGAAACCTTGCCTGTAGAGTACACAACCTCTCACCCAAGTTTCATCGCTATCGGACGATGGTATGTGAACGCATACAGGACTTCTTTGAAACGCTTGGCCCGTCGTCGCTCATTTGTTGAATCTACTCGTACGCTACCTATTGTTAAGTGGATTTACTAAGCCAGAAAACTTCCCTGAAGTGTACACAACATCTCACCCAAGTTTCATCGCTATCAGACGAATAGTATATGAACGCATACGGGACATTGTTGCAACGCTTCGCGCGTCGTCGCTCATTTGTTGAATCTACTCGTGCGCTACCTATTATAACATGAATTTACTAAGCCAGAAACCTTGCCTGTAGAGTACACAACCTCTCACCCAAGTTTCATCGCTATCGGACAAATGGTATGTGAACGCTTACAGGACTTTGTTGAAAAGCTTCGCCCGTCGTCGCTTATTTGTTGAATCTACTCGTGCGCTACCAATTGTTAAGTGGATTTACTCAGCCAGAAACCTCACCTGAAGTGTACAGAACATCTCACCCAAGTTTTATTGCAATGGAATGAATGGTATATGAACGCATGTGGGACTTTCTTGAAACAAACGCATGCCGTTTCGTTGAAGCTACTCGCGCCATCTATTGTAAATTGGATTTACTACCCCTATACAAATTACGTTGAGTAACTAACGTGATTTCATGTTAAGAGCCTCACTTTCTATACCGGTAGTGGAGAGTGCTACTCGCATCCAGTCGGCCATGTCTCGTCAAGAGCTACTGTTGCCTGGAGACGACTTGCCTTAGCTGTCATTTGCGTTGCGTTTTATAGTGACTTGTATTCTCTTTGACATTTTATGTCACGTCACGGGATAAAAAAAAAGTATCCTATGTCCGTCGCCTGGTTCTAAGCTACCTCCACACCAATATTCAGCCAAATCGGTTCAGCCATTCTTGAGTTATAAATAGTGTAACTAACACGACTTCCTTTTATATATATACTAGCAGAAGTACCCGTTCTTCGAACGGTGTTCGGTGTTAACACCAGACATTATAATAATAATAATAATAATAATAATGCTATTGGTGTTACGTCCCTTTTAAGTACTGTTGCTTTTAGAGACGCACCAGACATTATCAATTGAGCTACTGTTGCAATGGTTAGCGGCTTGTCATTCCTTCATAAGTTTATCAAAACGAAGTTAGTTTTCTGGGAATATCACACACACTGTTAATTTAAGGGCCTTATAATGTGGTTTTCGGAGACCCTTTATAGACTCGCGAATTTTGTGTCTCATATTGAGAAGTGCAACATATGCTTTGGTCGTCCTTCTAGGATAATTTTTATATTTCGCCTATTTTAGCATGTATTTTGAAAAGATTTTCCCTATATCCACCCTTCTACTGTATGAAATGAACGGTGAAGAGTTTTATAAATGATTGGTGTATTGACTCATGTTTACCATACCTAATTTTACGATGCACCAAGCATCCGAACATGAGTTATAGGCGTACATAAGGATACACAGAAAGACAGACAGACAATACTATTGTCTACAACATATCTCCCAGAAATCCAAATATGGGTATATCTACCACACAGTATCAAAGAAAATCATCCTTACGATGAACCCGTATGTCGACAAAAAAAAAGATTAGTTGAAATGTCCTCTCAAACTAAATTCACCTGACGTGTACTTCCTGACATGAAATAGAATTGAAAGCCTTGTAGATGAAACGCAATACACGTCACATAAAAACTGACCCTCTACGATGTGTTGGGTCCCCATACACAGGAAGACCTCTTTCATAAATTATAAAAGCTTGTGGTGCATGAAAATTCAGGTTCTTTAGTCTCAAAAGGCCCAAATTTCTAAAAGCCGCAAAAAATGCTGATTCAATTCAGGAATTTTTGAAAATAATGTTGTTGTTTGGAGATATAATAGACCTTCTGCACTATATGTCGCACGTGAAAATTACATGAAAAAATCCTAGGTTACCCCTTGACCCCCTTAATTGCATTGATGAATTATACAGTCTACGTTGGTTCCGTGATAACTTTATATTTGCAAACTTTCACAGAAATGTAATAAATGTAATAAATTGCTTCTTACTGAAATAGATGGAGAGTTGGATGTCACCCCTTGAGATAATGTTGTCATGGTTACCGATTTGCATTCCTTCATTGGTTTGTTAAATTTAATTTAATTTGTTTTCGAGGGAATGTTTCAGAAACTGTTGGTTTTAGAGCCTTATAATGTAGTTTTCGAGGACCCTCGAGTTTTATTTCTGGCACCGAGGGGCTTTGTCTCGTCGTTGTACGCCATAATACTAATAATAATAATATAACATAGGGATAGGAATATAATAGACCTGCCATACCACACCCGCAGATGTAAATCGCGTGAAAAAATCTAGACTACCCCTTGACCCCCTTAAGCGCATTTTACTTATTGATGAAATTTACAGCTTAATTTGGTTCCATAATAACCTTCTAACCGTTTGCAAACTTTCACACTAATGTAATTAATGGAATTGCATTGCGTCTTACAGCAATAGATGGATCTCTGAGAATCTGTTGCCATGGTTATCGGCTTGCATTCGTTCATAGTTCATTAAATTAAATTAGTTTTCTGGGAATATCTCAAAAACGGTTGGACGTAGGACCTTAAAATGTGCTTTTAGGGCCCCCGAGTTTTGTCTCTCACATTGAGGGGCTGAAAATGAGCTTTGTCTCGTCCTTCTACTCCTATTTCAGCATATATTTTAAGGGGGTATGCCCCCTTTTATGAGAGGTATAGAGAAGAGTTACATCAATGATTAGTGTCGTGCCTCTGATGGATATCTGTACCAAATTTTACGTTGATACACCCAGCCGTTCTCGAGTTATAAGGGAACAAATTTGTCCACAGACAATCAAGCAAACAGACAGACAGACCAAAACATTATTTTCGCGCGCATCTATCATAAAACAGTCTGAAACGTGTAAATAACTCAAATTTCCGTAGAAATTCAGAAAAAAAACAAATTTTATTTTTAGGTAGATTTCTTTAGAAAGCTAACTATTGCAATGGGTCCCATGTTTCGACTTCCGGAAAATTTCGACATATCTTCGCGTTTCACATCCCCCAGACCCCAAAACCACCGTCAGTTCAAAAGTTTATATATAATTTATGTATATATGTATCTATATATATATATATATATATCAGTTTCTTGTGGACACGATAACTGCCGTAATTTTGCACCAATCACTTTGATTTTTTTACAAAATATGTATCCCTATAAAATCTCGGTCGAGTTCGTTAATGGGCAAAATCGGCCAAAGGGGGTAAAAATGGGGGGCTTTTTTCGAAAAAGTGAAATATCGCTATAACTCTCTTAATACATGAAATATCGAATCCCTTCAAAGTTCATAATATGTGTCGGATAAGTGCCAAAAATTTATGTCAAATACGTTTTTTGATAGCACCAACCATTGACCAAAGAGGTGGGAAAAAGTGGGTTTTTCGGGAAACATTAATCATATCTCTCTTAATAGGCACAATATCAAAACCGCACAAAATGGACAATATTCCTCCAATAATTACCTAAAACTTTTTTCTCAAAAAAATTTTTGATATGACCCACCCTTACGCCACGGGGTGAACAAAATAATTTAAATTATAAGAAAATGCCAAGTGCCAAGAGAGGTTGCCATGACAACTTTACTTTTAATTGATAAGGATGACCATCAGCAGTTGCTATGACAACGCCACTGCACGAGATCACATTCAGTTTTCATATGTCAGTGGGAAGCGACTTCGGTATCGGAACTGGTAGCATGCTGAACTTCTATGCCCAAGGTCGCGGGTTCAAACCCGGCTGAAGTCGTCGGATTTACTAAGAGCGCTAAAAAAACTGAATTTGCTTTCCTTCGGAGGGGAAGTTTCAACGTTCGTTGCGAGTTGCTGATTGAGGTGGCATCTAGTAGCCAAGTTCACAGCTAGGTGTCGTTGACGGCAGTATTTTAGGTAGATTTCATTAGAAAGCTAACTATTGCAATGGGTACCATGTTTCGATTTCCGGAAAATTTCGACATATCTTCGCGTTTCACATCCCCCAGACCCCAAAACCACCGTCAGTTCAAAAGTTTATATATAATTTATGTAATATATGTATATATGTATATCAGTTTCTTGTGGACACGATAACTGCCGTAATTTTGCACCAATCACTTTGAATTTTTTACCGAATATGTATACCCATAAAATCTCGGACGAGTTCGTTACTGGGCTAAATCGGTCGAAGGGGATGAAAATGGGGGACTTTTTTTTTCGAAAAATGAAATATTGCTATAACTCTCTTAATATGTGAAATATCGAATCCGTTCAAAGTTCATACTATGTGTCGGATAAAGCTCAGAAATTTATGTTTGAAACGTTTTTTGATAGCACCAACCATTGACCAAAGGGGTGGGAAAAAGTGTTTTTTTCGGGAAACATTAATCATATCTCTGTTAATAGGCACAATATCAAAACCGTACAAAATGGACAATATTCCTCTAATAATTACCTAAAACGTTTGTCTGAAAGAATTTTTGATATGAGCCACCATTGCGCCAAGGGATGAGAAAAATGATTTCGGAATTATAAGAAAATGCCAAGAGCTATCAGTGGTTGACATGGCAACACTACTAAATTGATGAGGGATGAGCCATCAGACGTTGCCATGACATCTGACTAAGTGTGAAGCGGCTTCGGTGACGTAACTGGTAGCATGCTGAACTTCTATGCCCAAGGTCGCGGGTTCAAAGCCGGCCAAAGTCGTCGGATTTTCTAAGAGCGCTAAAAATCCCTCAGTAAGCTTTCCTTTGGAGGGGAAGTTTCAACGTTCGTTGCGAGTTGCTGATTGAGGTGGCATCTAGTAGCCAAGTTCACAGCTGGGTGGCGTTGACGTTAGTATCTGGTAGCAACATTAGGAACTACTGCTTGAAATTTAGCGTCTGCATTCCTTACCTGAATTACAGACTAATACAGCTATCACAATTCACACCGTTTATCAGACAGATTCTACACTCACCCAAAGTACACGGGGTTATATGACCGCGTTGTCGCAGCCCCTAAACTGAGGAACCAACCAACATCTCTGCGGGAGATATAATTTTGCGTGAAGAAGTAACAGACCGTTACATAGTTACACATCAGTGTCGAAACCTTGCATAAGGACAGTGTGACCACAAGTATAACAAGTAGTTCCGCGAAGAACTGTACAGCCTATTTTCATATATCCTGCTCATGTTAATTGCCTCTATCAACATACAAAATTTCAGTTTAATTGCTGTAACAGATTCGTAGATATTGAGAACCGTCTAAATATTTCAGATGGTCGCCAGGTTGGATTTTTATTTTTGTACTATTATATTAAGATTATTGTGTAAGTGTGGTATTCAAACTTCAATCGCATGATTAGAACACAAGAAGTAAAAACGAGATTTTAAAATTACGCACAGCAGCCATCTTGTGATTATGCAAACAATTGAAATAAATCAGATGCCAGTGGATCAACATTTGTGTAAGCATTTAAAACGTGCAACGTTTCACGGCTCTCGGATAGTTAATTCGCGAGAATCGTCCATTTAAATATTTATACTTCGCGTCGCCGCCATGTTGGATTCGTGCTCACCAGGTTACTGAATGTCCTATAGGGGAACATATGTTCATAGTCTCTATGAACATAAAAATTTCAGTTTGGTTGCTGTAAAAGATTCATATATATTGAGGACCGTCTAAATATTACGGAAGCTTGCTATTTAGGATTGTTATATGTATAGGCCATAGAGTTATGTACCATTCAAGGTCACTTATTGCCTAGGTTCATTATTCAAACTTTCACTTCAATCGCATGATTACGACACAAGAAATAAGAACTTAATTTTAAAATTTCGCACAGCCGCCATCTTGAGGTTATGTAAACAATTGAATTAAATTAGATGGCAGTACATTACAATCTGCAAAATCATTTACTGTACCACATTTCACTGCGCTCAGAGAGTTAACTCACGAGAAAAGTCTATTAAAATATTTCAAATTCGCTTGGTCACCATGTTCGTTTTGTACTTTACAGGTTTATGAATTATACATAGGTAAACTTGTATCAGTACCCTTTATCACTGTACAAAATTGCAGGGTGATATCTGTAATAGTTTCGGGGATATAGAATGTCAGTGAAATATTTCGCACAGCCGCCATTTTGAGGTTATGAATACAATTGAACTAAATTAGACTCCAGTGCATTGCAATGTGTATAAATATTTGCTGTACCAAGTTTCATTACGTTTGGATAGTTAAATCGCGAGAAAAGTCCATTTAAAAGTTTCCAATTCGCTTGGCCGCCATGTTGGTTATGTAGTAACCAGGTTTTTGAAAGTTTCATAGGTGAACTTCTAGTAGTACCCTTTATCACCGTACACAATTTCAGGGCGATATCCGTTATAGTTTCGGAGATACTGAATGCTAGTGAAATATTTCGCACAGCCGCCATGTTGGATTGGTGAGACGTAACAAAATTCGATGGGCACGGTCGATGTCGCCGGGAATAGTGCTATGAACTTACCGAGTTTCACTGAAATCGCTCCAGCCGTTTAGATTTTATTAGGGGGGGACACACACACACCTCACACACACACACACACACACGCACACACACATGGACAAAAGGTGATCTCATAAGCCTATTTTTTCAAAATTGAAAATAGGCTAAAAATGGACTCCAAATGACAAGAAGGTTACCGTCCCCGTAAGACAATAAAATGTTAAAAATATGTTTAAAATGAAGAAAAACGAAGTTAATTAATCTCCAATTATAAAATACTTTCACGCGATAAATGAGGTCTGATCCTTCTACGAAAACCTGCATATTCTGCCTATTTTCGCCTATCTCCAAGTTTTTCCGGTGAAATCTACCTCCGCCTTCCGGCGTGCCGAGAGGACTTTTTTTATATATGTAGAGATATACTGCACCGCTCGATGTGACCGTGTTTTATTGCACAAATTTAGGTTTTACTCGCTAACCGTCGGAGTACACGAAAAGTGATAAGAACCTTTTGGATAGAAAATTAAATGCTAAAGCTCGTGTATACCATCAAAAGTTTGCTATTTCTTAGCATTCTCTTTTTATTTGAAATGTAAATATGAAATTTTGAAACCAAAGGGTGCAGTGACGTCACAAAAGTTGGTTTTACTCGCTAACCGTTTGAGATTCACGAAAAGTGATAAGGACCTTTCGGATAGAAAATTAAATTTTGAAGCTCACATGTGCCATCAAAAGTTTGCTATTTCCTACCGTTCTCTTTTTATTTGATATGGAAATATGAAATTTTGAAACCAAAGAGAGTAGTGACGTCACTAAAATGGTCGCCATTTCTTAATAGTGCAAAATATCGAAATTAAAGGTATCCTATATGTAAACTTGGTATTTCAGCTACATCCATGCAAAATTTCATTTAAATCGGACCAGTGGTTCTTGCGTTATTAGGTAACAGACAGACAGACAGACAGACAGACAGAAAGACAGACACACACCATCTCATTTTTATATATTAGTAAGTATGATTGGTGTATTGACTCTCATGGTTACCATACCTAATTTTAAGATGCACCAAGCATCCGAACACGAGGTATAGGCGTACATAAAGATACACAGAAAGACAGACAATTCTATTGTCTACAACATATTACCCAGATATCCAAATATGGATATATCTACCACACAGTATCAAATAAAATCATCCTTATGATGAACCCGTTTGTCGACAAAAAAAAAATAGTTAAGATGTGCTCTCAGACTAAATTCACCTAACGTGTACTTCCTGACGTGAAATACAATTGAAAGTCTTGTAGACGAAACGCAATACACGTCACATAAAAACTTACCCTCTACGTTGTGCTAGGTGCCCATACACAGGAAGACCCCTTTCATAAATTTTAAAGGCTTGTGGTGCATGAAAATTCAGGTTCTCTAGACTCAAATTGCCCAAATTCCTAAAAGCCGCAAAAAATGCTAGTTCAATTCAGGAATTTTTGAAAATAATGTTGCTGTTTGGAGATATAATAGACCTTCTGTACTATATGTCGAACGTGAAAATTCCATGAAAAAAACCTAGGTTACCCCTTCACCCACTTAATTGCATTGATGAATTATACGGTCTACGTTAGTTCCGTGATAACCTTATAGCCATTTGCAAACTTTCACAGAAATGTAATAAATGGAGTGTCATTGCTTCTTACAGAAATAGATGGAAAGTTGTATGCCACCCCATGAGATAATGTTCTCATGGTTACCGATTTGCATTCCTTCAGTAGTTTGTTAAATTAAATTAAATTAGTTTTCTGGGAATATTTCACAAACTGTTGGATTTAGAGCCTTATAATGTAGTTTTCGAGGACCCTTTAGGGCCCCCGACTTTTGTTGCTGGCACCGAGGGGCTTTGTCTCGTCGTTGTACGCCATAATATAATACTAATAATAATATAATATAGGGAGAAATTATAACACCTATTTTTTATTATTTTTTATTCAGCCAATGGCCATGTACTTTTCTTTTCAGGACGGGTCAGGGAAGGGATATTATCAGAGAAAGAAGCATTCACATCGCGCTTGAGCAAAATGGAAATGGCCTACCATTTAACTAAGGACATCTATATGAAAAGGTCAATATCCTTCAACGCAAAACTAAAACATTACTGCAGCGTCATCCGTCCGGAAGTCTTGCATGCTTCTGAATTCCTCACGATGAACAAAAAAGGCTTGGTCGAGAAACTGGAGGCCAAAGAAAGAAAAATTTTGAGAAAGATATTGGGTTCCGTCAAAGATAATGGGGAATACAGAAAACGGTATAACCGTGACCTATATACTCATGTGGAGACGATAAGCAACGTCATCCGGAAGAGAAGGTTACCATTTGTTGGGCATGTGAAACGAATGAGCCCAGCGAGACTGACCAACCGCAACATAACTTACTTTCAGGTGAGGAAAACAAAATGGGCCTGGTTCATTGAACTGGATAAAGATCTGAAAGAAGTGGGGATTACAACAACAGACATTCAGGAGTGCGTCCCACTCAAAGGGAAACTTCAAGCTTGTAAAGGTTTCCAAGAAAAACCGAAGCTGAAAACGGGAAAGATTTGGACCCAGGAACGGAAGGAAGTCCACCGAGAACGAATGCGGGCGTACAGGGCAAACATCAAAGCCAGTAGGAGACGGTTGGAATGACGCGGTCCATAGATGGCCTATACGAAATGAATGAATGAATGAATAATATGGGGATAGGAATATAATAGACCTGCCGTTCCACACCCGCAGGTGTAAATCGCGTGAAAAAATTCTAGAGTACCCCTTGATCCCCTTAAGCGCGTTAAACGTATTGATGAATTTTACGGCTTTGGTTCCGTGATAACCTTCTAGCCGTTTGCAAACTTTCACACTAATGTAATTAATGGAATTGCATTGCGTCTTACAGCAATAGATGGGACCTCTGAGAATCCGTTGGCATGGTTACTGGCTTGCATTCGTTCATTAGTTTATTAAATTAAATTAGTTTTCTGGGAATATCTAAAAAACGGTTGGTCTTCAGTCCTTAAAATGTGGTTTTCGGGGACCCAAGTTTTGTCTCTCACATTGAGGGGCTGGAAATGAGTTTTGTCTCGTCCTTCTACGCCTATTTCAGCATGTATTTTAAGGGGGTAGGCCCCCTTTTATGAGAGGTACGGAGAAGAGTTACATCAATGATTAGTGTCGTGCCTCTGATGGATATCTGTACCAAATTTTACTTTGATACACCCAGTCGTTCTCGAGTTATAAGGGATCAAATTTGTCCACAGACAGACAAACAAACAAACAAACAAACAAACAAACAGACAGACAAACAAAAAATTATTTTCGCGCGCATCCATCATAAAACAGTCTGAAACGTGTAAACATCTCAAATTTCCGTAGAAATTCAGAGATAAACACACAAATTTTCATTTTTATATATAGAGAGATATACTGCACCGCTCGGTGTTGACCGTGTTTTTTTGCACAGATTCTGGTTTTACTCGCTAACCGTTGGAGATATACGAAAAGTGATAAGGATCTTTCGGATAGAAAATTAAATGTTAAAGCTCATGTATACCATCAAAAGTTTGCTGTTTCTTAGCGTTCTCTTTTTATTTGAAAAGGAAATATGAAATTTTGAAACCAAAGGGTGTAGTGTCGTCACAAATGTCGGTTTTACTCGCTAACTGTTGGAGATACACGAAAAGTGATCAGGACCTTTCGGATAGGCAATTAACTTTCAAAGCTCGTATGTGCCATCAAAAGTTTGCTATTTCCTACCGTTCTCTTTTTATTTGATATGGAAATATGAAATTTTGAAACCAAAAGATCTAATGACGTCACTAAAATGGTCGCCATTTTTTAATAGTGCAAAATTTCGAAATCAGAAGTATCATATGTGTAAACCTGTTAAATCAGCTACATCCCTGCAAAATTTCATTTAAATCGGACCAGTGGTTCTTGAGTTATTGAGTAACAGACAGACAGACAGACAGACAGAAAGACAGACACACACCATCTCATTTTTTTTTTTTAGCCTACTTTCGATTTTTGCAAAAAATGAAAGTAGACTTATGAGATCAACACAGGGCGAAAAAAGTGTGTCTGTCTGTGTGTGTGTGTATGTGTGTGTGTGAGTCTGTGTGTGTGTGTGTATGTGTGTGTGTGAGTCTGTGTGTGTGTGTGTGTGTGTCTGTGTGTGAGTGTGTGTACTCTGAATGTCTGTCCCCCCCCTATCAATTTGAACACGGTGAAACCGAATTGAACGAAATTTGGTACAGAGGTAGCACTAGTAAAGGACACCTCAGTGTCATACTTTATATCGCCGCCATCTTTACCAAAACAGAATGGCGGCCACTCAAATGTTCAAAACGTAAAATCAAATTACGGCTACCAAATCTCTACCAAATTTGGTGATAACATACCTTTATATAGGACGCGTCTTTCACCCAAAATTCAAGGTCATCGGCCATGCCATTTCAGGATGGCGGCCGTGTGAATTATGCAACCATTTTAATAAATAGCTTAAGACCCACTAATTCCGATTATCGAGCCTAGGGGGGTTTAAGCTATCCTGAAGGTCGTGATCCGTTATTTATTATAATTTAATATTATAATATTATACATTATGAGTGGCTTAAAAGAGCTGAGCCGTTTGTATCACACGACAAGATGGCAGCTGTCCTCATGTGCCTGTCTTATATTTCAGTAGTTTTAGTATGTTGTATGTGATATACCGTACTGATACAATAATATAAACTTTGTATGAAATGATCTTTAATGAAGATGTACTGCAGTGAAGAAATCGTTTATTTAAAGTCATTATTTGCCAACAGTTTGTATCTAATATGTCAGTTAAGAACACCTGACGCCATGGATACGGTTAGCTCTGGGCTAGCATGTTGGTCTGACACGCAGTTGACTGGGGATCGGGTACTGCTGCAATTAGGTTTTTTTTTCTTGAATTCTTTCACAAATGATGTGCACGAGCTTTTTCCACAGATACTGAATAAAATGTCATTTAGCTCAAAGGAGAGGATAAAGTATACACTCGTATATTAATAAAATCACAGTCCCAGCATCGCACATAAACAGAAGACATTAGAAAAAGGAGAATAGAAGAACTAGATACACGTTGTCATTAACCACAGCCTTCTTAATGCCTCTGTACGGTGCTGTCCTCTTGTGGGTTATGTGGGTAATATTGTTCCAAACATAACGCTGTGTAAATGCCTGAGCTGGCCTCCTGAAGTATGGCAATTTTGTAATACTGGTAGTTCAACTATTAGCCACGATCGCGCTCCGAATACCTTTAAACACTGCCAGCTGGATCGCCTCCCTCTTGGCTACTTTAAACTGCCTACTCATTCAACACCCATAGAACACTGCCATCGTAGTACATTACGATGGCAGTGCATAGGCGTACAAGATAAAGATTAATTCACTGATAGGTCGCAGCACCACCTACTGTGATTGGGGCGGAAGATTCTTAATTTTGCAGGCTGGCTTAATATAGAGATTAACGGACGTGAATGCATTACAATAAGTTAGTAGTTTTGTTATTCAATCATCATAAAGTATATAATATTGATCTTGACACTTACTGGCTTATTATCAATATAAAAGAAAACAAACAATACCTTGTGGTTGGGGTGATTGTTTTAGGGATGAGGACAAAGAGTCATAAAGATACCCATACATTTAGGAGAAAGTAGGCCATATGTTCTTTGCTGAACATCTTGTTATATATTAGTGAAATGAAAATCCACAGCCTGCTTCCAGTCTCCGACCGGGTCAGGAATGGAATGAATGAAGCCCCCATCTAGCGGCGAGGATATGAACTGTGCCGGCTGCCGAGGCCTGACGCACTCCTCTGGGGCAATGATTAAATGAATGACAGATGAAATGAAATGATAGTGGAGAGTGTTGCTGGAATTAAATATTGACAGGGAAAACCGGAGTACCCGGAGAAAAACCTGTCTGCCTCCGTTTTGTCCAGCACAGATCTCACATGGTATGACCGGGATTTGAACCACGGACCCAGCGGTGAGAGGCCGGCGTGCTGCCGCCTAAGCCACCGAGGCTTCTTATATATTAGTATGATATAGATATATTTTCCATTGCAAAATATAACGCTCAATTGTATAACGCCTCAGCACTCAAAAAATTATTTAATGTAAGCACTCGAGGTACTGTCGCCGGCCCCGTGGTGTTGGAGTAGCGCGCCTGCCTCTCACCCGGAGGCCTCGGGTTCGATTCCCGGCTCCGTCAGGGATTTTAAAACTGACGTGAGCGTTGGAATGGGGTCCACTCAACCTCGTGAGGACAATGGATTAGCTGTCTGACAGTGAGGCAGCGCCCCGATCACGAAAACCAAGATTAACGGACGAGGGGACCCGATGCGCTGATCACGCGTCACTCCAATATCTGCAGGCCAAATGGCTGGGCAGTGGTCGTTTGGTCGGCCTAGGCCCTTCATGGGCTGTATAGTGCCAGGGGTTGAATTTTTGTTGTTGTTGTTGTTGTTGTTGACTCGAGGTACTGTCGGCCAAAATACAGCACTATGTGTAATGTTTATAGCATACGGTTTAATTCAAGATTTGTAGGCCCCATTAAAGAAATTCCTACAATAAATCATCCTCAAGTTGTCGTTCTTTGGTGTGTAAATATTTATTATATCATATTTGCTGAAAGGATTTGTCACTGGAGTTTTACAAGTAGTTATTGCAGAAATATTAGTAATGAGAAATTACCGATGCTAATAACACGAAGGAATCCTTCATGTTTGCTGGCACAAGGTAGCACTATGAGTTCATTCTTAAAGAAATGCGAGTAAGTAATATGGCATTAATCGAATAACATGTCAGATGTTACACATCATATGCGACTACTGTAAGGCTCGTAATTTATTTTTTTTGAGCTCTCCACGGCTCATAATTTGAAAATTTTCTGGGACCTTTGTGCCTTCTGCAAAATTTAGGAAATTGCTTAATTTTACGTTTTTTTCTAAGATGTTTGCTATGATATGTTTTCAACATTAAAATAAACGTTGTTGCAATAAATATTGCCAGCACTGTACCGAAGGTAATATAAAAACGATTGTCAAACAACAACATGTGCAAGACTGTACTCAGTTGGATAGCAATCAACACATGTTATCTGTCTCCTCAAATAACGGGAGCGTTGATAAACATCTATTATCTCCATTCATGGAAGTGTTGAAAGTAAGGAGGTCCATGTTTTACTGAGAAGAAAGCTTTGTTAATTGTAAAGGCAGGTTTAGTGGTTTTGCTTTCCAGGTGCTGCACTAAGTAGTTATTCAAAGTACTGTAGTTCGGTTTATACGCGAGCTTATCTGCTTCCGAGAAACAGATTATAATGGCCGTGGCCAATAGCAGTTTCCAAACGGGCTGATTTGCCTGGCTGGTCTTTGTATTTTGTATTTTTCAGTCAAAATTTGACTTCCGGAGCTGCCTGTTTAATGGAAAATCCTCATCAAGGGCAGGGAGTGCCATATACAGGGTGCTTCAAAAAAATGTATACACACTTTATACTATCGTAGTTTTCCCGCTCTACAAGGCTAATGTTATATTTCTTCGCCAGGTGGCAGCATAATCGTCCCTCCATGTTATATTGTCAGTTGGAATTTGTAATATCAACATGGCGGACGTACGTTTGAGTTTTGAAGAACGTAAGCAGGTTATTAAGTGGTGCTGGAAGTTTGAGAATGTAAATGAAGTTCAAAGACAGTGGAGAAGGGAGTATGATACAGAACCACCTTCAAGATTAACAATTACACGCATACGAGACAAATTCGAAGTTCATGGAACAGTGTGTGATGTGCATAAAGGTCATTCAGGTCGACCTCGAACAGCTACAAGTGATGAGTCATCAACGGCAGTCTTGGAACTGTTTCAACGCTCTCCTAACAAATCTTCAAGGCAAGGGGCACGTGAAAGTGATGTAAGTACTAGCACCGTGCTACGCATTCTGAAGAGAGGCAAGTATCGTGTTTACATTCCAAGGCTGGTGCAACAGCTAAGTGACGACGATCCAGATCGAAGGTTGCAATTTTGTGAATGGGTTCAGGAGATGGTGATACGTGAACCGGGATTTATGGGTAGCATCATTTGGTCGGATGAAGCCCAATTCAAACTTAATGGAACTGTCAATAGGCACAATTGTGTTTACTGGGGCGAAGAAAATCCTCACATTACAATTGAAAAAGCTGTAAATTTGCCTGGTGTAAATGTGTGGTGCGGTTTGTCTTCAAGGGGACTCATTGGACCTTTTCGATTTGAAGGCACTGTAACTGGTATAACTTACCTAACAATGCTTGCTGATTCCATATTTCCTGCCATTCGTTCATTATACGATAATGATAATTTTTATTTTCAACAAGATGGTGCCCCGCCGCACTATCACAGGGACGTACGAGCTTTCCAGGATCAAAATTTGCCGGGCCAGTGGATAGGACGCAGGGGGCCAATCGAGTTTCCAGCACGCTCTCCAGACCTTACACCACTGGATTTCTTCTTATGGGGCACAGTAAAAGATGAGGTGTACAAACGTAAACCACGTAACCTAGACATTCTTTGGAATGAGATTCAAGCCGTGTGTAGAGAAATCTCATTGGACGTTTTGATACGATGTACAGAATCAGTGGTGACTCGTACTCAGAATTGTATTGATGCTGCAGGTCGCCAATTTGAACAGTATTAACATTTGTTATTTATGTTTCATTTACATTGGACTTTCAGCTTTCTAATTTCTTGAAATTTAACTTTGTAGAACGGTAAATAAATTTTCTATGGAAGTTCAAAGAGTGTATACATTTTTTGAAGCACCAAAAAGTAAAATTTGGAAAACATTACTACTGTATTTTAGATCCTGCAGTGACCAGCCATTCACTATCGTGGGTTATAAGCTTCTTGCTCCTGCAAGGCTGCAACCCACAGCACAGTCATGTTAAAGGTGTTGCCTGCAGCAAGGACTGCGCAGACAATGACAGAGTTACTTATTGTTGTTGTTAATTAATTTACGGGCATTGCGATATTGTGGTCATGTAGCCCCGTGCACGTGTGAGAGTGTTGAATTTGTCTGATAACCTGTGTCACTGTGATGTGTGTACTTGTAATTGAGGTAGGATTCGGGTAGGAAGCGGCCGTGCCCTTAAGTTAGGTACCATCACGGCAATTGCCTGGAGTATAAGTAGTGTACAATGGAAACCACTTTCAGGATGGTTGAGGTAGGAATCAAACCCACCTTTTCTCAGTTTTGCCTCACGAGGATGACTGTACCCGCTCCAGCCCTCAGACCAGAATTTAATTTCTTAGCACTTCCAGGAATCGAACATGGGTCTCTGCGGTGGCAACCAAGAGTGCTAGTCACTGTTAATTGATTGTACAGTTAACTCTGAAGCACGGTTACCAACATTTAAAAAATGAATAATCATTGTTGTAGAACACTTTTCGCAGAATACTTGAGAACATTCCCGACGCTGAAGTCTGTAGTTCCATATGATTTCGTCCCTATCTTAAGTTCCCTGTGTATGCGTGCCAATATTTATAGGCCCGAGGTCTGCTCTAGGGAAGAGTGTGGACGACCGAAATGAGTGACACGGAAATATACAAGAGAACGAGTCGTATCTAAACTGCCGACACTTTTGATGTCTTCGTCCAGGGAGAGTAAATTAACAACTTAAGACCAAGCCTTCTTAGATTGAATGTTTTGATAAGCAACAATTACCCCAATAGCATTTAGCAGGGGATTATCCCTCTCATAATGAACTTTCCTTGTTTTGGAAAAATATATTTCTAATAACTGAACTTTAAGGGATTGCTGGGAAGAGTTAGAAAATTCTCCTTGATATCTGAGTTCTTAAGAGCAATTTTTATATAGATAATGTGACAAAAGCTTCTTTATTTTAGTTATCTACCGTATTACCTACCACTCCACAATGATAATGAATTTGGAACACCCTGTGTGTACCACTGCTGTTCCTTTTGATGCCCTTGAGTTTAATGTTGTGTTTCAGATCCAGCCAGTGTTGCCACCACGCAGTATTACTTTAGAGCTAACTAAATGCTGTGCCAAATTACCCTAAAACTGTTCCTAATAATTTAGGAGTATTTATGAAATCATAACGCATGCACAGGATGTTCCATAATATGCATATTAAGAGGCTATATAATGTCATGCCTGGACGAAAATGTTGGTGATGAGGTCATAACATTCACTACTTTACTGACGAACCTGTAGCATAATTGACAGGCCTACTGTGCGTGAAGTTGTAGAATAACATCCCGCCAGAGTTGACTGGCGTTTGAGTGTGCCTAACCACAAGAAACTCCCTTCTGGGATGAAATTCCGGCACCTTAACATATTTCCAACCATAAACATGGCATCACCCTCATCAGATAATATTCCCAGCACAAGGTCACAACATTGCACAACAGAGATATCTTGATATCAGCCTACTTATCTCAGGACTGTGGTGTTCGAGAAATAATTATGTAACTATCCCGAAGTAAGCATTATGTTGCAACTTGTGACAAAATTACCCTATAATTACACTGAAGAATTGGTTTCCATAAAACGGTCTGTCTGTTAGGTAGTCAGCCCGAAGGATGGTTAGATCCACTAAAAGCACCGCCGTTAGGTTATGTGGGTGGATACCCACGAAAACCCAAGGCAGCGCTATATTGAGGCGTACTAGGCAAGAAGAGGAGTAAGGTAGTTTGCCATTGCTTTCCTCCATAAAACTAACCTGTTCAATAAAATATTACCCTAAATTAGGGTAACTACCCTAAACGTGCCATCCCCTGTTCCATTTGGTCTGGTGGTTTGGTGATATTGTTATGTCCCGGTGTCGGTTCAAGGCGAAACCGTATCAGACGTTCAACCCCAGTTCATCTTGGTCAGCAAGAACCATGCTGCCTTATTATAAAAAGCTGCGGACACAGGACACGATAACGATCCTGGTACATAACCTTCCCTGATTGGCTTGTGGCTTAAGTCCGTGCCATCAGGTGGGGACACAACAATTAGCAGAAGCGTAACAATTGTTCTCCAAGATTATGTACCAGGATCGGTATCGTGTCCTTACCGATAACTTCTGATAGGGATTACAGTACAACCCCTACTATACAAGGGAATGGGGATGGGAGGAGATTCAGGAATCAGGGAATGCTCTCCAATGGAAGCTATTGAAAGCTTAACTCTCAGTTGATTCAATAAGGGAGTAAAGGAATCTGCCACCATGGACACAAGGATTGAATTGTTTATAATTCAATCCTGAAATTAATAGAAATATTGGTTCTCACCGGATTGTCAGCTTCGCTAGCTAAGGTGCTGCAAGTACTGCCTCAGCTCCGTGCCCCTTGGTCAACGAGCGTTCGACGAACCAACTGGCCCGATCTCCCAATCGGCAGGCCTCGACCTCTGTCACTGTAAGACTTCAGTCTCTGCGGTGCCTGACTGACCCCTTTGACCTGAGTCCGCAGCTTTTTATAATAAGGAAGCTCGGTTCTTGCTGACCAGGATGTCCGATACGGTTTCGCCTTGAACCGACCCCGGGACATAACAATATTGTTGTTGTGTCATTTACGGTCTTGGTAACCGTGATCATCAGTCCCATGTACTAGGGCGTGTGTAGAACTTGACTGATAACCTGCGTTTTCGTGGTGTCTATAGAAGCGTGTGCGTATCTGTATTGAGGCTAGGATTGGTGGTCTTAAGTTAGGAACCAACATGACGTTTACCAGGAGTAGGAGCAAGAATCCACGGAAAGACTCTTCTAAGTTCGTTGAGATGAGAATCGAACTTAGTTATTCTCAGTTTTGCCTCAAATAGGACGAGTGTGCTTCTATGCAACCCCCAGATCAGAATTAAATTCCTGGCAGAGACTGGATTCGAGCCTTTGATTTTTGGGACTGGAGTCACATCTATCTCGAAACCAAAGAAGACGGTTATTGTTCTCAGATCTATATGCTATTGCTGATTGTAGTAGCACCCATGGGTATTCTGACGTGTTTCTGACTCGTCTAGAGGTAGGAGTGCGCTTCTTCTCTGGCGGTTTAATGAGCTCTCATAGTAGTAGGCCTTATCCATGAGTATTGTGATGTGATTCAGATCCACCTTTAGGTAAAAGAGAAAATCAAAGTTTATTATTGAATTTAGTAATATCCACATGGAAATTAAAACATCAATGGCTACTGTGGATCCTAGTGGTATTTTGACGAATACAAATCCACCTGGAGGTTAAAGGTAGGACCAAAGTCTACTTTTGTTCCTAGTGGTACGGTAAAATACTTCAAATCCACCTGTAGGTAAAGAAATCAAAGCCTCCTGTTGACCCTTGTGGTATTCTGATGTATTTCAAATCCACCTGGATCCAGGGGATTTTAAAGATAGGATCAAAGCCTAATGTTGATCTTATTCCTCGTAGTAGGTATTGTTACGTCTTTCAGATCCACATCGAAGTAGGAGAGGGGATTATTATGGCCTATCGGTATGTTGAACACTCGGAGAATCTTCCGCTCTGTTGGTTCTATATGCGTTGATTCTAACGGTATTAAGGCATCTTCCAGATCCATCAGGAATTACGAGAGAGAGTATTACGACTTACTGATTCTTTGCACACTCTGGTGCTGTTAATCCTAATGCTATTGTGACAGGTTGCAGATCCATCTTGACGTAAGAGAGAAAATCAAGCCCTACTTGTTCTTTGCAGACATGGATTGGATTACCTTCCACTTTGGTGGTTCCATCATGCCCCCCAGGGGCTCACATCTAGTAGGACGTGGGTTGGCGTCCACGGGGCCCCATAGCTGAGTCCGGCATTGCTTCCACTTACTTGCACTGGGCTCCTCTCCTTCTTCTTTCCTTTCGATCTCACTTGGTCAACTCTTGTTCTCTTCCGACCCCGACAGCATTAGGGTATCTGAGGCCTAGTGAGTATCTTCCTTTTCCCGCCTTAATTGGCCCTTGTCTCATGTTTTCTGATACCCTCCTTCTTCGAGGGGGCAGTCTTCTTTTTCTTTTCATGTTATCTCCTGCCTTCTGCTCAAGGCCCTCAAGGAGGCTGGGTGTATGTAGCCCCACCACGTCTGGTGCACCCTGGATTTTGCTACACCCTCAGGGGCCCACGGCTGGTGCGTTCGGGAGTTGGCAACCCCGAGGGATTCCTGAGCTGGGTCCGGTTTTCCCCCTTTTTTTCATTACCTCTGGGGCGGACCCTCTCCTCTTTCACTTTCCTGTCTGCCTTTCATGGCCCTCTTTCCTTCCAAGTCCCTCAAACCCATTCTTCGAGGGTTGAGGGCATTTCTTTTCCTCCTGTCCTTTATTTGCCTTATTCTCCTCTTTTTTCATTTCTTCTTCTAGTATATAAGTTAGTGGTTAGTTTTATTTATAGTTTACATTTCATTATCATCTTCACGATCACCCAAACCATTAGGGGCCGATAACCTAGATTTTAGGCCCCTTAAAACAACAATTATCATCATCATCATCTGTTCCATCAAGTATATGCCTATTTGTTACTGCTGATATTAGTGGTACCCACGAATATTGTGGTGTGTTCCAGGTACATCTGGAAGTCGGAGAGCGGATCAAAGCCTACTGGTGCGTCGCAGACTCTGAGAATCTCCCTCTCTGGAGGTTCCATGAACTCTACATGCTCCTCTTAATCCTGGTGGTACCCACGAGTATCATGGTGTTGGCATATAGTGCCATCTGCTGGGAGGTGTGGCGTGTGATGCAGCGTCGATACGACATGACAAGTGGACAAGCGTGAGTTAAAATTCCCAATTCACATCACTACTGCGGTAAAACTAATGATAGAAGCCACCATGCTAATCAATATTCAAATGATCGATTATAATGCTGATATTTTCAAGATGGCGATTGCGCGTACGATTAAGACTGGTCTTCTTTTGACAAGTCCTATAACATCTGAGAACTTATATTCCTATTTAGCTGCTTTTAATGGTAAAAGTGTAATTACTCCCGAAGTAATAGGTTTGAAGTTTTAAAAATACGCCCACCCACCATCTTGAACGTATAAAGACGCTTTTCGTGTGCCTTGTGCTTCGAAATCCATGTATACGATTCTACCTTCTTGGTAAATATCACCATTTTACCTCTATAAGATTGTTGATTACCTACTTGAATACTTGCTACTTTCTGTATGGTGGTTATGCGTAACATTTAGCCAGTGCTGGTTAGATCCCCTATTCTATGCTTTTCTACTCCATCACCAAATCGTCCTGTATGATTTATTTAAAATGTTCAATAGTACGCCCATCTGCCATCTTAATATAATAAGTCGTTCTACATGTGCGTTGTTGCAGAGGAAGCCTCTCATACGATTTAGCACTCTTGGGGAGTATAGTTGTTATAGTGTAGCTGGAACAAATTATGACTCGTATGTTAGGAATTAGCAAAATGAAGGAATTTTGTAGGTTTAAGTGACCATTAATCTTGTGATATCAGCTATGTAAAGTTCTCTTTTTTACGCAGAATCCCATCACCGGATGTGGCATTTCACATTCTGAAGATCTTTAATTTGGTAAAAATTATAACTTGGATTTATTTACTTCATTATAGACTATGTATTTCCTGTATAAAATTCCCTGTGAATATCACTCCATTGGAGCAGGTCCTTCTGGTTATGGTGTTTGAATGATTCGCGTGTCAGCCATATAGAAAGCATATACCTTTTTTATTTTTATTTTATTTGCAGCATGCCCCATTACAATGGAGTAATACTACATGCTTAATTATTACTTATTAATCATTTCAGACTAAAACTATACAATTAATGTTATAAATATGTTATATCTATGGCCTGTTAAATGAAATTTGTGTCACTAAAATAATACCTGTCAACATTAGCAGTTAGGAAAATATAAATAAAAATTATCTATTTAGTGTTTCAAAGGAGATAGAGTTTGCAAAACTAATGAATTCCCTAAGGTAGTTTCTAACAAGTTCATCTTTCTTTATAGGCCAGTTTCCTGATCTTAAAACTTGTGCTATTGATACAGGGAGCGGCAAAAAGATCTGACGGTTTTTAAATCACAACAACACAAACATTTTATATGATACAAACTATTTTATTACTTATAACAGCGAGGTGTACATGTCAATTAATGGAAAACATGAAAGAACAATAGATTTTAACTTTTAAGATTTGAAGATAACGTCTTTCAAATGATACCCATCTTTTACCATGCGGCAAAAATATCTGACGGTTTATGTCGTTGTACGGCTGAGCGAGTCGAAGAGGACGCGTTCCATCTCGTAACATAATTTTGTTATGGGTGAGTAATTTTAGAGCTACAGGTTCAGCCTTAAAACGTACGTCGACAGGCCGTCCAAGGTCAGAAAGGACACCAGAAAATGTTGAGCGAGTGAGACAAGCTGTGGAAACCAGTCCACGGCGGCCGGCTCGTAAACAAGCTGCTGCTTTGCAAATGTCTGATCGAACAGTGAGACGAATATTGCGTTTAGATTTGCATTTTCATCCGCATAAAATGGTTATTGTCCAGCAGTTGAAGCCTAATGACTATGCAAAGCTTCAGTGCAAGACTGGAAGAATGCATGGCAAAAGATGGGCATCATTTGAAAGACGTTATCTTCAAATTTTAAAAGTTCAAATCTATTGTTCTTTCATGTTTTCCATTAATTGACAAGTACTGTACACCTTGCTGTTATAAGTAATAAAAGAGTTTGTATCATTTAAAATGTTTGTGTTGTTGTGATTTAAAAACCGTCAGATCTTTTTGCCGCTCCCTGTATATCTCTTTCTTTCCCTAATAACTTACACTCATATAGTAAGTGGTCCACAGTCTGGTGACCGTTATTGCATATACTGTGCCCGTTTAGACCGGAGTCCGCACGACCACATATGCATTTTACCAAGAATCAGTCAGCACGAGAGTCAAAATATCCCAGGGCGCCAGATGGGTTAAAGCTAATCGCAAAAAAACGACACCTAAATAAAAAAAATGCTTTACTGATTTTTGGCTCAATGCAACAATAAGGATAGAAGGAGATTCAATTGGGCATAACACAACATGTAAAATCATCTCATTTTATTCTAAATTTTAAAATTGACTGCAAAATGATGCTCAAGGTAACATCATTCCAGTGCGATGGCACACACTACTATTTACACAATGTACAGAAATTTTCCAACACATTGAACAATTGTCTTTGGAGACACAAGTCTGATTATCAGTCCTGTAGACTGTGTTCCAAAATTATATCAATTATTTACGATGAAAACCAGTTCAAATTAAATTGTCTTTACTGGAAATATTGTAGTTCACTGGTTGAATTTCTAACATGATATTAACACTCGTAGAAATTCTCACTGTTTATAATTGTTTATAGAATTTTTAACTTCCACTTATTTTTCCAGTTTCAAAAATATTGTCAAAAATATTATCTTTGACCCAACACTAATTATGTACACATATTAATAACAACATCTGAAAAGTATTTGACCCTTGAGCATAGCATCGAAGAACTGTGCGAAGCACAACAAAATTTATTGTTCTTCCAAAATTAAACATTTCGAGAAGTGACTCGATTATGAACTTCAAATTCCAAAGAAATATGATTTCTGAATCATCAACTTGATCAAAAAAAATTGTTGAACCATTCAAATATTCGATTTTCCACTTGGAATTATTATTAAGAAAAATATTTATATTTGTTGCTATTTTAGTAACTTTCACAACTTGCAATTCTTGAACAGAATGCGGAAATAAGAATTGTAGCTTTATAATAAATTCATTTAGTTCATGACAATAGGATTGAAAACATCCTTTAAGTAATTCGTGGATACAGAATTATTTTTTTAATTGGCAGTGGCCCATTCAATTATTTGTGTAAGAACACAATATCCCAACAACAACGGCAAAGGTCTTCATCTGAAGAATAATAAAATTTTATCATGACAAAACCGGGTTCTAGCAAATCCAAAGTATTAATGGAATACGTAAACAAGTTTGAAATAATTACTGATGGTTTGGTCATTCATTCGACGAAATGTGTGGTTCCAATACTCCTCCTATAAACCTGAGCCATCGAACCTGCTATTTGATTGATGCTCAAAAAAACCTCCTCATTCCTGCGACTTAAACATGCGCACCTGGGAATGGCATTTCAACTACTCCACACACATAAATTTTCTTCCCAAAATTTATACAATAAATCAAGCCTCTGCTTGTTATCAAAACTGGAAGAACTATAAACTTACAAGTTTATTTTATTTTACCATTCAGTTCAAACCGTGAAGTTATCACGCTTGTGATATTCTCTATTTCACTTTCGAATGTATGCCTACGTCATGATTTTATATAAACACAAAAAAATCCTAATTGATACAAATACCATTGGCTTCCTGTTTCATGCCTTTCCGTGTTATCTGAAAAATATACTTTGCTCAATGCAAATATTAACTGTTCAACCAGAACTATAATGTTGGTGGAATACGGTCTTGCGCTATCCACTAGCCTTCGGAAAATCACCTGTTCTAAACTAGGAATGATTAAACTAATCCTTAAGCTCTCTCTCAATGAATGTGATTATTAGAAAATGTAAGATCCAAGAATTATTTAGAAAAATTATGAAAATTACTATTATTATTATTGGATTATTATTGTTAATATTTCCTTAAATATGTTTAATTATTATTTCCTTGTGTGAAAAACCACATGTTCAACTCTTCGAATATGGATAAAATATCCATTCCTCAACAAAATAAATATTAACTTCTACAGTTATATCGGCTGATTACCGTGATTCTCAAACAAAATGAACATTCAAATAAATGCTCGGTATGCTCGGTCATCGATCCTAAGCTGTTCTGAGTGCTGAAAATACTCAGAATAACCCTAATGTGTCTTGCGTAAATCAATGCAAGATTTAAATACGAAGAAAAATAAATGTGTTGGTCATCTGCAGAAAATGAGTTTGTTCCAATTAACTAGGCATAATATAAAAGTCAAATGTGGCTTACATTTCTCGTTGGTCTTGAAGCGTAGTGAACCTGGTCTGTAGCAGATTTATCCAGATACATGCCCTATTGGACACGCACGTCTAATCCTTGTATCGGCCGCCATTATATACCCACAATCTGTCTAGCACGACATAGTGGAAATATTTCTTGAAGTTTGAAGTAGCTGCTGATCCATTTTAATATTGACTTCAATTAAATCCATAGCAGTTTGCTTAAATGGGGTCAGATCCAAATGATCTCTTCTCAAAAGCGTCATTTGTAACATAACTCACGGTAATCTTTTCAGTACAGGAAAACACTGATAGTCTAAAACAATCAACGGTTGATCTGAAGATCGTTCCCTGGGCATGGCTTCACACCATCTATCATGCGCGAAGCAACATATAGTTTCCCTTTGTCGGCTAATGAACAACACCGTGATAGACTGGCCTTCAATATACTGAAAGATCTGAGTGGTTATTAAGTTACAATTTGTGAAACTGACAAGTTGGATTAAAACATCCGAGTATTGAATTATTGTTACTGGACTGTGACAGAATAATATCTAGACAAAGTCTAGCATATGTCCATATAGAAACAAAGTGTTTCACCAATGTCCGTAGAAAATAACAATCACCTTAGTGATTCCCTCTACCGGAAACTTACTATGTTCCCCACGTATCGTAGCACTTTTGTGACTATCACAATTCAAAGATATCTTCTGCGTAGGTTCGGCAACCATGTGCCTTGGCTCGACGTAGCAGCAGCACCTTGTCCTACAAGAGCTTGGTTTGAAGTGAGCTGCTTATGCTTGGGCCGAGCGGCTTTTATACAAAACGGTCGGCTCCACACTGGATCACGCTGAAATCTGTAAATCCTCATATCTCCGGTGTCTCTGGTCTGATTCACTTGAGACTAAGTGCATCCTCTTTCATTTGGCCGTGCCAGTAATCTGATCCAAGTATCAAGTCTCTACTCCATGGCTAACTATTTAATCACCAAATAGTCTCGACCTCTGCTACTATTTGCCACGTCACTTAACACCTTCTTGGCTGCATAAAGTTTCCATTTCAATCTAGAAGGAAAGGAGCGCGATATTCAAATATCTCAACTTTCAAAAGCGGCTGTAGCCTTTCCCTTGATACCTAGGTGTCTGAATCTTGGAATACCCATTCTTAGAATTGGGCACAATACATGTTGAACTAAATCACTATATGTATGATTGAATATTGCCGTGTCCTGTTGTCATAACCGTAAAATTGTGCGTTATGTTCATTTTCAATTTTGGTTTGTCCTGTACACTGGGGAAAAATGATTTTGTAATTTCGCCCTCGGATGTATTGTCCCATTCATTCAGCCACTTTCTCAAACAAAACACACTTAATTCTATTAGCATATTACTTTTTGGAATTCTATTATAGCACTCACTTAAACCGCTTTGTGCTTCTTCTTCAGCCAGCTGGTCCACTAATTCATTCCCCTCATTTCCGGCATGCGCCTTAACCCAACTGAAGACAATCACCCAATTCTGTTTCTCCATTTCAATTGCTTTTCTTCTAATTCCCTCTATGAGAAATGTATGTTTTTAGTAGTTTTTAGGTGCATCTATTGTACTGTCTGTGCAAATTAATGCGGTTCCCTGCTCCGTGTCCATGGATTTTAAATGTTGCAATGCCTTAATGATAGCTAGCTGTTCTGCTTGATTATTAGAACATCGTTTGTCTAGTTTATATTGCAGCTGTTGAATGAACTCGTTTCCATTGTATATGGCAATTCCTGATCCTACCCCCATGCTCACTTTTACTTCCATCAGAGTAAACGTTGAAAGAATGCATCTATTCATAATTTTCGTCATTAGTTTTCACAATGCCAGCAGGGTGAGACCATTGATTTACTTCCATATCCATGTCAATTGAGCGATAAACGAATAACTTGGGCACTCTAACGCATTTAATGGGGGAAGTCTACTATTATAAATGTTAATACTTTTCCAATGATTGGTTTAATCGGCTCATGATTTCTGCTCTGAAAGTTATTTTGACCGTAATTTTGTTTTCGTAGAGTTGGCAGCAATATAGAATAAAACATGTGCTGAGGTACCCCGTAAAAAGCTACTACCGTACAAAATTCTATTCATTTCAGGATAAGCGTTTATCAATTGACAGAGAAGACACACAGACATACCGATTGACAGACAAATAGACTCACAACAATATAGTCTGTGTAGATCGTTGACCTATGAGATATGGAAGGCCGGGACATACGCACCGGGACTTTGAGTCACTTGTTGCTTTACTTTCGCCGCCAGAGTTGGATTTATGGTCTGTTTTCAGCCCAATGCAGTCGTTAACAACTCTCTCTCGAAGCACTCAAACATACATTTAGGGTAAAATGACGGAATCGCAGGTAGCGACAAATAGAACATTTCATATGTATGGCGTTTTCTGCAGTTCAAAAAGCCCTATCGACTGAGTTCTTTGAGAACGAATAACAGCTGTATTGGGCTTAGAACAAACCATAAAATCAATTCCAGCGGTGAAAGTGCACAAGTGACCCATGCCCATGCTTTCTTTTCGACTTTCCATATCTCGTAGGCAACGGTTGTCATCACTGATTGTAACACAGCTCTCTTCAATGGCTAAGTACTTCATAATAATTACTGAGAGCACGTGTATTTCTCTACACAGGTGGTTCTAACTCGTGCCCTGTAGAATATATCTCATTTGACCTTGATATACTGTACGTGAAGGGAGAGTTCAAAAACGAACTGTGTAACATATACAATTAGTATTGATATAGCGTCTTCGGTGGCGTAGTTGTTAGCATGCTGAACTGCTGTGCCCAAGATAGTGGGTTCAAACCCGGCCGAAGTCGTCGGATTTTTTAAGAGCATTAAAATCCTTCAGTATGCCTTCCTTCGGAGAGGAAGTAAAGCCGGCGGGCCCATGTCATAGATTTATGGCATGTAAATGATCCTTCCAAAGACTAAACTTGTGTGGAGCTAAATACTTGGTTAGATTTCGTTGGAACGCTCTGTCAAACTTTCAAGGTTCACCACTAAGTATCAGTGAATCTGATAGCGAAAGTTGGAACTACTTGAAATTGAACGGAACTGTTAGCTCACCCTATGGGTGTCCCCGTGAAGCAGTTACAGGCTCAGGCGAGCCGAATATGTCCTCGGACACTCCCGGCACTAAAAGCCATACGATAAATAAATAAATAAATAAATAAATAAGTATTGATATGGAATTACTTGGTTTTTCTCTCAATTATCGAATATCAATTCTTTCCAAAGCTGTTAAAGAATTCTGCTAAATCATCCATTACTGATATATATATAGACCTTATGAAACTGTTCCAGGCTGAACTCAGGTCCCGATGGATATCCTGTGAGATACAGTAAGCGCTCCACAACCCACTCAGCTAGCTTCCGCGAGACTCTCAATAAGGCCAAGACAGAAGAAGAGAACAGCACCGTCAAGCAGGTTAGTAATGCTGATAATTCATAACTTGGAGCAATGGTATATTCTTCTCTGACATGACACCATTATCCTATTCAACAAGGGAACATCGCCAACTAGACCTCATATTTTAAGGGGAAAACAAGCTCACATAAATTGTATCAGGTTCAGCAATCCGTCCTGTATGAAAATTTGGGCCATAAATAACCCTAGATCTACCTAATCCCTATCAGAACCTATTCAGAGACTTCCATCCCTTGTCACGCATAGCCAGATGGTAAAAGTTGCAGATAGTCTTTTCCACCCAGAAGAAAGAGAATATTTTGCTTTCTACATTTGTATCCTTGCTCTTCCATCGATCGTTGATTCTTTCTATTAGACAACGAAACAAATAGTTCCGTGAAGAACTATACAGCCTATTTTCGTATATCCTACTTATGTTAACTCCCACTATCAACATGAAAAATTTCAGTTTGATTGCTGTATTAAATTCGTAGATATTGAGAACCGACTAAATATTTCGGATGGTCCCCATGTTGGATTTTATATATTTAGGTCCTAGATTTATGTATTGTTACATGAAGATTATTGTGTACGTGTAGCATTCAAACTTCAATCGCATGATTAGGACACAAGAAATATTAAGGAGATTTTAAAATTTCGCACAGCTGCCATCTTGTGGTTATGGAAACAATTGAAATAAATTAGATGCCAGTGGAATAACATCCGTATAAGGATTTACTGTACAAAGTTTCACTGCACTCGGATGGTAAAATTGCGAGAAAAGTCCATGTGAATATTTATACTTCGCATCGCCGCCATGTTGGATTTGTGATCACCAGGCTATTTAAAGTCCTATAGGTGAACTTAAGTTCATAGCCCCTATGAACATAAAAAACAGTTTGATTGCTATAATAGATTCGTAGATATTCAGAGCCGTCAAAATATTTCGGATGGTCCCATGTTGGATTGTTGAATGTATAGGCCATAGAGTCTTGAGCCATTAAAGAAAATTATTGCGTAGGTTCATTATTCAAACTTTCACTTGGATCGCATGGTTACGACACAAGAAATAAAAACTTAATTTTAAAATTCGCACGGACGCCATCTTACGGTTATGTAAACAATTGAACTAAATTAGTATTAACATTTCCTGTACCAGATTTCATTGCGTTTGGAACATTAAATAGCGAGAAAAGTCTATTTAAAATTTTCAAATTCGCTTGGCCGCCATATTCGTTTTGTAGTGAACCGGTTTTTGAAAGTTTTATAGATGAACTTCCAGTAGTGCTTTTTATTTCCGCACAAAATTTCAGGGTGATACCGCTAATAGTTTCAGAGATATAGAGTGCCGGTGAAATATTTCGCACATCCGCCATCTTGTGGTTATGTAAACAATTGAACGAAGTTAGATGTCGGTGCATTACAATGTGTATAAACATATACTGTACCAAGTTTTATTGCGTTTGGTTGGTTAAATCGCGAGAAACGTCTATTTAAAAGTCGCAAATTCGCGTGGCCGCCATGTTGGTTTTGTAGTTACCAGTTTTTCAAAAGTCACATAGGTGAACTTCTAGTAGTTCCCTTTATCACCGTAATATATTCCAGGGTGATATCGGTAACAGTTTCGGAGATATTGAATGCTTGTGAAATATTTCGCACAGCCGCCATGTTGGATTGGTGAGACGTAACAAAATTTGAAGGGCATGGTCGGGGTCGCCGGGAATAGTGCTATGAACTTACAGAGTTTCATTGAAATCGCTCCTGCCGTTTGGAATTTATTAGGGGTACACACACACACACCTCACACACACACACACACACACACACACGCACGGACAAAAGGTGATCTCATAAGCCTATTTTTTCAAATTTGAAAATAGGCTAAACATACCTTTAGTCAACAAAATTATTATTTATGTAAATCAAAGTACCGTTTTCGGCCACACTACGACCTTCATCAGCAAATGTAAATCAAATTTATAAATAGAAACAAAAATAAGTTGCAAGTTCGTGGATTAATGTGATAAAGGTAAAACTATAATTTTCTACGAGTTTTTCATAATTTTCAACAAGTAATAATTAAATTTATAAAGAGGTTAGGTTCAAGCCTATTTCTAAAATGTTACTATCTAAATTATTTACAAAAATACTAAAAACTAAGAAAATCAGATCTGTTACAATTTTGATTAATATGGAAAAAATGTCTTCCAAATCAGCTTGACGTAGGTTTTTTTCTTAATCGCATATCTTCCCAGCTTTGCTTCACCCATGGACTCCGCGTGCGAGGGATCATTCCTCTACCGTCGCAATTGAGTATACTTTGTCAGCTGATACAACCGGAGATCATCCAGGCGACCGCTAACTTGGATCTAATTAAGGAACCGTCCTGGCATTTGTCTGGTGGTGAGAATGGGAAACAACGAAAACCATTTTCAGGATGGCGTAGGTGGGAATCGAGCCCACACTTTCTTGATGCCAGCGGGGCACAAGCTAGTGTGTTAGCGCTTTATACCACCGTAGCCGGTGGGACTATTATTAAAAGAGTAATTACCAATTTTATATTTCATTTCTTAAGGTGCGCATAACTGCAGCAAACTCAGGCTTGCGAGGAACTATTGCGAGAAGAAAATGGCTTCAAACACCACTACGATAATTATAGGAGAAAAGGGACTTGGTCGAGTTTATACACTATCGATGCAATGGTACATATGGAGTGGATGAATGAGGAATAAGAGTTGAGACACTGGTGACACGCTTTTCATCATCGTACTTGTGCCAGGAAATATTTTTACCAAGCCAAAGGAGTGTGTTATGTGTACATTATGCAACGAGCCTATAATGGCAATAATTAAGACACGAGTATGTTTATAATTTCCATACGAGTGTCTTAGTTACCATTATAGGCGAGTTGCATACAACTGTTTATGTTTGACGATAATTATTATAACTATTTTATGTTCGAACATAAATATTCATAAATATCTGTCGAGATTTCGCCAGTTTTATGTACTGAACAGAGCGCATGGGACACAGAGAATACCTTGTATTTGACCATGACCTCCTCGATTACCCCACTAAGACACTAGGCCTCGCAGTGAAATTTAAATTAGAAGGCCTTGGAACTCATCGCAGGTGCGATGCTATCCTCACCTAATTGGTCAAACAACTGTTTCTTGAGCTCTGATTGGTGGGAGAAACTGTCCCATAATGAAAACTTGTACTATAATGAGTTTTCTGACATATAATATTTACATTTCCATATCGTCGAAAATAAAATGTATTATTATAGCTACGATTTGGTTTTGCGGTCAAAAACACGCCTTACACACAAGCTCCCCGGCAGTAACTGCTCCAATATTGAACACCCCTGTCGCAGTCAAACAGACAAATCCACTTTGTTCTTCTCTATGAGACCACACAATCGTGTAACAAGAGTCCTCCACAGCCTCCGTCTGTCTGTGTCAAGCCGCTACTGCGGCAGGTTCAAGTTACACAAACTCCACAACTCTACTGGACTAAACGAGAAAAGAAACTGTTACAGAACTTCTTGTGCAAACCAAGTGGCAATTTTCTCTGTAACCAAGTTTTGGCGGAAGCGAGACGTAATTGAAACTAGTCTTCGTTTCCACAGTCCTCTGCCTCTCACCCGGAGGCCCCGGGTTTCATTCCCGGCTTCGTCCGGGAATTTTGGAAACTGACGCGAGGGCTGGAATGGGGTGCATTCAGCCTCGTGAGGACAATAAAGTGGGACAACGTCCCGATCACGAAAACCAAGATTAACGACCGAGGGGACCCGATGCGCTGACCACGTGTCACCCCAATATCTGCAGGCCAATTGGCTGGACAGTGGTCGCTTGGTAGGCCTATGCCCTTAACGGGCTGTAGTGCCAGGGGTTATTATTATATTATTATTGGTTTCCACAGTAAATAACTTCTAGTGAACGAACGAACTAATCTGGACACCTGAAATATGTGTATAATTACACTGAATCATTATTTCAGTATTATAGATGCCCTGCTCGGCCCTCACAGGTAACCGATCGTGACGAAAGGGCATTCAAAAGAGAAACAATTACTCTGATCAGTGACGAATTGCACACTGATTACATAAATATCGACAATTTGTTTATAAACAAGACATTAGCCCACAGACAGAGGTGTGCAAATTATTAGAATCAAATAAAGAATTTAAATCGCGTTAAAAATCCCTCAGTATGCCTTCCTTCGCAGGGGAAGTAAAGCCAGCGCGGCGGTCCCATGTCATAGATTTATGGCATGTTAAAAATCCTTCCACTAACTACACTTGTGTGAACCTAAATCATAGGTTATATTTGACAAACGCTCATAGGTTCCAACGTTCTTCGCTAGGAGCCTACTGTCGTGGCATCTAGTAACAAAGTTCAGAACTAGTTGGTCGTTGACGGTGGCGTTTGGTAGCAAAAGTTGGAACTACTTGAAATTGAATGTCTGCAGTCCTTACATGAATTAAAAACAGATAACACACACTAATACAGCCATCACAATTAACACCGGTTATCAGACAGATTCTACACACACCCAAAGTACACGGGGCTACATGACCGCGTTGTCGCAGCCCCTAAACTGAGGTATCAACCAACCGGAATTTAAATCAGTCACAATCTTTTATTCAAAATCATTTTATTGACCATCTGCTGGCATCTTTTGTTACCCTACTTAGTAATGTTTCCTCCTTTTCTCCCTTACACCTTTTCCCATAAGGAATCGCGTCTGGAAACTTCCAGAATTGGGTATTTCGAGGGATAACTGAGCTTGGCGGGTTTTCTATTTTTAATTGACCTTTGAATATAGGCCTACCCTCTAAGTCAGGTGATTTCAATCCATACTTCATGAATGTTTGAATAGTTCAAGAGCGAATTATCAGTAAAATGACTCCAAAACCCTCAGCTCTAAATTCACACGAAAAGTAGAGTGAAGTCATCAAAACAAAACGTGTGGCATTTTCAGTAGCAAAGCTCCTCTGTTAGTGGAAAATCTAAAAAATAATTTTACTTAGCGTTTCCTAAAAGAAAATATAATTAAGACTCTTAGTTTGACATTTGAAGTAATTTCACCGCATTGCAAACTTATTTAGTGCATTAAGCCGTGAAAAGTATAAATGTAATTTTGGGAAACTGGCCTCGAGTCTAATAATTTTCACACCTCTGTAACATTAAAGCCGGACACACAGACAACCCCTACCAAAACTGTGTCCCGTCGAGCCGTAGGATGTTGAAATGCAAGATTTCTCGAATGGGTCCCCTAGTATTTATAATTTTTTCAGTGGATCAGTTGTAGAGTACCCGTCTTAATGTCCCAATTGATCAAATATGACAACATCGTGTCGTAAGACCGACAGGTATATTAAACATCCTCTCCAGGGGTATAATCTTGAAACTCGAATTCACAACAGCAGTTAAAAGGACCTTCAACTTTATCATTTGGCTTCGGTGCCGTAGTCGGTAGCATGCTGAACTGCTATGCTCAATATCGCGGGTTCAAACTCGGCTGAAGTCATCGGATTTTTTAAGAGCGTTAATATCTTTCAGTATGCCTTCCTTCGGAGGGGAAATAAATCTGGTGGGCCCATGTCAAAGATTTATGGCATGTAAAAGAACCTACCACTACAATACGTAGTCTGTAGCCAAATTTGTAGGTTATATTTCGTTAGAAACGCTCTATCAACTTCCAATATTCGCCGTTAAACGTCAGTGGCATCTGGTATCCAAAGTTGGAACCTCTTGAAATTAATCTTCCTCATTCATCTTCATTTATTTCATCTTGTCCATACCTGACGGTACTTGTAGCTCATCCCATGGGTGTCCGAAAAGAAGTAGCTACAACTCTGGCGAGCCGAACATGTTCTTGGACACTCCCGGCACTAAAATCTATACGCCAAATAAATAAATAAATAAATAAATAAACCTTATCATTATTATGGGGGTGGTAAATTATTTTTAAGAGATAGAACATTGAAAGCTTCTACTCCATGCTAAGGCTCCTCCTGAATCACTTGGGCTATACCTGCTATGTACAATACAGCTCCCAGTCAATATAACTTTCATTTTTCTCAGGTGATTAAGATGTTGGTGGCCGTGGTGGTTCTGTTTGTGATATGCTGGGCACCCCTTCTCATCCACAACGTGCTCAAGGCTTATGGAGTCATCCCCAACAACGCTCCAGGGACTGTCAAGCACGTTGGAACAGCTTTCCATCTCATGGCTTATTTTAACAGGTATGTACAATTTGTTAATAGGCTATTGGATGTTAAAGTATAAGTTGGATTATTTTGAGAGATGATAGTTTATGGAACATCAAAACAAGAAAGAATTATATGAAGGACTCCCTCTAAAGGCTATTCAATGACATTTGATGAGCTGTTCAGAATGACGATTATATTCAAGACTTCAATAATGTTTGCCAATTTCCTGAACATCAGATAGAAATAGTCAGAACATCAACAGGCAGTAAGCCATCCAGGAGTTAAGTACAGAGAGTTTAGTTTGGATGTATCGGAGACCCTCGCTAGCCCGCTCGCCCGCGGCGCGAGCCTGTCTCCCGCCAGGCACTTTGCCGTTATGTGGCGCTCGCTCGGCATTGAGTCATTGGGTATAGGAATTTGTGCTTAAATTTGTACTTCAATGTGATCCTTGACCTATTTTTTGACGAACTGACTTACGGAGAGCGATTGTCAACTTATTTTCAACAAGATTCTGCCACTGACAGAATTGCGTCGCATTTTTTGGTACTAGGATTATAAGTCGGAACGTGTGGCCCCCGCGAAGCCCAGACTTATCACCATGTGACTTTTATTTCTGGGGGACGCTTAAAAATAGAGTGTATGCGAGAAACTCTCCACTATCAATGAGCTTAAAGACTATATTACAGCTGAAATACAGTCAATCGGTGCTGAAGAACTTCAGAGAGTACATGCCAGTTTCATAAAAAGGTGCCAGCGATGTGTAGCAGTGAATGGCGAACATTTTCAGCACCAGCTGTGAACTAGGTAAGTACAAATTCCTATATTCAATGACTCAGTGCCGCGTCGGCGCCGCATAACGGCAAAGTGCGTGGCGGGAGACGGCTCGCGCCGCGGGCGAGCGGGCTAAAGAGGGTCTCCGATACATCCAAACTAAACTCTCTGTACTTGAAAGACCTGATCACAAGGAGCGTCGTTTTCACTTAATCATTACTCTTCAAAATTTCAGTTGTTGTTTCAATTCAAAATAATGTTTCAATTCACGTTAATGTTTAGTTTTGTTATTTATTTTATACCAGGTGGTTAATGTAAATGTTCTGTTTTGTTTGGTTTTAACCTTTATAATCCTGTTTGTCATAATTGCTGTTTACTCCCTATTATTTTCAATATTGTGGGGTTTGAAGCCATTTTTTCAGTTTTGCCTTAGTAAACAAGAGTTTAGTGCTTTTCAGTCGGTCAACATGAATGTACCCAAATAGAGCTGGCTTATGCCCTAATCCTGAAATAAATTACATGAGTTTAATAAATACACTACGATGACCAGTTTTGATCGTCAAGCGATCAGCATCAGATCCATTACACTTAGGCTATAAAATCTATGTTTGAAAATACAGGTGAAAATATTAACAATATGTACAATTATTTAGTTGCAGTATTGGTAATGCAACTGTCGGTGTATGCTAAATGCCGTATATATGATGTTAGGTGAAATTCTAAATGGTGATAGATATCCGGGGTTTGTATATTTGGAGTGATTATATGGTTGTAAAAAATCAACTATGGTTAAACTGTAATATTACAGGCTACTACTCATATGACACCAAATCTATCGATGATTCTCACAGTGCCGTTTTCTTCCTGTAAGATCTTACTCGGTCTCACGCGTATCAGACTCCATAAGTGATTTTGTTGCATTGTGTGTGTGATATTCTTTGATATCTTAGTAGCTCTATGGATGCCTCTCATCTTACTTTATGTCTTCATTTTGTCCAGAATTACGTCGCATAGTTTGTAATTTATACTGGCAATTCTTATTTTTCCCCGCGTTGTCGCAGGGTCCACTTGTTTGGTTGTTGATCGCCACTTCTTCCTGTCAAGGGCATCTTCAGGTTTGAGACCGCACACCAGTAGTTCTTCACTGATTCTATCCAACCATCGTTTCTTTGGGTGGCCACGGGGTCGATATTCTCCTGAATCGTATCGGAGGGCCGTTTTTATTACAGAGTTCTCATCACTTCTAGTGACATGCCCATACCAGCGGAAACGTGCTTCCCTCATTTTGTCTTTAATTGTTGCAACTCCCATTAGCTTCCTTATAGGTTCATTTCTGACATGGTCAAGTCTTTTTAAGACCCATGGACCGAAGCAGCATTTTCATTTCCATACCGGGCTGGCTGCGTGGTTCAGCGGTAACGTTCTCGCTTGCTGGGCCCTAGGTTGCAGGTTCGTATCCTGGCGCAGTCAGCTGGCATTTGAGGGTGCGCAAATGCGAGGGAACTGTGTCAGTAGATTTACTGGCACGTTAAAGATCCCGTTCGGGGCGAAATTATGGCACCCCGGCGTCTCTAAAAGCCACAGTAGTTAAAAGGGACGAAAAACCAATAACATTATTATTATTATTATTATTATTCATTTCCATACCAGGGAGGTGTATTTATTTTCTGGCAACATTCTTTGTTGTTTTTAGAATGTATGTATCCATGCATCAGTTGGTATTTGGCATCCCCAAATTTAGTATTCCCTCCATCATTGTGTGATAAGATCATTCTCTCATATGCGAGCACATATTAGAGTGGTACTTCATCCGATCAGGGATTGCATTCAGCTACCATAATATTCGATTAATGGCGAAAGTCCACCATTAGCAGATATTCGAGGAGCAATTAGGACAGTTTGCGGAACTGAATTCAGTTTAAGCTTCCATGTGGAGCGTGAAACACTATAAGTGCTTTGGAGTGGCTCATTAAGCTGAGCATTAAATCATAGGGATGAACTTCTGACGTGATACACTTGTTTTTTGATTAATAATTATTTTAAAGGTGCCTTCAAACTTTATATGTTAGTGGTCTGCTGGGCCGTGGAGAACGATCACGGGTCCTTTCATTAGTTTTAGCCCGAGATATTATTTTTGAAAAGTTGGCTTTCTGTTAACTCATAAAGAAACTCCATATTGTCTTTTCATCTCGTAATCTCTACATAATAAATGAATAATATAAGTGTATTCCAACAATGCAATTGGTTTCATTTGTCTAAATTTTTCACAAACTTGGCCAACTTGTCTATTATTTTGTCTGAAGTAATTAATATTGTTTCGTGTCAAAAGTAACATTCTCCAACTTGTTCAGACACAAAACTCACAGTCTCCAATGTTTGGATACAAAAGTCACATTCTCCTAAATTAAACCCTATTTTTCAGATAAATTGATTAATTATTATTATTTTTTTATAATCGTTTCGGTCGTCTATGGACCACGTTATTTCAACTGCCTTTTCCCTCGTTCTTTCACATTGGCCCAGTATTCGCGCATTCTTCTTCGGTGAGCTTCCCTTCGTTCTTCGGTCCACTTCTTGCCGGTTTTCAATATAGGTTTTGGCTGAAAACTCTGTAACTCCCCAAGTTTCTTCTTCCAAGAGTCACGTTCCAAGATGTCCTCATGTGATATCCCCAGTTCTTGTAGGTCTTTTTCCACCTCTGTAAACCAGATCCCTTTGGTTTTCTTTCCCACAAAGTAGGCACAGATTCGATTGGACAATCTTCCGGAGTTCATTCGTGTTAAATGGCCATATAAGGAGAGTCTTCTTTTGCGAATGGTGTCCGTTATTTTCTCCACATGTAGATAGAGTTCATCGTTGTGTCGTCTTCTATACTCTCCTCGTTCCTTGACCGGGCCCAAGATCTTTCTCAGAATCTTCCTCTCTTTGGCTTCGAGTTGTTCTGCCAGGCCTTTCTTATTCATCGCCAGGGATTCTGATGCATATAACGCCTCCGGGCGAATAACGGTAACGAAGTGCCTCAGTTTGGCCTTGAAGGACATTGATCGTGATTTGTAAATATCTTTGGTTAAATATTATTATTATTATTATTATTATTATTATTATT
This sequence comes from Meconema thalassinum, assembly GCA_946902985.2. NCBI lineage: Eukaryota > Metazoa > Arthropoda > Insecta > Orthoptera > Tettigoniidae > Meconema > Meconema thalassinum. The sequence continues at coordinate 353,471,118 of OX336394.1, forward strand.
TACTAGCACTATTACAGAGTACGTAAAATCAATACTTCAAATCTTGCCACATGTCTTTCTTATCTCTGCCCACATTCGCTTCATAATGGAACATAGTTTATACAAGAAGGTGTAATTAGGTGTAGCCTGCAACAAAAGCAAAGTCTCTTAGAGACGCCATTAGTTACATACATTTAAGAAGTTTTTCTTAGTTACTGTAAAATTAGAAAAAGTGGAGAACGTGAGTTTTGCATCTAGACCCCTCGGTAATTTAGCATGTTCGTATTGAATATCAATTTACATGGTTTTCATTTATTCAACCACTCTTTTTTGTCTCGTATTGCTTGTTCTTTTACTTCGAGATGTTGATCACCATGCATTTTCAATTCAATTTTCATTGCATTTGCCCGTGTTCGGCCACCCCAAGCATTAGAAATAGTCGAATTTTTCAAAGATTGGATTACAACCTTTCCGCCCTATACAGAAATTTTGTACTTTATAAATTAAAATCAGAATTCTGGCAGCTGTGCCCTTTTCCCTGCAAATAAGCGAAACACGCAATGAATATTTATAAAATATCATTATTCATTCTCTTCGTAATGTTTCGGTCACTATTCACTGATTTATTTTCACCGCATAGCGTCATATGCGAACATTTCAAAATGGACGTGAAGTTGTCCACTCCTAGCCCTTTTACTGCCTCGGGCCACTCAACATGTTCGGGCCTTGGGGCTGCAGCTCCGCTTGCCCTTCCCTCTCGTCGGGCCTGTCTGTTAGGTAGTCAGCCCGAAGGCTGGTTGGATCCTCAAAAAGTACCGCCGTTAGGTTATGTGAGTAGATACCCACCAAAAACCAAGGCAGCGCTACATTGAGGCGTACTAGGCAAGAAGAGGAGTGAGGTAGTTTGCCATTGCTTTCCTCACTGAGTCAGTACAGCAGTACTAACCCTATGAGTAGAACCTTTCACAGCATCCACAGGCCCTGACTGTGCCCTGAATGTCATTACTAAGCACCACCCATACCTCAGTAGCTTCCATATAATCACAGCTATGAGTGAGACTGAGACATCGGTGAAAAAACACATTTTACTCTAGCCTGACCCAACTGACAAATGCAAATTTACTGCAAACAGGCCTTCGTCGGGCCAGGTGGTCTGCATATTAACCATTTATTTACTCGTGTCAGGAACAAAAATATTACATAACAAATTATGTACAAAATGTGCAAATAGATGGCAAAACTTGAACATTTAAAGTTCTAAATAATTCATGACCAATGTTTTGCCATGTCACGTCAATTTGGTGTAGCCTTCACCTGGTCCTCCATGGTGCACATTATAGGACGCAGACTGCACTGAAGCAGATGGCCAACAGTATGTTCTTCACCGCATTCACAAAGGACCGGGTCGCAGCAATAACCCCATTTATGAATGTTGGACTTGGATCTGCCAACCCCAGATCGCTATCTGTTGAGAGACTTCCAAGTTGTCCAAGCCTCTGTATGTCCTGCTGGGAGCCTTTCAGATGGAACCATCCACTGAGTAATGTGGGGGCTTTTGGTCAACAAAGATGTAATCCTCAAAACCTGAGGTGTGTCAGTTAGGCACTCAGTTGTGTGAAGAAAGCTTCTTCTGGACTTCAGTCGAGAGTGAGCTGGTTGAAGGCTAAACAATGGATGTGCTTGAGACACATCAACCCTAGATCTCTCACATTTAGCTGCAACTTCTCTTCTGATATCTGGGGGTGCAATGCCTGCTAAACAATACAGTTTATCACATGGCGTGGTCTCAGGCAGCCAGTGATGAATCTACACGTTTAATTTAATGCAGTATCAACCTACTTGGTATGACACGACCTATACCACACAGGACATGCATATTCTGCTGCAGAGTAACAGAGTGCTAAAGCAGTGGTTCTTATTGTTTGAGCTTGAGTCCCCCAGCTGGTACCAGATACTATGTACTATAAGGACAATTTATATTGTCAAACAAGCTGATGATTGAATCAGCGACATATCAACGAATTTTCTTGCAGACCTGTTAATAGTCTACTGTTTTTCTTTATCTCCTTGTCCTAAGGTGATTCATAAAATTTACAAGTGCAAATTAAAACAATAACAAGTAGTTCCGTGAAGAACTATACAGCCTATTTTCATATATCCTACTAATGTTAATTGCCACTATCAACATACAAAATTTCAGTTTGATTGCTGTAATAGATTTGTAGATATTGAGAACCGACTAAATATTTCGGATGGTCCCCATGTTGGATTTTATATATGTAAGTCCTAGAGTTATGTATTGTTACATGCAGATTATTGTCTCCGTTCATTATTCAAACTTCAATCGCATAATTAGGACACAAGAAGTAACAAGGAGATTTTAAAATTTCGCACAGCTGCCATCTTGAGGTTATGGAAACAATTGAAATAAATTAGATGCCAGTGGATTACCATTCGTATAAGGATTTACTGTACCTAGTTTCACTGCACTCGGATGGTTAAATTGCGAGAAACGTCCATGTGTATATTTATACTTTGCGTCACCGCCATGTCGGATTGATCACCAGGTTATTTAAAGTCCTATAGGTAAACTTAAGTTCATAACCCCTATGAACAGTAAAAAAATTCAGTTTGATTGCTATAATAGATTCGAAGATATTCAGAGCCGTCTAAATAATTCGGATGGTCGCCATGTTGGATTGTTAAATGTATAGGCCATAGGGTCATGTACCATTAAAGGAAAATTATTTCGTAGGTTCATTATTCAAACTTTCACTTCGATCGCATGACTACATCACAAGAAATAAAAACTTAATTTTGAAATTCGCACAGCCGTCATCTTGAGGTTATGTAAACAATTGAACTAAATTTGATACCAGAGCATTACAATGTGTATAAATATTTCCTGTACCAGATTTCAGTGCGTTTGGAACATAAAATCGCAAGAAAGGTCTATTTAAAATTTTCAAATTCGCTTGGCCGCCATGTTCGTTTTTTAGTTAACCGATTTTTGAAAGTCATATAGATGGACTTCCAGTAGTGCCCTTTATCTCCGTACAAAATTTCAGGGAGATACCGCTAATAGTTTCAGAGATATTGAATGCTGGTGAAATATTTCGCACAGCCGCCATGTTGGATTGGTGAGTCGTAACAAAATTTGAAGGGCACGGTCGGGGTAGCCCGGATTAGTGCTATGAACTTACGGAGTTTCATTGAAATCGCTCCAGCCGTTTAGGTTTAATTATGGGGACACACACACACGCACACACACACGGACAAAAGGTGATCTCATAAGCCTATTTTTTCAAAATTGAAAATAGGCTAAAAATAAAAAAATAAAAATAAAATACGTCGATAAAATTAGAATTAAATAATATATGCTTGTAACAATTTAAAAGTAAATAAGCTATACAAAATAAAATTAACATATTTTATGAGTCTATTAATTTTAGGATTGTATAAATAATACAAGAATTAAACAAGTACTTTCATGAAAAACTATATAGCCTATCTTCATATATCCAATTGGTATTCTCCAGTGCTTTTTCATTCAGAGGGGACGGGGGGGTACGCGTACCCCTTTAACATTTGAAAACTGTTTAAGAAAATATATTGGTACATTTGTATCGTACTTATAGTGTTTGGAGGCGGGGTAGGTTACGATTTTGTGCGTGTGGTTAGTTTTGAAGGATGAAGAAAATAACGAACTATTTAACATTCACCCAGGCATCGAAAAAGTTGAAAGTTAATGACTCGAACACAACCAATGACTGGACTTAGCAAATTGCCGAAAATTGCAAGTTCGTGATGTTTTATCGACTACAACTGAGAGTACCCCTTAAATTCTTCTTATAAAAAAGCACTGGCCTTCTCTATTAAAAGTTCTCCCGCCTATCACAAGGATCGCCATGTTTGATTGTTCTGTATGTGGGGCATAGAGTTATGCAGTATTAGATAAAAAAAATATTGCGTATGGTCAATATTCCAACGTTCACTTCGATCGCATGTTTAGGACACAAGAAATAAAAACTCAATTTTAAAATTTCGCTCAGCCGCCATCTTGGGGCTACGAAAACAATTTAATTTAATTAGATGCCAATAGATTAAATTATGTATGAACATTTACCGTACGCTTGGATTATCAAATCGCGAGTAAATTCCAATTAAATATTTTAACTTCGCTTGGCCGCCATGTTGGTTTTGTTTTTATTACTGTTGCGGGGATATAGAATGCCAGTGAAATATTTCGCGTGGCCGACATGTTAGATTGATGATATGTATTAAAATATGAAAGACAAAATCGAGGTCAGACGAGGTATTAGTATGTACTTGCCGAATTTTATTGAAATCGCTTCGGCTGTTTAGATTTTATTAGGGAGGAATACACACACACACACATACACACACAGACAAAAGGTGATCACATAAGCCTTTTTTTTTTCATAAATGAAAATAGGCTAAAAATCATTGTGTAGGTTCATTATTCAAACGTTCACTTCGATCGCAAGATTAGTACACAAGAAATAAAAACTCAATTTTAAAATTTCGCACAGCCACCATCTTGGGGTTATGAAAACAATTGAATTTAATTAGATGCCAATAGATTAATTTTTATGAACATTTACCGTACCACATTTCACTGCGCTTGGATGATCAAGTTGGGAGTAAATTCCATTAAAATATTTTAACTTTTCTTGGCCGCCATGTTGGTTTTGTTCTTAACAGGCTTATAAAAGTCACATAGATAAACTTCTAGTAGTACCCTTTATCACCGTACAAATTTCAGGGTGATATCTATTACTGTTGCGGGGATATAGAATGCCAGTGAAATATTTCGCGCGGCCGCCATGTTAGATTGGTGATATGTATTAAAATATGAAAGGAAAAATCGAGGTCAGACGAGGTATTAGTATGTATAAGGTGCCTTCAAAAAGTAACGGCCGGAGGCTATAATGCGCAAACCGGTGACGACATCGGCTAATCGTGGCGTGTGTAACGAGGTGTGGTTCCGACCAGAGCGTGGAAGGTCACTGCTCATCGCTAGAGGACACGTGTGCACGTCACGTGACGATACAAAGCGAGCAGCAGCATGTATCAATCGTCCAACGCTGCCAGTCGCATTGCAAACAGTGACATGGAGGCGTCAAACGATGAGCAAAGAGTTGTTGTTCGGTTTCTGACAGCGAAAGGATTAGGGGGAACGGACATTCATCGCCGAATGTCACCAGTGTATGGCGAACACTGCATGTCCCTTGCAAGGGTCAAAGCGTGGCACAAGCGGTTCACGGAAGGACCTGTGTCGTTAGCCGATGATGCCCGGTCTGGGGCACCCCCCCCCCCCCCTACATTACCGATGACAACGTCCAGCTGGTTGATGCACTCATTACCCAGGACCGCCGAGTGACAGTGAACGCCATAGCCGCCGTGGTCGGATTGAGCGTTGGAAGTGTGCACACCATCGTGAAGGAACGACTGCACATGCGGAAAGTGTGTGCCCAATGGGTGCCCCACAGTCTTCAACCACACCAGGAAGCATGTCGAATGGCCTACTGTCTTGGTTTTGGTTGGACGATTGATGCGTGCTGCTGTTCGCTTTGTATCGTCACGTGACGTGCACACGTGTCCTCTAGCGATGGGCTGTGACCTTCCACGCTCTGGTCGGAACCACACCTCGTTACACACGCCACGATTAGCCGATGTCGTCACCGGTTTGCGCATTATAGCCTCCGGCTCGTTACTTTTTGAACGCTCCTTATACTTACCGAATTTTATTGAAATTGCTTCGGCCGTTTAGATTTCATTAGGGAGGGATACACACACACATACACACACAGACAAAAGGTGATCTCATAAGACTATTTTTTTTTCTTAAATGAAAATAGGCTAAAAGATATTAAATGAATATGAACATTAAAGTGTTAAGGAAAACAAAATTAATATTTATAGGCCAATAATAACTAAAATTAGGCTAAAATAATTTAAATAAAATTTGACTAAATACCTTAAACAGTCTAATATTCTGCGATATAAAGGGTTAACTGTTTCTTCATTAAAATTGCTCTTAGTTGTGTCAACCTGATAGTTATTGTTCTGAAAAATATATTGCGCAAACGATCGTTCATATACATGTGGTTAGAACTATTGGTTTTTTTATATCGCATTTTGAAGTTATGATTGTGTTTTTGATATTTTAAGAGCCACTAGGACTGAATTTTCAAAATTCTGTAGTTATTAATATATTTTGTTCTAATTTTGCATCCATCATCTTTAAATAAAGACACTACTGACTTGCACTTATTTATCTCCGTAGGTTTATTAGATATTTTACCAGATCTAAATTTTCAAAATTTTCAAAATGCTCCTTGCATCTAACAAATTGAGGTAGCTCAATTATCATGACTCATACGTATGTGAAAGACTGGCTGCGTGGCTCATCGGTAACTTTCTCACTGGATGTTCCGAAGGTTACAGGATCGAATCCAGTTGCAGCCAGTTGGTATTTGAGGGTGTGCAAATGCGAATGAACCGTGTCAGATTTTCTGGAACGTTAGAGATCCCCTTCGGGATAAAACTCTCTAAATGCCGTAGTTGTTAAAAGGGTCGTAAAACCAATAACATTATTATATATCTTACTTATGTATTATTCGTATTAAAAACTTAATTATTTGCTTTGAGATCAGATGAATTCTATCTGACAAATGATTTAATATAATCTGTAACTGTTTTTCTCGTCTAATTATCTAATTAAATACATTTCAATCACAAATCACTTAAACTAATAATTAAAATCATAGATATTTTTAGAACACACAAATAAGTTTGCAACATTATTTCTGCAAAATGTATGCTCCATGAGTGTATTTTGTCGTAAAAATGAGAATCTGAGAAAAATGAACGCTACTTTAATGAAGATATGTATCTGCAGGATCACTCAGCAGGGCCCTCTTCATTAAGGACTTAGAAATAGGGAGTGCAGTCTTATAACGTACCCGCCCGGAATACAGAAAACTGAGTTCGAATTGTGAATACGGTCTCATTTTCATGTCTAATTCGTCATATGTATTCGATTTTCCTTAAATTCTGGACTTGGACCTTTATAAATGGTCGAATATTGATCATTGCATTATCCGAAAGAGTCAGGGGTGCATTATTAGTGAAAAATTTAATTACTGTGATTTTTAGCCTACTTTCATATATGAAAAAATAGGCTTATGAGATCCCCTTTTGACCGTGTGTCTGTCTGCGTGTGCGTGTGTGATTCGTGTGTGTGTGTGTCCCTAATATCTTCTAAACGGCTGGAGCGATTTAAATAAAACTCGGTAAGTTAATAGCACAATTCCCGATGACCCCGACCGTACCCTACAAATTTTCTACTAATAACACTTGTTTGAAGCTAAATTATCGGTTAGATTTGACTTACGATCTTAGGTTCCAACATTCGTCGCCAAGATCCGACTGCTGTGGCATCTAGTAACCAAGTGCAGAAATAGTTGTCGTTGAGGGTGGCGTTTGGTAGGAAAAGTAGGAACTACTTGAAATTTGAATGTCTGCAGTCCTCACTTGAATTAAAAACAGATAACACACACTAATACAGCCATCACAATTAACACCGGTTATCAGACAAATTCTACACACACCCAAAGTAGATGGGGCGTTGTCGCAGCCCCTAAGCTAAGGAACCAACCAACCTTTCATCCTGCGTATCGAAATTTAAAGTTATGTAAGTTTGCATTTGACTTATTCTGTAAATTCTAAAATCTCTTGACGCTCTACTTCAGCGCTGAAGTATTTTTTTACCAACACCACTGTAATCCTTTCCTCCTGTCACCCTGGTGGTGACTGTTGTTCTGAGGGGCAGAACGTCTAGGTCATCTGCCCACTTGTCATACTCTACTCCACTACGAACTGTAGCGTTATCCAATAGGGTGCCACAATCCTATAACTTACCCTGACTAAGAGATAGAATTCTTCGCAATGTGAGAAGATAAAATGGATTTGATCTGCCGATCAACTTTAAAACCCCATCTCTGTTTCAGTTGCATCAATCCTTTGGTGTATGGCTTCATGTCGAAGAATTTTCGTGAGAGCTTCTACAAGGCATTGTGTCGGTGCTGCTACCGTGGAAGACTCAAGAACCGTTACCCTTCTCTGTCACAGACAAGAACGACCTCTGTCAGGTAAGTGTATATCGCTTATGTAAAGCTACTGAACCTTATAATTGTTGCACATGCATCTTTGTTGTGTTTCTCATCTGTATCTTCCTATCCCCCATTCTCCGGATAATATTAAAAGTTTCGCTAATTTACCTCGCTTCCTCTATTTCTACTCAGTAAATTTATTCAAGTGCGATATACATTTTCACTTTGCAATGTGTTTTTATCTCCCTTATCTTATTATTTTACTAGTAACCCACCCCAGCTTCTCCCAGTAACCTTAACGGTTTACCCCGCGTAAGCTAAAAAGGCGCACGGACGGCAGGTTCCAGATGCAATTCAGAAAAGCCGAGGTGAACAGTGAAACTCAAAACACATATACTCTTCTCTGAAGTCTTAACTCGGCACGACTCAACAGTTTGATGCTGGCCGAGGCTGGGATGATAGGCTCGCTTGCTAGCTCGTAAACTCACCCTGAAGCTAGTAATTTAAATTTCCCCTGAATGGAGATTGTTGGAAGAAATGAAAACTTAAAAACTCTTATAGTGGGTGATGTATTAAAGAAAGAGGTATGCTGTCGTAGAGTGTTTTGTAGAACTTTTCATGCTGAATAATTCTTACACTCATAGTATATCGAGATATTTTAACGGTTTACTCAGTGTAAGCTTAAAAGGCACCGGATGGTAGGTTTATCTTCGATTTGATTCACTGAAATCGTTACTGCTCGGCTTACTTTGGTCATAAATGAATGTTCTTTCTACAGAAACCTTCCTTGAGAAATCCCTTAGAGAATGGTGAAACCCGCATCAAAATCCATCCTGTGGTTCTCGAGAATACCCGTTACAACCTAGAATCGGGAACTTTGTGATTATACTATGTAGAGATTATCCTATTATACTAAACTATAAAACTTAGTTAAAGAGTAGGATAGCCTCTCTGTATCACAGCGAAAGACATGATGCCAGTACACGAGAATCACACGACTGATAGGGGATATCCTGCTCTTGCAAACGTACACGCAGTTTGTCACATTTAACAGCAATTAACGTTATTAAGTTTTCCCTTTTCTGAAATACAATGTTCAGCATAATCATGTAGATGAGATAATGTAAGTAGTCCCGTTTTAGAGCGTTACTCACAGACGCGACGTGCCGTTCTTAACCGCCCAACACACAGACCTGCATGCAAGTGATTCACTCGGTACACAAAGTAAAATAATTAACTAATAAATTAACAATTAACAACTGTGGGGTTTGAACTTACACCGAATGCTATTCATAGAAACCTTACGAATATTTTCTTTTATATTAGTGGGTTTAGAAAGTTTATTAATTCTTTAAGCAACCGACAGCGGTAGCTACGCTTGCTAACGTGCAACGCTAGGCCATGGGGCCAAGGTATCTTCAGACTCAGTAGACGTGGGTTCGAGCTCCACCGGCAACCATCCTTGAAATGGTTTTCCGTGGTTTCCCATTTTCAAATCCAGGAAACTGCTGGGACGGTTCCTTATGACAGGCCACAGCCGCTTCCATCCACATTCTTGCCCAGTTCCAATGATCTTCATTCATTTCATCTCTTATTAACACCTCTCATGAGGTTGGCGTCAGGAAGGGCATCCAGACGTAAAACCCACCCGTCACACATACTTTCGTCTTATCTCATCCCCAAACCCGGAATCGCTCGTTTCTTTAATAGTTTACTTTTTGATTCAAATCCTAGCCAAATTCACTAATTTACATAATTGATTTTTTGATTTTCTAAAAATACGTAAATGTGTGATATCTAGGTTCTGCTTAAAGAATAATAATAATAATAACAATATATTCACTTACATTAGCAAATTAAAGTCCACCACAAAATGGGTTGAAGAAACACGAGCAGATCTCAAAGAAGTTGTCATCACTCAAGAAGATATTCTCAACAAATCACTGTTTCGAAGGAGGGTTCATAAATTTAAAGGATTTCAGGAAAAAACCTAGCTCAAAAACCAAGGTCAACTGGTCTGAAGAAAGAAAGAAAGAAAGAACGAACGAAAGAAAGAGGAGACGAAGCCAACGCATGAAGAAATTCTGGGAGGAGAAGAAGAGATTGGCAAGTCGATCGATTGTTCAACGTGGTCCACAGTATGCCAAAATCGACAGAAGCAGAAGAAGAAGAATATTAATTTGAAAGCCTATTGGAACAACAAGAAGAAGTTGTTTGAGTTATTTGCTTAACGTCTTCCATTTAAAGGGAGAATTCGCTTTAAATAAATAAATAAATAAATAAATAAATAAATAAACAAATACTACCATTAATAATAATAATAATAATTCGCAGAACCTAAATATCATACATTTTAAAATGGGACTACATCTATCGATTGAAACAAAGGGATCTACATGCTTCACACTGGAAGTTCTGTAGTTCTAAGGGCTTAAGTGAAACTCTGCATTGAATCACACTAGCACTCGTGGCGGTAGAAAAGGCAAACTGCTAATCTAATCGACCGGATCTGGTTGAGTTTCATTGACTCACACTTGTGCTCGTAATGGTAGAAAGCGCAAACTGCGAATCTACTCAGCCAGGTTTGCTTCTTAGCACTGTCTGGGTGGCCACGTGAATAAAGGCATCATTGTAAGGTTTCTATCAATATTCTCCGATATAAGGTCAATTGTTAATTGTTAACTTGTTAATTATATTATTTTAGAGGGGTCTACAAAGTCAGTCAGAGAATGTAAAGCAGTAACATTTACTCTGTAAAAATAATTTTATTGATCAACTACTTACAACTTTTATGATTCAGTAATAATTGAAATTTCAGCGCTTCAGTCGGTCAACAGAAGATAATCTCAATTCATGGGACAAGCGAAAATCAACCTGAAAATATTACATGTGATAAAAAAAATATTTACCGGAAGAGAGAGAAACCACAGCTTCAAGCGGGCATCATCAGATCCGAAAGTTCAAACTACTAGAATAAAGTTCTAATGTTGAAAACATTCCTTGGCAGACATAATCTTAGCAAAATCTTAGTAAAATTAAGCAACTTCCACAATTGTGCCAAACGTTAATGGGCTCAAGGTCTCGGAAAGGTTTCAAATTGTGTGACTTAGAGAGCTCTATCGGGCTAAATAATTAAATTTCTAAAATCGCTTCAGGCGTAAATGAAGTTTCGGATAAACAGCCTCAAACCGCTTGTTTCTTTGCTCGTGTACTTTTTGATTCAAATCCTAGCCAAAATCACTTATTTACATAATCCTTTCTTTAATGTGTTCCTTGGTTCAATAACCTGAGCTCGGTTTTTTTTTTTATTTTTTGAAATATTTTCACATGGGAAGTAGTTATAAGGGCTTAAGTGAAACTCTGCATTGACTCACACCAGCGCTCGTAGTGGTAGAAATGGCAAAATGCTAATCTAATTGACCGGATATTGTTGAGTTTCCGGTGAACAATCATCAATCTACCGCGTGTCATCATACCGGCACCTGGTAAGAAACGTTTCTGAAAGTGGAAAAAACAATGAAAATCAATTACAAATGCACCAACGATAAGATTCAGTGATGAACCGGCTTCGAGTCGGCAACGGGACGTATATACATGGTCATCGAAAAGGTGGCCTTACTTTTGATTTGTAATAGTTCAGGCTGTAATAAAGATAATTTAATTATTTTTACACCAAAAGATAGAGAAAATCATAAAGTTCAGTTTATCTATTTAGTAGGTTTCGATGTAAGCTCCGCATGTGGCACGACACCTATCCAAGCGATAGTCCAACTCCACCCAGGTCCGCCGAATAATGTCAGGAGTCACAGTTGCTATCGTATCGGTGATTCGTGCCTCAGGCGGGGCTCACCTCGAAACCTACTAAATAGGTACACAAAACGTCATGATTTTCTCTATCTATTGGTGTAAAAATAATCAAATTATCTTTATTACAGCCTGAACTATTACACATAAAAATTAAGGCCACCTTTTGCGATGACCCTGCATAATAGTGATCGACAGACAACGAGAAGATAGTGTCACGATCCAAGAGGAATCTCCCAAGAAACGACAACGTACTAGTCTATGACATTCAAAGAGAATTTCAACATTGAGTTGCTTCCCTGAAGAATTAGAACCGTGGATTTTTTGAACACTATTAAATCCCACAACGTCAACCATGATACGGAAACGGTCCTCAAACACAACCCCGATAGGGTCTACAGAATCTTAAAAAGTACGCCTAATACTGCTATTAAAAAAGCTGAAGTATAATGCACCCTTAACCCGCTGATTGCTACGCCCGTCTATAGACGGTGAACAAGAACTTAATTTTTTTCACAGTTCGCGTTCGCTCTCCTGTGTCGAGTCGATCTCTGGCATATTCCGCTATCTGTTGGACATTATTAGTACTACTTAAGTTTGGAGTTTTGCTACCATAAATAAATAACAGAGCATTTTGTAGATGTATGTCCTCTACAGATGGAGTTCATCTGTGATGTGAATAAACATGGCGGAACAATTAAAAAATATTCTCGTTGCGTTGTGATTTTGGATCAAAAAATATGAATTTATGTTTTACGATGTCGAAATGTAAATATTATATGACAGAAAACTGTATCATAATGAGGGTCATTATAACACTATATTTCATTATGAAACAGTTTCTCCCACCAATCAGAGCTCAAGAAACAGTTGTGCGACCAATTAGGTAAGGAGAGCATCGCACCTGCGCTGACTTCCACAGCCTCCTCTTTTAAATTTCACTACGTGACGAGTGGCATAGTGGGGTATTCCAGGAGGCAATGGCATTCTCTGCGTCCCGTGCGCTCTGTTCAGTACATAAAACTGGCGAAATCTCGACAGATATTAATGAATATTTATGTTCGAACATAAAATAGTTAAATTATCGTCCAACATAAACAGTCGTATGCAACTCGCCTATAATGGTAATTAAGACACTCGTATGGAAATTAAAAACTCGTTCCGCTCGTTTTATAAACATACTCGTGTCTAAATTATTGCTATTTTAGGCCTGTTGCATAATGTACTATTTTGTCTTAGTAAGGAGCAACAAGTATTGCTTGCCTACTGATTTTAGGAAATAATTTTCATTTGGGTCTATCGCCTCGTACGGTATGGAGATAAAGCAAGCGTGGACAATAAAATTTTAATTTCGATTTGTCTGAAAATAAAAATAAATATAAAGTACAAGCTGTACCCGCATGCGTTGCAATGCCAATCAAAGAAAGTGTTGGCGTTGAAATTCTGTTTCTTGAAGTGCTTTTGGATACACAACATGTTTTTCAATTTCCGTTAACTGCCTCTAAGCTATCGTAAAATGGATTTTCTAATTTAGAACCATTTGTGGGAGCGTGCACAACAACTTTCAAAAGTTTCAACGCAATCGGATGAATGGCAAATGAACGTATACGGGATTTTGTTTGAACGATTCGTGCGCTGTCACACATATGTTGAATCTACTCGTACGCTACCTATTGAGAAATGGATTTACTAAGTCGAAACCCTGCCCTGGCGTGTACAAAATAACTCATCAAAGTTTCATCGCAATCGAAGTAGGTTATTTGAAGGCATAGGGGATTTTGTTAAAACGCTTCGCGCGTCGTCACCCATTTGTTGCATATACTCGTGCGCTACCTATTGTGAAATGAATTTACTAAGTCGAAACCCTTCCCTGGCGTGTACACAATAACTCATCAATGATTCATCGCAATCGGATGAATGGTATATGCACGTATACGGGGTTTTGTTTAAACGATTCGTGCGCTGTCACTCATTTGTTGAATCTACTCGTGCGCTACCTATTGAGAAATGTATTACTAAGTCGAAGCCCTTCCCTGGCGTTTACACAATAACTCATCAAGGTTTCATCGCAATCGAAGAATGTTATATGAACGCAATAGGGGATTTTGTTGAAACAATTCGCGCGTCGTCACCCATTTGTTGCATCTACTCTTGCGCTACTTATTGTGAAATGGATTTACTAAGTCCCCTTCCCTGGCGGGTACACAATAACTGATCAATGTTTCATCGCAATCGGATGAATAGTACTCGTATATGAACGCATACCTGATTTTGTTTAAACGATTCGCGCTCCGTCACTCATTTGTTGAATCTACTCGTGCGCTACCTACTGTAAAATGTATTTACTAAGTTAGAAACCGTCACGTAAGTGTCCACAACATCTCACCCAAGTTTCATCGCTATCGGACTAATGGGATATGAAGACATAGGGGACTGTATTGAAACGCTCCGCGTGTCGTCGTTCATTTGTCGAATCTACTCGTGTGCTACCTACTGTGAAATGTATTTACTAAGCCAGAAACCTTCGTTGGAGTGTCCACCATATTTCACCCAAGTTTCACCGCTAACGGCAGAATGTTATATGACCTTATACGGGACTTTGTTGAAACGCTTCGCGCGTCGTCCCTCATTTGTTGAATCAACTTGTGCGCTGCATATTGTATAGTGGATTTACTAAGCCAGAAATTTTCCATGACGTGTACACAACATCTCACCAAAGTTTCTTAGCTACGGACGAATGGTACATGAATGCATACGGGACTTGGTTCAAACGCTTCGCGTGTCGTCGCTCATTTGTTGATTTTACTCTTGCGTTACATATTGTAATATGGATGTACTCAGCCAGAAACCTTCCCTGGAGTGTACCCAACATCTCACCCAAGTTTCATCGCAATCGGATGAATGGTATGTGAACGTATACGGGACGTTGTCGAAACGCTTCGCGCGTAGTCACTCATTTGTTGAATATAAACGTGCGCTTCGTATTGTAAAATGGATTTACTTAGCCAGAAACCTTTCCTGGAGTGTACACAACAATTCACCAAACATTTATCACTATCAGACGAATGGTATATGACTTTATACGGGACTTTGTTGAAACACTTCGCGTGTCATCGCTCATTTGTTGATTCTACTGGTGCGCTACCTATTGTAAAATGTATGTAGTAAGCCAGAAACCTTCCCTGGAGTGTACACAACATCTCACCCAAGTTTCATCGCTATCGGATGAATGGTATATGAACACATACGGGACTATGTTGAAATGCTTGGCGCATCGTCGCTCATTTGTTGAATCTACGCGTGCGCTACCTATTGTAAAATGGATTTACTAAGTCAGAAACCTTCCTTGGAGTGTACTCAACATCTCACCCAAGTTTCATCGAAATCGGACGAATGGTATATGAACACATACGGGACTATGTTGAAACGCTTTGCGTGTCGTCGCTCATTTCTTGAATCTACTCGTGCGCTATCTACTGTGAAATGTATTCACTAATTTTGAAACCTTCACGTAAGTGTACACAACATCTCACCCAAGTATCATCGCTATCGGACGAATGGTATATGAACACATACGGGACTATATTGAAATGCTTGGCGCATCGTCGCTCATTTGTTGAATCTACGCGTGCGCTACCTATTGTAAAATGGATTTACTAAGTCAGAAACCTTCCTTGGAGTGTACTCAACATCTCACCCAAGTTTCATCGAAATCGGACGAATGGTATATGAACGCATAGGAGACATACCCACAGACAGACAGACGAACTATCACGTAACATTGATTTTTATATTAGCCTACTTTCGATTTTTGCAAATAATTAAAGTAGACTTATGAGATCACTACAGGGCGAAAAAAAGTGTGTCTGTCTGTGTGTGTGTATGTGTGTGTGTGTGAGTCTGTGTGTGTGTGTGTGTGTGTGTGTGTGAGTGTGTGTACTCTGAATGTGTGCCTCCCCCTATCAATTCGAACACGGTGAGCGCAAATTGAACGAAATTTGGTACAAAGGTAGCACCAGCAAAGGACACCTCAGTGTCATGTTTTATATCGCCGCCATCTTAACGGAAACGTAATGGCGGCCACACAAATATTCAAAGCTTAAATCAAATTACACTAACCTAATCATCCGATCTCTACCAAATTTTGCAATAACATACCTTTGTGGGGGCAGCATCCTTTGACCAAACTAGTAGGTCATCGGCTTAATTATTTGCGGATGGTGGCCATCTTTGTGTGAAAATCGATTGCCCCTATTCATTCGAACCTGGTGAGCGCAAATTGAACGAAATTTGGTACAGAGGTAGTACTAGCAAAGGGCACTCCAGTGTCATGTTTTATATCGCCACCATCTTGACGGAAACGTAATGGCGGACACAAATGTTCAAAGCTTAAATCAAATTACGACTAACCTAATCATCAGATCTCTACCAAATTTTGCAACAACATACCTTTATGGAGGGAGCATCCTTTGACAAATCTAATAGGTCATTAGCCTAATAGTTTGCGGATGGCGGCCATCCTTGTGTCAAAATCGATTACCCCTATTAATTCGAACACGGTGAAACCGAATGGAATGAAATTTGGTACAGACGTAGCACTAGCAAAGGGCACCTCAGTATCATGTTTTATATCGCCGCCATCTTGACGGAAAAGTAATGGCGGCCACACAAATATTCAAAGCTTAAATCAAATTACGATTAACCTAATCATCCGATCTCTACCAATTTTTGCATCAACATACCATTATGGAGGGAGCATCCTTTGACCAAACTAATAGGTCATTAGCCTATTATTTTGCGGATGGCGGCTCTCTTTGTGTGAAAATCGATTCCCCCTATTAATTCGAACACGGTGAAACCGAATGGAACGAAATTTGGTACAGAGGTATCACTAGAAAATGCCACCTCAGTGTCATGTTTTATATCACCGCCATCTTGACGGACACGTAATCGCGGCCACCCAAATGTTAAAGGCTAAAATGTAATTACGACCAACCTAATAATCTAGTCTCTACCAAATTTTGGAACAACATATCTTTATGTGGGAAGCATATTCTGACCAAACTGCTAGATCATCAGTCCAATAGTTTGCAGATGGTGGCCAAGTATGTGTGCAAATCGATTCCCCCTATCAATTCAAACACGGTGAAAACGAATTGAACGAAATTTGGTACAGAGGTAGCACTAGCAAAAGGCGCCTCAGTGTCATGTTTTATATCGCCGCCATCTTGACGGAAACGGAATGACGACCACCCAAATGTTAAAAGCTTAAATCAAATTTCGACCATCCTAATAATTTGATCTCTACCGGATTTTGCAACAACATGCCTTTTTGTGGAAGGCATCTTATGACTCACTAAAACGTCATCAGCCCAATAGTTTGCAAATAGCGGCCATGTATGTGTGCAAATCCATTCCCCAGATCAATTCAAACACGGTGAAACCGAATTGTATGAATTTATTTACAGAGGTAGCACTAGCAAAGGGCACCTCATATTCATGTTTAATATTCCTATAGCACGTTGTATTTCAACAAGCTACTACAACCAACTTTCAATTATACTCCTTGAAAAGGACAAAGAGTTATAACAATACCCATGCATTTAGGAGAAAGTAGGCTATATGTTCTTTACTGAACATCTTGTTTATATATATAGAAGAAGAAGATAGAAGATTTTGATATTGCATTACGTTGGAAAAAAAAACATAATTATACACTAGACATTCTAAGTTAATTACTTCCCTGATAAGTTAAAATTTACGGGTTTTAAATTATTTTTAGCCTATTTTCATTTATAAACAAGATGTTCAGCAAAGAACATATAGCCTACTTTCTCCTAAATGTATGGGTATCTTTATGTTCGACCCCCACTATTATGTGTCAGGAAACTGTATCATAATGATGGTCATTATAACACTCTTTTTCATTATGATACAGTTTCTCCAGCCAATCAGAGCTCGTTCATTGACCAATTAGGTAACGATACCTACTCGCGTGCGCTCAAAATCCAACATGTCTATATAAATTACCGAAAGTGCACCGTCCATAATGTTCTCGTAAATAAACTGGTAATATGAGACACTGTACCTTAATATCCTTAAATCCAATTTCTACACAGCGGGTTGTTTTCAAACGATTTCCGTGACATTTTTACTGAATACTGATGCTCAATCTGCACATACGGCATTGAAGCTCACAGAGCGCATGCGTCGGTCGGTCAGTGAGCTTGGACATCAGAGATATCCTACCCTGCGCAGCACCCGATCACAAAATTCTAGTGACAATCTCAACAGATATTTATGAATATTTATGTTAAAACATATAATAAAGTTGTAATTATCGTCGAACATAAACAGTCGTATGCAACTCGCCTATAATGGTAATTAAGACACTAGTATGGAAATTATAAAACTCGCATACGCTCGTTTTATAAAAAATACTCGTGTCTTAATTATAGCCATTATAGGCTCGTTGCATAATGTACTATTATGACTCTTTGTCCTCATCCCTAAAACAATCACCCCAACCACAATGTATTGTTTGTTTTCTTTTATATTGATAATAAGCCAGTAAGTGTCAAGATCAATATTATATACTTTATGATGATTGAATAACAAAACTACTAACTTATTGTAATGCATTCACGTCCGTTAATCTCTATATTAAGCCAGCCTGCAAAATTAAGAATCTTCCGCCCCAATCACAGTAGGTGGTGCTGCGACCTATCAGTGAATTAATCTTTATCTTGTACGCCTATGCACTGCCATCGTAATGTACTACGATGGCAGTGCTCTATGGGTGTTGAATGAGTAGGCAGTTTAAAGTAGCTGCCAGCTGGCAGTGTTTAAAGGTATTCGGAGCGCGATCGTGGCTAATAGTTGAATTGCCATATTTCAGGAGGCCAGCTCAGGCATTTACACAGCGTTATGTTTGGAGCAATATTACCCACTTAACCCACAAGAGGACAGCACCGTACAGAGGCATTAAGAAGGCTGTGGTTAATGACAACGTGTATCTAGTTCTTCTATACTCCTTTTTCTAATGTCTTCTGTTTATGTGCGATGCTGGGACTGTGATTTTATTAATATACGAGTGTATACTTTATCCTCTCCTTTGAGCTAAATGACATTTTATTCAGTATCTGTGGAAAAAGCTCGTGCACATCATTTGTAAAAGAATTCAAGAAAAAAAAACCTAACTGTAGCAGTACTCGATCCCCAGTCAACTGCGTGTCAGACTAACATGCTAGCCCAGAGCTAACCGTATCCATGACGTCAGGTGTTCTTAACTGACATATTAGATACAAACTGTTGGCAAATAATGACTTTAAATAAACGATTTCTTCACTGCAGTACATCTTCATTAAAGATCATTTCATACAAAGTTTATATTATTGTATCAGTACGGTATATCACATACAACATACTAAAACTACTGAAATATAAGACAGGCACATGAGGACAGCTGCCATCTTGTCGTGTGACACAACGGCTCAGCTCTTTTAAGCCACTCATACTGTATAATATTAGAATATTAAATTATAATAAATAACGGATCACGACCTTCAGGATAGCTTAAACCCCCCTAGACTCGATAATCGGAATTGGTGGGTCTTAAGCTATTTATTAAAATGGTTGCATAATTCACACGGCCGCCATCCTGAAATGGCATGGCCGATGACCTTGACTTTTGGGTGAAAGACGCGTCCTATATAAAGGTATGTTGTCACCAAATTTGGTAGAGATCGGATGATTAGTTTAGCCGTAATTTGATTTTACGTTTTGAACATTTGAGTGGCCGCCATTCTGTTTTGGTAAAGATGGCGGCGATATAAAGTATGACACTGAGGTGTCCTTTACAAGTGCTACCTCTGTACCAAATTTCGTTCAATTCGGTTTCACCGTGTTCGAATTGATAGGGGGGGACAGACATTCAGAGTACACACACTCACACACACACAGACACACACACACACACACAGACTCACACACACACATACACACACACACACAGACTCACACACACACATACACACACACAGACAGACACACTTTTTTCGCCCTGTGTTGATCTCATAAGTCCACTTTCATTTTTTGCAAAAATCGAAAGTAGGCTAAAAATAGGCTTATAAGATCACCTTTTGTCCCCCTAATAACTTCTAAACGGCTGGAGCGATTTTAATAAAATAAAACTCGGTACGTTCATAGCACTATTCCGGACGACTCCGACCGTGCCCTTCAAATTTTGTTACATCTCACCAATGCAATATGGCGGCTGTGCGGAATATTTCACCAGAATTCAATATCTCCGAAACTATTAACAATATCACCCTGGAATATTTAACGGTGATAAAGGGAACTACTATAAGGTCACCTATGTGTCTTTTAAAAACCTGGTAACTACAAAACAAACATGGCGGCCAAGCGAAGTTGCGACATTTAAATAGACGTTTCTCGCGTTTTAACGAACCAAACGCAATGAAATTTGGTACAGCAAATATTTATTTAAATTGAAATGCACCGACATCTCACTTCGTTCAATTGTTTACATAACCTCAAGATGGCGGCTGTGCGAAATATTTCACTGGCATACTATATCTCTGAAACTACTAGCGGCCATTTTGTACGGAGATAAAGGGCACTACTGGACGTTCATCTATAAGACTTTCAAAAACTGGTTAATTACAGAACGAATATGGCTGCCAAGCGAAGTTGAAAATTTCAAATAGACTTTTCTGGCGATTTAATGATCCAAACGCAATGAAGATTGGTACAGGAAATGTTTATACACATTGTAATGCACTGGTATCTAATTTAGTTCAATTGTTTACATAACCTCAAGATGGCGGATGTGCGAATTTTAAAATTAAGTTTTTATTTCTTGTGTTGTAATCATGCTATCGAAGTGAAAGTTTGAATAATGAACCAAATCAATTATTTTCCTTTAATGGTACATGACTCTATGGCCTATACATATAACAATCCAACATGGCGACCATCCGAAATATTTAGAGGGATCTCAATATCTACGAATCTATTACAGCAATCAAACTGAAATTTTGTATGTTGATAGAGGCTATGGACATAAGTTGGATATATGAAATTAGGCTGTTTAGTTCTTCACGGAACTACTTGTTTAACATACGAATGAAAATACTCAGCACTTAAAAGACTGCACATTTTTCCAGTATTCACATGGTTAGTCTGGGAGTGTGAATTTTGTGATCAAACTGTACTTTTATGTTAAGGACGTGATGAAACTTAAATTAAAACGATAATATTGTGTTGTATAGCTCTCCTGGAAATGTCAGCATTAATTACATTACGTTACGCCGTAATTACGTGATAAATGGAGATAGACGTTCCGGTGTGGCGTCACTACTTGTAAATCTTCCTCCTGGAAGTCGTAAAACAAGCTATAATCTTGCTTGACAACTAGGAATTTAGGGACTGCAGAATATGACATTAAGCACTCTAGAATAGAGGTATGGAGTTCTAAGCACTTAATGCTACAGACGAGAATAATGTGCTATCATCTGTCCCACTCAACAGTTGGATGAGCGTTGAAAAGCAATATTAAAGTGCGAATACCTACGGTTAATAAACCGACGAATTTACCATTCGGAAATGTCGAATCCTGAGAGAACTATGGTGGCAATCTACATTGACTGTGGTCAATATTTAGAGTGGTCATCGGTTCTGAATAATTACAAACATTTCCACAGTGATTCTGTAAAATCAGACGATAGCTAAGCCGCAGCACAAGGCCATGAGGCCAAGCGATCTCCAGAGTAGATAGACGAGTAGGTTCCTTCCTTCCCTTTCATTACCTCCCATTCCTTTCTTCTTTCCTTCCTTCCTTCCCTACTTCCTGCCTTCCTTCACTACTTCCTGCCTTCCTTCCTTCACAACTTCCTTCCTTCCTTCCTTCACTACTTCCTTCCTTCCTTCATTACTTCCTTCCTTCCTTCCTTCCTTCCTTCCTTCCTTCCTTCCTTCACTACTTCCTTCCTTCCTTCCTTCCTTCACTACTTCCTTCCTTCCTTCCTTCCTTCACTACTTCCTTCCTTCCTTCCTTCACTACTTCCTTCCTTCCTTCCTTCCTCCCTTCCTTCCTTCCTTCTTTCCTTCCTTCCTTCCTTCCTTCCTTCCTTTCTTCCTTCCTTCTTTCCTTTCTTCATTCCTTCTTTCCTTATTTCCTTCCTTCCTTTCTTCCTTCCTTCTTTCCTTCTTTCCTTCCTTCCATTCTTCCTTCCTTCTTTCCTTCTTTCCTTCCTTCCTTTCTTCCTTCCTTCTTTCCTTTCTTCATTCCTTCTTTCCTTCTTGCCTTCCTTCCTTTCTTCCTTCCTTCTTTCCTTCTTTCCTTCCTTCCTTTCTTCCTTCCTTATTTCCTTCTTTCCTTCCTTCCTTTCTTTCCTTCCTTCTTTCCTTTCTTCATTCCTTCTTTCCTTCCTTCCTTCCTTTCTTCTTTCCTTCCTTCCTTCTTTCCTTTCTTCCTTCTTTCGAATGTGACAATAGATCCCCAAAGAATAGACCGATCTCATCGTGTAGGATTCCGAGATGCTGGAAAGAAGCGGCCAATAATAGTGCCGTTGGTGTCCTATGCAGATCGAGCAGCACTCTTCAGGTCGAAGAAATACTTAAGGAATACCGGCGTAACTGTAAAAGAAGATCTGACGAAAACCCGGACTGATATTGTAAAACAAGCAGTAAGCCACTTTGGGTTACACGGTGTCTGGAGTGCAGATGGCGTTGTTCTGATCCGCATTGATGACACGAGGCATCGTGTGAAAACACTCCGAGAATTGGACTTTTTGAAAAAAAAAAAAGTTTCCCGCTCCTCGTACGTAAAGGACCCTTATACGTGTCAGTGTGAGGGGGCTCAACTGATCAAAGTTACAAGTGTAAGCACAAACATGTAATATGGTTACTGGTGGAACTTTAACTACAGTGTCTAGCCAAAATACAAGCCGATAATATTGATTAATATTTAGAAAATAGCTTAAGTTTTAGATTTTGTAATTTTTGATATTTCTTGTTTAACAATTTTACAATAACTTTCAATTATCTTTTGCATGGATATTAGTACCAATGAGTATGATAAGCATGCCTATCTTTGTGATATAGCTGATAGATTACCCAATGATTTTAAAGTAACTCACCTGAACACGCAGTCACTTAAAATGCCAAGACATTTCGCAGAATTTGAATACACATTTGTTAACTCCAGTATTGATGTAATCGCTGTTAGTGAAACATGGTTCAATAAGTCCATTACTGATTCACCTGTAATCTTGCCAGGATATAATATCTACCGCAATGACAGACAACGTAGAGAAGGGGGTGGAGTAGCAGTGTACGTTCGACAGCACATTAAGTGCCGGGTTATCTGCAAATCCCCAAATAATGAGAATTTCAGACCTGAGTACCTCTTCGTAGAGATTTGCCTGAAAGATACTAAAGTATTATTTATTTGTGTTTATAGAGTACCCAAAGTCGGTTTTATGGAACTACTATTAAATGACATGCTTTCACACATTTTTAGTTATAAATATGTAATATTAGCCGGTGATTTCAATGCCCATTTTGGGTCGGCTACATTTGAAACGAAAAACATAGTAGAAACTCTAAATACTTGCAATCTGTCGTGGCTCCCGTATCAAGATACACATCACACTGCAACCTCCTCTTCTACTCCGGATCTAATAGCATCCAACTGCAATGAGCACGTGATTGAGTTTGGCCAAACAGCTGCTTCTGGCTTCTCAGCACATGATCTCTTATATGCAGTATATATCCTGTCAACTCCAAAATATAAGCCCAGTATTCGAACTTTTCGAGACTTCAGCAGGTTTAATTATGAAAGGTTTAAGGCTGATGCCATCTCAGTTCCATGGCACACTGTTCTCGAGCAGCAAACTATAGATGAGAAGGTCGAAACATTCAACACATTTTTAATTGATTTATATGATTGCCATGCCCCAGTGCGCTCAACTAACGTGAGGCACGCACCAGCTGCCTGGATCAACACAGAAATAAAAGATCTAATAAGATCTCGAAATAGAGCCAGAAAGAAGTGCAACAGAACACAGAAACCCGAGGACATTGTAGAATGCAAAAGCTTACGCAACAGAACCCAGCAAGTTATTCGTAATACAAAGATACGTTACACTTATTCGCTAATTAATTCAGCTAAAAACTCTTGGGCTTTGTGGAGAGCTATAAAAACTCTCGGTGTTGGAAAATCCAGACACAAAAGCAATAACCCAACAATGAGCGCTGATGAGCTTAATAAGCATTATTTAAACGTATCAACCGTTTTAGACAGCAATAGAGTTTTGTCAACTGTTGCTAACTACAGGGAAAAATTTACTGACCGACGGGAAGAATTTCATTTTGGCTATATATATCCAGAGGACATTCATTTAGCCATATTTAAGATAACTTCAAAAGCCATAGGACCAGATCATATATCTATTACGCTATTGAAAAGGAATATGGACCTCCTCATGCCAGTTTTATTGCATATATTTAACTATAGCCTGCAAATGGGTATTTATCCGACACAATGGAAAAAAGCCAACATCAAAGCAATACCAAAATTCACGAACGCCTTAAACTGTAGTGACTTTAGACCAATAAGTATATTGTGTGCAATTGGGAAAGCGTTAGAACGGATTGTTTTTGATCAGTTTTATGAATATATAAATTCCAACAATATCCTAAACCCGAACCAATCTGGATATAAATCAAAACATAGTACTCTGACAGCCCTTATCAAAGTCACAGACGACATTCGTCTAGCAATGGACCGGAAGGAAATAACTATATTATCTCTATTCGATTTCAGCAAAGCTTTTGACAGAGTTCACCATGAGATCCTACTAGTTAAATTAAGAAATCTAGGCCTTTCAACGTCAGTAACGAACTGGTTTAGGTCTTACCTATCAGGCAGATGTCAGAGAGTAGTCCTAGCAGATGACAATGTTTCAGAATGGTGAGAAGTAACAACAGGTGTGCCGCAGGGTTCGGTCCTTGGTCCACTCCTGTTCTCCGTGTATATAAATACACATAAATAAATTTAGCAATGGACCGGAAGGAAATAACTATATTATCTCTATTCGATTTCAGCAAAGCTTTTGACAGAGTTCACCATGAGATCCTACTAGTTAAATTAAGAAATCTAGGCCTTTCAACGTCAGTAACGAACTGGTTTAGGTCTTACCTATCAGGCAGATGTCAGAGAGTAGTCCTAGCAGATGACAATGTTTCAGAATGGTGAGAAGTAACAACAGGTGTGCCGCAGGGTTCGGTCCTTGGTCCACTCCTGTTCTCCGTGTATATAAATGACCTTCCATCTGTCCTTAAATTCTGTCAACATCATATGTACGCAGATGATCTTCAGCTATATCTACACACGGATCTGAAATCCATTCATTTGAACGTGGCTCTAATTAACAGTGACATTCAAAGCATATCTCAGTACGCACTCGATCATAATCTAATACTTAACTTCGAAAAAACGCAACCGATCATCATCGGCTATACCAAATTACTCAGTTCCCTACCTGACCCAGTACCACCTTTACAGCTTGCATCCCAAACAGTTCCGTACCAGTCAGCAGTAAGAAATCTGGGAGTTATTTTTGACTCTCGATTATCGTGGCAGGATCACACCAACATGATTCAGAAAAGGGTTGCATGGTCATTATATCAAATTAGGCGAACTTGCTTCTATTTGCCTCAAAATGTACGAAAGATACTGATACAGAGTTTGATATTACCAATATTTGACTATGGATCTATAATTTACCATGATATGGGAGAGGTCCTCAATACAAAATTGCAAAGAATGCAAAATGCTTGCTTGCGGTTTGTTCTCAATGTACCAAGAAAGTCTCATATAACTCAATTTTACGTCCAGATTGGATGGCTAAAGTTAAAGGAACGAAGACAGTATGCCATGGCTCTGACTGTGATAAAAATTCTAAAATTCAAAATTCCGTCTTATATTTACTGCACACTAACTCCCATGCAATCAGTGCATAACCGTGCGAATAGACACGCTGCACAAATGCTCCAGATACCTCATCACAGAACCGAAAAATGCAAAGGTTCATTCCGTATTTCAGCTAGTATTCTCTGGAATAAAAATAAATTGCACCAGTATTCAGGACTTCCTATCAGAGCGATAAAACACCCCCTTCATTGTAATCTATCAGCTATACAATTATCATGTTCAAGGTGAACGGATGTAATAACAAGAACTTCTATTGTCAACTGTATGTATAGGTTAAGTTTATAGCCTACTTTCGATTTTTGCAAAAAATGAAGAACTTCTATTGTCAACTGTATGTATAG
This sequence comes from Meconema thalassinum, assembly GCA_946902985.2. Classification (NCBI taxonomy): domain Eukaryota; kingdom Metazoa; phylum Arthropoda; class Insecta; order Orthoptera; family Tettigoniidae; genus Meconema; species Meconema thalassinum. Next base: position 353,497,400 of record OX336394.1, read on the forward strand.
GTTAAGTTTTTAGCCTACTTTCGATTTTTGCAAAAAATGAAAGTAGACTTATGAGATCAACACAGGGCGAAAAAAGTGTGTCTGTCTGTGTGTGTGTATGTGTGTGTGTATGTGTGTGTGTGAGTCTGTGTGTGTGTGTGTATGTGTGTGTGAGTCTCTGTGTGTGTGTCTGTGAGTGTGTGTACTCTGAATGCCTGTCCCCCCTATCAATTCGAACACGGTGAATGCGAATTGAACGAAATTTGGTACAAAGGTAGCACTAGCAGGGGACACCTCAGTGTCATGTTTTATATCGCCGCCATCTTTACTTAAACTGAATGGCGGCCACTCAAACGTTCAAAACGTAAAATCAAATAACGACTAACCAAATCATCCGATCTCTACCAAATTTGGTAACAACATACCTTCGTATAGGATGCGTCTTGTGACCAAACTACAAGGTCGTCCGCCATACCATTTCAGGATGGCGGCCGTGCGAATTATGCAAACATTATAATCCATATCATGGGACCCACCAGTTCCGATTATCGAGCCGAGAATCGTTTTAACTGTTCTAAAGGAAGAGGCACGTTCGAAATTAAAAGTTTATTTTGTAATACTATAGTGCAGACGTGATTTTAAATAGCTGAACCGATTCAGTAATAAGACAAGATGACAGCGGATATCTTGTGCCTGACTTATATTTCACTAATTTGAGTATTGCATGCAATATAGCGTACTAATACAAAATAAATAAACTTTGTATGAAATGCTTTATATATAAATAAATCGTTTAGTATAAATCATTATTTGCTAACAAGTCCTATGTAAGTCATTTTATATAGAACGATATTCGTTGACACAATTATCTCAGTGGTAGAGCGTTAGCCTATAGCTCAAATGCCTATGGTTCAAACCCGATCAGAGCAAGGTTTTTTGCTTGAAATGTTATATGTTTATTGTTTTGTAATGACTCAGATGTTTTAAAATTAAGCGTTATATTGTGCATATTATGGTGTAAAATATATATTTAATTAATACATAATTCGCCAGCAGATTTACTCGAGACATCTAGCTGCCAAAAAGGTAACTGCACGCCGACCTACTTATTAACTTCCAGATTTTATTGAAAAGTTTCTTCTTCTGGCCGCTAGAATGCACTCGCTCTGTTAGGATTATATTGTTCGATATTTCACCACTAGATGTCACGACTAGTCTACGTGGGGCTCCATTGATTACTATACCATTGGCATTCTATGCGCTTCGAATTTGAAGAATGACAAGATGATACTACGATACATTTTTACTTTTTATTTTAAAGGGTTTGTAACAGCCTATTTTGCGTTACTTGAAAATGTTATTTGAAGTAAAGAACAAAACTATTTCACATAGTAACTGAATTCAAGCCGTTGGTGTTAGTTCAGGTTATTAATTACTACTTTTATTTCAGGCAAATAGCAATCGAAAATATCCACATAGTTTGTATACACACGTCTCTGTAGGGTCATGGAAAGATTTGTTAATTCAATTAGGGTTGTGAAAGCCATGCACAACCAGACGTGTAAAGACATGCCTCAACTCAAAGTTGGATGTTGCCCACGGCAGGTCGTATATGTAATAATAATAATAATAATAATAATAATAATAATAATGTTATTGGTTTTACATCCCTTTTAACTACTGCTGCTTTTAGAGACACCGGGGTGCCGGAATTTTGGCCCGAAGGGGATCTTTAACGTGCCAGTAAATGTACTGACACGGCTCCCTCGCATTTGTGCACCCTCAAATGCCAGCTGACTGCGCCAGGATACGAACCTGCAACCTAGGGCCCAGCAAGCGAGAACGTTACCGCTGAGCCACGCAGCCAGTCCGGTCGATTATGTCTCCAGATCCATAACATTCTTGATATACTTCTTATCTTTCTTTCTTCAATGATGGTAGCAGTTTTTATCTAGGTTGTGGCGTTTGGTAGAGGTAAATCGTTTCTAAGGTCTTCAACAAAGAATAGTTCTATTATACTCTTTGATAATAACAACGAGTTATAACTATACTCATACATTTAGGAGAAAGTAGGCTATATGTTCTTTACTGAACATCTTGTTTCTTTCTTCATTTATTCTACTATATTTAACCGCCCTCTGAATGAAGAGAGCTGCATAAAGAGGCTTTGTAGCCTCAGTAGCCTGTATAAGAGAAACAATAAATTCAAAATTCAAATAAATTCCTTCCTTCCTTCCTTTCTTCCTTCCTTCCTTTCTTCCTTCCTTTCTTCCTTCCTTCTTTCCTTCTTTCTTTCTTTCCTTCTTTCCTTCTTTCCTTCCTTCCTTCCTTCCTTTCTTCCTTCCTTTCCTTTCTTCCTTCCTTCTTCCCTTCCTTCTTTCCTTTCTTCCTTCCTTCCTTTCTTCCTTCCTTCTTTCCTTCTTTCCTTCCTTCCTTCCATCTTTCCTTCCTTCCTTTCTTCCTTCTTTCCTTTCTTCCTTCCTTCTTTCCTTCCTTCCTTCCTTCCTTCTTTCTTTCCTCCCTTCCTATCTTCCTTTCTTCCTTTCTTCCTTCCTTTCTTCCTTCCTTTCTTCCTTCCTTCTTTCCTTTCTTCCTTCCTTCTTTCCTTCTTTCCTTCTTTCCTTCCTTCCCTCTTTCCTTCCTTCCTTCCTTCCTCCCTTCCTTCCTTTCTTCCTTCCTTCCTTCTTTCCTTCTTGTCTTCCTTCCCTCCTTCCTTCTTTCCTTCTTTCCTTCCTTCCTTCCCTCTTTCCTTCCTTCCTTCCATCCTTCCTTTCTTCCTTCTTTCCTTCCTTCCTTTCTTCCTTTCATCCTTCCTTTCTTCCTTCCTTCCTTCTTTCCTTCCTTCCTTCCTTTCTTCCTTCCTTCCTTCCTTCCCTCCTAACTTCTCTACTTTCTGCTTTCCCCTCCCTTCCCTTCGCTTCCCTTCCCTTCCTTATTTGCTTCCTGCATTCCTTTTGTTTCCATTTCTTTCCCATCCCTTCTCTTCCCTTCCTTCTTTACTTCCTTAATTCCCCTTCCTTCCCATTCTTCCCCATCCCTTCCCTTTTCCTCCCTTCCCTTCCCTTCCATCCTTTCGCAGCATTCTCCCAGGCAAGCTTACTCCTGAAATATTACAAGAACTAACACCCATTTTCTCAAGTATCACTGGTTTGAATTGTAAAATTAATTAATCTGACAATAGTGTATTGACAGAAATTAGTAAAGCTCTGTTAAAATGAAAGCTATCTCAACTGCATTCTCTCATAGATGAACAGACCTTGTCGTGAAAAGTAAGTGGATGTGTCCGTGTTAAAAAAAACACTTTATTTTCTAGCAAGGAACTCAGATCTCTACAACAATACAAATCTACCACCACACCGTAGTACACAAGGCACACAAAGGCGATGGGTGTCACAGTGAGCCATTCTCCAACATTCTTATCACGTAAATAAACCCGTTATTTTATGAGTCCCTATTACCATACATCAGCATGAAAACAGAATATCGATATATTCAACGGTTCAACAAATTATTTTAGGTGGAAATCCTCATTGACTCAACTGGTATAAGGTAATCGAGTTTATGTTTGACTTCGTCTGGGCGGCGAATCTGCTCGCTGTTGGGGAGGACATATGAAACAGCAGAGAATTGCGGTTACCTCAGTAGCACAAGTAATATCCACTTCGCTAACCACGAGTGTTGGAATTACGTTAAGCTTTCTACTAGAAGCTAAAATAATATTGTGCTGAACAATTATGGTCAATTAACTTGCCTAGCGCGAGTAGAAGCTTTGCATAAATAATTAAATATTTATTTTAAATACGTGTACTATGAGGAGAGCAACAGGTGCGAGAAAACAAAACGAGATAGTGTGCATCGGCATTATTCTGTTTCCAAACAAATGAAGGAATTTAGAGAGAAATTTAAAGTGGGAGTGAAGATTCAAGGAGAAATAATTTCAACTCTGAGATTTGCTGATGACATCGTCAACTTGGCCGACACGCCTGAGGATTTGAATGAGTTTTTGAATGGTATAGACTCCGTCTTGAGGAAAGAATGCATGATGAAAATTAATAGATGTAAAACAAAAATATTGGAATGCAGCCGCAATAAATCAGAAACCTCTTTGGACATCAAATTGACAGGGGGAAAACTAAAGGAAGTAGGAGACTTCTGTTACTTAGGAAGCAAAATAACCAGTGATGGACGAACCAAAGGGGATATAAAAAGTTGGTTGGCTCAGGCAAGGCAAGCATTTCTACAGAAAAGGAATCTGTTAACATCGAATATAGATTTAGGTATTAGGAAGACATTTTTGAAAACATTTGTCTGGAGCGTGGTCCTCTATGGAAGTGAAACTTGGACTATTGGTGCAGCAGAAAAGAGGAGAATTGAAGCGTTTGAAATGTGGTGTTACAGGAGAATGATGAAGATCAGATGGGTAGATTAGGTTACAAACGAAGAGGTATTAAGACGAATGGAAGAGGAGAGATGTTTCTGGCGACTGCCAATGAAGAGAAGAGATAGGTTGGTAGGACACATACTAAGACACCCAGGATTAGCAAGCTTAGTTATGTAAGGAAGGGTCGAGGACCAGAACTGTAGGGGTAGATCATGGTTAGAGTATGCTAAACAGATTGCCTCGGATGTAGGGTGTGGTATCTACAGTATGTTGAGATGAAACGATTATCTCAGGACAGGGAGGCATGGAGGGCTGCATCAAACCAGTCAAAAGACTGAAGACTCAAACAACAACAACAAACGAAGGCAAATAGATTCTGACAATCAAAAGTAAGTTATTTAAAGTCCCCTAGGTGAACTTATCGTAATAGCCTCGATCAACATACAAAATTTCAGTTTGATGTAATAAATTCGCAGATATTGAGAACCATCTAAATATTTCGGATGATCACCATGCTCGATTGATGTAAATGTAGGCCATAGAATTATGTACCATTAGGTGAAGATCATTGCGTAGGTTAATTATTCAAACGTTCACTTCGATCGCTTGATTAGGACACAAAAAATAAAACTTAACTTTAAAATCTTGCACTGCCACCATCTTGTTTTATGAGAACAATTAAATAGTATTAGTTGCCAGTAGATTAAGTCTTGTATAGACATGTTTTGTACTAGGTTTCACTGCGCTCGGTTTGTAAAATCCTTGCAAAATACCTTTTTTTTACTTCGCTTGGCCACCATGTTGATTTTGTACTTAATATGTTTTTAATCGCCACATATATGCACGTATCGTAGTATACTCTAAAAGTTCAGGCTGATATGAATAATAGATTAGGAGATATAGAGAGGCGGTGAAGTATTTCGCGCAGCCGCCATATTGGATTGGTGAAACGCATTTAAATTCTACGGACACAGTCGGCGTCGGACCAAATAGTACTAAGTCTTAACTGAGCTTCATTGAAATCGTTCCGGCCGTTTAGATTTTATTAATGGGCACTCAATCATACACACATACGGACATAAGGTGATCTCCAAAGTGTGTGTATGTTTTATTTTCATAGGATGAAAATAAACTAAAAATGAAGGCCAATTCTCTTTGTGCAATACAAGGACTATTACTGTAGATAAAAGACTTTATTTATCAACCTACTAATATGTTTCACTGGACTGTTGTGATGAATTCGCAATCACGTGGACGCAGATGCGATGAAATGAAGGTGAAAAAATCAAACGGTAAAATTGTGACGATACGCAGCAGTGATTGGTTGAAATGCCTCCTATTCTTACACCGAATTCGAGAGGGATTCGTAAGGTAAATAATTTTAAATATTACTGTAAGAAACACACTGCCTCTCTCCTCTCTCCCGATGATATTATCGACCACTCTGGACACCACGTCCCAGTCAGATTATGCATGCAGTTTGAGAACATTCCGCCAGGTGGCAGAGTTACTTGTGGAGGTGCTTATTGACGACGCCACGTGAGAAACAGCGTCACGACGCCGAACCAACACAGGTCATCAAATACTTGTGTTATGAAACTCTGGTGTCTAAATGTGTGGTTCACAAGCAATTTGCATATCCACATATGGGGACGACTATTTATTTATGTATTTATTTGTTTGTTTGCTTGTTTGTTTGTTTGTTTGCTTGCTTGTTTGTTTGTTTGTTTGCTTATTTGTTTGTTTTCCCCAGTGATCAGCCACAGATCGGCTCCCAAGAGCAACGTTCAGTGGCATCAATGAAAACCGAATAATGTACAGAATAATTTATTTGCAGTGTGGGTGTTACAGTTCATGCTAGGGGCAGATGACCTCACTGTTCTACCCCTTGAAACCACAATAATCAATCAATCAGAGTACATGATAGCACAGGTTACATCAACTCCTCGACTGACAATATTGCCTTCTGCAGTTGGAGACACAGTTTCTCTTTTCTTATTCTTCTTCTTCGTTTGGAACTACTGAGACCACGGAGCTCGTATCTCCTTATCGCTTTGTCTTTTCTCTTCTTCCAGTACTTTTTCATCATCTGACTATGAGCCAGTTTTCTTTCCTCCGTCCATGGTGGTCTGCTGACTCCGGTGTTCTTCCTAGCTGTCAGTGATACAGGAAAAACTCCCTGTCGGATGGCTTGCCGGAATTGTTGGCGGTCCTGTATGGAATTAAGTGGAATCCCTAGGTGGTCTAAATCCGTCCTGACCGTAGAGATCCACTTGGTCCTAGAGGCCTTCCCTCTTCCTGCCACTGTGATGATCTTACTGGTGAGCCGGCAAAGGATCATGCGAGTCAAGTGTCCTTAGAAGGCCAGGCGACTTTTTCTTATACAATTCACAATGTCTTCTTGACGGCTGTAAAGCTCATCATTGTGCCGAATTCTGTAGGTGCCTCCCTCTTCCCGCATGGGTCCTAGTATCCTCCGCAGGAGTTCAAGGTCCCTGAGTGGGCCTTTCCTGGCCATCACGAGGCACTCAGAGGCGTACAGAACGGATGGTTTTACTACTGAATTGTAGTGTCTGACTTTGAGGTTTTTGGAGAAGAACTTTCATGTGTAGATGCTGCGGCAGGAGTGGTAGGCCCTCTCGAACTTGGTGCACCTGGTATCTATGGCCAGATTCTCATTCTGGTTTGCCGAGATCCACTCTCCTAGGTACTTGACCGCAGGGTCTTATCGGATGATGACCCTCTCAAGTGAAATTGTTGACGGGGCTTCCTTGACGTTAGTCATGAATTCAGTCTTCCCAATGTTGATCTTCAGGCCAGCCCGAACCGCTACATCGTGAAGAATTTGAAGGTGATGAGTAGCTTCCTCTATAGTGTTGGTCAGTATGGCGAGGTCGTCGGCAAAGGCCAGGCATGACACATGAAGGTTGTCTTTCTCGTATCCAAGCTGCGGACCAGTCCTTGGTGTTAGTCGCACCATCCATTCCCTTATGATATTCTCTTTTATTATTATTATTAGCCTACTTTCGATTTTTACAAAAAATGAAAGTAGACTTATGAGATCACTACAGGGTGAAAAAAGTGTGTCTGTCTGTGTGTGTGTATGTGTGTGTGTGAGTCTGTGTGTGTGTGTGTGTGTGTGTGTGTGAATGTGTACTCTGAATGTCTGTCGTCCCCCCCCCCCCCCTATCAATTCGAACACGGTGAAACCGAATTGAACGAAATTTGGTACAGAGGTAGCACTGGCAAAGGGCACCTCAGTGTCATGTTTTATATCGCCGCCATCTTTACCAGAACTTAATAGCGGCCACTCAAATGGTCAAAACGTAATAATGCATTACAACCAAACTAATAATCGGATCTTTACCAAATTTGGTAACAACGTTCCTTCATATGAGGCGCGTTTTGTGCCCATACTACGAGGTCATCAACCGTACCATTTCAGAATGGCGGCCGTGTGAATTATGCAAACTTTATAATCCTTAACATGGGACCCACCAGTTCCGACTATCGAACCAAGAATCGTTTAATCTGTTTGAAACGACAAGGCCCGTTTGAAATTAAAAGTTTATATTTTAATATTATAGTCTAGAAGTGATTTTAAAAAGCTGAGTCGTCTCGGTTATTTGACAAGATTGCAGCTGATCTCTCGTTCTGACCTATATTTTATTAATTTCAGTATGTTGCATGCAATATAGGCTAGTGGTAACAAATATATGAACTTTCTATGAAATGAACTCGGTTTAAAATATACTCCAGTAAAGAAATCGTTTAGTCCAAGTCATGATTTGCTATAACGTGGTATATGTATTGGTTCCTAACGATCTATTAGAGTGTGCACGATTGGCTGCGTGGTCAGCGCGTTAGTTTTTCACCAGGCTGGCCGTGGTTCAAATCCTATCAGAGTTGGACTTTTTTTCTTGATTTTTTTTTATATTTATTATTTCTTGAGTACTGAGACGTTATAAAATAAAGCATTATATGGTGCATTTTGAAATGGAAAATATATATTTAATTAAAACAACATTCACCACCGGAGTGACATCTAAGAGTAATTACTTGAACTATGTTATTGGTAACCACAGCCTTCTAGATGCGAGTTATGCTCTCTACCGGCCAGTTAGTGAACCCATGTCTACAGTAAAATTGCGAAGGTTATTATTTTTGCCGATAGAGGGTACACATCCCCAAGATAAGGCGCGATTATCACGGCCAGCGAGAATGACTGGCTCTGGTGAGTTTTCGTGACGTCAGCAATGTAGTTCTGTTGCACCACTGCCTGGTCATCGTTTTACTGCCGGTGTGGTACCTAGTCATCTTGTCTACATCATTGAACCTGTATAAACGTTGGTATTCATTTATCACTTGTCTTCATAGAAGGTATTGATACAAGTCGTTAGTCGGTGGGTAGTGTATTCCGCAGATCTCTTCTATAAACGAATTAATTTATGTTCCGCCCCTTGAAACAACAATAAGTTAATGATATCTATACTGTGCTGCAAGATTCTTTGATCTAATTATACTAATGTGCACATAATTTAACTCACAACGAAGGTCACAGAATCTACAACTCGACTTACTGTAGCCTGTTCGCTGCAGCTATTAAAGACACAACGAACCCTTGAATCCTAGTTCGCGTGGATTTTTGTAAGGAGTAACTTCAATAGGCGTAGTTTTGCAAACCTATACGGTATAATTTATCGTGTTTGAAAACACACGGAACATCTAAACTGCGTCCATTTTATGAAGATTGATATAAAATATTGCATTTCTGCTGCTTATGAATTGCTCTCGACTTAAACGTACAAGCATCATCAAGCAGTACCGGTACATTGCCTTCGTCACAGAAGGGTTTGGTTTACGCGCCATGGCCTGTCTTTCTCGTTAGCCGTGCGCGATTACAAATTAGCTGTGTAATAGTTATATTATTTATGTTTCTCCCAGTGATACGTTTAGAGCAACGAAGTTTAAATTATTGTAAGTAGTCGGTGTTAATAAACTGAATACCTACGTTGTTTGGAGTGTTTACTGATGAAATTACAAAATGCTGGGGTAAATTATTTGAACGCCACTCCTCAAATCCAGTGTGCCAATTTGCACTTCGAATTGGAAGAAATTATGAGATGATAAAGACAAAGAGTTATAACTATACCCATACATTTAGGAGAAAGTAGGCTATATGTTCTTTCCTGAACATCTTGTTTTTGTTGTTTAAATTGTTTGGAGTGTTTACCGATGAAATTACAAAATGCTGGGGTAAATTATTTGAACGCCACTCCTCAAATCCAGTGTGCCAATTTGCACTTCGAATTGGAAGAAATTAGGAGATGATCAAGACAAAGAGTTATAACTATACCCATACATTTAGGAGAAAGTGGGCTATATGTTCTTTCCTGAACATCTTGTTTTTGTTGTTTAAATCTTCACTCGACTGGCTTTATGCAGCTTTGCATGCCTCCCTGTCCTGAGCTAATCATTTTATCTCTACATAGCTATCACACTCCACATCCGAGGCAATCTGTTTAATATATTTTAATATTGGTGTACCCCTACAGTTCTTGCCCTCAACCCTTCCTTCCTTAACTAAGTTTTCTATTCCTGGGTTTCTTAGTATGTACTGTATCCCGCAAACCTACAGTATCTCTTATCTTCATTAGCACTCGCCAGAAACATCTCTCCTCTCCCCTTCTTCATTTGTTACTCTTACTACCCATCTGATCATCATTCTCCTGTAACACCACATTTCAAATGCTTATATTCTCCTCTTCTCTGCTGCACCAACAGTCCAAGTTTCACTTCCATTGAGCGCCACGCTCTAGACAAAGGCTTTAAAATATGACTTCCTTATGCCTAAATCTATATTCGAGGTCAACAGATTTATTTTTCTGTTGAAATGCTTCCCTGAGCCAACCGACTATTTATATCCTCTGTATTATTATTATACCTGTTTCAACAGGATCGGGGTTGATTTTTTTCTGTGTGGTGGCTGGTTTTAGGCCTAATGCTCTTTGTGATGCTAACATCTTGAGAGGAGTGAACGAAAGTCGAGTGAAACTGGGTAAGCTGTACGAAGGAAAACGGCTGTGGCCTATTAGAAGTTACTGTCTCGGAATTTGCCTGGAGTTGAAAAAACCTCGAAAAACAATTTCAAGGATGGCCGACGATGGGGTTCGAACCTACTCTTTAACCAACTCGGGAGAAATATTTGCCCTATGGCCTTGCATTGCATTTGGGCGTGTTCGGTCGTCATTTGCCTAGAGTGAATTTGGAAAAACCCGACAGAAATCGAATCTCAAAATACCCATCGTTAACGTTGGGATTCGAACAAAAAATATCTCAACTCCCCATTACAGTTTAGGAGCTTGACTCAACACGTTTGACAATGATGTTGGGCGCATTCAAACTTGTTTTCGCGTCGAAAGTGTCGCCAGATTTTATACGGAGTGTATAAGAATTCAAATGATTGAAAACCAAATAAATAATACATTCAGAACTGTTGAATGGTATTAGACCCGCCTTGTGTTTTATCTCCATCTAAACCTTCATGCTCTGATTCAATTTTGAGCTATCTTTTATTTCCTTTCAATTCACGTAAGACTAAATCTAAAATAGATTTTATTTTAACGGTAAAATTTTGCATTATTTTCACGAGACATGTCGTTGAAATTAAATCAATGCACTCCAATGGAACCGTCGAAGTGAAGATCACTGCATTATTCAACTTCCAGAGAGCTCCTTTCAGCGTCTGAAGTATTAATTAATGCGACACTTTCCACGTGACAGAATAATCGCTGAAAGAGGAGGGTTGTTTATTTAAAGTTCTTTGTTTTAAATATCTGAGCAGTGCTATTGTCTCCCCAGTCTTCTATAGATTAATACTCTTACCATTTCTGTATGTTTACGTCAGTGGCGTGCTTAGGGGAAGAGAGCGGGAGAGCGCCGCAAGTGGAAACATTAACAAAAAAGTCCTGCGCAGATATGGATATCCGCGGATAAACCCGAAGATATCCTCAAAATTTTTCGCCATGCGGATATGTAAGGTGCGTTCAAAAAGTAACGAGCCGGAGGCTGGAATGCGCTAACCGGTGACGATATCGGCTAATCGTGGCGTGTGTAATGAGGTGTGGTTCCGACCAGAGCGTGGAAGGTCACAGCCCGTTGCTAGAGGGCACGCGTGCACGTCACGTGACGATACAAAGTGAGCAGCAGCATGCATCAATCGTCCAACGCTGCCAGTCGCATTGCAAACAGTGACATGGAGGCGTCAAACGAAGAGCAAAGAGGTGTTGTTCGGTTTCTGACAGCGGGAGGATTAGGGAGAACGGACATTCATCGCCGAATGTCACAAGTGTACGGCGAACACTGCATGTCCCTTGCAAGGGTCAAGGCGTAGCACAAGTGTTTCAGGGAAGGACAGGTGTCGTTAGCCAATGATGCCCGGTCTGGGGCACCTCCCTGCATTACCGATGACAACGTCCAGCTGGTTGATGCACTCATTACCCAGGACCGACGAGTGACAGTGAACGCCGTAGCCGCCGTGGTCGGATTGAGCGTCGGAAGTGTGCACACCATCATGAAGGAACGACTGCACTTGCGCAAAGTGTGTGCCCAATGTGTGCCCCACAGTCTTCAACCACACCAGCAAGCATGTTGAATGGGCCACTGTCTTGGTCATCTGCAGCGCTATGTGAGGGAAGGGAATGGGTTCCTGGCACTAGTGGTGGCTGGAGATGAGTCATGGTGTCATCACTTCGAACCAGAATCCAAACGACAAAGCCTCCAGTGGAAGCATCCAGGGTCACCACACAACCCAAAAAAGGCAAGGCCATCCACACGAGTGCAGGAAAGGTATCCTCCAGCTCGTAACTTTTTGAACGCATATTATAGTTTGCATGGATGTGTGGATAGTAGATAAGCTGCGGATAATCTTCTTCTTCTTCCTAGCATTAATCCCTTGCGGGGTCTGCTACTTGCTACATCTCCTCTACTTCTTTCGGTCTTTGACATCTTCTGGTGTTTGACCAACAGCGTGCATGTCAGCCCTGATGTTGTCAGTCCACCGCTTTGCAGGTTTTCCACGTGGTCTTTTTCCACCTGGGTTGATGTGGAGTGCTCTTTTGGCAACTGAGCTGTTCTGTCTTCTCATGACGTGACCGTACCAGCGTAGACGAGCCTCCCTCACCTTCTCGACAATTGGTGCAACACCAAATCTTCGCCGGACGTCTGTGTTCCTTGCGTGGTCAAATCGGGTCAGCCCCATCGACCATCGGAGCATCTTCATTTCCATCGTATTCAAAATTTGCTCATGTTGTTTGGTCAAAGGGCGACATTCAGTCCCATAGATGGCTGCTGGGCGTACCACAGACTTATAGACCTTTTCCTTTAAATGCAGAGGCATCTTTTTATCTCAGAGAACTCCAGTGACTTGTGTCCACTTGAGCCATGCTGCGTTTACCCTCATCCGAGTATCAGGAGTGGCGTCACAATTTGAAGTGACAGTGGACCCTAAGTACTTAAAATGCATGGTCTTCTGCAGTTTTTCTGTGCTGATGCTGATGGTACCTCTAGTTTGGGGGCCACATTCCAGGTATTCTGTCTTCTGAATATTGAGGTGTAGTCCATTTTCAGCCAGTCTGTCGTTCCACGTTTGAACCCTGTGCTGGAGTTCAGGGTGGGTTTTTTGGGCAAGTACCACATCATCCGCATAGAGAAGGGTCCAGGGATGTGAGGTCTGTATGTCCGCCGTTGCTGTATCCATGCAGAGGATGAATAACAGTGGTGATAGAGCAGAACCCTGATGAACACCCACAGTGATTTCAAAAGGTGGGGAGACTCCAGCTGGACTCCGAACTACACTAGTGGCATTGCGATACAGAAGTTGCACCCAGCTTACATATTCCTCAGGGACTCCATGGCAACGAAGAGATCGCCAAATAAGATCATGAGGGATACGGTCAAAAGCTTTCTCTAAATCGAGAAATGCCAGGTGTACGCTCCGCTGTCTCTCTCTGTGCTTTTCCATTAAATGGCGTGTGGCATGGACAGCATCGATGGTACTGCATCCCTTAACAAACCCACACTGATTTGGTGTTACAATGACAATATTTCTGAGTCTAAAATCAAGCACACGCTCAAATATTTTAAACGTATGACCGAGGAGTCGAATAGGGCGATAAGTTGAGCAGTCACCCACATCACCTTTTCCCTTCCAGATTGGAACTGTTATGCTAGTTGTCCATGCATGGGGAAGTTGGTTCTCAGCAATGATCCGGTTAAAGAGTGTGGCAAGGAATTCTGAGGCAGGCCTTCCTAGAATTTTCCATATTTCCGTCGGTAAGTCATCTGGGCCAGTTGCTTTCCCACTCTTCATCTTGCTAATGGCAAGCATTACTTCCTCGGATGTAATTGGAGGAACGGGTCCTAAGGTAGGATCAGGACTTGCAATTGGTGGGTGTGGAAATTCTTCGTTGCAGATGCCAAAAAAGTAGTCTGCCCAACGTTGGAGGATAGATTGCTGTTCTCGTAGTAGCTTAGCGTTCGCATCCTTGATATGCATGACATGTCCAATGTCCTGAGTTGAACGATTACGGGACTTAGCAAGACGATATACATTGTTTTCTCCTGATGGTGTGTCAAGCTGGTCGTACAGGTCTTGATAATAATTGTCCTTTGCAGCAGCTACTGCTCTTTTTGCTGCTTATTTCAGGTTACGGTATTGCTGGAGGTCAGTATCAAGACGCGAGTTCCACCAAGTCTTGTAGGCCATCTTTTTCTCCCTGATAACTTGCTTGACTTCATCACTCCACCACCAGGTCTGTTTATCAATGTATTTTCGTCCGGGTATGGTTTTTCCCACAGTTTCTTTCGCCGCCTGATGTATCTGTTTCACAGCATCCCTCCACATGCCATCAACTGATTCATCAGACTTCACGGAGAAGTTTGCCAAGGCTGTGACCAAGTCATTGCGGTGGGCATTCAATCTCCACCACTTGATACGCTCAGGTCCAGTTTTAGGTTTTGTTTTGGGTCGCTGAACGTTTTTATGAATATCAAGGACAAGCAATCGGTGTTGAGGGGCAACGCTGTCATACGGAATCACTTTGTTATCTGTCACCAGCTTCATATATTGTTGCCGAACTAGCCAGTAATCGATCTGAGTAGCATGTCCTCCACTGGTATAAGTAGCCAGATGTGTTAGCCTCTTTTTGAAATATGTGTTGGTCACAATCAAGTTATGAGCTTCTGCACAGTCAAGTATCCGACATCCGTCATCATTGCGCACACCAAGCCCATGTCCTCCAGGGCATCGCTTATATCCTTCACGCTGAGACCCAACATGTCCATTAAAGTCTCCCCACAGTCTTCAACCACACCAGCAAGCATGTTGAATGGGCCACTGTCTTGGTCATCTGCAGCGCTATGTGAGGGAAGGGAATGGGTTCCTGGCACTAGTGGTGGCTGGAGATGAGTCATGGTGTCATCACTTCGAACCAGAATCCAAACGACAAAGCCTCCAGTGGAAGCATCCAGGGTCACCACACAACCCAAAAAAGGCAAGGCCATCCACACGAGTGCAGGAAAGGTATCCTCCGGCTCGTAACTTTTTGAACGCATATTATAGTTTGCATGGATGTGTGGATAGTAGATAAGCTGCGGATAATGTTTAGAGTAAATTTGTGGATAGTTTTTAGAACACAATTTTAAACTGGATATCCTTAAAAACAATTTTCGTTCTATCACAGATCTGCGTCATTCGAGTTTCTTGTTATTTCCCTATTTGCTTTCTCTTTGATTGTATGAGAATAATACAGAATTTAGAGAAGCCAGTCATGGAAATACCCTCAATTTGGGTTGACTAATGCCAGAAAAAAATATTTATACCTGGTTGGTTGGTTGGTTGGTTGGTTCCTTAGTTTAGGGGCTGCGACAACGTGGTCGTGTAGCCCCGTGTACTTTGGGTGTGTGTAGAATCTGTCTGATAACCAGTGTTAATTGTGATGACTGTATTAGTGTGTGTATCTGTTTTTTTTTTTTATCAAGTAAGGACTGCAACTTTGAATTTTTCAAATAGTTCCTACTTTGGCCGACAAACGCCACCGTCAACGGCTACTAGGCCTAGTTCAGAACTTAGCTACTAGACGCCACCACAGTCGGCTCTTGGCAACGAACGTAGCAACCTAAGAGAGTTGTTACATTCTTAACCTATCCAGTTTAGTTTCACACAAGTGTAATTAGTGGAAAGTTCTTTAACATGCCATAAATCTATGACATGGGACCGCCGGCTTTACTTCCCCTCTGAAAGAAGGCATACTAAAGGATTTTTAACGCTCTTAAAAAATCCGACGGCTTCGGTCGGGTTTGAACCCGCAATCTTGGGCTTAGAAGCTCCGCATGCTACCGAATACGCCACCGAAGCCGCGCTATTTATACCTTCGCTCGCTTATGTGGGTAAATCAGGCGACTAAGTAAGTGCTATAATTAGCCACCCGCTGTTGAACTTGCCGTTACTCAGAAGAACAAAACTCAGTCAATATTGTATTAAAATTCACACAAAGCCTTTGGGAACGAATTTCTCCTCAAATGTCTAAATGTGTTGCTTTAATACTTTATGCTTTATTTAATAAATGAAGATATTATTGTAATGTCAGCAAATTCGGATAACAGTCGTGCGGATGTCTATAACAAGTAACAAATGGGAATTACGGGTTTTATGTACAGAAAGTACATGGTATTTAGATGAAGAATCACATTTTCTGACAATACGGGACTCAAAACTTAACCCCGAATTTTCCACGGCGTTACTCGGACACCGAAACTAATATACCGTGCCCGTTAGAACAAAGATTCACCGCGGAGGCCTGGGTTCAATTCGCGACTCTGCCAAGAAATTTAATTCTGGTCTGAGGGCTGGAACGGGGTACACTCACCCTCTAGAGGCAAAACTGAGAAGTGTCGGGTTCGATTCCTACCTCAGCCACCCTGGAAGGTGTGTTCCGTCGTTTCCCAATTCTACTCCTGGCAAATGCCGGGATGGTATCTAATTTAGGCATGGCCGCTTCCTAGCCAAATCCTACCTCAATTACAGGTACACACGCTAGTACAGACATTACTGTGACACAGGTTATCAGACAAGTTCTACACACACCCAAGTACACGGGGCTACATGACCACAATGTTGCCAAGCCCCTATAACAATTAACAACAACAGAACATGGATGCTTGGTGGAGAACCACCTCACATCTATGAAACAACGATCACACATATGATAATGTTCTTGTTGTTACTTATCGGACTGGCTGCGTGACTCAGTGATAATGCTCTCGCCTGCTGTGCCCAAGGTTCCATGATCGAATCCTAGCGCAGTCAGTTGCCATTTGAGCGTGCACAAATGTGAGGGAGCCGTGTCAGCAGATTTAATGCCACTTTAAAAATCCGCTTCGAGACAAAATTCGGGCACGCCAGCTTCTCAAAATGCCGCAGCAGTTATATGGGCGTAAAACCAATTATACTATTATACATGTCGTTACTTATTTAAGGGGTTACGACATAGTGGTCATATAGCCCATGTATTTGGGTGTGTGTGGAATTTGTGTGATAATCTCTGTTATTTTGATGGCTGTATTAGTGTGTGTATGTTTGTAAATTGGGGATGGGATTGGGAAGGTGGTGGCCGTAGGCTTAAATTAGGAACCAGCATTTGCCTGGAGTAAAAGTGGGATAAAACCACGGGAAACCACTTCCAGGATGGCTGATGAGAGAATCGAACCCATTTCTCAGTTTTGCCTCACGAGGCTGATTGGACGCCGTTCCAGCCCTCAGACTAGAATTAAATTTCTTGGCAGAGCCGGGAATCGAACCCGGACCACTGACAGCCAAGAACGCTATACCAGGAAGTGGACTCAATGTCTTCTGCAGACAAAGACACAGTTTCTTTATTATTATCTTTTTTATGAAAGCAGTTTCATTTCTCTTTTTACCTGGGCCTTCTGCCCGAATTTTAGATGAATAAGTAATGAAAATGAAAATCCACAGCCTGCTTCCAGTCGACCGACCGGGTCAGGGAATTGAATGAATGAAGCCCCCATCTAGCGGCGAGTATATGAACTGTGCCGGCTGCCGAAGCCCGTCGCACTCCTCTGAGGCAATGACTAAATGAAATAATAGTGGAGAATGTTGCTGGAATGAAATTATTGACAGGGAAAACCTGAGTACCCGGAGAAAAACCTGTCTGTCTCTGTTTTGTCCAGCACAGATCTCACATGGAGTGACCGGGATTTGAACCACGGACCCAGCGGTGAGAGGCCGGCGCACAGTGGGTCAAAATCGAGATCTAGGAGGACAAAATTATTTATTTTCATAGTTAAAAAATCAAAATTTATTACTTCTACAGCATTCTCATATAATTGCCGCTCACTATTCTGGGATATAAACGCATCTTAGTGTAAATCTGTCATCACTGTTCGAGCAGTCTGAATTGGAGGGTGAATGTAAGTGGCTGTGGTTTGGTTGTCTTTGTGGTTAGTGCGATGCTTTAAGATGGAACATGCAGCTGAAGGTATGATCTTTGTAACGTGTTTCAGTTATCAATGGGCGTAATTGTTACGTAATTTTAGCTATATTTGCATTATACAATATTTCACTATTATTTTTAAAATTATATTTTCACTTAGATTTTTAGTACGTCGCGTCACTTTGCGTCACTTTCTATTTAATGTTAAAATGTAGATAAAGTCTTGTAATTTACGCCTGTTATAAGACTTTTTGCATCTTTTTTGCAACTTACTTAGTTTTTTTTACGTTTTAGAAGATGCCGCGAAACTAGGTCTCACACGTTTACAACTGTTTGAAGCACTGGGTTCGACGATTATGCCAAAAGTGGAACTTTGTGACTTTGTTAAAAGTAAATTAGGGGTAGAAAATTGTTCTGAAGAGATAACTGAATGATCAATCCAACTCCTAGTCATAGACAATTTCTTGCATGTGTAGACGTAGCTTAAAAAGGTCTTAACTGATGTTTATTATGAAGTTAACAAATTATATACATTGCTTTCACTCTAAATTCATGATTAATACGTAAAAATAATTTTGTCCCCCTAGATTTCGAATTTGACCCGCTGTGCGGCGTGCAACCGCCTAACCCACGGAGGCTTGCATGAATAAATAATAATTAGCCATATCTTTATTACTTATATTCTGAGTTCAACTCTTGTTTTATTCATATAGACGTTGCACCTGTTGCAGGTTTGAGAGAACCGTATCCATGACGGCTAGTTCGTACTGATGTTGGCCCTGCTGGCGCTGTTGCAGGAAGCAGGCAGAGACTACTACGCCATCGACATGTGACGGCCGCCTATGGAACTACGAGGACCCAAAAGCTGTGAAGTACCACGCTGGGGAACTGATCGAACTGAATAACTTCTGCAATCGGTGAAGACAGGGTAGTATTATGTAAGAGTCAAGAAGAAAAGTTTCCTAGCTCTCCTACGTGTGTTAAGCCAAAGTATTAATTAGGTACCTATGTCTATAAGTAGATCATTAGATTGCTTCTAACACCCGAAGTCCCTCATCTCTGTTAAACCATCAGTAAGCAATACAGGTACCAAAATCATATTGGTAGGAATGAAGTACGCATAGATCTACCACCTACCAGTGGTCGAATTGAGCCACCAAGACTCAACGAAAGTAAATTATTATTTCAAGAAGTAGAGCCTACCTGATATTAACATAGATATCAAAAACCTTATATGAACTAACTTCAGATATCTAAATCTTGTAGGAAATGATAAGACATCATAAAAGCATACAGGATATTAAATGAAACATTCAGAACCTTATGGGAAGTTATTGAATATATATAAGCCATATCAGAAGAAAATTAAGATATCGGAAAGCTACCGAAAGTGAATAGGATATCAAATAACACCCACACAGTGAACAAATGTTATAGATATCCTCTATACTTACTGCGTAATCAGTTCTTGTATCTCCGATGACCCTATCAGTGGCGTAGCCATGCCCAGTAAATAACTCGTCACGATGGGGAACTGCAGCACAGGTTCGAATCTCTGGGCTGACAGTGGTTCTTACATGCTTTTTACACACTCCCTGCAGGCAAGTATCCGAGACGTCTAGTCCATCTCCGACGAAAATTATTACAGCTACGCACACCACTACAGTCGGTACAGAAACACAGGTTATCAGACAAATTCAACACACACACCCAAGTGCACAAGGTTGATGACCAAAGTGGTATTCCTAAATAATACAATATTAACTACTTCGGTGGCATAGTCGGTAGCATGCTGAAATTCTATGCCCAAGATCGCGAGTTTAAACCCGGCCGAAGTCGTCGGATTTTTAACAGCATTAAAATCCTTCGGTATGCCTTCCTTCGGAGGGGAAGTAAAGCCGGCGGGCCCATGTCATATATTTCTGGCACGTAAAAGAACCTACCACTGCAACTGGTAGTGTGTAGCAAAATATGTAGGTTATAATTGGCTAGTAAGAAACGCTCTATCAAGTTCCAACGTTCGCCACAAGGTGTTAGTGAGAGTAGCATCTGTTAGCCAAAGTTGGAACCACTTGTAATTGAACTTGTTGGGAGCCCTCAGACGTTCAATCAAAAATACCCAGCTATGGCCATTAGCTGCAATTCATATGTAATAAATAATACGATTTTTTTTAGCGTATGGCTTTTAGTGCCGGGAGTGTCCGAGGATATGTTCGGCTCGCCAGTTTTGTAGCTGCTTCGAGACGGACACCCAATGGGTGAGCTACAAGTACCGTTGGGGGAGGGAAGGAGGGAAGTTGGAATGTAAGGACAAGGAGTTGGAAGGTAGCGGCTGTGGCCTATAGTTAGGGACCAACCCCGGCATTTGCCTGGAAGGAAGATGGGAAACCACAGAAGACCATCTTCAAGGTTGCCGGCGGGGGGATTCGAACCTCCTCGCCTCCCGGATGTGAGCGACTGCCATCAGTCATGCCGTAACCACCACGGCTAACTCACCCGGTAATAATACGATATTAATATGATATGAGCAGATTTCGATTAGACACCTGTGGTTTCAGGTACGTACTGAGACTCCGGATCCAAAGGTCTTGGGTTCGATTCCTGGCTCTACCAAGTAATTCCATTTCGGCCAGAGGGTTGGAACATGGTATGCTCAGCCTCGTGAGTCAAAACTGAGAATAGATGGGTTCGATTTCCACCTAACTTAGCCTATAAGTTAAGTGGTTTTCCATTGTATCCTACTCGTACTCCATGCAAATGCGGGGATGGTTCTTAACTTAACGCCATGGCTACACTGTTACAATTATCATCAGACAGTTCCCATATACACCAAAGTACACGGGAAAACCTGTCGCAAACTGAACAGAACAATAAGGAAACTCATTTTGTTTTGTTTTATTAATTTAATATAGTTACAACCCGTGTTTACCTACAGGTATACCACGGGATGGTCACAGTTTTAAATGCAAAATTAACATGAATAATATCATTGAAGAGAGTGGAAGATTTTTTATATAAATTCAGTTATTTCGACAGTATTCCAGTGGTGTTTCATAATGGTATGCAGTGGTAATGATCGTAGTGCAGTTGGTCGTTCTCCTGAGTACGTAGTGCATTCAGTCAACAGGTGACGAGCCGTCTGTTGAGATTTTTCCTGGCAGCTGCAAATTGGTGAATCAATAATGTTCATTTTATGAAGATAGGATTTGAAGCGACCATGATTTGTGATAAACTGGGTGGTTATGAAGTTGAGCCAGAGAGATGAGGAAAGTCTGTGTGTTATATTAGGAAGGAATAATTTTGTATGTAAGGAGTCTTCTGAATTGGTACATATGGAGTTCCATATATTTGTATAATGCTCAGTTAGTACTTTTTTGCCTGGATTAGGGGTGGTGATCTATAATCTATTGCAGTTCTATGGCTGTCAGCAATCCTGTCGAGATAGTCAGCTCTCTCATTCCCCCAGAGTCCTGTGTGTCCTTTAATCCATTGAAAAGTAATCTTGTTCAACTTGTTGAGGGCAATAATTTTGTCTCTTATTTCAGTGGCGAGAGGATGGGTAATTTTTCTGTTGGCTATAGCAAAGATTGCAGCTCTTGAGTCCACAAGAATAGCATCATTTACAGTGCAATTATTGTGTAGTTCAATCCATTCAACTGCCATGATGATGCCCATTAATTCCGCTTGGAAAACTGAAAATTAATATCTAACCTTTTTTACCAATACAGATTTCTTTTGAGTTTTTCTCGACTACCATTCCTGCTCCGACATGGTTTTGTGTTTTAACTCATTTTGTTGAATGGTCCAGGAAGTCTTAGAGTGGCGATACCGATGTTAGCGATGATGCAAAACAAGTGAGTACCGAACCTAGCCGGAATACATGGAGTATAGGCCTACTTCCGAGTTTCTGAAAGATGTAGGCCCATAGGTTAGGGGCTGGGGTAAGGTAATGCCATTCTTGGCGGTCAAGTGTAATGACGTTCACGGTGCGATTTGAGAGCATTGTAGCAACATATCCTGTACGGTCAGGCCAATACCTACGGGAGGACAAACAGGGCAACTGCCCAGGGTGGCACGTTTTAGGGGCGGAACAATTTCTGAAAAAGTCTTTAACTCAGTAATAATAGAATTTTGTTGTATCACAAGGATTACTAAAGAAATTAACTCAAAAATATTAATGTACTCGTAATCGCATTAACAAAATCACAAAAATGTGATTTTATTAGGCTTACGTTCTTACGAAAACTTTCAAGATCAATGACGTAGCTTTATGGCTATTAAATCGGGATTTTCCTATCATATTTCTCGATCTACATGTATGAGAGATGTGGTCTATGGTATTATACATGTATACCATTCAATAATAGGGAAAGCAGCATAATATTTTTGCCTGGATTAACTTACACAACAAACAAATGAAGTTGTCTGATTGACTTTTTATTATTTGCCCACAAATATTTTCTCCAAAGCTTTACACAAACATTCAGTGTTTATCCAGCGATGTTACACCTTTACCATGAATATAACAAGCTCACTGAACAAAAAAATAGTCACCGCCTTAAAAAAGCTTCGAGGGTGCTGTTGATAGTGTTGCACTGGTACCAGGTGCTCATGTGAGCATTTGTAGCAAAAGATATTGTACGGTAAACCGGAAGACATGCACCATTTATTATATAATTGAAACCTGTAAAACTCAGTAACAAGAGAATATATGACAGGTTTGGTGAAATACGGACACTCTGGCGCATATCGTCTGGCCTACTAAATCACCCTATCTTAATTACATAGAGAATGTAACAGTGGGTGAGACCCAATAACATGCACCTTCTTAATTTGGTTGATATATGTGCATGGTAATGAAGCAGTGTGTCAGCCAGTCTTCAATGGGTCAAACCACACCGTAAGTAGGCAGTAGATGACTTGAGGCATGTAGTGTGACCCGACGAGTCATTATTTTACCCTTTTTAGCCTACTTTCGATATGTGCAAAAAATGAAAGTAGCCTTATGAGAACTACACGGACCAAAAGTTGTCAGTCTGTCTGTGTGTCAGTGTGTATATCTGCCCCCTCCCCCCCCCCCCTTTATCCCCCTCCCCCTCTACCCCCCTCTCCCCCTCCGACCCTTAGAATTCAATGAATGAAATTGTGTATCAGCAAAGGACACCACAGTGTCATATTTTATCACGGAAACGTAATGTTCAAAGCATTAAAAAAATTACGGCTAACCTAATCATCTGATCTCTACCAAATTTTTCAACAATATACCTTCATGTGGGAAGCGTTTTTGACCAAACTACAAGGTCATCAGCCAAACAGCTTGACGATGGGGGCCGTGTATGTGTTCAAATCGATTCCCCCTATCAATTCAAACACAACGAAACCAAACCAAATCGAACCTTCGGTACAGAGGTAGCACTAGCAAGGGACAACCCAGTTTCATTTTGTATATCGCCGCCATCATAACAAAAAAGAAATGGCGCCCACCTAAATGTTCTTAAATCAAATTACGACTAACGTAATCATCCGATCTCTATCATATTTTGCAACAATATACCTTAATGTGGGTAGCGTCTTTTGTCCAAACTGCAAGGTATTAAGCCAAATAGTTTCAAGATGGAGGATGTATGAATCATACAAGTATTATAGCCTAACCGTAACGATCGAACATCAATTCCCCTCGATTTTCCTTAATTCCACTCGGTCCTCCAAGGGACCCAAAATGAGTTCCTCAACTCCGCTCAGGCTTTGGCAAGGGGTCGGCAAAGGGGTTATTCCCAATGACGTAAACAAGTGTCATAACCCACCTGCTCGCATACCAAGGGTCGGGTTAAACACCTTCTGCAGCTCATGAGCGATTTCTTGAATGCAGCTGATTTTTCCGTTCTAGGCTGGAAAACAGTATTTTCAGCATCCGCAGCTGATATCGAAAGTATTTTGTTAGCTACAAATTATACACCTATTATCATCAAAATTTAATTTTATAATGTCTGACTAGGTTAAAAAACATACAAACATTTAATTATCTCTCTCTGTGGTTAACAGCCGTGCGGCTGGTTGGCAGCAGCTCGCCATTCTTCCCGTCTCTCAGTCTTCCTCTTCAGTTCACAGTATGAGCCACAACCCATATCTTTCAGTATTTGACTCATGTACTCCAGTCTGGGTCTTCCTCTACAATTCTTGCCGTCTACTGTTCCCTCGATTATAAGCTTAATCAGTCCATTGTGTCGCAGTATGTGGCCCACGAGGTGATTCCTTCTTCTTTTTAAATATTTAAGGAAGCATCTTATCTCTCCCACTCTTCTAAAGACTTCCTCATTTGTGACCATTTCTTTCCAACTAATTTTCATAATCCTTCCATAGCACCAGGTTTCAAATGCTAGTAGTCTTTTCCTCTCTCTCTCTCCGATTGTCCAAGATTCTCTGCCATATAGCGCGACGCTACATACAGGGTCTTTCATATAAAGTAAGAACGCCAAGCGGCGGGTTTGTTATCCGCTAGTGTGGTGGCCTTGACCGAGCTTGTGGCGAGCCGTGGCCCCCTGCTTTAAGCGTGTGTACAATCCTCTATGAAATATTCCCTTATAAAAGTTGCTGGAAGTGTCGTCCCTCCTGGGTTATACAGGCATTGTATCTGGTAACCACATTTTGGCTGACGCGAGTGAGTCATGCCACTGTATTTTTTCTGATTTTTTATTTTGTGTTTTTTATTGAGCACTGAACCAGTAGTGTCAAAGTTATTTACAATTACGTGAATCTGTGCTAGTGAAGGTGGCACTTCATCAGGAAATTGCTGAACAAATGCATCACGTACCCGCCGAGCCGAATCGTAATTAAAATAAATTTTACATACAAAAATACGATGTTGCAATGATAACTGTCTCAACATGTTAGCAGCTGTGGTTCCGACTGGCGACTGACAACACCTGCACGCTTATTGCAAGGTCAAGTTTGTACTATGCGCGCGCTTTCAATAGTACAGCAGGGGGCCGTGGCGCGTCACAAGCTTGGCCAAGCCGGCTTCAGCAGCGAATGACAAAACCGCCGCTCGCCGTTCTTACTTTATATGAAAGACCCTGTACATAGGTCTTCGACATTTGTTTCCTCACATCAAGACTTATGTTCCTTGCAGTAAATAGGTTCTTCTTTTTATAGAAAGCGTTCTTGGCTTGGGCAATCCTACTTAATATCTCTCTGCTGCTTCTTCCATCATTCGTTATTTTACTTCCCAGATAATTAAACTCATTAACTTCTTGTATCTTTTCATTTCTTAACTCTATTGACGTCTGGTTTTCGCCATGTCTACTGCAGACCAAAATGTTTGTTTTATTTGTATTTATTCTCCTATTAAATTCTTCCTCCATTATTTTGTCCATCTTGCTCAGGATCTTTTGTAAGTATTCTTCACTTTCTGCAATTAGCGCTATGTCATCAGCAAACCTTATCATGTCAACTTTCTCTCCATGAATATTCACTCCTGTGGCAAATGTTTCTCTTACTTGGTCGATCGCCTTTTGTACATATATATTGAATAGGTATGGGGAAAGGGAACAACCCTGCCGTACACCCTTTCTGATGTGTGCTGTTTCTTCCTTGCTACCACAACAAACTATTCCAACTTCTTGCTTATAGATATTGTAGATGAGTCTTCTGTCTCTAAAGTTGATACCTGTTTGATGAAGAATGCTGAATAGAACATTCCAGTTCACATTGTCAAACGCCTTTTCAAGGTCGACGAACGCTAAGAAAGTAGGTTTGCCTTTCATCATCTGCTTCTCTATCACTTGCCTCAATGCTAAGATTGCTTCTCTTGTTCCTACTCTTTCCTAAAACCAAATTGATCATCAGATAGGTTTTCATCGATTTGTTTTTCTATTCTCTTCATAATAATTCTGGTGACTATTTTTGATTCATGACACACCAGACTCAATGTTCTGTATTGTTTACATGACCTTGCATTTGATTTTTTAGGTATAGGTACTATTATGCATTTCACAAAGTCTTCAGGCAATTCTCCAGTCTTGTAAATAGTACATATTAAGTTGTACAGTTCCTTTTTTAACTTGTCACCTGATTGTTTCAATAGTTCTCCTGGTATGTTATCAACTCCAAGAGCTTTCTTTCCTTTGAGGTCCTGCAATGCCTTCTCGAACTCTTCCTCCATAATAAGTGCCCCCAAGTCTTCCTCTGTCATTTCATCTTCTTTCTCAATGGGCAAGTTAACACAGTTTCCACTGTATAGTTGTTCCAAATATTCTTTCCATCTTTTCACTATCATTTCGTCATCATATATTAACTTCCCATCTTTGTCCTCAATTCTCATTGTTTTTGGCTTCCTTGTTTCAAAGAACCTTTTAATATCTTTATAGGCCATATCCATTTGTCCAGATTTCATGTTGTTGTTTATGCCTGCACACAGTTCCATTAAATGCTGTTCCTCGTCTTGTTTTGCCCTCTTATTTATCTTGTTTCTTAAGGTCTTGTATTTTTGCTTTTCATTCTCATCATTTGAGTTTTTATACTGTCTTCTTTCCTTTATCATATCCACAACTTCTTGACTTATCCACTCTTTCCTATTTTCTTTTTCTCTTTTCCTAAAACAGTTTCTGTTGAGTCTAAAATGCTCTTCTTTATTTTGATCCACTTCTCTTCTACTGCCAAGTGTTCTTCAATGTCTCTTATGTTATTGTTTGTTTCATCCATATAGAATATTTGAGTGGACTCATCTTTAAGCTTAGAAATATCCCAATGTTTATTTTCTTTCTTCTTTAATCTTTTGAACTTTAATTCACAGCGTATGACGACTGGGCTATGGTCGCTGTCGACATCATCTCCAGGGTAACTTCTACTATCTTTCACCTGGTTCTTAAATCTTTCCTTTACTAATATGTAGTCTATTTGGGCCCTTCTTAGGTCTCCCGGAGCTTTCCAAGTGTATCTCCTCATTGGATGGTGTTGGAATATAGTATTCGTTACAACTAATTTATGCTGTATATAAAACTCTACAAGTCTCTCGCCTCTCTCATTTCTTCTCCCCAATCCGTATTTACCAACAACATTTCTTTCAGTTCCTTCTCCGACAATTGCATTCCAGTCACCAAGTAAAATAAGGTTTTCTTCCCCCCTTTATTTCAGCTATAAGTTCACTTAGATCTTCATAACATTTCTCTACCTCTTCATCAACCTCTTGTGTTGTCAGCATATAAACTTGGACTATCACAGTATCCTTTGGTTTAGTTTCGATCCGTACTAAAATTAATCGCTCATTATATTGCACGAATCCCTTTACTCTGTTTCCTAGTTCTTTATGCAATATAATGCCTACTCCACCATATCCTGGTTTATTATTTGTTGTACCAGAATGAATTATCCTATAATTTCCACTCCAAAAGTCTCCTGCATGTGGCCATCTCATTTCTGCTATACCCAATACATGTAAATCCATCCTTTCCATCTCCACGATCAAGTTCTTTAACTTTACAGTTTGGAGTAAGGTCCGTACATTCCAGTTACCGATTCTTCTCTGCTTATTTCTTAAATTGGCTTCTTTATCTGTCCCCCTCCGGAGATCCGAGTGGGGGATTATTTTACCTCCGGAAAAATTTACTGTAGAAGCTAATTATACACATGTTAAAACAATGCATAAAATTTGTAGAAAAAAAATTGACTTCAGAGCGCTTGACCGATGGCGTGGTGTTGTTCGCAAGACATTGTTGTGCCATTGGTCAACCGCTCTGATGTCAAGTCCGCTCATTCGTTAAATCAGGTATAAAGTGTTTGGATCATTATAACTTTTATGTCAGAAAATGCAAGTGATTTAAAATTTATCATAATATTCTTTAAAATAATTCTGCCAAGTTTTCTATTTTTTTCTACAAATTTTTTGCCAATGCCCGAGCGGAGTTGAGGAACTCATTTTTGGTTCCCTTGGAGGACCGAGTGGAA
This sequence comes from Meconema thalassinum, assembly GCA_946902985.2. Lineage (NCBI taxonomy): Eukaryota > Metazoa > Arthropoda > Insecta > Orthoptera > Tettigoniidae > Meconema > Meconema thalassinum. The sequence goes on from OX336394.1 coordinate 353,525,213, forward strand.
TTAAGGAAAATTGAGGGGAATTGATGTTCGACCGAGTGGAATTGATGCCCGTCCACCGTAACTTACTATTCAACAAGGCCTGGCCTCACCAAATCCACTCATCGTACATAGAGAGCTTTAAAATGTTCTTAAAGAGGTGACCGGTAGGATGTTGGCATTGCATAATAGAATATGTAACCGTAGCAGTGACTAACACTTCAGGCTGACCGTGCCATATCGTGCTGGGCCGTGCCGTCCCGTTGGGTAAAAATGGAGGCCATTGTTTACTCGCTAGTCCATATTTCAGTAACTTCGTAAGTTTATATCCTTTTAGAAATATACTGAACAAAATAATACATATTTAGTATCAAATGGTTTATTAAATCGGCAGAAAACGCTAATGAAATCGTTCATTCCAAGACAAAATATATTATGCAGATATACTGAACCAGTTGTTAACCTAGTGTTAGTACTGGGCGTGTGTAGCGTAGTGGGCTCATAGTCTAGAGGTTCGTGGATCAAATCCAAGCAGGTTATTTTTTAACTTGATTTTTTTTGGTATTTATTGAATTATAACTACTCACACGTTATAATATTAAGCATATATATAGTATGCATTTGCAATGGAAAATATTATATCTATACTTATAACACCACATATTTCAACACTCGACTACAGCGATTAAAATTCACGGTAGAAACTGTTGTTGTTTTTGTTGCTGATTCATTAGGGGCTTTGTGGCATCAAAGTCTTGTAGCCCCGTGTACTTGGGTGTGTGTAGAAGTTGTCTGATATCATGTGTCACTGTGATGTCTGTAGGCTTACTAGTGTGTGTACATTTATACGAGGAGGGATTTGGGTAGGAAGCTGCTGTTGTTGCTGTTTCATTTGAGGTACATAGACATCATGATCATTTAGCCCCGTGTACTTGGTTGATTGTTGAATTTTGTCTGATAACCTGTTTTGTTGTGTTGATGTGTGTATACCTAGGTATATACTGTAATTCAGGTGACGATTCAATTAATCAACGTTGATATCTGCATAGCACGTTGTATTTCAACAAGCTACTACAACCGACATTGAATTATACTCCTTGAAAAGGACAAAGAGTTATAACTACACCCATGCATTTATGAGAAAGTAGGCTTATGTTCCTTACTGAACATCTTGTTTAAAATTATACAAGGCGTCCAGTACAAAGATGACCCAATGAGACGTTTAATCCTCAGGGTGTGGAGGGTGTAATTCAGGTCAAAGGTGGTTCTGTGATGCTCTGGGCGGGGGGTTATACCTTGATTTGGGCCAGCTCGTTCAGTGAACACTAACAAGTGTTGCACATCTTCATTAAACGCTGTGAACACTCCCATTTTCCTCAGTTTCATCATACGCGTTCATAAGGCTGCACGTGTATATGACCGGTTTGATGAACACACGCACATCGTCTGGCCTAATAACTCACCCGATCCTAATCACACAGAAAACGTGTATGTCAATTGCAACAGTGGGTGAGATGCAAAAACCTGCATCCCCAAAATTCGGTGGCTCAACACAATCTAGTCATCGGTGATTGGCTTCAAGTGGAGTACTTATGCCATATTTGCAGACACTTGTACTTGGTTGTGTGTAGGGTTTGTCTGATTACCAATGATATTGTGACGTTTGTAGTTACGTGTGTATTTGTAATTGATTTGGTACGGCCGTGGCCTTAAATTAGGAAGCATCCTAGGGAAACCATAGAATACCACTTCAATAATGACTCAGTCGGGATTCGAATCCACCTCAGTTGTGTCTCATGAAAATGAGTGTATCGCGTTAACCCTCACAGACCAGAACTACATTTCAGTGGAGGGCCGGGAATCGAACCCCAACCTCAGAGTTGATATACAAGAATGCGAGCCACTTAACAACGAAGTGTTCAGGTTATCAAGGCCAAGGGTGGAGTAACTCGGTATTAAGACGATTTCTAAATGTGTTGATTAATTGTTCGGTGAGCTTGTCATTTTGTACATAAACACGAAGGCAGCGGAAGCACATTATTTTACTAACTCTACTTTCTCGGAGCTAAGTGAGAATCAAATACTTGTCAATATCTTACAGAGAATTCGGGGACTGCCTGCCTGCCCAATGCTTGTAAGTATGTATATATGTATTGAATGTATGGATGTACTTTGTATAGTTATGTATATATGTAAAAACTTGACTGATGTAGAAAACATTGACACTGTGCATAAAAGAAACTCAAGAAGAGAAAGCAAAGAGTTGGTTTTGTTGAATAATAGAATTTTGTTGAATGTGAAGTGACGTGTGCTATAAATAAAGGGTGGAAATGTTACAATTTATGAGTGCTCACGATACAATTCTCGAGAAGAAACGAAATACTCTCGTTAAACAAAGGTTTGATGTATCATAATTCCTGGGAGAAGTAATTCTGATTTATTATACAGTATCGTAAAACTGATGCGTAAAAGAGTAATCAATCATTGGCTAAAATTATAAGATTTTTCTTTCATTTTCGTTCATTCAATCAATACTTAACCATTTTCATTTTTTGTTTCCGTATTGACAATGATAAATTTGTAAGGAAATGTTTTCTTAAAAATTTTTGCAATTCACTTTTTCAATGCTTAAAAATATTACTTCAATATATTTAATTTAGCGGCACACATTTCGGGGTTTTGCTGTGCCTTTTCATTAGCTAACACATGTATCTTGAATACCCCACCTGGGTTTTGTCTGCCCTGCTGGTCAAAGAGAAAGATATATTACAAAATGACGCTTGAGTTACTGCAATAGAGAAATGAGAAAATCTCGGTATCCTATATTTAAGAAATCACGTCTTTATTCTCATATGCTTACATTCATCCATCAAATCTTCCATACGTTATGTCCTGAAACTAATTTTCGAATTATAACCCTAATATGCTAGGCAAAATATGGTTCCTTCTATGTATTGGTTAGACAATAATAATAATAACAAAATACAACTTTATCATAGCATTTAAGTACCCATTTTGATGAGCGTCATGGTCTTTGAGCACCTCTGTACTATTTAACAGCTTAGGCTTTCACGGCCGGCGTTCATAATTAAATACAAGTTTTTCGGGCTTGTAGGCCGTGGTCAGCTGACCAAGGAAAGGAGCGGAACCCTTGATAATGCCGGACGCAGTTTCCGGTGAAACGTCGGGAGATATCCTGTCTGGACCACGGCCTACAAGCCCGAAAAACTTGTATTTAATTCTGTACTATTTACTTTAATATTGATTTTGCTTCTGCTACTTAAAGGAAGCTTTGTGCAAGTTCCAAAGAAGTTGTCAATATGTACTTTTAAATTAAATATATTGATGTTTAAAAAAATTATTGAAATATTAGAAGTCAATAAATGATGTCTAAGTAATCCATTAAAAGAATCGCTCTAGTCAGTCAACACGAGGGCTTGTTTATGTAATCCACTTTTTCCATGACTTCAGTGGTGTTACCTTTATCTGCTTTCTTCATAATTAAGTCCTGTTTGCTTTTTTGCCAGCGACTTTATCAAATTTCCTTGTATTTTACTGAATGTATTATTACAATATTACTTTCTTTCTTGAGGATTGCCCTTGTTTCGTTGGTAGCTAAATCGATTGTCATTTCCCTTTCGTGTTCTGGTAATTTATTGTAAGCTATCTCCAAGTCCCTAGCATTTTGCGGTTATATGTTATGTGCCTTTCCGTACAACTATATTCATTCATTCATTTATTTGCAATTGGGGGTGTGTCCCATGGGGGCAAATAAACAAATAAACAATTATACATAACAATTCAATATTTACACAAATCTACAGTCTTTTCTCTAAGACTGCGGCAGGTAAAAAGTTCCAGTTATCAATGGCGCGGTTTACGTAAGAATATTTGCCATAATTTGTACGTTGTATTCGGCACTTAACTTTGAAAGAATCATCACTCCTACTCTTCTAAGTGGGCTTTCTCATACGTTAGCTAAGCTCACCCCATGCTGGTTGATATATTTCAAATCTTCGTCTCATTTCCTCCGTCGACAAAACAACGAATGTTCTGATACTCTGATATGCACCCGTCTGTGGAAATTTAAGCCATCACTATCAGTGTTTCGGGTTTATTTTTCACGTGATTTTCGAAAGGCGGCAAAAATCTCAGCAAGCATGTCATACGTTGTTGTCTTGTTAAAGAACACATTTGAATTCAGTAGGCCGTGTTCATAATGGCAAAATTAATCCGCCAGCACAAAGTTCCTCCTTTCTCTACTAGAAAGCGCTATAGAGTACGCTGATGACATCAAGATATTCAGAAAAATTTCCCGTTCTGATGACCACGCTGAGCTGCAGGAAGCAGTGAATACATGTACTGATTGGTTCAACAAATGGAGGTTATCTACAAATCCCAAAAATTGCTTCAGTGTGTCTTTCTCACTACTGAAATCTGGAAATCAAGCGGACTATAAAATATGTGGAAATAAATTGGATACGGTTTCTCAGGTAAGAGATTTAGGTATTATTCACGATGATAAACTGACATTCTCTCCCCACATTGACCATATCAAATCTCGCGCAATGCGCAGTCTCGGCATTCTATACAGATTCACAGAAATTAAAGACCTCACTGCACTTAAATTATACTTCACCACATATGTTCTCCCTATCATAGATTTCTCTTCTCCAATTTGGTCTACTTCAGCTATAACCAATATTTCTAAATTGAACAGTGTCTTTAATTTCTTCATATCAATAGTCAAAGCTCGCAACCCTTTACTAAGGCACTTTGCCAAATCCGATATTCTAAATCAGTTTAATGTACTCGACCTGAGAAGCCGTCTACAATTTACAGACCTGTATTTCTTACATAAAATTATGAATGGTTGCACAAAATGTAACATGCTCTTAAGCTACTTCCCACTCCATGTTCCCTACCGCTCAACACGTCAGAACCATTTACACCACATATCTCGCCCACGTCTTGAAGTACAGAAGCGCTCTATTTTCCACCGTCTACCTACACTTAGCAACTCCCTGCCAAATATTGACATATTCTCCCCCTATAGAACATTCAAACATAATATTAGAAGATCCCTTTCATCCTCAATCCCTACCCCCTCACCCTCTTAATCACCCACCAACCCAATCATTCCCTGCGTCTTTCCCGAGTTTTGTCCCTCGCTGCCATCACTGCCAATTGTTACCAGTTATTGTATTTGTTGTTTTTGTTAATATTATTTGAAATTGTTAAAATATTAGTGTAAAATGACCTTTCATGGTTGTATCTAATAATTATTAAACAAATAAATAAATAAAATAAAAAAGGAGCTTAGGTATGTAACTTCCTTGACTTCCACAGCGCTCCAAGGAAAGACAAAATGTCGACATGCAAGCTGCTCTCTGGGCGCAAATAACAAAGCTTGTACCCGGCACCCGAGGCCATACGATATTATTATTATTATTATTATTATTATTATTATTATTATTATTATTATTATTATTATTGATTTGCTTTCTAATGACCATCGCTGCTGTCTTCTTTAGGACTTATGATCAAAGGAGAAAGGTTTCCATAGTTCGATGAAGAGTCGCGGGGTGGTTCCGCGTGCTCCCACCATCAAACCAATGTCTGTACTGCAAATGCGCTTCGATATTTGGAATTTCCACCCTTTAAATAAGTTAAAATATTACTTTCAACATTCTTTGTAATTGTGATTTTAATATCTACTGTACTGTATATCTCATAAATGTTTAACAATAATATGTAGATAGCCATCCCTCTCACTAACGTCAGAATCCCTATTTTAAATTATAACTACCATCATCATTGTATAGCTATACAACATGTTTGATGTCACCAGTATTAACTCCTATGTACTCATGTATATTTACAAATACAAATAAATATTTTCAATGTGTCCAATTATTGGTATACTTTTCACATTTTGTAAAAATGAGGAAAAAGTTAACTCATGAAATCTATCCGGGAAAAATGTCTGTCTGTCCTTCCTACCGTCTGTGTGTGTGTCCACCTATCAACTACTAAACGGCTGCAGTTATCGTAACCAAATTTGGTATGAGTAAAGATCTATATCTGAGTATCTCACGGCCATGTTCGAAAATGACAGCAATGCTACCAACTGATGAAAAATCGCAATTGAAATTTCAGCTCTATGTTAGATATCTCTAAAGGTGTGCATGGGAATTCTTCCAAAATTTACCGACATATAGATAATATTACATAGGATTCATAGGATTGATTTACAGGAGCCTATCTATTACAGTGTTGCCAACTTGATCCTATGCCTGCTGATAGGTCCAATAAATGCATGTAACTTCCATACTACAGTATCTATTGGATTTCAACCTAATTTGGTATGTGATTTGCGCACACGAGCAGATATGAATATGCGTTTTCCTTAGTGTCAACAGGACTACCAACTGGTGTAAACTTCACTCTATAAATTTGTATACTAATCTCAATATATCAGAAATTATGCAACCAACATTTCTAAACATTGCATGCATATAGCACCTGAAAATGTAGGTTAATTTTCAGTAACCGATATATGACAGTGCTGCCAACATGATTCCATGCGTGCTGATAGGTTTAAAGTTCAAACACACATAATGTCCATACTAATAAATGAATTTATTTTAAAATTGGCACATATGCAGATCATACAGTAATATTTCAATTTAACTTCGAACATTCCTTATATGGCAATTTTACCAACCTAATTGTACGCATGCTGATAAATGCAATGTTTAAATACATGTAACGTGCACACTGTCTATTGGACCTCAACCAAATTTTGCATGTGCAATGTATACCTTAAGAGATGAAACTAAGAATATATTCCGAGTCGTCAGGTCTGCCAACTGTCGATGTGTAACATCTTTCCACTCGGTTGCTGAATATTTTTTGGGGAGTGATTTTGAAAAATGGGACGGAAGTGGATCGGACGGATGTGTGTAAGACGCATTGCCAGCTGGATCACATCCCTCCTGGCTATCTAAGTGGAATGTATATCACACACGGATTACTTCAAGGTTTGGAGGCGCCGTTACAGATATTTCTACAATAAATCATCTTCAAGTTGTCGTTCTTTGGTGTAAAAATATTCATTATATCATATTTGCTGAAAACAATTATGATTTTTTAAGAGTCTGTTTTTCAATGTCTGGATTAAAGTTATGGGCATCCACTCCCCGAGTAACTTTGTTCAACACTTTCATACTGAACAGTAAACGCTCATGCGAACTCTGGTGTCAACTGATTGAAACACAACCCACGTGTTAAAAGTCTTCGTATCAGTATTTAAATGATGATATTCATTAATATGAAACATTGAAACTAGTAGGCAAAGCCGGTATTATGTTTCTCCACAATGGCTATTCAGATATTAACCCACATTGCAGTAATGCAGTAATCAATGTAATATATATCGATGTTTTTATACGGGAACTGAGCTAGCCATTCAGTTTCATGGACCACTTTAGGAATTCCATTTACTGTCAAGTAACCGTATTCATAACTAATTTAAAAGTGAATTCCACGCATTAACAATATCGGAAAAAAGCAAATGGAGCATAAAAAATACTTCCATATTATTAGCGGCACGTGAAAATGAGTAACTGTCTTGTACTCTAAATTTCCGTGGTTGTAATGACAGCGTGGAGAGCATCATGGTCTGCGAATCATGAGGTCTCAGGTTCGAACCCCAGTCCCGGCAATTATTTTTGCTACCGGATTATCGATTTAAAGGATATCTATCATAACATTATGCGTTATTTTAACAGAATCTACATGAAATTACGATGTATCTAATTTTAATTACAATAGTTTGCACCAAGCTGGAGTTGGGAAATTTGATTGTATTGAACATTATTTCAAGTACCGGTAGTCTATAGATAGGCTAGATAATATGGTTTCATTCCTCCTCTTAATTTACAATATAATATGTGATGTTTGTTCAAACACGTGTGACAGTAGCATATCTCCAATTCAATCTATACATTCATCATAGTATTAGTATGAAAATGGAGCGTAAATTAACATTTTAAGAATGTCCAAGCTGTGTAGTATACGAGTAGGATAACATGTCAGATGACTTAACATACATTTTATCTCAATTTCATAGTAGGATAACATGTCAGATGTTACACATCATATCCGACTACTGTAAGGCTCGTATCTTTTTTATGTTAAATCTTTATAAGTTTAAGAAAAGTAGGCTTTTCAGTCGTCACGGAAATACTTGTTTTAGTTATGTAAGGGCTAAATATGTATTAATCTTGGGAAGCTATCAACGCCTGGATTTGAACCTCGGTTCTCCGAACTGCAGCACCCATCTGCTGTCGTGGAACATTACTTAATATGCTTGACTACACTGCTGGGTGTACATAAGTTTCCCCTCATCCATCTATTTGAAGCATATCGTCCCTGAACTTGCAATACCGCGTGTCTGACAACGCTCTTCCTTTCCAATATTTTCCCGTATGCCTGGTCAAGCCTCCCAGCCGTATGTGGATGTGCCGTCCAAAAGAACAATTCACGTTAGGGTCATTTTCCTGTTTTTAAACCTAAAGGAAGATAAACCTCACTTAAACTATACTGTAGGAGTGCATGACTACATGGAAATACAATGTTCTACAGTACAATTAAATTAAAATTCATTCTTGTATGCCACGAAGAACACAGTGTGAGTTTGAAATTGTGTTTCCTGCTTGAAAAATCGGCAGCAGAACCTTGCCAAATGCTTCAACTGGCTTTCAAGGAGGATGCTATGAGCTGCACACAAGTTAATGTGTGGTTTGGGAGCATTAGACGTGGTGAGATGACTCTGTCCAACGTCGAACGCCGTGGTTATAGGCAACCTCTTCAACACTTGAGCAATGTGGCGATAAACACGCCTACCATAATGCAGACATTATGGCAGGTGTGTTAGAAAGGTTGCCTATCACCGTAAGTATTCTTTTAAACCTGCCATAACGACTCCGCAGGCGGAACACGAGAACAGTAAGAAAGAAACAACACTTCGCTCAAACGGTCACATACAAACTGACACCGTCTGGGCAGTTGTTTCATGAAGGTCTCTATTAACCCCAACTGGCGGGAGAACTCTCTACTGCGTCCACGAATTGCAGCGCGCTCTCAGTCCGGTTTCCTTTGGGCCCACCCTCGTATTCCCAATTATTTTAATACACTGATGACAGAATCAATTAATTTGGGACTCAATGGACTCTATGGATAATCCCTACGTTCATAGTGTCTCAAAGCAACGAACGTCGTCGTAGCACTATTGATGCCAATAGATTTCAGTTTTAAAATGACAGAATCTTGTGAATTTACGTGACTGTTAATCTCGCGATTATGAGCCACGAAACCTCCATTTTTACGTCAAATCCGTACCACAGGGCATGATACTTCACTTCGAAAATCTCACATCATTAACCGAAAATTAAACCCGGTCTGCCTCGGTGATAGGCAAGAACTTTTAACACTGACCCTTCACGACCCCACCCCCATTTTCAGTTTTAGGAACAGGTTTAATGTGACCTTGGTCCGCGGAAGACTTCCTTCCCATTCTCTTCCCTGACCTTTCGTTCATTAAGCCCATAATAATAATAATAATAAATACATTACTGTACTGTTATTCGACCAGAGGCTCTGTATGCGGCTGAGACTCTAATACTGAACAAGAAAGGTCTAATGGAAAAACTAGAGGCTAAAGAAAGGAAGATTTTGAGGAAAATCCTGGGTCCCATCAAAGAAAACAGCGAGTACAGAAGGCGTCACAACCACGAATTGTACAAGCACGTGGAGAAGATCAGTGACACGATTCGAAAAAGAAGGATTGCCTTTTATAGCCACGTGACACGAATGAGCCCAGGCAGGATATCAAAACGGATATTGACGAACTTTCAAGATAAGAAAACCAAAGGGGCATGGTTGAGAAAGATCTACGTGAAATGGAAATTTCCCCTAAAGATGGAGCGTGTTCCACTACAGGAAAAACTACGTACGCACAATGATTTCCAGGAAAGGCCGAAGCTGAAGGCAGGGAAGGCGTGGTCCCAAGAGAGAAAATATCAACACCGGAGACGAATGCGGGAACACTGGGCGGTAGTTAGAGCTCGGAAGAAGAGACAGTTGAACTGACGTGGTCCCTAGTTGGCCGAATCGAAGAAAGAAGAAGAAGAAGAAATACAGCCCTTTAATCCCCTAAGGGCAATGGCCTCTTACCTAGGCAGGGATGTTGCTCCATTACACTCATTAAGTGAGCAGTCCTAAGGAGTAGTGAGGCACCAAGTGGTGCACTTTTCTGGCATGTTAGTATCTGTTCTTGAATTGTTTGAACCACGGACCCAGCGGTGAGAGGCCAGCGTGCTGCCGCCGAAGCCACGGATTCTTAATAAAAGGTGAATATTCCTCCCAATTATTTTAATATAGCCTATAAGATTATTATTATTAGACTATTATTATTATTATTATTATTATCATTATCATTATCATTATTATTATCCATTGCCCCAGAGGAGTGCGTCAGGCCTCGGCAGCCGGCACAGTTCATATCCTCGCCGCTAGATGGGGGCTTCATTCATTCCATTGCTGACCCGGTTGGAGACTGGAAGCAGGCTGTGAATTTTCATTTTCATTATTATTATTATTATTATTATTGTTATTATTATTATTTATTATTATTATCATTATTATTATTATGAAAATGAAATTTACATAAAAATACAAAACCATCATCGACGGACTCCATGCGAGCCAAGGACACTGATGATAGCACTGGATCTCAAGATGTTCAGAGTGACTGAAGAGATACTGTACCCAAACCTTACGTACTATACTTGCAGTAACAAGGAGGGCAGCTTTTTGCATTAACTACATATGGTTCCTCTCCAAGTCAAGGCTCTCCTCTGCATTATCCCAGTCCTTTGTGACTAATTCATTCACAGAGACAACAACTCGGATAACGAACACTTCTTTAGGCCGAATAAGTGACTGAGCTAAGCGGCAAGTGGCTGGTATTTGCGCCTTTTCTCAGTCATCGCATTCTGTTGGTTTTCATCGAGTGGGACAGCAACATCGACGATGGTAGCCTTGAGTGCTTCCTTATCGAATATCACAAAGTCTGGTCTGTTGGCTTCTACAGAACGATTATTACATTACATTACATTATGCGAACCGGACAAAACTAAGGACCACGCAAATATCATTTCATTTCCTTCTCATAGTTCTTTCTTCCTTTCTCTTCTTCCACACTTCCGTCATTCTTTCAGAGTGTTTCGCCTTTCTCTCTGCTGTCCACCTTCCTCCCCTGCGTTCCTTCTTTTCTCCCACAAGAACCTTTATGTTGGAAAGAATTTCCCTGAACTGTGGTCTGTCTCGACAGTCGTCATCTGTAATTTCTAGCATCCGGAGTTCTTCCTTCATCTGCTTGGTGTAACCCCCTTGGCTCTTCAGATTGTATATTTTATTAAAAATTTGATTGTTTAATCTTGTTGGATCCATTCTAACCATACGCCCATAGAAACGTAAACGTATTATCCTAATTGTTATTATTTGATATTGGACTTGGATCGGATGGGGGTGAAAGAAGAGGACACTATGGACAGAGAGCCATTTAGACGACTGGTTAAGGAGTTTACAAGTTTCCAGGAGACAGGGGAGTTGTCAGTGAGGAAAGTAAGATCTTACATGGAGGAACAGAAGAAGGATGATGATGATGATGATGATAATTGTTGTTTTAAGGGGCCTAACATCCAGGTTATTGGCCCCTAATGGTCTGTGTGATAGCGAAAATATCAATGAAGTGGAAACCAGAACGAAAAGTAAGTGATCAGGAAAATACTTACAAAAAGGAACTCAGATTGAAACTACTTACAAAATAGAGAGTGGTAATAAGTACATCAGGAAATTTCGAACGAAAATACTCACAAAAGGAATAGAGCGAAAAATACGCACAAAATGTAGGTGAAGTTCAAAATACGTACAATATGCAACGTACATTCGAAATACTTACAAAATGCAAGGGAAATCAAAAGACTTGAAAACTGCAAATGAGTTTGAAAATACGCACAAAATGTAAGGTAGATTCAAAATACCCACAAAATGCAATTGAGAATTAACTACTTGAACAAAGCGGGGTAGGTTGAAAATACAAAATGCAATTGAAATTGCTTACAAAATGTATGGTGGATTCAAACTTCTCATATGGATGGACAATACTTACAAAATGCAATTTAGATTGAAAATGCTTACAAAATGTATGGTAGATTCAAACTTCTCATTTGGATGGACAATACTTACAAAATGCAATTTAGATTGAAAATACTTACAAAATGTAATTTAGATTCAAAATACCCACAAAAATGCAATTGAGACTTAACTACTTGAACAAAGCGGGGTAGGTTGAAAATACAAAACGCAATTGAAATTCAAAATACTCACAAAAGGACCCCCACGATATTGAAAGACTTACTAAAAAGCAATTTAGATTGTCAATCCTTACAAAATGCAATCGAGATTGAAAAACACTCACAAAATGCAACGTAGATCGAAAAGATTTACAAAATGCAACGGAGATTGAAAACACCCACAAAAGGGAGTGGAGATGCAAAAATAACAGTGCGGGAATCTTAAAGGGAAAATGAAATATAATGAAAAGAAAAACAACAGGAAAGTGAAAGAGGAGAGGGTCCGTCCCACGGGTAAGGGACAAAAGGGGGGAAACCGGACCAAGCTCAGGAATCCCTCGGGGTCGCCAACTCCCGAACTCACCAGCCGTGAGCCCCTGAGCGTGTAGCATTATCTAGGGTGCACCAAAAGTGGTGGGGCTACATACAACCGGCCTCCTTGAGGGCCTTGAGCAGAAGGCAGGAGATAACATGAAAAGAAAAAGAAGGCTGACCCCTCGCAGAAGGAGGGAATCAGAAAAGATGAGACAAGGGCCAATTAAGGCGGGAAAGGAAGAGACTCCCTAGGCCTCGGATACCTTAATACCGTCGGAGTCGGAAGAGAACAAGAGTTGACCAAGTGAGGTCGACAGGAAAGAAGACAGAGAGGAACCAGGCACAAGTAAGTGGAAGCAATGCCGGACTCAGCTGGGGCCCCGTGGTCGCCAACCCACGTCCCACTAGAAGTGAGCCCCCGGGGGAAACAGAAAAAGGAAGTGGGAGAGAAGTTGAAGAAATATTGGCAGAGAGTGAAGACAACAAATAATGTAACAAGTAGTTCCGTGAAGAACTATACAGCCTATTTTCATATATCCTACTTATGTTAATTGCCTCTATCAACATACACAATTTCAGTTTGATTGCTATAATAGATTCGTAGATATTGAGAACCGACTAAATATTTCGGATGGTCGCCATGTTGGATTTTATATATGTAGGTCCTAGAGTTATGTACTGTTACATGCAGATTATTGTGTACGTGTAGCATTCAGACTTCAATCGCATAATTAGGACACAAGAAAAAACAAGGAGATTTAAAAATTTTCACAGCTGCCATCTTGAGGTTATGGAAACAATTGAAATAAATTAGATGCCAGTGGATTAACATTCGGATAAGGATTTACTGTACCAAGTTTCACTGCACGCGGATGGTTAAATTTCGAGAAACGTCCATGGGAATATTTATAATTCGCGTCACCGCCATGTTGGATTTGTGATCACCAGGTTATTTAAAGTCCTATAGGTGAACTTAAGTTCATAGCCCCTATGAACATTAAAAAATGCAGTTTGATTGTTAAATAGATTCGTAGATATTCAGTATCGTCTAAATATTTCGGATGGTCGCCATGTTGGATTGTTAAATGTATAGGCCATAGAGTCATGTACCATTAAAGGAAAATTATTGCGTAGGTTCATTATTCAAACTTTCACTTCGATCGCATGACTACATCACAAGAAATAAAAACTTAATTTTAAAATTCGCACTGCCGCCATCTTGAGGTTATGTAAACAATTGAACTAAATTAGATACCAGTGGATTACAATGTGTATAAATATTTTCTGTACCAGGTTTCAGTGCGCTTGGAACATTAAATCGCGAGAAAGGTCTATTTAAAATGTTCAAATTCGCTTGGCCGCCATGTTCGTTTTGTAGTTAACCGGTTTTTGAAAATCTTATAGATGGACTTCCAGTAGTGCCCTTTATCTCCGTACAAAATTTTAGGGAGATACCGCTAATAGTTTCAGAGATATAGAATGCCGGTGAAATATTTCGCACATCCGCCATCTTCTGATTATGTAAACAATTGAACGAAGTTAGATGTCGGTGCATTACAATGTATATAAACATATACTGTACCAAGTTTCATTGTGTTTGGTTGGTCAAATCGCGAGAAACGTCTATTTAAAAGTCGCTAATTCGCTTGGCCGCCATGTTGGTTTAGTAGTTACCATGTTTTCAAAAGTCACATAAGTGAACTTATAGTAGTCCCCTCTATCACCATATAAAATTTCAGGGTAATATCGGTAATAGTTTCGGAGATATTGAATGCTGGTGAAATATTTCGCACAGCCGCCATGTTGGATTGGTGAGTCGTAACAAAATTTGAAGGGCACGGTCGAGGTCGCCGGGAATAGTGCTATGAACTTTCCGAGTTTCATTGAAATCGCTCCTGCCGTTTAGATTTTATTAGGGGGGGACACACACACGAATCACACACACACACGGACAAAAGGTGATCTCATAAGCCTATTTTTTTTCAAAATTGAAAATAGGCTAAAAACTGTCAAACGTGACTTATAGTTGGCCGTAACGAATAAATAGATAGATAAATTATTATTATTATTATTATTATTATTATTATTATTATTATTATTATTATTATTATCATTATTCACTCCTTCTACAAGACCGTGCATGTATCAGAATCTCCTTAACATGTTCTATTTCTGCTGAAGTAACAATGAGACCAGCTGTCTCTCTGTTCATCGGCCACCCTACATTACCAAGTCTATGAACACATCTGTGTGTACATTAATGCGGTAATATACCTTTGAAACAGTAACCTCAGTGGATTATCTCATTACAATACACCATGTGGCTTGCTCAGGGAATTACACTTGTGAAACATTATGGCTTCAAGAGCTTTGTGTGCGCTGTATGCGGGATTATATTGTGTGTCTGAGAATCAATTACACAAGCTCTTCATACCATAATGTCTAGAGACAAGGTGATTTGCCATTAGCAGGCTATCGCAAATGCAAAGGTTGTTATCTCTAGTTGTCACTTGATTTTAAGGGTTTGGGACATCTTGGTTATCAGCTCCATGTAGTTGGGTGTATGTTGAACTTGTCTGATAACCTCTATTCATGTGATGACTCTTTACTATCCCGGCATTTGTCTGGAAGGAGTGTGGAAAAAAACAGGGAGAAACCACCTCAGGATAGCCGATGTCAGCGCCAAGATTTGAACCTGCAATGCCTGGACTTGCTGCCACTGCCCTCGTGGCCTTGGTGCACGTTTTAATGATAAATTTTGTATAACTATTATGCACATTCCAAAGAGAAGCAATAATTTTTCTACCAGACGCAAAGTTCTACATTTTCAAAATTCGAATCATAACTACTTTTATCCAATAATCAAAACTTGTCCCTTCCTTGTCGTCGTCGTTGTTGTTGTTGTTGTTGTTGTTGTTGTTGTAGTTGTTGTTGTTGTGTGGGGTATCATTTGGGCCCATGTGGTCGGGGTGTGTACAGTATGTATATGCACTGAATATAGGATTAGTTTGATAACCTGTGTTATGTGGTATCTGTAGTAGTGTGTGTATTTATAATTGAGACTTGGATTGGCATGGAGGTGGCCGTGGCCTTCCTGGCATGTCCCTAGAGTAGAAGTGAGAAACCACAGAAAATCACTTGTAGAATGGCTGAGGTATGAATCGAACTCACCTCAATTCTGCCCCAAGAGCCTGAGTGTACCTTGTCCAACTCTTCCTTTGAGCTAACTTACACAGTTTCCCTCTAATCTCCCACGTTTATTAGAATTTTTCGACCTTTATTTCTAAACTAAAAATAAACTTCAGTCATCTATCTATATATATATATATATATATATATATAAAACTCAGTGTTTGGTTTGTCTGTTTGTTTGTCTGTTATTTATACAAATCTACACCGTTTCTCCGATCTGAACCAAAATTTGTATTCTTACCCTTTGGGACCCAGCGGGTAACACTATCTACTATAAATTTCGGACAGACCACTCCATTCAGGCCCCTTGGCAACACAACTCAAAAGTCAACAAAAATACTCAACTGGGACAAAATATCAAAGTTGTCGCATAAGGACCGGACATAGCTCATTTTACGCCCCTCGAAACGAGAAACAATACTCGGTTTGGACACCGAAAACCACATTTTAAGGCCCTAACACCAACTGTTTCAAAGATATTCGCAGAAAACTATCTTCGCTCTGATAAACTGATGAACTAATGGCAAGTCCGTTTCCATGGCAACACTACCTCTGATTTTCTATTTAATCCTGTAGGAGGCAATGTCAATCCATTTATTATCTTTTTCAAGATTATATAAACACAATAAGAACACGGTAGCTCGTCTGCCTCTCATCTGGAGGCCCGGGTTTGATTCCCGGCTCCGTCAGAGATTTTAGACACTGACGTGAGGGCTGCAACGGGGTGCACTCAGCTTCGTGAGGACAATTGAGTAGCTGTCTGATAGTGAGGCAGGCCCCCCGGTCACGAAGAACAAGACTAACGGCCTAGGGAACACGATGCACTGACCACGCGTCACCACAATATCTGCAGGCCAAATGGCTGGGAAGCGGTCGCATGATAGGCCTAAGCCATTCATGGGCTATAGTGCCAGGGGTAAAAATATATATAGGGAAAGCGCCTTCTAATACCACCTTTAAGTTTTAAACACTACAGTAACGGCTACTAAATAAAGGTAGCGATATAGCTACCTTCAATTTCATAAAAACTGGGCTCACAAATCCCGTATAGTTAAGTACATATGTCAGTCTGGTCGTTATTTCAGTAGTATCAAAGCTCTACGGCGGCTATTGCCGTTTCCGTAACACTTGAGGCATCCCGCCGTCACATACCTCAATGTGAACCAGTCTATTTTACTGAAAAGAATTTCTACGAGCGAGAATCCACTCCGGGAAAGACCACACTCACTACCTTTTCCAAAATTTACACAAGGCATGATTTTTAAAGCACTCTTCTGTGTGTTGAGGTACAGAGATATACTACATGGAAAGATACAATAAAATGTTGGCAAATCTGAGTTCAAGGAACTGCTGTTCAGAATAGGCCTTCTGTTAAATCTGCTGAAGCTTTCGGTACCATACAGGTTATGTGGCCCATGTTCGTAACATGGAATGTTTTCCTTTGACAATGCATCTACATCATGTGCGAGGGCAACGCATTTCAAAGATCTCTAAAACACAATAATCAGGAAATTAGAGATAAATTTAAAGTGGGAGGGAAACTTCAAGGATAAATAATTTCATCTCTGAGATTTGCTGATGACATCGTCATCTTGGCCGCCAGAAGATTTGAACGATTTTTTGAATTGTATGGACTCCGTCTTGAGGAAAGAATTCATGATGAAAATAAATATATGTCAAACAAAATTATTGGAATGCAGCCAAAATAATTCAGAAACCTCTATGGACATCAAATTGGCAGTTGAACGCTACGGGAAGTAGGAGACTTCCGTTACTTAGGAAGCTAAATATCCAGTGATGGACGAAGCAAAGAGGATATAAAAAGTAGATTGGCTCAGGCAAGAAAAGCATTTCTACAGAAAAGGAATCTGTTGACATCGAATATACATTTAGGTATTAGGAAGTCATTTTTGAAAGCTTTTGTCAGGAGCGTGACACTATAAGGAAGTGAAACTTGGGCTAATGATGCAGCAGAAAATAGGAGAATTGAAACGTTTGAAATGTGGTGTTACAGGAGAATGATGAAGATAGGAAGGGTAGATAGGGTAACAAATGAAGAGTTATTAAGACGAGTGGGAGAGGAGAGATGTTTATGGCGACTGCTAATGAGGAGAAGTGTAGGTTGTGTACCCATGTGAGTAATCTCGTTGGATAATATGCATCTGCCTCCAACTAGCATCAGCTCTCAGGCGTGTACGGTAACCCCAATTTTGCAGTGCATATTTTGGATTTGAGGCAAAAAGGTATCAACTCTACAATGATAAAGCACAACTCTATTCTAAAACTTTAATTCATTGAAATAAATCATGGCTTCAAACACAAAACAATACCCAAAAAGCATAAAATAAAAGCAAATAAAAATTTTACTTCCACAATCCACAAGTAAACAAATATAAAATCACAACAAAGTCATAACTAGCCATAATGCTTTACCCTTCTGTGAACTTCACAAGGATATACTAGTGCGCTGATGCACCTACGACTTCAAAACAAACTGTACATTAACATAACAGTCATACAATGTGACTTCTTTAATATTACAACAAGGATTATTCCTTAAACCTCTTTATGTTAAACAATTATGTGTGCCGTGCGTGTTTTAATATTTTTCTTCTCACCAATGAAATGCTTTGCATGCATTTACCTATTTGGACGTTGCACCAAAATCAACGTGCAACTCCATAATTATGTAAGCTACCCCCTACACATCCTCCAATTATATGGTTTCACCGCATGCTGTCTGTGATTCCTAGATAAAACGTTACGTTATAGCTTATGTCGGATTGTACGATAGACTACCTCGCGCTCATGGCGATTGGCATCTAGTCACCAACTACATGACTTGGTTCCAGTGACAGTACAAATATATCATGTAACTATTCGTCAGATAGCTAAATTAATGAACCATCAGGATTAACTATAATTATCCATGTGTTCACAAACCACATGGCTATAATACTCAACATGACAATCTTGCATTATATGTCATTTTAACAAGGTCTAGAATCTCTTCCCTTTTTTACTTGCCTGAGCGGTCCGGGTGGTTGGCTCCGACCCTCGGCTAAGGAAGTCGCTACACAATAGAAAGTGGAATGGGTCGTTTCACCAATTATCTCGACCTTTCTAAAAGTTTGAAAGCTTCCCTCTCTCTAAGCAGTGGAGATTTACAAGACAAAATACTGTGTCCTGAGCGACACACATGTTCCCAAAGGATCTTAATTGACTATTATGCCAACAGGTATTGAATGAGCTTTCGTAATTATTCCTACGTCGAGGATAATGATTAATTAATGGCCTCACATGGGTCCATCCAACATGAAGGTTCGGGGTTCGTAATGCATGAGCCTGGCGGTTGACCGATGTCTCAAGTATAATATAGGCGCACAAAACCACTGTCGCCATGAGTTTTCGCTGCCCACGAGCGTACATAACTCATCTATAAGTTCTCGGGAAATCATAGAGCTGCGAGGTGTCCCTGTTTCCTCGACTCTTATAAAGATTCCAATCCGGAACACATTTCAATCCTTTCTTCAGAGTTAGGGTCCATCACTACAACTCTGGAATAGATAATATCTCCAACAATGTCCACGACATAGGAGAATTCATACGTAGAATAGACTATCTGGCCCCTAATGCTCCATGCTACGACATTCCGACCTCTAATATTAAGAGAAATCTAACATTTACTCTATAAGCTTCTCAATTAAGCTGCCAATTCAATTCAATAAAAGCTCTTTCATTACTGGTATCATTACCGAATATATGCAATATTCTGATATAAAACTTCTTTCCATAATTACTGAAATGTAATCTCATTGTAACATCTTCCTGCTTAGATTGATAAGTCTTGCACTTAGCGTTAATAATTCTCGCTTACAACAATTTATTTGTTTCCTGATGTGTTCATTCATACTCTTAATAACCATTATTATTATTATCATCATTTCTCACTGACATAAATGACCAAAATCATAATTTACCATTATTATTATAAATCTCATTGACATAAATGACCAAAATCATCATTTATTATTATTCTCACATAAATTACCAAATTTCCGACATAGCTAGACGTTTTAAACTCGAACAATCGCGTTCGTTGCATTTACATAACTGATTGCCATTCTTAATTCATAGTGGGAATAATTACTCCACTTAATGATACAAATCAACATTTCAACTCTATCAAAATCAACTCATTACTGATTAAACATGGAGGATCAGCCTCCTAACTGACTTTTACTGGCATCTATAAGGAATTCACAATATCTTTACGGAATCACAGACCTGCATCGGTCCATACTTCTACATGATCATAACCATAATTTGTGGGGTACTCACATCTCTATAGGCATCTAAGGTGGCTCCGACCAATCATATTCTTCCATGTCGCCCGCCATAATGGGTTTAACGCGACATATTTCTCTTGTTTACACACATTTGATTACACATAATTTCTATCACCAACACGACACGTTGCATACCTTTCAGGAAGTTATCACTCCCCAAACATGTGAAACACTTCATCAAACACTACTTTAAATGATATTTTTACATATACATTACACTGAACACTCGTCACTTTATACACACTTCAATGCTGAAATTCCCTAGCAGAGATCGAAATTGCAGGTGTCGACGGCATTTTACGTTACCAACTCCTGATTGAAAGTCTGGTTATCTGCTCTCGGAACTCTCCAACAGTTTTATGACGATCATTACTCCTACACTTCAATGCTGAAATTCCCTCGCAGAGATCGAAATTGCAGGTGTCGACGGCATCTTACGTTACCAACTCCTGATTGAACGTCTGGTTATCTGCTCTCGGAACTCTCCAACAGTTTTATGACGATCATTACTCCTACAGTAAGTGTCCTGCGTTACATTAATACGCTGGCTCCCAAACATGAGCGTTAACATCTGGTATTCTCATGGCAATACCAAACACTTAGTAAAGTTTCTTTCGCGCATTCTATCGTAGTTACACATATACGATTAGTTAATACTATACACACTGCGCTTAATAAAGTTCAACACTTTCACAAATAATTATATACAATAGTGCTACCGTTAGTCTATACGGTGCTTCGTAACTGAACACGTCATAGTTCGTGCGGCTGATTATGCCTGTATCACGACTATTATTCATACAAGCGTATTTACTGTTTCTTTTACACATACCCGTCTTTGTTCGGCGTCTTGATGAATAGAATCGTCATGCGTTTTGCCTTGACGAACTTGCTTCAACCTGGCTGTAGCTGACTGAAGTTTCACTCGAAGACTGCACGTAGCTTATTTGAAGACTTCTGTCTGCGGCTTACACGCTGTCTCGTACTGCTGCATATTTGCTGCATACTGATTGCAACTTATTGCCATTGTGCTACAATTGACAATTGAGTAAGACTGTAACTGGCTGTAACTGCGCTTGGCGGCATGTAGACTGCGTGACAACTGAGTTAG
Organism: Meconema thalassinum; assembly: GCA_946902985.2. NCBI lineage: Eukaryota > Metazoa > Arthropoda > Insecta > Orthoptera > Tettigoniidae > Meconema > Meconema thalassinum. Next base: position 353,546,578 of record OX336394.1, read on the forward strand.
ACTGAGCTTGACTGAGTTAGAACAGAGTTTCAAGTGAGAACAGAGCTTGTTTCAAAGTGAGGTTCAACTGAGAGCTCCTCCTGGGGTCTACTCCCTTATATCGGATTTCCACAGAAAGTAGAGCAACGTCTTCCCGCGTAATCTTCGCTCCTCTCACAGCATGATTCAGGTCTTCAAACCATGATCATTGTGTTCCTCTCTCTTCACAGGTCCCAAAACTATATGTGTGCAAAGGAATCGCTCGTTCAATTAATTAATATTAATTCCTTTCTCCATGGCGTGGGACGCTACCTAGTCGGGAAATCCCCTACAACATCTCCACATCCATCCGCGAACAATGGTCGTTTTACAGTCCTTACGCACATCACTAAATATGCACCAATTTCGCAGGTAAAGGACTCTAAAATTATCTTCTTGCCAAGATATTCACCTGTGTGCAACTCTCATCTCGATTCGTTACTCCAATCACGAGTAATCAATGATTCTTCTGGGCATTTCACCGCCCCTACTCCAAATCTATTCTCCGTCGGGGAATAACTGTGTCATTATTCAGGCCTCTCCCCTGCTCCAGACGACATAATGGGGTGACAGAGATGGACGTGGCTCCACTGGGACCAACCCACAATTCTGGGCCGATTAGTAAATGTCAGCTCTGCCCTCCTCTGTGCTTCAAACTCCCAATAGCTTACACCAAATCGTCTTATAATGATATAATCTGCTCATTATTTCCTACATTATTTTAATAAATAATGCCATTTCATCAAAAATCACACCAGTGATTAAATATACATTTCTTTCGAGGGGTTTTTACCAAGAAACTCCCTGTAGATCTCTGGTTCGCTTCCTGGCGGAACCTTTTTACTGAGATCACAGTCTCTGAGAACCATGTTCGATTCCAGTCAGCATAACCCCATCGGGTTCATGTTCCCCTTGCAAAACTTATAAAAGTCCAATGCAAGTGGCTTATATAAGTAACCAGCTGACTGTCGACCACCGTCTGTGTTTACGTCTGGGGTCCTTCACCTTGTCTGGCTACGAGTGGGTTAGTAGTGTCCCCCCTTCCACACTCGGCCTTGTTTCTGAGCTGTCTATTCTCCCTGCGAAGGGTCGCGTTTACAGCCTCAACCTCTCTGGCTACTCTGACCATTTCTTCATAGAGTTCTCGCAAACACTGGCATTCTTTCTGCTCTCCGCTTACACTGGGTAAACTGTCTGTTTCTCGTCCCGTCTCGCCGTTCCAACATTCAGGTCTGCCTGCATGGCTGCCTCCGCTCTCCACGTTGAGTTGGGTGTGCGTTACTAATTCTTCTTCTGGTTCATCGAATTCTTCTGGCGAGTAATAAATTTTTAAGTTGGCTATGTTCATAACGACCTCGTTTCCATTCTCTAAATGCCTTAACCTGTATGCATTGTTCTGGAGGTCTCTTATCACCTCGAACGGGCCGTGGTAAGCAAAAATGAACTTTTTATACTTCCGTGCCTCTGGATCTGAACTGGCGGGTTTCTTAATTAAAACTTTCTGTCCCACGAGAAGCGGTTTATGATACCTCTTCGCACGATTCCTTCTCTGACGTCTCTCCGCCTGTGCTTTGAGATATTCAAAGGTTCGTTGGATCCTCAATTCTCTACCGGGCTGTGCGTCTACAGGTAATGGAATAACACCATTCCACGGTATCTCTGGTCTCTGATCCAGATGTAGAGTAACGGGAACCTGACCTGTCGCCTCATGTACAGTATTATTTATACAGTATTCAATTACTTCTAGAAATTCAATCCAACGCCAATTCGCTTCAGAACAGTAGATCTTCATGTATTTCTGGATCTCTCTCATTACTCTTTCAACGGGACTTGCCTCAGGATGGCGAATAGTAGATAGAATCTGCCTAATTCCTAGAGTTTCCAGTTCTCGACGAAATTCTGCACTAGTAAAGCAACTTCCGTGGTCCGAGAGAATGTTATCCGGCTTCCCAAGAATCGGAATAACTCTCTCTTTCAGGCGCTTCAAGACCTGTTTTGAACTTGTCTTTTGAATGGGGCACAACACCACCATTTTCGAAAATACATCCATGGCTACAAAAAATGTGTCTATTGCCTCTACGTGCTCTAGGCAATGGTCCATAGTTGTCGATACTCAATAGCTGCCTTGGCTTCTCTGGCAATAACGGGATAGGTCGTTGCCTCATTAAAAAGGGATTCGGCTTTACCCTTTGGCAAAGATCACATGTTCTAATAGCATTTCTCACCGTTTCTCTCAATTTTGGCCAAATAAATGCTTCCTTCAACAGAGCACAGATTTTATCTATCCCCGGATGGCCAAATGCTCTGTGGGCTAGCCATACTAATCTCCTCTGCAAAGATGCAGGAATTACAATCCTTTGACGTGTATGATCCACATCGTCCCACCTGTGTAATATCTGATTATACCATACATAATCTGTTGCCAATGCCTCCGCCTCTCTGTATATCGCAGTTCCCCTTGCTAAGCGTCCCTCAAAGTAATCGATTATCATCTTCAACCATGGGTCTTCGCGTTGTAGGTTGGTAATGTTCCTTAAGTCATCCAACGTCTTCTGATCTCGATTCTCAATCTGGACCGCTAGTACTTCTTCTTCTCTAGGGTAACGACTTAATATGTCCGGTATTACATTCTCTTTCCCTGGACAGTATTCTATTTCCACATTAAATTGCTGGATATACAGGGACCATCTTGTCAATCTCTGACTAGACAAATCTGTCTTTAACAAAAATGTTAAAGCTTTATGGTCTGTTCTCAGAACTATTCGGAAGCCGTACACGAGTTTGTGCCACGATTGCAACGCGTACAAAATTGCGAGCAATTCTATCTCTGTGATCGTGTAATTTTTCTCATGGGCTCTCAGTCTTCTGCTTATAAAGGCGATAAAAACTTTCTTCTCAGGCTGGTCAACATTTTCCTGGAATAACATCGCTCCAATCCCAATAAGTGATGCATCCGTCTGTATGATGAACTTCTGGGTATAATCTGGGTATCCCAGTTTCACATATTCCAAAAGCATTTGTTTTGACCTCACGAATGCTTCCTGACATTGCTCCGTCCAATTCCATCTGCCGCCTTTCTTCAATAGGTCCTGCAGTGGTGCTACTGTCGCAGTATAGTTTTGGCAGTGGTTCGAAAAGAATCCAATTACTCCCAAATACTGTCGGACGTGCTTAACTTTCGTGGGTCGAGGGAAATTCCGAATTACCTCCAATTTATCTGGATTAGGCTTCACTCCATTTGCATCAATAACATGCCCTAGGAATTTAACTTCCCTCTGACAGAAGTGCGATTTCTTGATATTGACCTTAAAGTTAGCCTCTCGAAGGTCATCTAGCAACTTCTTCAGGTCTATCATGTGCTCCTCCAGAGATTCTGATGTGAGTAGGATGTCGTCTACATATCTGATGGTACTCTCTTTAACCTCATCTGATAGATTGCGATCTAACGCTCTTATCAGGGCTGAACCAGCTGTTTTCAACCCAAAAGGTAGCCTTAAAAATGTGAATGTATGTTGATCAAACATAAATCCTGTCAACAGACTAGTTTTCTTCTCTAATTCAAGATGGTGGAAACTGGATGTGATATCCAAGTTTGAGAATATAGTTTTCCCTTTAAACTTCCTGAGGATCTCTTTAATAGGTGGCACTTGGTCAAATTCCGGAATAACTCTCAAATTTAAGCGTCTCAGGTCCAAGCAGACTCTGACAGATCCGTCTGTCTTTGGTACAATTACCAATGGACTTACATAAGGCGTAGGTGTTTTCTCAATAACACCGGCCTCCAACATCTCCTGAATTGCCTCTTTCACTTTAGCATAATGCTTTTCAGCTATAGGGTAGGGTTTCTGCCTAAATGGTGTCCAATCACTGACTTGAAAAGCATAAGTGAAGTTCTTTATCCGACCAGGTCTCGAATCAAAGACTTCCTTCTGTTCCAGCAATAACTGCTTTAAATTTTCCTTCTCTTTTAGCCCAATTTTCGCTTCTTCTAGCTTCTCCGAAATGTATTCTTCCAATTTGGGTTCCAGATCTTTTTCCAAGTCTGTGGCTAGTGTTTTGAGCTCCGCTTCTAACTGCTCAATGGCTAACACTTCTTCATCAGCCACATCTCTGTATGTATGCCATACTTGTTCACTGGATCCTGGTTCAATTTCATTGAGTGCGACCTCTAAGCCTTCAGCTTCTTCATTCACATGGAACATAACCCTGTCCTGTGCTAGGTCAATTATCACTCTGTATTCCCTTATAAACTCTGCCCCAATAAGTAGGTTATAAGGTAGTTTGTTTACTAACAGGAAACTCTGTGAGAAAATAGAGCCTCCTATCTGTAAATCTAGGAATACCTGGTATTTACATATCATTGTTCTGTCTGGAATTACCCCTTTAATTTTGACACTGGAGATCGGTATCTTCAAAATGTTCTCTCTCCGGGCTATTTCATTATATAGAGCTTGTGTCATCAGGCTCACTGTTGATCCTGTGTCTAGCAGACTTCTGACTTTTAATCCTGCCACTCTCACAATTATAGGCAATTCTCTCTTGACCATGACCTGTGGTCCTCCTGTATCCTCAATCAATTCTTCTGGTTTGGCTATCCAATTGATGATGTTAATAGACTTCCATCCATCAGTCTCGAGCTCTTCTAATTTTGGCGTTTTTTTTTCTTCAGCGCCCGCCCCTTTGGAGTTCCTTCTCTCCTGTTCGCTGCGCTGTAGTTCCAAACTCTTAGCTCCATCTCCATATCTGTCTGGCGATGTCCTGTTCTGCATGACTTCTTGCCAGCGGACTTGTGATTTCTGGGGCTCATCTCCCCTTTCTTCGAGGTATCGCAAAGAAGCATGATATCGCTCTTCTGCCTCGTCATCGAAGTTATTTCTCTCTTGGGGTCTCCAATTTCTATTATTGCCTTCCTGGCCATTATTACCTCCATTGTTATGGTACGGTTTGCCCCTGTTATTGTGTTTATTCCACGAACTTCGACCTCTTCCTGCTTTATTAGCATTTCCTTTGTACCTTGACTGCCATTTTCTGGGTTCCTGTTCCCATTGCCGTCCATAGGAATCTAAAGTTTCTGTGCTCGTGGCCTTGTTGTTCCTTGGAGCTTGCTGTTGGTCAGTCTGTGTGTTGGTCACGTGGACTTGTTCCACGGTTCGACTCTGACGCATAGTATTTGCTGTGGTGAGGTCCAGTTGCCTTAGAACTGTCTCCATTTCCATAGCAGTTTTCGCATTAGCCGAGATTAGTAGCCTTTGGATATCGTATGGAAGCTGTTTGGCGATAGCAATGCATAGCTCCAGTTCACTAGGTTTTTGATCCAGCTCTTTAAAACGACACATCTGCGATATGAAGAATTCTGCGTACTTCGTCGGGTTGTTCGTGCTGTACTTTTTGGCATACAAATCCAGCCGTAAATTCTGCTGAGTCGCGGCGTCCCAATATCTTTTCAAGAATGCCTCGCGGAATTCCTCAACAGTATCAAAAGTGTAACGGAAGCTGCGAAACCATAATGCGCACTCCCCCTCTGTTAACTTCTCTATAGCACGTAGCCTACGCTCCTGCGGTATTCGTGCATCATTGAGATATTCAGTCACTTCCTTTAACCAATATTTTGGTGTCATACTACAGTGACTACCTGAAAACCTCCTAGGTTTTTCTTCGCTTGCCCTAATGACGTTTATCACCTGGGTGTGCATCGCGTTTTCATGTGGCGTCGATGCCGCAATTGGTACACCTGGCGTCATGTAAGGACTTTCTCCTGCGCCTGCAGCATTCCTGCTTATAGGTTGGGTTTCTAGGTCTGCCCACCTTGTTTTTCTTATATCCTCTATGCTGCCTTCACTTGACTTAGGATACTTCAGAAGTGTCTCCTCCTGTGCTATTATCCTAGTCTCCATTTGGTTATGGCGCATTTCTGCTTTTTCTAGGCGAGTAATGACTTCTTTTTCTATTCTCGTAAGCCTATCTCGGTTTTCCTCGGCTACTTGAAAAATTTTCACCTTGTCTTCTTTCAGACTTTGTTTGATATGGGATATTTCATCCTCTACGTCCTCTTTAATTTGAGCAAGGGTCTTGTCGCTTGCCTCTGTTTTGTGGCCTTCTCTTATTTCGAGTTCTTCTCTCAGACCTTTAATTTCATCTTGAATGTGTCCATTGACTTTAGACAATTCATTCCGGACCTTGGTGATCTCGCCTCTATTTTCCTCTTGTCTTTTATTGACTATGATAATGTCGCTTTGCACTTGGTCCAGTTCTTTATGAACTTTACCCATCTGACCTTTCACGTTGCCTACCAGCTCCTTACTTTCATGAGCGATAGCCTTAATTTCGCCTATTTCCTGGCATTGACCTAATATATTCTGGTCCTGTTTCTTGAGGTCACCGTTAATTGCTCTAGCGTAACTTTTCAATTTCTGGTCCCATTTGGAGTCGTTCTCCTCTAATCTCTGGTCTACTGTTTTCGTAAACTCTGCGAACTGTTTCGCTTGGCGTTCGAGATTCGCCTCATTTTGGATCTGAATATCCTTAATATCGTTAGACAACGCCTCTAATTTACTGTTGGTTTGCTCCTGAGCATGCCTACACGCTTGCAAATTACCCTCAAGTTTGGCTTCTATGGCCTCGAAACGTTTATCAGTATTCACCTGCATTTCCGATACAATGCTTACAACAGTATCTGTTACTTCGGTCTTAATGACTTCTTGCATTTGACCTAACTTATTATCTAGTGCAACCTGATTTGCATCTAACCGATTACTCAATTCAGCTTTATATTCAACTTTATTTGCCTCTAAACGGTTGTTTAATTCAATCTGGTTATTGTTCATTGCAACCTGATTGGCATTAATTGCCTCCTGATTGGCATCTAACCTGTTATTTAACTCTCTCTGGTTCTCATCTAACCGAGTGTTTATACTATCCTGGAACGCTTTGGTTTCCAGTTTGTTCTGCACGTGAGCAGCGTCAAAATGCTGTTTCAGTCCTGCAATAACTTGCAAGATCTCCTCCGTACCTGGCATTTTACAATAACACACTTAAATATGCAGGCAGGCTTCCTGGAAAAATATGTGGATACGTATCGAAGAGAAACATCAAACACTGCACACATATTGTGAAGTCGTACAAAACCTGATAATATTATGGTAGATTGTGGATTGGGTATGTAACGCTAGTACCCTTAGGCCATTCTCTTCTCAATAGAGAGATTCTGCGTTACCTCAAAAAGCCTACTGAATTCAACAATCACTCAAACACAGTTTGAGGCAAAACAATTACTATGGTTTTCCCCATGAAATACCATAAAAAATCTATGGGTTTTCCCTAAATCCCATAAGCTCCACGTATTCTGGGCGCCATGATAAATTAATAGAGCTTTTGCTACCATAGACTCCACAGATGGGCGTCATGATAAACTAATATGTGTCGTGGTAAACTATAGTGATATGCACAATCTATCAAAATTTATATATACGTATCGGAACTTAGCTATGGATTAGGAGCGGTCATACCCTACTTCGTTAATTCTTACTTTAATAGAGTTGTGTGCATTAAATCTGACCGACTTTAGTCGTACCTTTAGCTCAAATCACAGTATAGGACATCAATTCCCATGTACCCATGTGAGTAATCTCGTTGGATAATATGCATCTGCCTCCAACTAGCATCAGCTCTCAGGCGTGTACGGTAACCCCAATTTTGCAGTGCATATTTTGGATTTGAGGCAAAAAGGTATCAACTCTACAATGATAAAGCACAACTCTATTCTAAAACTTTAATTCATTGAAATAAATCATGGCTTCAAACACAAAACAATACCCAAAAAGCATAAAATAAAAGCAAATAAAAATTTTACTTCCACAATCCACAAGTAAACAAATATAAAATCACAACAAAGTCATAACTAGCCATAATGCTTTACCCTTCTGTGAACTTCACAAGGATATACTAGTGCGCTGATGCACCTACGACTTCAAAACAAACTGTACATTAACATAACAGTCATACAATGTGACTTCTTTAATATTACAACAAGGATTATTCCTTAAACCTCTTTATGTTAAACAATTATGTGTGCCGTGCGTGTTTTAATATTTTTCTTCTCACCAATGAAATGCTTTGCATGCATTTACCTATTTGGACGTTGCACCAAAATCAACGTGCAACTCCATAATTATGTAAGCTACCCCCTACACATCCTCCAATTATATGGTTTCACCGCATGCTGTCTGTGATTCCTAGATAAAACGTTACGTTATAGCTTATGTCGGATTGTACGATAGACTACCTCGCGCTCATGGCGATTGGCATCTAGTCACCAACTACATGACTTGGTTCCAGTGACAGTACAAATATATCATGTAACTATTCGTCAGATAGCTAAATTAATGAACCATCAGGATTAACTATAATTATCCATGTGTTCACAAACCACATGGCTATAATACTCAACATGACAATCTTGCATTATATGTCATTTTAACAAGGTCTAGAATCTCTTCCCTTTTTTACTTGCCTGAGCGGTCCGGGTGGTTGGCTCCGACCCTCGGCTAAGGAAGTCGCTACACAATAGAAAGTGGAATGGGTCGTTTCACCAATTATCTCGACCTTTCTAAAAGTTTGAAAGCTTCCCTCTCTCTAAGCAGTGGAGATTTACAAGACAAAATACTGTGTCCTGAGCGACACACATGTTCCCAAAGGATCTTAATTGACTATTATGCCAACAGGTATTGAATGAGCTTTCGTAATTATTCCTACGTCGAGGATAATGATTAATTAATGGCCTCACATGGGTCCATCCAACATGAAGGTTCGGGGTTCGTAATGCATGAGCCTGGCGGTTGACCGATGTCTCAAGTATAATATAGGCGCACAAAACCACTGTCGCCATGAGTTTTCGCTGCCCACGAGCGTACATAACTCATCTATAAGTTCTCGGGAAATCATAGAGCTGCGAGGTGTCCCTGTTTCCTCGACTCTTATAAAGATTCCAATCCGGAACACATTTCAATCCTTTCTTCAGAGTTAGGGTCCATCACTACAACTCTGGAATAGATAATATCTCCAACAATGTCCACGACATAGGAGAATTCATACGTAGAATAGACTATCTGGCCCCTAATGCTCCATGCTACGACATTCCGACCTCTAATATTAAGAGAAATCTAACATTTACTCTATAAGCTTCTCAATTAAGCTGCCAATTCAATTCAATAAAAGCTCTTTCATTACTGGTATCATTACCGAATATATGCAATATTCTGATATAAAACTTCTTTCCATAATTACTGAAATGTAATCTCATTGTAACATCTTCCTGCTTAGATTGATAAGTCTTGCACTTAGCGTTAATAATTCTCGCTTACAACAATTTATTTGTTTCCTGATGTGTTCATTCATACTCTTAATAACCATTATTATTATTATCATCATTTCTCACTGACATAAATGACCAAAATCATAATTTACCATTATTATTATAAATCTCATTGACATAAATGACCAAAATCATCATTTATTATTATTCTCACATAAATTACCAAATTTCCGACATAGCTAGACGTTTTAAACTCGAACAATCGCGTTCGTTGCATTTACATAACTGATTGCCATTCTTAATTCATAGTGGGAATAATTACTCCACTTAATGATACAAATCAACATTTCAACTCTATCAAAATCAACTCATTACTGATTAAACATGGAGGATCAGCCTCCTAACTGACTTTTACTGGCATCTATAAGGAATTCACAATATCTTTACGGAATCACAGACCTGCATCGGTCCATACTTCTACATGATCATAACCATAATTTGTGGGGTACTCACATCTCTATAGGCATCTAAGGTGGCTCCGACCAATCATATTCTTCCATGTCGCCCGCCATAATGGGTTTAACGCGACATATTTCTCTTGTTTACACACATTTGATTACACATAATTTCTATCACCAACACGACACGTTGCATACCTTTCAGGAAGTTATCACTCCCCAAACATGTGAAACACTTCATCAAACACTACTTTAAATGATATTTTTACATATACATTACACTGAACACTCGTCACTTTATACACACTTCAATGCTGAAATTCCCTAGCAGAGATCGAAATTGCAGGTGTCGACGGCATTTTACGTTACCAACTCCTGATTGAAAGTCTGGTTATCTGCTCTCGGAACTCTCCAACAGTTTTATGACGATCATTACTCCTACACTTCAATGCTGAAATTCCCTCGCAGAGATCGAAATTGCAGGTGTCGACGGCATCTTACGTTACCAACTCCTGATTGAACGTCTGGTTATCTGCTCTCGGAACTCTCCAACAGTTTTATGACGATCATTACTCCTACAGTAAGTGTCCTGCGTTACATTAATACGCTGGCTCCCAAACATGAGCGTTAACATCTGGTATTCTCATGGCAATACCAAACACTTAGTAAAGTTTCTTTCGCGCATTCTATCGTAGTTACACATATACGATTAGTTAATACTATACACACTGCGCTTAATAAAGTTCAACACTTTCACAAATAATTATATACAATAGTGCTACCGTTAGTCTATACGGTGCTTCGTAACTGAACACGTCATAGTTCGTGCGGCTGATTATGCCTGTATCACGACTATTATTCATACAAGCGTATTTACTGTTTCTTTTACACATACCCGTCTTTGTTCGGCGTCTTGATGAATAGAATCGTCATGCGTTTTGCCTTGACGAACTTGCTTCAACCTGGCTGTAGCTGACTGAAGTTTCACTCGAAGACTGCACGTAGCTTATTTGAAGACTTCTGTCTGCGGCTTACACGCTGTCTCGTACTGCTGCATATTTGCTGCATACTGATTGCAACTTATTGCCATTGTGCTACAATTGACAATTGAGTAAGACTGTAACTGGCTGTAACTGCGCTTGGCGGCATGTAGACTGCGTGACAACTGAGTTAGACTGAGCTTGACTGAGTTAGAACAGAGTTTCAAGTGAGAACAGAGCTTGTTTCAAAGTGAGGTTCAACTGAGAGCTCCTCCTGGGGTCTACTCCCTTATATCGGATTTCCACAGAAAGTAGAGCAACGTCTTCCCGCGTAATCTTCGCTCCTCTCACAGCATGATTCAGGTCTTCAAACCATGATCATTGTGTTCCTCTCTCTTCACAGGTCCCAAAACTATATGTGTGCAAAGGAATCGCTCGTTCAATTAATTAATATTAATTCCTTTCTCCATGGCGTGGGACGCTACCTAGTCGGGAAATCCCCTACAACATCTCCACATCCATCCGCGAACAATGGTCGTTTTACAGTCCTTACGCACATCACTAAATATGCACCAATTTCGCAGGTAAAGGACTCTAAAATTATCTTCTTGCCAAGATATTCACCTGTGTGCAACTCTCATCTCGATTCGTTACTCCAATCACGAGTAATCAATGATTCTTCTGGGCATTTCACCGCCCCTACTCCAAATCTATTCTCCGTCGGGGAATAACTGTGTCATTATTCAGGCCTCTCCCCTGCTCCAGACGACATAATGGGGTGACAGAGATGGACGTGGCTCCACTGGGACCAACCCACAATTCTGGGCCGATTAGTAAATGTCAGCTCTGCCCTCCTCTGTGCTTCAAACTCCCAATAGCTTACACCAAATCGTCTTATAATGATATAATCTGCTCATTATTTCCTACATTATTTTAATAAATAATGCCATTTCATCAAAAATCACACCAGTGATTAAATATACATTTCTTTCGAGGGGTTTTTACCAAGAAACTCCCTGTAGATCTCTGGTTCGCTTCCTGGCGGAACCTTTTTACTGAGATCACAGTCTCTGAGAACCATGTTCGATTCCAGTCAGCATAACCCCATCGGGTTCATGTTCCCCTTGCAAAACTTATAAAAGTCCAATGCAAGTGGCTTATATAAGTAACCAGCTGACTGTCGACCACCGTCTGTGTTTACGTCTGGGGTCCTTCACCTTGTCTGGCTACGAGTGGGTTAGTAGTGTCCCCCCTTCCACACTCGGCCTTGTTTCTGAGCTGTCTATTCTCCCTGCGAAGGGTCGCGTTTACAGCCTCAACCTCTCTGGCTACTCTGACCATTTCTTCATAGAGTTCTCGCAAACACTGGCATTCTTTCTGCTCTCCGCTTACACTGGGTAAACTGTCTGTTTCTCGTCCCGTCTCGCCGTTCCAACATTCAGGTCTGCCTGCATGGCTGCCTCCGCTCTCCACGTTGAGTTGGGTGTGCGTTACTAATTCTTCTTCTGGTTCATCGAATTCTTCTGGCGAGTAATAAATTTTTAAGTTGGCTATGTTCATAACGACCTCGTTTCCATTCTCTAAATGCCTTAACCTGTATGCATTGTTCTGGAGGTCTCTTATCACCTCGAACGGGCCGTGGTAAGCAAAAATGAACTTTTTATACTTCCGTGCCTCTGGATCTGAACTGGCGGGTTTCTTAATTAAAACTTTCTGTCCCACGAGAAGCGGTTTATGATACCTCTTCGCACGATTCCTTCTCTGACGTCTCTCCGCCTGTGCTTTGAGATATTCAAAGGTTCGTTGGATCCTCAATTCTCTACCGGGCTGTGCGTCTACAGGTAATGGAATAACACCATTCCACGGTATCTCTGGTCTCTGATCCAGATGTAGAGTAACGGGAACCTGACCTGTCGCCTCATGTACAGTATTATTTATACAGTATTCAATTACTTCTAGAAATTCAATCCAACGCCAATTCGCTTCAGAACAGTAGATCTTCATGTATTTCTGGATCTCTCTCATTACTCTTTCAACGGGACTTGCCTCAGGATGGCGAATAGTAGATAGAATCTGCCTAATTCCTAGAGTTTCCAGTTCTCGACGAAATTCTGCACTAGTAAAGCAACTTCCGTGGTCCGAGAGAATGTTATCCGGCTTCCCAAGAATCGGAATAACTCTCTCTTTCAGGCGCTTCAAGACCTGTTTTGAACTTGTCTTTTGAATGGGGCACAACACCACCATTTTCGAAAATACATCCATGGCTACAAAAAATGTGTCTATTGCCTCTACGTGCTCTAGGCAATGGTCCATAGTTGTCGATACTCAATAGCTGCCTTGGCTTCTCTGGCAATAACGGGATAGGTCGTTGCCTCATTAAAAAGGGATTCGGCTTTACCCTTTGGCAAAGATCACATGTTCTAATAGCATTTCTCACCGTTTCTCTCAATTTTGGCCAAATAAATGCTTCCTTCAACAGAGCACAGATTTTATCTATCCCCGGATGGCCAAATGCTCTGTGGGCTAGCCATACTAATCTCCTCTGCAAAGATGCAGGAATTACAATCCTTTGACGTGTATGATCCACATCGTCCCACCTGTGTAATATCTGATTATACCATACATAATCTGTTGCCAATGCCTCCGCCTCTCTGTATATCGCAGTTCCCCTTGCTAAGCGTCCCTCAAAGTAATCGATTATCATCTTCAACCATGGGTCTTCGCGTTGTAGGTTGGTAATGTTCCTTAAGTCATCCAACGTCTTCTGATCTCGATTCTCAATCTGGACCGCTAGTACTTCTTCTTCTCTAGGGTAACGACTTAATATGTCCGGTATTACATTCTCTTTCCCTGGACAGTATTCTATTTCCACATTAAATTGCTGGATATACAGGGACCATCTTGTCAATCTCTGACTAGACAAATCTGTCTTTAACAAAAATGTTAAAGCTTTATGGTCTGTTCTCAGAACTATTCGGAAGCCGTACACGAGTTTGTGCCACGATTGCAACGCGTACAAAATTGCGAGCAATTCTATCTCTGTGATCGTGTAATTTTTCTCATGGGCTCTCAGTCTTCTGCTTATAAAGGCGATAAAAACTTTCTTCTCAGGCTGGTCAACATTTTCCTGGAATAACATCGCTCCAATCCCAATAAGTGATGCATCCGTCTGTATGATGAACTTCTGGGTATAATCTGGGTATCCCAGTTTCACATATTCCAAAAGCATTTGTTTTGACCTCACGAATGCTTCCTGACATTGCTCCGTCCAATTCCATCTGCCGCCTTTCTTCAATAGGTCCTGCAGTGGTGCTACTGTCGCAGTATAGTTTTGGCAGTGGTTCGAAAAGAATCCAATTACTCCCAAATACTGTCGGACGTGCTTAACTTTCGTGGGTCGAGGGAAATTCCGAATTACCTCCAATTTATCTGGATTAGGCTTCACTCCATTTGCATCAATAACATGCCCTAGGAATTTAACTTCCCTCTGACAGAAGTGCGATTTCTTGATATTGACCTTAAAGTTAGCCTCTCGAAGGTCATCTAGCAACTTCTTCAGGTCTATCATGTGCTCCTCCAGAGATTCTGATGTGAGTAGGATGTCGTCTACATATCTGATGGTACTCTCTTTAACCTCATCTGATAGATTGCGATCTAACGCTCTTATCAGGGCTGAACCAGCTGTTTTCAACCCAAAAGGTAGCCTTAAAAATGTGAATGTATGTTGATCAAACATAAATCCTGTCAACAGACTAGTTTTCTTCTCTAATTCAAGATGGTGGAAACTGGATGTGATATCCAAGTTTGAGAATATAGTTTTCCCTTTAAACTTCCTGAGGATCTCTTTAATAGGTGGCACTTGGTCAAATTCCGGAATAACTCTCAAATTTAAGCGTCTCAGGTCCAAGCAGACTCTGACAGATCCGTCTGTCTTTGGTACAATTACCAATGGACTTACATAAGGCGTAGGTGTTTTCTCAATAACACCGGCCTCCAACATCTCCTGAATTGCCTCTTTCACTTTAGCATAATGCTTTTCAGCTATAGGGTAGGGTTTCTGCCTAAATGGTGTCCAATCACTGACTTGAAAAGCATAAGTGAAGTTCTTTATCCGACCAGGTCTCGAATCAAAGACTTCCTTCTGTTCCAGCAATAACTGCTTTAAATTTTCCTTCTCTTTTAGCCCAATTTTCGCTTCTTCTAGCTTCTCCGAAATGTATTCTTCCAATTTGGGTTCCAGATCTTTTTCCAAGTCTGTGGCTAGTGTTTTGAGCTCCGCTTCTAACTGCTCAATGGCTAACACTTCTTCATCAGCCACATCTCTGTATGTATGCCATACTTGTTCACTGGATCCTGGTTCAATTTCATTGAGTGCGACCTCTAAGCCTTCAGCTTCTTCATTCACATGGAACATAACCCTGTCCTGTGCTAGGTCAATTATCACTCTGTATTCCCTTATAAACTCTGCCCCAATAAGTAGGTTATAAGGTAGTTTGTTTACTAACAGGAAACTCTGTGAGAAAATAGAGCCTCCTATCTGTAAATCTAGGAATACCTGGTATTTACATATCATTGTTCTGTCTGGAATTACCCCTTTAATTTTGACACTGGAGATCGGTATCTTCAAAATGTTCTCTCTCCGGGCTATTTCATTATATAGAGCTTGTGTCATCAGGCTCACTGTTGATCCTGTGTCTAGCAGACTTCTGACTTTTAATCCTGCCACTCTCACAATTATAATAGGCAATTCTCTCTTGACCATGACCTGTGGTCCTCCTGTATCCTCAATCAATTCTTCTGGTTTGGCTATCCAATTGATGATGTTAATAGACTTCCATCCATCAGTCTCGAGCTCTTCTAATTTTGGCGTTTTTTTTTTCTTCAGCGCCCGCCCCTTTGGAGTTCCTTCTCTCCTGTTCGCTGCGCTGTAGTTCCAAACTCTTAGCTCCATCTCCATATCTGTCTGGCGATGTCCTGTTCTGCATGACTTCTTGCCAGCGGACTTGTGATTTCTGGGGCTCATCTCCCCTTTCTTCGAGGTATCGCAAAGAAGCATGATATCGCTCTTCTGCCTCGTCATCGAAGTTATTTCTCTCTTGGGGTCTCCAATTTCTATTATTGCCTTCCTGGCCATTATTACCTCCATTGTTATGGTACGGTTTGCCCCTGTTATTGTGTTTATTCCACGAACTTCGACCTCTTCCTGCTTTATTAGCATTTCCTTTGTACCTTGACTGCCATTTTCTGGGTTCCTGTTCCCATTGCCGTCCATAGGAATCTAAAGTTTCTGTGCTCGTGGCCTTGTTGTTCCTTGGAGCTTGCTGTTGGTCAGTCTGTGTGTTGGTCACGTGGACTTGTTCCACGGTTCGACTCTGACGCATAGTATTTGCTGTGGTGAGGTCCAGTTGCCTTAGAACTGTCTCCATTTCCATAGCAGTTTTCGCATTAGCCGAGATTAGTAGCCTTTGGATCTCGTATGGAAGCTGTTTGGCGATAGCAATGCATAGCTCCAGTTCACTAGGTTTTTGATCCAGCTCTTTAAAACGACACATCTGCGATATGAAGAATTCTGCGTACTTCGTCGGGTTGTTCGTGCTGTACTTTTTGGCATACAAATCCAGCCGTAAATTCTGCTGAGTCGCGGCGTCCCAATATCTTTTCAAGAATGCCTCGCGGAATTCCTCAACAGTATCAAAAGTGTAACGGAAGCTGCGAAACCATAATGCGCACTCCCCCTCTGTTAACTTCTCTATAGCACGTAGCCTACGCTCCTGCGGTATTCGTGCATCATTGAGATATTCAGTCACTTCCTTTAACCAATATTTTGGTGTCATACTACAGTGACTACCTGAAAACTTCCTAGGTTTTTCTTCGCTTGCCCTAATGACGTTTATCACCTGGGTGTGCATCGCGTTTTCATGTGGCGTCGATGCCGCAATTGGTACACCTGGCGTCATGTAAGGACTTTCTCCTGCGCCTGCAGCATTCCTGCTTATAGGTTGGGTTTCTAGGTCTGCCCACCTTGTTTTTCTTATATCCTCTATGCTGCCTTCACTTGACTTAGGATACTTCAGAAGTGTCTCCTCCTGTGCTATTATCCTAGTCTCCATTTGGTTATGGCGCGTTTCTGCTTTTTCTAGGCGAGTAATGACTTCTTTTTCTATTCTCGTAAGCCTATCTCGGTTTTCCTCGGCTACTTGAAAAATTTTCACCTTGTCTTCTTTCAGACTTTGTTTGATATGGGATATTTCATCCTCTACGTCCTCTTTAATTTGAGCAAGGGTCTTGTCGCTTGCCTCTGTTTTGTGGCCTTCTCTTATTTCGAGTTCTTCTCTCAGACCTTTAATTTCATCTTGAATGTGTCCATTGACTTTAGACAATTCATTCCGGACCTTGGTGATCTCGCCTCTATTTTCCTCTTGTCTTTTATTGACTATGATAATGTCGCTTTGCACTTGGTCCAGTTCTTTATGAACTTTACCCATCTGACCTTTCACGTTGCCTACCAGCTCCTTACTTTCATGAGCGATAGCCTTAATTTCGCCTATTTCCTGGCATTGACCTAATATATTCTGGTCCTGTTTCTTGAGGTCACCGTTAATTGCTCTAGCGTAACTTTTCAATTTCTGGTCCCATTTGGAGTCGTTCTCCTCTAATCTCTGGTCTACTGTTTTCGTAAACTCTGCGAACTGTTTCACTTGGCGTTCGAGATTCGCCTCATTTTGGATCTGAATATCCTTAATATCGTTAGACAACGCCTCTAATTTACTGTTGGTTTGCTCCTGAGCATGCCTACACGCTTGCAAATTACCCTCAAGTTTGGCTTCTATGGCCTCGAAACGTTTATCAGTATTCACCTGCATTTCCGATACAATGCTTACAACAGTATCTGTTACTTCGGTCTTAATGACTTCTTGCATTTGACCTAACTTATTATCTAGTGCAACCTGATTTGCATCTAACCGATTACTCAATTCAGCTTTATATTCAACTTTATTTGCCTCTAAACGGTTGTTTAATTCAATCTGGTTATTGTTCATTGCAACCTGATTGGCATTAATTGCCTCCTGATTGGCATCTAACCTGTTATTTAACTCTCTCTGGTTCTCATCTAACCGAGTGTTTATACTATCCTGGAACGCTTTGGTTTCCAGTTTGTTCTGCACGTGAGCAGCGTCAAAATGCTGTTTCAGTCCTGCAATAACTTGCAAGATCTCCTCCGTACCTGGCATTTTACAATAACACACTTAAATATGCAGGCAGGCTTCCTGGAAAAATATGTGGATACGTTTCGAAGAGAAACATCAAACACTGCACACATATTGTGAAGTCGTACAAAACCTGATAATATTATGGTAGATTGTGGATTGGGTATGTAACGCTAGTACCCTTAGGCCATTCTCTTCTCAATAGAGAGATTCTGCGTTACCTCAAAAAGCCTACTGAATTCAACAATCACTCAAACACAGTTTGAGGCAAAACAATTACTATGGTTTTCCCCATGAAATACCATAAAAAATCTATGGGTTTTCCCTAAATCCCATAAGCTCCACGTATTCTGGGCGCCATGATAAATTAATAGAGCTTTTGCTACCATAGACTCCACAGATGGGCGTCATGATAAACTAATATGTGTCGTGGTAAACTATAGTGATATGCACAATCTATCAAAATTTATATATACGTATCGGAACTTAGCTATGGATTAGGAGCGGTCATACCCTACTTCGTTAATTCTTACTTTAATAGAGTTGTGTGCATTAAATCTGACCGACTTTAGTCGTACCTTTAGCTCAAATCACAGTATAGGACATCAATTCCCATGTACCCATGTGAGTAATCTCGTTGGATAATATGCATCTGCCTCCAACTAGCATCAGCTCTCAGGCGTGTACGGTAACCCCAATTTTGCAGTGCATATTTTGGATTTGAGGCAAAAAGGTATCAACTCTACAATGATAAAGCACAACTCTATTCTAAAACTTTAATTCATTGAAATAAATCATGGCTTCAAACACAAAACAATACCCAAAAAGCATAAAATAAAAGCAAATAAAAATTTTACTTCCACAATCCACAAGTAAACAAATATAAAATCACAACAAAGTCATAACTAGCCATAATGCTTTACCCTTCTGTGAACTTCACAAGGATATACTAGTGCGCTGATGCACCTACGACTTCAAAACAAACTGTACATTAACATAACAGTCATACAATGTGACTTCTTTAATATTACAACAAGGATTATTCCTTAAACCTCTTTATGTTAAACAATTATGTGTGCCGTGCGTGTTTTAATATTTTTCTTCTCACCAATGAAATGCTTTGCATGCATTTACCTATTTGGACGTTGCACCAAAATCAACGTGCAACTCCATAATTATGTAAGCTACCCCCTACACATCCTCCAATTATATGGTTTCACCGCATGCTGTCTGTGATTCCTAGATAAAACGTTACGTTATAGCTTATGTCGGATTGTACGATAGACTACCTCGCGCTCATGGCGATTGGCATCTAGTCACCAACTACATGACTTGGTTCCAGTGACAGTACAAATATATCATGTAACTATTCGTCAGATAGCTAAATTAATGAACCATCAGGATTAACTATAATTATCCATGTGTTCACAAACCACATGGCTATAATACTCAACATGACAATCTTGCATTATATGTCATTTTAACAAGGTCTAGAATCTCTTCCCTTTTTTACTTGCCTGAGCGGTCCGGGTGGTTGGCTCCGACCCTCGGCTAAGGAAGTCGCTACACAATAGAAAGTGGAATGGGTCGTTTCACCAATTATCTCGACCTTTCTAAAAGTTTGAAAGCTTCCCTCTCTCTAAGCAGTGGAGATTTACAAGACAAAATACTGTGTCCTGAGCGACACACATGTTCCCAAAGGATCTTAATTGACTATTATGCCAACAGGTATTGAATGAGCTTTCGTAATTATTCCTACGTCGAGGATAATGATTAATTAATGGCCTCACATGGGTCCATCCAACATGAAGGTTCGGGGTTCGTAATGCATGAGCCTGGCGGTTGACCGATGTCTCAAGTATAATATAGGCGCACAAAACCACTGTCGCCATGAGTTTTCGCTGCCCACGAGCGTACATAACTCATCTATAAGTTCTCGGGAAATCATAGAGCTGCGAGGTGTCCCTGTTTCCTCGACTCTTATAAAGATTCCAATCCGGAACACATTTCAATCCTTTCTTCAGAGTTAGGGTCCATCACTACAACTCTGGAATAGATAATATCTCCAACAATGTCCACGACATAGGAGAATTCATACGTAGAATAGACTATCTGGCCCCTAATGCTCCATGCTACGACATTCCGACCTCTAATATTAAGAGAAATCTAACATTTACGCTATAAGCTTCTCAATTAAGCTGCCAATTCAATTCAATAAAAGCTCTTTCATTACTGGTATCATTACCGAATATATGCAATATTCTGATATAAAACTTCTTTCCATAATTACTGAAATGTAATCTCATTGTAACATCTTCCTGCTTAGATTGATAAGTCTTGCACTTAGCGTTAATAATTCTCGCTTACAACAATTTATTTGTTTCCTGATGTGTTCATTCATACTCTTAATAACCATTATTATTATTATCATCATTTCTCACTGACATAAATGACCAAAATCATAATTTACCATTATTATTATAAATCTCATTGACATAAATGACCAAAATCATCATTTATTATTATTCTCACATAAATTACCAAATTTCCGACATAGCTAGACGTTTTAAACTCGAACAATCGCGTTCGTTGCATTTACATAACTGATTGCCATTCTTAATTCATAGTGGGAATAATTACTCCACTTAATGATACAAATCAACATTTCAACTCTATCAAAATCAACTCATTACTGATTAAACATGGAGGATCAGCCTCCTAACTGACTTTTACTGGCATCTATAAGGAATTCACAATATCTTTACGGAATCACAGACCTGCATCGGTCCATACTTCTACATGATCATAACCATAATTTGTGGGGTACTCACATCTCTATAGGCATCTAAGGTGGCTCCGACCAATCATATTCTTCCATGTCGCCCGCCATAATGGGTTTAACGCGACATATTTCTCTTGTTTACACACATTTGATTACACATAATTTCTATCACCAACACGACACGTTGCATACCTTTCAGGAAGTTATCACTCCCCAAACATGTGAAACACTTCATCAAACACTACTTTAAATGATATTTTTACATATACATTACACTGAACACTCGTCACTTTATACACACTTCAATGCTGAAATTCCCTAGCAGAGATCGAAATTGCAGGTGTCGACGGCATTTTACGTTACCAACTCCTGATTGAAAGTCTGGTTATCTGCTCTCGGAACTCTCCAACAGTTTTATGACGATCATTACTCCTACACTTCAATGCTGAAATTCCCTCGCAGAGATCGAAATTGCAGGTGTCGACGGCATCTTACGTTACCAACTCCTGATTGAACGTCTGGTTATCTGCTCTCGGAACTCTCCAACAGTTTTATGACGATCATTACTCCTACAGTAAGTGTCCTGCGTTACATTAATACGCTGGCTCCCAAACATGAGCGTTAACATCTGGTATTCTCATGGCAATACCAAACACTTAGTAAAGTTTCTTTCGCGCATTCTATCGTAGTTACACATATACGATTAGTTAATACTATACACACTGCGCTTAATAAAGTTCAACACTTTCACAAATAATTATATACAATAGTGCTACCGTTAGTCTATACGGTGCTTCGTAACTGAACACGTCATAGTTCGTGCGGCTGATTATGCCTGTATCACGACTATTATTCATACAAGCGTATTTACTGTTTCTTTTACACATACCCGTCTTTGTTCGGCGTCTTGATGAATAGAATCGTCATGCGTTTTGCCTTGACGAACTTGCTTCAACCTGGCTGTAGCTGACTGAAGTTTCACTCGAAGACTGCACGTAGCTTATTTGAAGACTTCTGTCTGCGGCTTACACGCTGTCTCGTACTGCTGCATATTTGCTGCATACTGATTGCAACTTATTGCCATTGTGCTACAATTGACAATTGAGTAAGACTGTAACTGGCTGTAACTGCGCTTGGCGGCATGTAGACTGCGTGACAACTGAGTTAGACTGAGCTTGACTGAGTTAGAACAGAGTTTCAAGTGAGAACAGAGCTTGTTTCAAAGTGAGGTTCAACTGAGAGCTCCTCCTGGGGTCTACTCCCTTATATCGGATTTCCACAGAAAGTAGAGCAACGTCTTCCCGCGTAATCTTCGCTCCTCTCACAGCATGATTCAGGTCTTCAAACCATGATCATTGTGTTCCTCTCTCTTCACAGGTCCCAAAACTATATGTGTGCAAAGGAATCGCTCGTTCAATTAATTAATATTAATTCCTTTCTCCATGGCGTGGGACGCTACCTAGTCGGGAAATCCCCTACAACATCTCCACATCCATCCGCGAACAATGGTCGTTTTACAGTCCTTACGCACATCACTAAATATGCACCAATTTCGCAGGTAAAGGACTCTAAAATTATCTTCTTGCCAAGATATTCACCTGTGTGCAACTCTCATCTCGATTCGTTACTCCAATCACGAGTAATCAATGATTCTTCTGGGCATTTCACCGCCCCTACTCCAAATCTATTCTCCGTCGGGGAATAACTGTGTCATTATTCAGGCCTCTCCCCTGCTCCAGACGACATAATGGGGTGACAGAGATGGACGTGGCTCCACTGGGACCAACCCACAATTCTGGGCCGATTAGTAAATGTCAGCTCTGCCCTCCTCTGTGCTTCAAACTCCCAATAGCTTACACCAAATCGTCTTATAATGATATAATCTGCTCATTATTTCCTACATTATTTTAATAAATAATGCCATTTCATCAAAAATCACACCAGTGATTAAATATACATTTCTTTCGAGGGGTTTTTACCAAGAAACTCCCTGTAGATCTCTGGTTCGCTTCCTGGCGGAACCTTTTTACTGAGATCACAGTCTCTGAGAACCATGTTCGATTCCAGTCAGCATAACCCCATCGGGTTCATGTTCCCCTTGCAAAACTTATAAAAGTCCAATGCAAGTGGCTTATATAAGTAACCAGCTGACTGTCGACCACCGTCTGTGTTTACGTCTGGGGTCCTTCACCTTGTCTGGCTACGAGTGGGTTAGTAGTGTCCCCCCTTCCACACTCGGCCTTGTTTCTGAGCTGTCTATTCTCCCTGCGAAGGGTCGCGTTTACAGCCTCAACCTCTCTGGCTACTCTGACCATTTCTTCATAGAGTTCTCGCAAACACTGGCATTCTTTCTGCTCTCCGCTTACACTGGGTAAACTGTCTGTTTCTCGTCCCGTCTCGCCGTTCCAACATTCAGGTCTGCCTGCATGGCTGCCTCCGCTCTCCACGTTGAGTTGGGTGTGCGTTACTAATTCTTCTTCTGGTTCATCGAATTCTTCTGGCGAGTAATAAATTTTTAAGTTGGCTATGTTCATAACGACCTCGTTTCCATTCTCTAAATGCCTTAACCTGTATGCATTGTTCTGGAGGTCTCTTATCACCTCGAACGGGCCGTGGTAAGCAAAAATGAACTTTTTATACTTCCGTGCCTCTGGATCTGAACTGGCGGGTTTCTTAATTAAAACTTTCTGTCCCACGAGAAGCGGTTTATGATACCTCTTCGCACGATTCCTTCTCTGACGTCTCTCCGCCTGTGCTTTGAGATATTCAAAGGTTCGTTGGATCCTCAATTCTCTACCGGGCTGTGCGTCTACAGGTAATGGAATAACACCATTCCACGGTATCTCTGGTCTCTGATCCAGATGTAGAGTAACGGGAACCTGACCTGTCGCCTCATGTACAGTATTATTTATACAGTATTCAATTACTTCTAGAAATTCAATCCAACGCCAATTCGCTTCAGAACAGTAGATCTTCATGTATTTCTGGATCTCTCTCATTACTCTTTCAACGGGACTTGCCTCAGGATGGCGAATAGTAGATAGAATCTGCCTAATTCCTAGAGTTTCCAGTTCTCGACGAAATTCTGCACTAGTAAAGCAACTTCCGTGGTCCGAGAGAATGTTATCCGGCTTCCCAAGAATCGGAATAACTCTCTCTTTCAGGCGCTTCAAGACCTGTTTTGAACTTGTCTTTTGAATGGGGCACAACACCACCATTTTCGAAAATACATCCATGGCTACAAAAAATGTGTCTATTGCCTCTACGTGCTCTAGGCAATGGTCCATAGTTGTCGATACTCAATAGCTGCCTTGGCTTCTCTGGCAATAACGGGATAGGTCGTTGCCTCATTAAAAAGGGATTCGGCTTTACCCTTTGGCAAAGATCACATGTTCTAATAGCATTTCTCACCGTTTCTCTCAATTTTGGCCAAATAAATGCTTCCTTCAACAGAGCACAGATTTTATCTATCCCCGGATGGCCAAATGCTCTGTGGGCTAGCCATACTAATCTCCTCTGCAAAGATGCAGGAATTACAATCCTTTGACGTGTATGATCCACATCGTCCCACCTGTGTAATATCTGATTATACCATACATAATCTGTTGCCAATGCCTCCGCCTCTCTGTATATCGCAGTTCCCCTTGCTAAGCGTCCCTCAAAGTAATCGATTATCATCTTCAACCATGGGTCTTCGCGTTGTAGGTTGGTAATGTTCCTTAAGTCATCCAACGTCTTCTGATCTCGATTCTCAATCTGGACCGCTAGTACTTCTTCTTCTCTAGGGTAACGACTTAATATGTCCGGTATTACATTCTCTTTCCCTGGACAGTATTCTATTTCCACATTAAATTGCTGGATATACAGGGACCATCTTGTCAATCTCTGACTAGACAAATCTGTCTTTAACAAAAATGTTAAAGCTTTATGGTCTGTTCTCAGAACTATTCGGAAGCCGTACACGAGTTTGTGCCACGATTGCAACGCGTACAAAATTGCGAGCAATTCTATCTCTGTGATCGTGTAATTTTTCTCATGGGCTCTCAGTCTTCTGCTTATAAAGGCGATAAAAACTTTCTTCTCAGGCTGGTCAACATTTTCCTGGAATAACATCGCTCCAATCCCAATAAGTGATGCATCCGTCTGTATGATGAACTTCTGGGTATAATCTGGGTATCCCAGTTTCACATATTCCAAAAGCATTTGTTTTGACCTCACGAATGCTTCCTGACATTGCTCCGTCCAATTCCATCTGCCGCCTTTCTTCAATAGGTCCTGCAGTGGTGCTACTGTCGCAGTATAGTTTTGGCAGTGGTTCGAAAAGAATCCAATTACTCCCAAATACTGTCGGACGTGCTTAACTTTCGTGGGTCGAGGGAAATTCCGAATTACCTCCAATTTATCTGGATTAGGCTTCACTCCATTTGCATCAATAACATGCCCTAGGAATTTAACTTCCCTCTGACAGAAGTGCGATTTCTTGATATTGACCTTAAAGTTAGCCTCTCGAAGGTCATCTAGCAACTTCTTCAGGTCTATCATGTGCTCCTCCAGAGATTCTGATGTGAGTAGGATGTCGTCTACATATCTGATGGTACTCTCTTTAACCTCATCTGATAGATTGCGATCTAACGCTCTTATCAGGGCTGAACCAGCTGTTTTCAACCCAAAAGGTAGCCTTAAAAATGTGAATGTATGTTGATCAAACATAAATCCTGTCAACAGACTAGTTTTCTTCTCTAATTCAAGATGGTGGAAACTGGATGTGATATCCAAGTTTGAGAATATAGTTTTCCCTTTAAACTTCCTGAGGATCTCTTTAATAGGTGGCACTTGGTCAAATTCCGGAATAACTCTCAAATTTAAGCGTCTCAGGTCCAAGCAGACTCTGACAGATCCGTCTGTCTTTGGTACAATTACCAATGGACTTACATAAGGCGTAGGTGTTTTCTCAATAACACCGGCCTCCAACATCTCCTGAATTGCCTCTTTCACTTTAGCATAATGCTTTTCAGCTATAGGGTAGGGTTTCTGCCTAAATGGTGTCCAATCACTGACTTGAAAAGCATAAGTGAAGTTCTTTATCCGACCAGGTCTCGAATCAAAGACTTCCTTCTGTTCCAGCAATAACTGCTTTAAATTTTCCTTCTCTTTTAGCCCAATTTTCGCTTCTTCTAGCTTCTCCGAAATGTATTCTTCCAATTTGGGTTCCAGATCTTTTTCCAAGTCTGTGGCTAGTGTTTTGAGCTCCGCTTCTAACTGCTCAATGGCTAACACTTCTTCATCAGCCACATCTCTGTATGTATGCCATACTTGTTCACTGGATCCTGGTTCAATTTCATTGAGTGCGACCTCTAAGCCTTCAGCTTCTTCATTCACATGGAACATAACCCTGTCCTGTGCTAGGTCAATTATCACTCTGTATTCCCTTATAAACTCTGCCCCAATAAGTAGGTTATAAGGTAGTTTGTTTACTAACAGGAAACTCTGTGAGAAAATAGAGCCTCCTATCTGTAAATCTAGGAATACCTGGTATTTACATATCATTGTTCTGTCTGGAATTACCCCTTTAATTTTGACACTGGAGATCGGTATCTTCAAAATGTTCTCTCTCCGGGCTATTTCATTATATAGAGCTTGTGTCATCAGGCTCACTGTTGATCCTGTGTCTAGCAGACTTCTGACTTTTAATCCTGCCACTCTCACAATTATAATAGGCAATTCTCTCTTGACCATGACCTGTGGTCCTCCTGTATCCTCAATCAATTCTTCTGGTTTGGCTATCCAATTGATGATGTTAATAGACTTCCATCCATCAGTCTCGAGCTCTTCTAATTTTGGCGTTTTTTTTTTCTTCAGCGCCCGCCCCTTTGGAGTTCCTTCTCTCCTGTTCGCTGCGCTGTAGTTCCAAACTCTTAGCTCCATCTCCATATCTGTCTGGCGATGTCCTGTTCTGCATGACTTCTTGCCAGCGGACTTGTGATTTCTGGGGCTCATCTCCCCTTTCTTCGAGGTATCGCAAAGAAGCATGATATCGCTCTTCTGCCTCGTCATCGAAGTTATTTCTCTCTTGGGGTCTCCAATTTCTATTATTGCCTTCCTGGCCATTATTACCTCCATTGTTATGGTACGGTTTGCCCCTGTTATTGTGTTTATTCCACGAACTTCGACCTCTTCCTGCTTTATTAGCATTTCCTTTGTACCTTGACTGCCATTTTCTGGGTTCCTGTTCCCATTGCCGTCCATAGGAATCTAAAGTTTCTGTGCTCGTGGCCTTGTTGTTCCTTGGAGCTTGCTGTTGGTCAGTCTGTGTGTTGGTCACGTGGACTTGTTCCACGGTTCGACTCTGACGCATAGTATTTGCTGTGGTGAGGTCCAGTTGCCTTAGAACTGTCTCCATTTCCATAGCAGTTTTCGCATTAGCCGAGATTAGTAGCCTTTGGATCTCGTATGGAAGCTGTTTGGCGATAGCAATGCATAGCTCCAGTTCACTAGGTTTTTGATCCAGCTCTTTAAAACGACACATCTGCGATATGAAGAATTCTGCGTACTTCGTCGGGTTGTTCGTGCTGTACTTTTTGGCATACAAATCCAGCCGTAAATTCTGCTGAGTCGCGGCGTCCCAATATCTTTTCAAGAATGCCTCGCGGAATTCCTCAACAGTATCAAAAGTGTAACGGAAGCTGCGAAACCATAATGCGCACTCCCCCTCTGTTAACTTCTCTATAGCACGTAGCCTACGCTCCTGCGGTATTCGTGCATCATTGAGATATTCAGTCACTTCCTTTAACCAATATTTTGGTGTCATACTACAGTGACTACCTGAAAACTTCCTAGGTTTTTCTTCGCTTGCCCTAATGACGTTTATCACCTGGGTGTGCATCGCGTTTTCATGTGGCGTCGATGCCGCAATTGGTACACCTGGCGTCATGTAAGGACTTTCTCCTGCGCCTGCAGCATTCCTGCTTATAGGTTGGGTTTCTAGGTCTGCCCACCTTGTTTTTCTTATATCCTCTATGCTGCCTTCACTTGACTTAGGATACTTCAGAAGTGTCTCCTCCTGTGCTATTATCCTAGTCTCCATTTGGTTATGGCGCGTTTCTGCTTTTTCTAGGCGAGTAATGACTTCTTTTTCTATTCTCGTAAGCCTATCTCGGTTTTCCTCGGCTACTTGAAAAATTTTCACCTTGTCTTCTTTCAGACTTTGTTTGATATGGGATATTTCATCCTCTACGTCCTCTTTAATTTGAGCAAGGGTCTTGTCGCTTGCCTCTGTTTTGTGGCCTTCTCTTATTTCGAGTTCTTCTCTCAGACCTTTAATTTCATCTTGAATGTGTCCATTGACTTTAGACAATTCATTCCGGACCTTGGTGATCTCGCCTCTATTTTCCTCTTGTCTTTTATTGACTATGATAATGTCGCTTTGCACTTGGTCCAGTTCTTTATGAACTTTACCCATCTGACCTTTCACGTTGCCTACCAGCTCCTTACTTTCATGAGCGATAGCCTTAATTTCGCCTATTTCCTGGCATTGACCTAATATATTCTGGTCCTGTTTCTTGAGGTCACCGTTAATTGCTCTAGCGTAACTTTTCAATTTCTGGTCCCATTTGGAGTCGTTCTCCTCTAATCTCTGGTCTACTGTTTTCGTAAACTCTGCGAACTGTTTCGCTTGGCGTTCGAGATTCGCCTCATTTTGGATCTGAATATCCTTAATATCGTTAGACAACGCCTCTAATTTACTGTTGGTTTGCTCCTGAGCATGCCTACACGCTTGCAAATTACCCTCAAGTTTGGCTTCTATGGCCTCGAAACGTTTATCAGTATTCACCTGCATTTCCGATACAATGCTTACAACAGTATCTGTTACTTCGGTCTTAATGACTTCTTGCATTTGACCTAACTTATTATCTAGTGCAACCTGATTTGCATCTAACCGATTACTCAATTCAGCTTTATATTCAACTTTATTTGCCTCTAAACGGTTGTTTAATTCAATCTGGTTATTGTTCATTGCAACCTGATTGGCATTAATTGCCTCCTGATTGGCATCTAACCTGTTATTTAACTCTCTCTGGTTCTCATCTAACCGAGTGTTTATACTATCCTGGAACGCTTTGGTTTCCAGTTTGTTCTGCACGTGAGCAGCGTCAAAATGCTGTTTCAGTCCTGCAATAACTTGCAAGATCTCCTCCGTACCTGGCATTTTACAATAACACACTTAAATATGCAGGCAGGCTTCCTGGAAAAATATGTGGATACGTTTCGAAGAGAAACATCAAACACTGCACACATATTGTGAAGTCGTACAAAACCTGATAATATTATGGTAGATTGTGGATTGGGTATGTAACGCTAGTACCCTTAGGCCATTCTCTTCTCAATAGAGAGATTCTGCGTTACCTCAAAAAGCCTACTGAATTCAACAATCACTCAAACACAGTTTGAGGCAAAACAATTACTATGGTTTTCCCCATGAAATACCATAAAAAATCTATGGGTTTTCCCTAAATCCCATAAGCTCCACGTATTCTGGGCGCCATGATAAATTAATAGAGCTTTTGCTACCATAGACTCCACAGATGGGCGTCATGATAAACTAATATGTGTCGTGGTAAACTATAGTGATATGCACAATCTATCAAAATTTATATATACGTATCGGAACTTAGCTATGGATTAGGAGCGGTCATACCCTACTTCGTTAATTCTTACTTTAATAGAGTTGTGTGCATTAAATCTGACCGACTTTAGTCGTACCTTTAGCTCAAATCACAGTATAGGACATCAATTCCCATGTACCCATGTGAGTAATCTCGTTGGATAATATGCATCTGCCTCCAACTAGCATCAGCTCTCAGGCGTGTACGGTAACCCCAATTTTGCAGTGCATATTTTGGATTTGAGGCAAAAAGGTATCAACTCTACAATGATAAAGCACAACTCTATTCTAAAACTTTAATTCATTGAAATAAATCATGGCTTCAAACACAAAACAATACCCAAAAAGCATAAAATAAAAGCAAATAAAAATTTTACTTCCACAATCCACAAGTAAACAAATATAAAATCACAACAAAGTCATAACTAGCCATAATGCTTTACCCTTCTGTGAACTTCACAAGGATATACTAGTGCGCTGATGCACCTACGACTTCAAAACAAACTGTACATTAACATAACAGTCATACAATGTGACTTCTTTAATATTACAACAAGGATTATTCCTTAAACCTCTTTATGTTAAACAATTATGTGTGCCGTGCGTGTTTTAATATTTTTCTTCTCACCAATGAAATGCTTTGCATGCATTTACCTATTTGGACGTTGCACCAAAATCAACGTGCAACTCCATAATTATGTAAGCTACCCCCTACACATCCTCCAATTATATGGTTTCACCGCATGCTGTCTGTGATTCCTAGATAAAACGTTACGTTATAGCTTATGTCGGATTGTACGATAGACTACCTCGCGCTCATGGCGATTGGCATCTAGTCACCAACTACATGACTTGGTTCCAGTGACAGTACAAATATATCATGTAACTATTCGTCAGATAGCTAAATTAATGAACCATCAGGATTAACTATAATTATCCATGTGTTCACAAACCACATGGCTATAATACTCAACATGACAATCTTGCATTATATGTCATTTTAACAAGGTCTAGAATCTCTTCCCTTTTTTACTTGCCTGAGCGGTCCGG
The DNA here is from genome assembly GCA_946902985.2 of Meconema thalassinum. Taxonomy (NCBI): domain Eukaryota; kingdom Metazoa; phylum Arthropoda; class Insecta; order Orthoptera; family Tettigoniidae; genus Meconema; species Meconema thalassinum. The sequence goes on from OX336394.1 coordinate 353,577,046, forward strand.
GTGGTTGGCTCCGACCCTCGGCTAAGGAAGTCGCTACACAATAGAAAGTGGAATGGGTCGTTTCACCAATTATCTCGACCTTTCTAAAAGTTTGAAAGCTTCCCTCTCTCTAAGCAGTGGAGATTTACAAGACAAAATACTGTGTCCTGAGCGACACACATGTTCCCAAAGGATCTTAATTGACTATTATGCCAACAGGTATTGAATGAGCTTTCGTAATTATTCCTACGTCGAGGATAATGATTAATTAATGGCCTCACATGGGTCCATCCAACATGAAGGTTCGGGGTTCGTAATGCATGAGCCTGGCGGTTGACCGATGTCTCAAGTATAATATAGGCGCACAAAACCACTGTCGCCATGAGTTTTCGCTGCCCACGAGCGTACATAACTCATCTATAAGTTCTCGGGAAATCATAGAGCTGCGAGGTGTCCCTGTTTCCTCGACTCTTATAAAGATTCCAATCCGGAACACATTTCAATCCTTTCTTCAGAGTTAGGGTCCATCACTACAACTCTGGAATAGATAATATCTCCAACAATGTCCACGACATAGGAGAATTCATACGTAGAATAGACTATCTGGCCCCTAATGCTCCATGCTACGACATTCCGACCTCTAATATTAAGAGAAATCTAACATTTACGCTATAAGCTTCTCAATTAAGCTGCCAATTCAATTCAATAAAAGCTCTTTCATTACTGGTATCATTACCGAATATATGCAATATTCTGATATAAAACTTCTTTCCATAATTACTGAAATGTAATCTCATTGTAACATCTTCCTGCTTAGATTGATAAGTCTTGCACTTAGCGTTAATAATTCTCGCTTACAACAATTTATTTGTTTCCTGATGTGTTCATTCATACTCTTAATAACCATTATTATTATTATCATCATTTCTCACTGACATAAATGACCAAAATCATAATTTACCATTATTATTATAAATCTCATTGACATAAATGACCAAAATCATCATTTATTATTATTCTCACATAAATTACCAAATTTCCGACATAGCTAGACGTTTTAAACTCGAACAATCGCGTTCGTTGCATTTACATAACTGATTGCCATTCTTAATTCATAGTGGGAATAATTACTCCACTTAATGATACAAATCAACATTTCAACTCTATCAAAATCAACTCATTACTGATTAAACATGGAGGATCAGCCTCCTAACTGACTTTTACTGGCATCTATAAGGAATTCACAATATCTTTACGGAATCACAGACCTGCATCGGTCCATACTTCTACATGATCATAACCATAATTTGTGGGGTACTCACATCTCTATAGGCATCTAAGGTGGCTCCGACCAATCATATTCTTCCATGTCGCCCGCCATAATGGGTTTAACGCGACATATTTCTCTTGTTTACACACATTTGATTACACATAATTTCTATCACCAACACGACACGTTGCATACCTTTCAGGAAGTTATCACTCCCCAAACATGTGAAACACTTCATCAAACACTACTTTAAATGATATTTTTACATATACATTACACTGAACACTCGTCACTTTATACACACTTCAATGCTGAAATTCCCTAGCAGAGATCGAAATTGCAGGTGTCGACGGCATTTTACGTTACCAACTCCTGATTGAAAGTCTGGTTATCTGCTCTCGGAACTCTCCAACAGTTTTATGACGATCATTACTCCTACACTTCAATGCTGAAATTCCCTCGCAGAGATCGAAATTGCAGGTGTCGACGGCATCTTACGTTACCAACTCCTGATTGAACGTCTGGTTATCTGCTCTCGGAACTCTCCAACAGTTTTATGACGATCATTACTCCTACAGTAAGTGTCCTGCGTTACATTAATACGCTGGCTCCCAAACATGAGCGTTAACATCTGGTATTCTCATGGCAATACCAAACACTTAGTAAAGTTTCTTTCGCGCATTCTATCGTAGTTACACATATACGATTAGTTAATACTATACACACTGCGCTTAATAAAGTTCAACACTTTCACAAATAATTATATACAATAGTGCTACCGTTAGTCTATACGGTGCTTCGTAACTGAACACGTCATAGTTCGTGCGGCTGATTATGCCTGTATCACGACTATTATTCATACAAGCGTATTTACTGTTTCTTTTACACATACCCGTCTTTGTTCGGCGTCTTGATGAATAGAATCGTCATGCGTTTTGCCTTGACGAACTTGCTTCAACCTGGCTGTAGCTGACTGAAGTTTCACTCGAAGACTGCACGTAGCTTATTTGAAGACTTCTGTCTGCGGCTTACACGCTGTCTCGTACTGCTGCATATTTGCTGCATACTGATTGCAACTTATTGCCATTGTGCTACAATTGACAATTGAGTAAGACTGTAACTGGCTATAACTGCGCTTGGCGGCATGTAGACTGCGTGACAACTGAGTTAGACTGAGCTTGACTGAGTTAGAACAGAGTTTCAAGTGAGAACAGAGCTTGTTTCAAAGTGAGGTTCAACTGAGAGCTCCTCCTGGGGTCTACTCCCTTATATCGGATTTCCACAGAAAGTAGAGCAACATCTTCCCGCGTAATCTTCGCTCCTCTCACAGCATGATTCAGGTCTTCAAACCATGATCATTGTGTTCCTCTCTCTTCACAGTTCCCAAAACTATATGTGTGCAAAGGAATCGCTCGTTCAATTAATTAATATTAATTCCTTTCTCCATGGCGTGGGACGCTACCTAGTCGGGAAATCCCCTACAACATCTCCACATCCATCCGCGAACAATGGTCGTTTTACAGTCCTTACGCACATCACTAAATATGCACCAATTTCGCAGGTAAAGGACTCTAAAATTATCTTCTTGCCAAGATATTCACCTGTGTGCAACTCTCATCTCGATTCGTTACTCCAATCACGAGTAATCAATGATTCTTCTGGGCATTTCAGCGCCCCTACTCCAAATCTATTCTCCGTCGGGGAATAACTGTGTCATTATTCAGGCCTCTCCCCTGCTCCAGACGACATAATGGGGTGACAGAGATGGACGTGGCTCCACTGGGACCAACCCACAATTCTGGGCCGATTAGTAAATGTCAGCTCTGCCCTCCTCTGTGCTTCAAACTCCCAATAGCTTACACCAAATCGTCTTATAATGATATAATCTGCTCATTATTTCCTACATTATTTTAATAAATAATGCCATTTCATCAAAAATCACACCAGTGATTAAATATACATTTCTTTCGAGGGGTTTTTACCAAGAAACTCCCTGTAGATCTCTGGTTCGCTTCCTGGCGGAACCTTTTTACTGAGATCACAGTCTCTGAGAACCATGTTCGATTCCAGTCAGCATAACCCCATCGGGTTCAGTTGGTAGGACACATATTAAGACACCCAGTAATAGCAAGCTTGGTTATGGAAGGGAGGGTGGAGGAAAACAACTGTTGGGGTCCACCAGGGTTAAACAGATTGCCTCGGATGTAGGGTGTGGTAGCTATGTAGAGATGAAACGGTTAGCTCAGGAGAGGGAGGCTGGAGGGCTGCATCAAACCAGTCAACAAAACTGAAGACTCAAACATCAACAATCAGGAATTTTAATTACTTGGAGAGGCACGTGAGGCAAAAGGGTTGTTGGAGATTTCAATCCCTGTTATGTAACACTGGAAGAGACTGAATAATGTACATCAGTGGCCAAGGTGAGAGATATTTAACTCTAGGTCTATTAATAGCGACATGTTGACGTTCAAATCATCAATAAGTGTGGCAAAATTATACCCAGAATAGCTTAAGGAAAAATACTTTTAATTCCCCATATTCCCATAGATTTGCCATTCCAGTGTGTAAGAGTGCAGTTCCCTCTTCAAACAATATTCGCAATTTCTGTTAACAAAGCGCAAGGACACACACTTAACAGCAGCAGGTGTACATTTAGACAAAACCTTTTTTTCCCACGGGCAACTGTACGTGGCGTGCTCGCGAGTATCCGGACAAAAAAATCGTTATGTCTCAGCAGAAGATGGCAAAACCAAAAACGTTATTTTCAAATGTGTTCTCATAATGTAACATCGTACCCTGCAGACTTTCACAGCTCTATAAAATTCCCACTTTGCTGCTCATATCTATATACTGTATATATCAGAATTTTCTGAATTAGAATGGATCCACCTGTAGCCGCGATTGCTGTAATAGAATAGACCAATTATCAGCAATAATGCATCGTCCCCATTGTCTTGATCGCGAGCGAAGCTGCGGGTACCTGCTAGTAGATAATAAGTAAGCATTTTGTTACATTCTGGAGAAACATTTGAAAAGATTTTTTGTTTCAAATAAAGTCTCAATGTGGTTCAAATTGTAGATAGAGGTTTAACATGCATACTGTTAAGAAAAATACATAGCAGATTTGTAGAAAACAACAACCACCAGAGAAACACAGTTATCAGAAAAATTTAATATACACCCAGATAAACGGTGATGATGGCCGTGATATTCTGCACTCCAAAAATGGATTAGCAAGACCAACAATCAAATTACATTAATAAAAAGAACTATCGCCCCGGAGGTCCGAATTCGATTCTCGTCCCTGGAAAGAAATTTTAATTCCAGTGTGAGGGCTGAAATGGGGTACACTCAGCCTCGTGAGGCAAAACGGAGAAGAGATGGGTTTGATTCCCACCTCAGACATCATGAAAGTGGTTTTCCGTTGTTTCCCCCACTTCAACTCCAGACAAATACTGAGATGGTTCCTAACTTAAGGCCACGGTGCCTACTTCCCAATCCTATCCTCAATTTAGAAAAACACTCAGGAGGACAGCCATCACAACGACACAGGTTATGACACAAGCTCCACACACACAAATAAACGGAGCTGTATGACAAAGACGCCGCATACCCTACAATAAGCAACAACAAGAACTGTATACAAACAGGGTCAAAGTTGTATTTTATGGGACTGGCTGCATGGAGCAACGGTAACATTCTCGCCTGCTGTTCTCCAGGTTGCAGGATCGTATCCTGACTCAGTCAGTTGGCATTTGAGGGTGCACGTTTAAGATCCCCATCGGGGCAAAATTATTCCAGCACCCCGCCGTCTCCAAAAGCTAAAGTAGTTTGAAGGGACATGAAACCATTGGTCAACAATGATTTTGTTAAATCAATAATTGCAGGTGTTTCTTATATATTGGCATCTGCTGATTCCAAAAATGACAACACTTTTACGTTGGGAGAAGAAACTGTTCGCTACAGGCAGCGTGAAGGACAAACCAAAAAGTGGTCGACCATCAACAAGAGAGGAAAAATGCCGAGAAGTCGCGGAGTCAGTGGAAAGATCACCAACGAAGTCAACTCGAAAACGATCCTCGGAACTGGGTATACCCCGGTCAACTCTGCGCAAACACATGAAACATGACTTAAAGTTGCACCCATATCGACCAAAGAGTTGTCTTTTGAGGAGGCTGTCGTCCGAATCGCTGCTCAAAGTCAGTACGCACCTGTTCCAACGTTTTCCCTGTTCTTGGTCTCTCATGAACCCAAGTGCTTGTGATAATGCGTTCTTCAATGCTATAGTCACTAGTATCAGCCATTGATTATATCTAAAACAGAAAATGTTAAAAAAATCAATGTATTTCCTGAAATGTATAGGGGTAACGGGGCTTTGTGCCGCTATTCACACCATACAAGACGAGAGACCATAGGGACCTAACAGATGTGTGGGCAGTGTCTGTCCCTTTGTCCGCCGTGCTCCAGCGCGTCAGTGCAACTAACTTTTTGATCCACCTTCGTATATCTGGTTTACCATACAACACCCTTATCTCCATATTATTTCTGATTCGCCAGAATCCACCCTCTTTTACTGGTCCAGTATCTTCCTTTCCTAATCCCGTAACAATTCCTTGTGTCATGGTCCAAGTCTCCAAACCATACATCACCAAAGGTCTCACTACCGTATTCCATGAAATAGACTAGTCTTGTATGGTGTGAATAGCGGCCAAATGCAATGGCGCGTCTACTGGACGTTCACTCCAAATATGAGGTGCGTGCGACAATCCGATTCCTATGGGCCAAAAGGAAGAATTGCACGGACATCACAAGAGACAACGTTTCCAATCCTCCCTGGCATTTTTGCAACGGTATGCCGCAGACGGCAACGGGTTTCTGCGGCGAATAGTCACAGGCGATGAAACGTGGGTCCACCACTTCATCCCCGAAACGAAGGGAACATCAATGGACTGGATGCACCCTTCATCACCACAACGAAAGAAGGTGGTCGATGTCTCCAGACCGATGAGGAGGTGAAGGCCGCTGTCTCCGTGTGGTTGCAGAACGCTGGAGGAACTTTCTATGCATCTGGTATCGACAAGTTGGTTGTGCGTTCGCAGAAATGTTTGGAGTCTCTTGGAAACTCTGTGGAAAAGTGACGTTACATTGTATGTCGTTATAGTCCTGTTGCTGTTGTATAGGTGGTGTAATAAATGGCCATAACTGGTAAGTGAAACTTATTTTTTGATCTATAAATAATGTTATTGGTTTTACGTCCCTTTTAACTACACTGGCTTTTAGAGACGCCGGGGTGCCGGAATTTTGCCCCGAAGGGGATCTTTAACGTGCCAGTAAATCTACTGACACGGCTCCCTCGCATTTGCGCACCCTCAAATGCCAGCTGACTGCGCCAGATTTTTTGATCTGCCCTCGTAGTAGTAGAAATAAAGAGTAGTAGATTGCGTTGCTTGGAACATGTAGAAAGGGTGACAGAGAATAGGATGATAAGGAGGGTCTTCAATGGGAAGCCAGGAGGATGTCGTGTGAGGGGCAGACGTAGGATAAGATGGCTGGATAACGTGAAGGGGGATCTGTGAAAGATGGGAGTCAGAAGATGGAGAACCATAGCAGGCAACAGGGAAGAACGGGTGGAGATTGTCCGGGAGGCAAGGTATGTAGCGCCAAGGAGTAAGTAAATATTTTTGGAATAATAATAATAATAATAATATGTTCGACCAGAGGCTCTGTATATGGCTGAGACTCTAATAATTAACAAGAAAGGTCTAATGCAAAAACTAGAGGCTAAAGAAAGGAAGATTTTGAGGAAAATCCTGGGTCCCATCAAAGAAAACTGCGAGTACAGAAGGCGTCACAACCACGAATTGTACAAGCACGTGGAGAAGATCAGTGACACGATTATAAAAAGAAGAATTGCCTTTTATAGCCACGTGACACGAATGAACCCAGGCAGGATATCAAAACGGATATTGACGTACTTTCAAGATAAGAAAACCAAAGGGGCATGGTTTACGGAAGTTGAGAAAGATCTACGAGAAATGGAAATTTCCCCTAAAGATATCCAGGAGCGTGTTCCACTTCAGGAAAACTACGTACGCACAAAGGTTTCCAGGAAAAGCCGAAGTTGAAGACAGGGAAGGCGTGGTCCCAAGAGAGAAAAGAACAACACCGGAGACGAATGCGGGAACACTGGGCGTTAGTTAGAGCTCGGAAGAAGAGACAGTTGAACTGACGTGGTCCCTAGTTGGCCAAATCGAAGAAAGAATAATAATAATAATATCGTATGACCTCGGGTGCCGCGTGCAAGTTTTGTTATTTTACGCCCAGAGGACAAGCTTGCTTGTCAAATTTTGCTGTTCGTCGGAGCGTTATGAAAGTCAAGGAGGTTAGATATCTAAACTCCTTGACACTATAGCGCTTTCTAGTAGAGAAACAGGAACTTTTATGTTGGTGGAAAATCCCGAGATTAATTTTGCCATTATGACCACGGTCTACTGAATTCAAATGAGATCTTCAACATGCCAACAACGTATGACATGCGTCTCGTGATTTTTATCGCCTTTCAAAAATCACGTACCATGACCAGGAGCGAACCTGCAAGCTTGGGTTTGGTAATCCGATACGATAACCACTCACCCACCGTGGCAAGCATTTTTTTGGAATAGTAATAGTATAAACACCTATGATTGGCCTCCTCTCAATGACCTACATTTCCACGCGTCTTCCAACCACGCATGAGCTTCGCACGAACGATAGTAATCGTTCTCGTGTCACTCGCTAAATAAAAAGGGGGAAGGATTACACATTACAAACGGTGACTGGACGTGTCAAGGTAAACAGTCACCCTACATTCGCTGTAATATTGATAGTCCCTGACACGCCATGGCGCGGCCATGACCAGGCTTTGTTGGCTGCTGTTGATTCTTTAAACATTTAAACCCGGCTCTATTTGTAAAGTTTCAAATATGAACTCGAGACAGGGTTACCAACTAAAATGCTGGACATTGCAGATCTAATTTTAGTGCCTGATTAATGAATCAGTCGGTCAATACAGTAATGTTCCCAATTAAATTGTGTCGGAAATAACAGTTATTATTAGACAGAAAAATAATATGGATTAACTTTTAAACTTTTCTTAATAAGGGGTTTAATTAGATGACATGTTACGTACGTCAGGAAAACATCATCAGGTCTAGTTCATGTAAGTTTTTTTAAATTTTATTTTAGGAAATTATCTATACAGGGTGGAAGCCTCCGTGGCTTAGGCGGCAGCACGCCGGCCTCTCACCGCTGGGTCCGTGGTTCAAATCCCGGTCACTCCATGTGAGATCTGTGCTGGACAAAACGGAGGCAGACAGGTTTTTCTCCGGGTACTCCGGTTTTCCCTGTCAAAATTTCATTCCAGCAACTCTCCATTATCATTTCACTTCATCTGTCATTCATTTAATCATTGCCCCAGAGGAGTGCGTCAGGCCTCGGCATCCGGCACAGTTCATATCCTCGCCGCTAGATAGGGGCTTCATTCATTCCATTCCTGACCCGGTCGGAGACTGGAAGCAGGCTGTGTTTTTTTTTAAATCTATACAGGGTGTTTCTATATTCCCATTACAGACTTAGAATGCTTGTGGTGGGAACTAAAACGGTTAAGTTTAGCATAGGAACTTGTGTCCGGAGACGCACCATCTTCCTGCTACCCGTAAAAAAACACCACCCGCATTTTCGTCTAATTACAGGTGGGGCTCGATGTGACGACCACCGACGTCAACATAGACACACGATCACTAATGCCTGGTCCTCCAACATCCGCCGCAGGGGTCTTGTAAATCAAGGTTTTCATGTGACCGCACAGGTAGTAGTCTAGTGGTGTCAAGTCGGGTGAACGTGCAGGCCAAGCAATCAGACCACCACGACCTATCCACTGTTGTCCAAATCTGTGGTGCAGATGATCTCGTACCACAAGTGAAACATGAGGAGGTGCCTCTACGTGCTGAAACCAAACGTTTTGACGCGCATGCAGTGGCATATCGTCAAAGAACTCATGCACTACGTCTTCAAACAATAACAGGTACGCGGCACCCATGAGATTTAGTGGAAGAAGGTAGGGGATATGGGACATCAGGTGATCGTTCAATGATGTACGTACTCTAGTCAGTGTCGCCAAAAATGCGGTAGGTGAGTGGTTATCGTGTCGGACTACCAACCCCAAGCTTGCAGGTTCACTCTTGGCCGTGGTACGGTAAGTGTTTTTTGAAAGGCGACAAAAATCTCGGCACGCACGTCATACATTGTTGGCATGTTAAAGAACCCACTTGAATTCAGTAGGCCGTGTTCATAACGGCAAAATTAATCTCGGGATTTTCGGCAAACACAAAGATCCTCCACTCTCTATTATTAAGCGCTCTAGTGACAAGGAGCTTAGATATCTAACCTCCTTGACGTTCATAGCGTTCCAAGGAACAACAAAATTTGACATGCAAGCTGCCCTCTGGGCGCAAATAACAAAGCTTGCACCTGGCACCCGAGGCCATACGATATTATTATTATTATTATTATTATTATTACTATTATTATTATTATTATTATTATTATTATTACTATTATTATTATTATTATTATTATTATTACCTACTAATTTATAGCACATCCTTAATTAAACTGTTTACGTTGTTGTTAATAATATGCTAAAGCATTAATCATTATAAGTAATGTCATGTCACACGATCATACCTATAACTGACTCAAATGAATGATACGCCTTAATCAATACTAAAGATTAAAATCATATCAATTAGTATAAATGTATATCGTACTAGAATCGGCACTCAATGGTGGCATCTCCAGCGAATATAGGAAACAAGGGAAAATTAAGGGATACATATAAAGTCCAATAAAATTCTTTATTGCTAATGAAACAGCTGACAGACATCCTGTGAATTATGCGAACATTAATATCAGTAAAAATATTGAATTGAATTCCTTACAGAAGATGCTTTTTTCCTCTAGTACATTGCGAGGTGTTAGATCTAGATGGTTCAAGAGAAACTTAAATCATTCAAATCCTGAATAATAGTATAAAATTGTTGTTTCTATGGGCAAAGAATCCTTGGAAAAGTACAAAGACCTTCCATGTATAGGTAGTGATAGACTAAGATTTTAGATGAATGAGAGGTGTCAATAAGATTATTATTATTAATTACCACAATTTAATATTGAAGTGAACCACTTACCTGTTTCCTGGAAACACCTTCCTCTCCAGACGGTGATGCACAGTGACATCACTACAATATTAAATAGTGGTATGAATTGATTGCGTAATTAAGTTATAGGCCTAATATTAATAATAATAATTTTGAAGTCGCAGTCTAACATAAATATTATGATATTTTAGTATGACTACCTCTGAACTACAGTAGTTACTGTGCTTATGATGTGGAAAAATCAGTCTGTACTGAACTCATGTGCTGTTGGTTCAAGCGCCGAATCCATCATTTACTGGTAAAAGAAGAGAGGAAAAATACAGTCTTTAGAATGACTTAGAAAGATTTTATGTAGAGGACTGTTACAACGTGGCGCAATAATAAGAGACCCCGAGTCACGAGGAAATGATATCATGCATGACGCACTGATAGGGAGCCGATCATGACTATTAATAGAACGATAAAAACTTTCCGCTGTGTGTACGAGAGAGGAGGTTTCGGAAATTGATCTTACGCAGCAATAAAATGGCAACCTCGCAGTTTCTCAAGAAGAGGAATAATTAGATTTAAGCCATTTGCGAGCATATAATTAATAGAAGAAATACATCATTGTGAATCATTTTGGAATAGAGATTTTTGTGTGGGGAAAAAGTCTATAATATTTGCACAGGAAAGAAGTGCCGACACAGCATGACGTCGTTAGTAATTCCCCGAGACCAGAGTTGGTAGGGAGAGAAAATAAACCGCAACACCCACGTATCTGAAGAGCAAAATTTATTTAATATCTTGGAATTGTACGATCGATTTTCATGTTCAAAGAAGTCAGTTTACGTTTAGAACAAGAGCTTTCCAGAGATATATTTTTCAAAAGTATGCGACTATTACTTCAAAAGTTAGTGCTGAAGAAGACGAAGAGTTATCTTTTTGTCACCGATTTGTATAAAAACCCTGGCAGAGCCAGGAAGAACAGTTCAGTATCAGTCAGCCCAGGGGGGCGTGACGTTGGAGCATCACCATATGCAGTTTACAACAGACCTCGTACGGAGGTGCTGCATCACAGCACAGGCAGTATCAGTCAGCCGAGGGGGGGTGCGTGACGTTGGAGCATCACCATATGCAGTTTACAACAGACCTCGTACGGAGGTGCTGCATCACAGCACAGGCAGTTATTGTCAGCCTGCGGGCGTGACATTGTGTCACTATCTTCGTTAATGCAGTATTTACCAGACCTTGAAAGGTCGTGATACGCTGTATCACCAACGAGCACCCCGTATGGGTGTGGCCGAGCAGTATCGTCATTAGTATCGCGGTGTGGAGACATATTAAAATCCTAGTATAGGATTAATCTCAGCAAGCTTCAGACTTTATCATTAAAGTTCATTATGACAGTCAAAGTTAGGCTGTAACTTTGAAGAAATAACAGGCGATAGGTATTCGAATTATAGTTCAGTTAAAGACATAAAGCTTCATAAAGTTTCGAAGTACCAAAGGAAGTGAAACAAACAGTTCTATCAATGTTAAGGAACCGATCAGGGTCGAACGAAATAAATAACGCCTAGTGTGTCGGAAAGGTAGGGACTAGAGCGCAGAACAATAAGAATTAGGAATTGTAATTCAAGGCTTTGTCTAAGGAGACAAACGAACAGTAAAAGCAATAAGCTACGAACTGAAGGAATGCCAGTTAATGCTAGGTAATTATTAGGTCACCGATAAACTATTCGAGAGGCCGTAACCAGGACAGACTTTATCTAGACGAACTAACTAGTGTATAGGAAGAAACGACATCGTGCTAGTAAAGTATAGAAGACGATAGTCAGAACCCGGATCTGAAGATCAGCCGTTCCAGTGAGGTGTAGATCGATCGAGACTTTCCATCATCTTGCCAGATTAGGGAGACGACGTTCTCAAAGTGTCACCCTTGGAAACGGGGAAGAAAGAAATCACGTGTGTAAGACGAAAATTAACGCCTAAGCCATGTAATGTAAATATAGTGAATTATTTTTTTAGTGTAATAATTTTAGTGAATTTAGATTTTGTTAAGGTAAACGAATACAAAAAGGTATTCATTATGTTACAAGTGATTAAGGTAAATAATTTATATGTGGATAAAGAAGTGTCATTGTGTGTAAGTGTATCAATGGAGATGGCTTAAAAAGCAGTGAGTGGGCAAAATGAAACATCGCTGGAGGATTCGGTCGCTGACCGTACAATCATGTGAGTAACTATTTCGTTATGTTATGTGTTGGGGAAGATTTGCGTATAATCGTATAATCCACATGAGAAAGAAAGAATAGGGATGATTGAATAACAAATAAAAGAATAATAGCGCGATCTGAACGATTAATTTGAGAAAGTATACAATAATTATGTGAAATGTAAATGAATCCCTTGGGGAATGTATGAAGTAAAATATCAGTGTAATTGATAAATGATTTAAATATGAGAAGGCAAGCATAATAATAATAATAATTATATAAATGAATGAATATTATGATGAATTATATGAAAAGTAGTAGCTTCTGAGCTCCGTTAAATGAATTAATACATGTTATGAACACATGTTCTTATGGTATAATGATTATTGTCAAGGGAGAAGAGTAATATAGAATTGAGATGTAGATCAAACGTTGATTTTGAATTTATCAGTTCTCTGAAGGCAACTTGGCTAATTAATGTATAAGCGCCATGTAGCGCATTGAAGTAATTTGTCACGCTAGGAATGCATTGCTTCCACTTACTTGTGCCGGGCACCTCTCCGTCTTCTTTCCTGTCGACCTTACTTGGTCAACTCTTGTTCTCTTCCGACCCCGACGGTATTAGGGTATCCAAGGCCTAGGGAGTATCTTCCTTTCCCGCCTTAATTGGCCCTTTTCTCATATTTTCTGATACCCTCCTTCTGCGAGGGGTCAGCCTTCCTTTTCCTTTCCTGTTATCTCCTGCCTTCTGCTCAAGGCCCTCAAGGAGGCAGTCTGTGTGTATCTCCACCACTTCTGGTGCACTCTGGATATCGCTACACCCTCAGGGGCTCACGGCTGGTTAGTTCGGGAGTTGGCGACCCCGAGGAGTTCCTGAGCTGGGTCCGGTTTTGCCCCTTTTATCCATTACCTGTGGGGGACCCTCTCCTCTTTCACTTTCCTTTCTGCCTTTTATGGCTCTCCTTCCTTCCAAGTCCCTCACTCCGCATTCTTCGAGGGTTGAGGGCATTTCTTTTCCTCCTGTCCTTTATTTGCCTTATTATCCTTCTGTTGTCCATTTCTTCTTCTAGTATATAAGTTAGTAGTTAGTTTTAGTTATAGCATGACGAATAGAAGGACCTAGTGTGAGGACTCCGCCATTATAGCACGGTAGTTTGTGGTTCCGCCGCTACAAGCACTGCAAGCGATAATGTCCAACAAGGTGTACCAGGGTCGTAGGCACTACAAGCACGCCATCAAAAAACAGCAGTTGATAGACAAGCAGCAACAGCAACAACTCCATAAACCCATCCCCTCACTTCTCACCCTCTCACCTACACTTCCCCCAAGCAATCCTAGCACTCGACATCAAATCCTACAGCTTTTAATCACGCCAGCAGCACAATAAACTTAATAAATCCAGGCTACAGAACGGACCAAAAACAACACTTTAAGCTAAACCAAATTCACTTCTCAGCTCGACATAAACTTTAATTCTACTTAAAACCTACACAAAACATACCCTCCTTACTGTTTTACAACTATTGAACGAACTATTCGCACTCAAAACCTAAAAACCCTGAAACGGGAGCTAATTTAAAAACGCAATAGCCTAGTCCGATTACGTCTCCGGCAGGGATACCGCATACGCATTCATAACTTCACAATAACTTCCAAATTACGGCTAAGTGACCTATCTGCCTGAGTAGTTACAGGTGTAACCGGCTTTCCTGGGACGATGGGTCACCAAACCGGTATTTAAACTCAATTATTAAGCTTTAATTAACCAAATGCAGAGGAAACAGATCAGACCAAAAATCTACACTTTAAGCTACACCAAATTCACTTCTCAGCTTGACATAAACTTTAATTCAACTTAAAACCCACACAAAACATACTCTCCTTACTGTTTTACAACTATTGAACGAACTATTCGCACTCAAAACCTAATAACCCTGAAACGGGGGCTAATTTAAAAACGCAATAGCCTAGCCCGATTACGTCTCCGGCAGTGCTACCGCAAATGCATTCATAACTTCACAATAACATCCAAATTACGGCTACGTGACCTATCTGCCTGAGTAGTTACAGGTGTTACCGGCTTGCCTGGGACGATGGGTCACCAAACCGGTATTTAAACTCAATTATTAAGCTTTAATTAACCAAATTCAGAGGAAACAGATGGTGCAAAATGATGAGTTTTAAAGCTATCTGGATCCAGTTTTTCAACCAATTTATTGTGATGTTTTATGTATTAAACTATTGAAACTCTGATTAGGATATTGTGTTTTGCCATGTGTGCACTTCTTCAACAACTCTGGATCTGCTAGGACTCTAAATGTTGGTTTTATGGCATTCATAACTGCTTCAGGAAGACTATGCTTATGACTGTAGAGTTTGCCAGTTGTTAACATTTGCTTGTATTTGCACCAACTTTCAGAGCACAAATGATGTTGTGGATTTTCATCAGTGGACAGTATGTGAAAATATATGGCCCAAATTGCTTTTTTCATTGCTTGCACATCATTTATGTTGTTTCTTATGGCCATGCCATAATAACCCTGTATTTCCTTGATTTTGTTCATTGTCAGTCTGTTCTTTCCACTGATACCCTTACCATCTTCTAACTTTTTCATTTCTGGAACACTGCATAGTTTCAACAGTCTACCACCCATGCGTTTATGAATATGACCAATGCATTCAAGTTTTTCCACAACACAATCTGAGCCATAAGGTTTACTCTCACAAACACTCTTGAATGCACTTGAGTCTCCATCTCCCAAATATTTCACATATCGTACACCATGTTTTACAAGGGAACGATTGAAAATTGTCACCATTGCCCTCGCTTCCATACTACCACTAGTGCCAGTAAAGTTCTTCTGGCACTTCCCCTTATGTTCCTGTTCCCACTGTAACTGTAACTCCTTGTTGTCATTCTTCTTTCTTACAGCCTTGCAATATTAGTTAGCGAGTAAAACCTACATTTGTGACGTCACTACACCCCTTGGTTTCAAATTATATATTTCCATTTCAAATAAAAAGAAAAACCACAGACAATCGCTCACAGCACTAAGACATTAATATAATTAATCAATCCTTCGATAAATGCCAATATTGTTTAGTGTGGGTATTTTGTAAGTATTTTTATTCTCATTTGCATTTTGTGACTATTTTGAATCTAAATTACATTTTGTAAGTATTTTCTAACTAAATTGCATTTTGTAAATATTGTCAATTCAAATAACAGTACAGTAAGTATGTAGTTAGTTTTAGTTGTAAGTAGGTAGTTAGTTTGTCTATTAGATATGTCATTGTTCTATTAGACTGTGGTGTGTGAGTGTGTCTGGTAGCAGTTGCATTGTTTATTAGTTATAGTTCATTGTTTCAGTAGACTGTGATGTGTGAGGGTGCATGTGAGTGTGCCTGGTGACAGACTGTTTTAGTGGTAGTAAATGTTGTTGGTGGAACTTTAGTATTTTTTTCGTTAGTAGAATTTTGGTATTTAATTGTTAGTACGGTAGAAGGTTAGTATTAGCCTACTTTCGATTTTTGCAAAAAATGAAAGTAGACTTATGAGATCAACACAGGGCGAAAAAAGTGTGTCTGTCTGTGTGTGTGTATGTGTGTGTGTGAGTCTGTGTGTGTGTCTGTGTGTGTGTGTGTCTGTGTGTGTGTGAGTGTGTGTACTCTGAATGTCTGTCCCCCCCTATCAATTCGAACACGGTGAATGCGAATTGAACGAAATTTGGTACAAAGGTAGCACTAGCAAAGGACACCTCAGTGTCATGTTTAATATCGCCGCCATCTTGACGGAAACGTAATGGCGGCCACACAAATGTTCAAAGCTTAAATCAAATTACGACTAACCTAATCATCCGATCTCTACCAAATTTTGCAACCACATACCTTTATGGGGGGAGCATCCTTTGACCAAACTAATAAGTCATCAGCGTAATAGTTTGCGGATGGCGGCCATCTTTGTGTGAAAATCGATTCCCCTATTAATTCGAACACGGTGCAACCGAATGGAACGAAATTTGGTACAGAGGTAGTACTAACAAAAGGCACCTCAGCGTCATGTTTTATATCGCCGCCATCTTGACGGAAACGTAATGGCGGCCACACAAATGTTCAAAGCTTAAATCAAATTACGATTAACCTAATCATCCGATCTCTACCAAATTTTGCAACAACATACCTTTGTAGAGGAAGCATCTTGTGACCAAATAACTAGGTCATTAGCCTAATAGTTTGCGGATGGCGGCCATCTTTGTGTGAAAATCGATTCCCCCTATTAATTCAAACACGGTGAAACCAAATGGAACGAAATTTGGTACAGAGGTAGCACTAGCAAAGGGCACCTCAGTGTCATGTTTTATATCGCCGCCATCTTGACAGAAACGTAATGGCGGCCACACGAATGTTCAAAGCTTAAATCAAATTATGATTAACCTAATCATCCGATCTCTACCAAATTTTGCAACTACATACCTTTATGGAGGGAGCATCCCTTGACCAATCTAATAGGTTATTAGCCTAATAGTTTGCGGGTGGCGGCCATCTTTATGTCAAAATAGATTCCCCCTATTAATTCGAACACGGTAGAACCGAATGGAACGAAATTTGGTACAGAGGTAGCACTAGCAAAGGGCACCTCAGTGTCATGTTTTATATCGCCACCATCTTGACTGAAACGTAATGGCGGCCACACGAATGTTCAAAGCTTAAATCAAATTACGATTAACCTAATCATCCGATCTCTACCAAATTTTGCAACTACATACCTTTATGGAGGGAGCATCCTTTGACCAATCTAATAGGTCATTCGCCTAATAGTTTGCGGATGGCGGCCATCTTTGTGTCAAAATCGATTCTCCCTATTAATTCAAACACGGTGAAACCGAATGGAACGAAATTTGGTACAGAGATAGCACTAGCAAAGGGCATCTCAGTGTAATGATTTATATCGCCGCCATATTGACAGAAACGTAATGGCGGCCACACAAATGTTCAAAGCTTAAATCAAATTACGATTAGCCTAATCATCCGATCTCTAGCAAATTTAGCAACAACATACCTTTATGGAGGGAGCATCCTTTGACCAAATTAATAGGTCATCAGCCTAATATTTTGCGGATGGCGGCCATCTTTGTGTGAAAATCGATTCCCCTTATCAATTCGAACACGGTGAAACCGAATGGAACGAAATTTGGTACAGAGGTAGCACTAGCAAAGGGCACCTCAGTGTCATGTTTTATATCACCGCTATCTTGACGGAAACGTAATCGCGGCCACCCAAATGTTAAAAGCTAAAATTTAATTACGATCAACCTAATAATCTAGTCTCTACCAAATTTTGCAACACCATATCTTTATGTGGGAAACATATTCAGACCAAACTGCAAGAACATCAGCCCAATAGTTTGCAGATGGTGGCCAAGTATGTGTGCAAATCGATTCCCCCTATCAATTCAAACACGGTGAAACCGAATTGAACGAAATTTGGTACAGAGGTAGCACTAGCAAAGGGCACCTCATATTCATGTTTAATATCCCTATAGCACGTTGTATTTCAACAAGCTACTACAACCAACATTCAATCATACTCCTTGAAAAGGACAAAGAGTTATAACAATACCCATGCATTTAGGAGAAAGTAGGCTATATGTTCTTTACTGAACATCTTGTTTAGCCTACTTTCGATTTTTTCAAAAAATGAAAGTAGACTTATGAGATCAACACAGGGCGAAAAAAGTGTGTCTGTCTGTGTGTGTGTATGTGTGTGTGTGAGTCTGTGTGTGTGTGTATGTGTGTGTGTGAGTCTGTGTGTGTGTGTGTGTCTGTGTGTGTGTGAGTGTGTGTACTCTGAATGTCTGTCCCCCCCTATCAATTCGAACACGGTGAATGCGAATTGAACGAAATTTGGTACAGAGGTAGTACTAACAAAAGGCACCTCAGTGTCATGTTTTATATCGCCGCCATCTTGACGGAAACGTAATGGCGGCCACACAAATGTTCAAAGCTTAAATCAAATTACGACTAACCTAATCATCCGATCTCTACCAAATTTTGCAACAACATACCGTTATGGGGGAGCATCCTTTGACCAAACCAGTAGGTCATCAGCGTAATAGTTTGCGGATGGCGGCCATCTTTGTGTGAAAATAGATTCCCCCTATTAATTCGAACACGGTGCAACTGAATGGAACGAAATTTGGTACAGAGGTAGCACTAGCAAAGGGCACCTCAGTGTCATGTTTTATATCGCCGCCATATTGACAGACACGTAATGGCGGCAACACAAATGTTCAAGGCTTAAGTTAAATTACGACTAACATCTATCCGATCTCTACCAAACTTTGCAACAACATACCTTTATGGAGGGAGCATCCTTTGACCAATCTAATAGGTTATTAGCCTAATAGTTTGCGGATGGCGGCCATCTTTATGTCAGAATTGATTCCCCCTATTAATTCGAACACGGTGGAACCGAATGGAACGAAATTTGGTACAGAGGTAGCACTAGCAAAGGGCACCTCAGTGTCATGTTTTATATCGCCGCTATCTTGACTGAAACGTAATGGCGGCCACACGAATGTTCAAAGCTTAAATCAAATTACGATTAACCTAATCATCCGATCTCTACCAAATTTTGCAACTACATACCTTTATGGAGGGAACATCCTTTGACCAATGTAATAGGCAATTCGCCTAATAGTTTGCGGATGGCGGCCAACTTTATGTCAAAATTGATTCCCCCTATTAATTCGAACACGGTGGAACCGAATATAACGAAATTTGGTACAGAGGTAGCACTAGCAAAGGGCACCTCAGTGTCATGTTTTATATCGCCGCCATCTTGACGGAAACGTAATGGCGGCCACACAAATGTTCAAAGCTTAAATCAAATTACGACTAACCTAATCATCCGATCTCTACCAAATTTTGCAACAACATACCTTTATGGGGGAGCATCCTCTGACCATACCAGTAGGTCATCAGCGTAATAGTTTGCGGATGGCGGCCATCTTTGTGTGAAAATAGATTCCCCCTATTAATTCGAACACGGTGCAACTGAATGGAACGAAATTTGGTACAGAGGTAGCACTAGCAAAGGGCACCTCAGTGTCATGTTTTATATCGCCGCCATCTTGACGGAAACGTAATGGCGGCCACACAAATGTACAAAGCTTAAATCAAATTACGATTAACCTAATCATCCGATCTCTACCAAATTTTGCAACAACATACCTTTATAGAGGAAGCATCCTTTGACCAAATGAATGGGTCATTAGCCTAATAGTTTGCGGATGGCGGCCATCTTTGTGTGAAAATCAATTCCCCCTATTAATTCAAACACGGTGGAACCGAATATAACGAAATTTGGTACAGAGGTAGCACTAGCCAAGGGCACCTCAGTGTCATGTTTTATATCGCCGCCATCTTGACTGAAACGTAATGGCTGCCACACGAATGTTCAAAGCTTAAATCAAATTACGATTAACCTAATCATCCGATCTCTACCAAATTTTGCAGCTACATACCTTTATCGAGGGAGCATCCTCTGACCAATCTAATAGGTCTTTCGCCTAATAGCTTGCGGATGGCGGCCATCTTTGTGTCAGAATCGATTCCCCCTATTAATTCAAACACGGTGAAACCGAATGGAACGAAATTTGGTACAGAGATATCACTAGCAAAGGTCATCTCAGTGTCATGATTAATATCGCCGCCATATTGACAGGAACGTAATGGCGGCCACACAAATGTTTAAAGCTTAAATCAAATTACGACTAACATAACCATCCGATCTCTACCAAACTTTGCAACAACATACCTTTATAGAGGGAGCATCCTTTGACCAACCTAATAGGTCATTAGCCTAATAGTTTGCGGATGGCGGCCATCTTTATGTCAAAATTGATTCCCCCTATTAATTCGAACACGGTGGAACCGAATGGACGAAATTTGGTACAGAGGTAGCACTAGCAAAGGGCACCTCATATTCATGTTTAATATCCCTATAGCACGTTGTATTTCAACTAGCTACTACAACCAACATTCAATCATACTCCTTGAAAAGGACAAAGAGATTTAACAATACCCATGCATTTAGGAGAAAGTAGGCTATATGTTCTTTACTGAACATCTTGTTTTTGTTAGTAGAATTGCTCTTTACTTATTCTGAAAGGGAGTAGCAGCCTTTCAGAACAAATCAATTCTTTACTAGTCTTATAGACGGTTAAGATATTGATAATATAAGCCAAATAATGGCTACACTGCGTCCTGCTGCACGGCTGAAAGCAACGGGAAACTACAGCCGTATGCTATTCCCGAGGATATGCACCTCTCTATGCATAATTACATGTGATGATGGCCTCCTCCCTTGTAAAATTTCAATCCGGAGGTAAACTAGTCCCCCGTTCGGATCTCCGGGTGGGGACTACTCGAGAGGGGGTTAACATCACAGAAGTGACAAAGAGGAAATCTGACATTCTACGGATCGGAGCGTGGAATGTTAGAAGTCTGCTAGGAAGTGGAAGGTTAGAAAACTTAGAAAGGGAAATGGATAGGTTGAGGTTGGATTTGGTTGGGATTAGTGAAATGCGCTGGCAGGAAGAACAGGACTTTTGGTCAGGAGACTATAGGGTCATTAGTACTAAATCAAACAATGGCCAAGCAGGGGTTGGCCTCATATTGAGTAGGAAACTTGGACAGCGGTTGGAATATTATGAGCAATATAGTGAACGGATTATTGTAGCAAAAATCAATACTAAACCTACCTGCACCACAGTGGTACAAGTCTATATGCCTACCAGTCAAGCTGATGATGAGGATGTTGAAAAGGTCTACGAAGAAATAGACGAAATTCTGAGGTATATCAAGGGTGATGAAAATGTTATAGTAATGGGAGATTGGAATGCTGTGGTAGGAAAAGGGAGAGAAGGGAAGATAGTAGGAGATTTTGGATTAGGTGAAAGGAATGATCGAGGAAGCAGGCTGGTAGAATTCTGCACCGAGCATGAGTTGGTCATAGCTAACACCTTATTCAATAACCACAATAGAAGAATATACACATGGATGAGACCAGGAGATACAGGGCGTTACCAAATCGACTTCATTATTGTCAAGCAGAGGTTTAGAAACCAGATTTAGGATTGTAAAACATATCCTGGTGCTGACATAAACTCTGACCACAATCTGGTTGTAATGAAATGCAGATTAAAGTTGAAGAAACTGAAGAAAAGTCAAAAGCCAAAAAGGTGGGCAATAGACAGACTGAAAGAGAAGGATGTAAACGAAAGATTCAAGAAGAGTATAAAGGAAGGACTAATGAAAAACCCTAAACAAACTTCAATTGCAGACGAATGGGCACTTTTGAAGAATGAAATAACAAAACCCGCAGAAGAAAACATTGGTAGGAAAGAAAGAACAGGTAGAAAACCGTGGATCACTCAGGATATACTAGAATTGATGGATGAAAGGCGGAAACACAAGAATGTAAGAGATGAAAAGGGGAAAGCAGAATACAGACGTCTGAGAAATGAGGTTAACAAGAAGTGCAAGGAAGCGAAAGAAGAATGGTTGAAAGAGAAATGTGCAGGTATAGAAAATTGTCTGAAATTAGGAAAAGTAGACACAGCTTATCGAAGGATTAAGAATACTTTTGGGGAAAAGAAGACTAAGAGCTGTAATATTAAGGACACAAATGGAAAGCCTCTAACAGATAGGGAAGAAAAGGTTGAGTGATGGAAAGCTTACATAGAGAGTTTGTATAAGGGAAAGGAGATTGAGAATCATGTAATGGAAAGGGAGGAGGAAATTGATGAGGATGCGAAAGGAGATTTAATATTGAGATCAGAATTTGATAGAGCTTTGGAAGACTTAAGCAGGAACAAAGCACCAGGCATAGATGATATACCGATTGAGTTGCTACGCTGCATAGGAGATGAAGGTCTGATCAGGTTATTTCACTTGGTGTGTAGGATTTATGAGACAGGTGAGGTACCCCCTGATTTCAAGAACAATGTAATCATCAATATACCAAAGAAAGTGGGAGCTGACAGATGTGAAGATTACCGTACAATCAGCTTGATTACTCATGCTTCAAAGATCCTGTCTAGAATAATTTACAAGAGGATTGAAAGCCAGATAGAAACGGAGTTGGGTGAAGACCAGTTTGGTTTCAGGAGAAATGTAGGAACAAGGGAAGCTGTACTAAGTCTTAGGCTGATTTTGGAAGGTAGAATAAGGAAAGATAAGAGAACGTTCATGGCTTTTGTAGACTTAGAAAAGGCTTTTGATAACGTTGATTGGACTAAATTGTTTGACATGTTGAAATCGATTGGAATAAAGTACAGGGATAGGAGGGTGATATACAATCTATACAGAAACCAGACAGCAGTCATTAGAGTTGAAGGACATGAGAGAGAAGCTGGTATTCAGAAAGGTGTAAGGCAAGGCTGCAACTTATCACCCATACTTTTCAATCTTTACATTGAACAAGCAATGAAGGAAATTAGAGAAAAATGTAAAGTGGGAGTGAAGATTCAAGGAGAAATAATTTCAACTCTGAGATTTGCTGATGACATCGTCATCTTGGCCGACAAGCCTGAGGATTAGAATGAGTTTTTGAATGGTATGGGCTCCGTCTTACGGAAAGAATTCATGATGAAAATTAATAAATGTAAAACAAAATTACTGGAATGCAGCCGAAATAAATCAGAAAACTCTATGGAGATCAAATTGGCAGGTGAAAAGCTGAAGGAAGTAGGAGACTTCTGTTACTTAGGAAGCAGAATAACCAGTGATGGACGAAGCAAAGAGGATATAAAATGTAGGTTGGCTCAGGCAAAGAAAGCATTTCTACAAAAAAGGAATCTGCTGACATCGATTATAGATTTAGGTATTAGGAAGTCATTTCTGAAAGCCTTTGTCTGGAGCGTGGCGCTCTATGGAAGTGAAACTTGGCCTATTGGTGTAGCAGAAAAGAGGGGAATTGAAGCATTTGAAATGTGGTGTTACAGGAGAATGATGAAGATCAGATGGGTAGATAGGGTTACAAACAAAGAGGTATTAAGACGAGTGGGAGAGGAGAGATGTTTCTGGCAACTGCTAATGAAGAGAAGAGATAGGTTGTTAGGACACATACTAAGACATCCAGGAATAGCAAGCTTAGTTATGGAAGGAAGGGTCGAGGACAAGAACTGTAGGGGTAGGCCAAGGTTAGAATATGTTAAACAGATTGCCTCGGATGTAGGGTGTGGTAGCTATGTAGAGATGAAACGATTAGCTCAGGACAGGGAGGTATGGAGAGCTGCATCAAACCAGTCAAAAGACTGAAGACTCAAACAACAACAACAACAAAGAATGCGTTGAAATACTCGGTAAAACTAATTATGAGGGTCAGTTGGTCGTGGTAACTGAACTATGGTAAGTCCTCAAAGTAGTGATGTGATCACGAGACCGCGTGTGTGTTGTATGATAAAAAAAAAGGGTGCTAATTATGTTGTATTATGAGCGCTGGTGTAAGGTGAGCCCTGCCCTAAGTCGCGAATGTTATAAGTCCTCCAGTGTGGGATATTGCTCCCGAGGCATTTGAAAGGATCGAACTCAGAGTCGTCCATGTTTAAGCCCCTAAATATTTGTTGTAATATTGAATTATTCTTACCCGCCAATGAGGACACTTCATAATTACTATATGCCGAAGTTAAGAGAATAGGTTTGTTGAACCTAAATATGTTGTAATGAAAATTAGTATGAAAGCCTTGTCATTCAGGGAACTGCATTTAAGAACAGCTGTAGAAAAGCTGTGAGTAGCTCGTCTCTTGTGAAGCGAGACAGTGAAGTCTTTGCCTCCCTGCAATAAATCACGCTAAATAGCCAAGGCCAGACCCTTACCATTGACGGTGTGTGGCAGGTCTGGGAACTGTCTGTTGAGTTATAGTACGCAGAAGTGTTTAGAGTTTGTTTTAACGACCCGGTCTCCGAACCGAGGTTCGTTTAGATAAATGATTATCGCTTGCAGAGTTCAGATCTTTGCTTTCTTATGATATAATGGTCTTTTAAGACAAATAATAATAAATCCCTAATTTTATGATTATATGATTCAGTGATTCACGAGTTTTAGTGAAGACGATTAGATTCCGGGAGTGATCTTAATTTTTTACTTGATCAAGTAGTCTTCTGTAGCTCGGGAGTACGCAAATGTTTCCCAATCACAGTAGTGAATTGTTGACTTGAGAGAGAGAGGGATGGTAACATATGAGCGTTGTGATAGCCCAAAATTAAGTGATGGATTAACAATACTTTGGTAAATTTTGATATGTATGATTAAAAGATAAACTCATGTAATAGGAAGTGATGTGTTGTAAATGGATAACACAATGTATATAAACATTATCGAGCCAGTTGGAGCTCTTGATTTTATTGAATTTTAAAAGGACACTATATGGAAGTGAAACTTAATAGAAGTTTGTTGGTTTATGGAAAGCCATTTATTATGATTTAATATTTGTTTAATATAAATTCCTTGTTTAACTTTGAACAAGTATGAATTGAAGGGTCAGTATTTTATTTGTTTAATTTTTTGTATCGCCATATATTTGAATAATTAAATGTTTTTTTATAGTAGGAGTTGAGTTTGTTTATTTTTTTGAAGTGTATCCTCTATTTGATCCAAAGTATGTAGGTCACAGAGTGGGAGAACATACCATGAACCCCGATACTCCCGATTGAGCGTTGCTGGCAGACTGTGATTTGCATATTTCATTGTGGAATGGGCACATGGGGGCATAGAAATAATGTGCTTGGATTAATATTAGAGGAACACTTAAGACGGTCATATCATGTAAAAGTAAAAATAGTGATAGAATTAGCTACAAAATATAAAGTTAACTGACCGCATTGGGACCCTGGAAACTCACACCGAGCAGCCCTCAATCAAAACACCCCTATAAACACATTTCATAATTTCCAACGTGGGGCTTGTATGATTATATCATACCCCTAACAATAAAACTATATTATGGCGCCCAGTACGTAGGGATGAGTTTTCCTAGGGAAAACCCGAGTTTTTTGAAAAATCAAAATTTTCATTTTTTGAAAAATATGGTTTTTCAAAATTTGTGAATCACTTCCATAAAGGTTTTGATATTGAATGAGTATACCAAAAGGGTACGTTTTAGTAAATACCCGTACTGAGGTTGAATTTTAGGAAATTGGGACACAAGAGTTCAGAGTACCATCTCTCATGCATGAACCGGCAATGGGACGTAGTAACCCATTGTATTCTCTAAGATAATAAGATGGCATTAAGTGAGGAAATGCAGAGGCTTTTGGACGTCTTAAAGGCCGATAGCAGTGAAAAGTTGGAGGCTATAAAAGCAGATAATAAGGAAAAGTTGGAGGCCATGAACAATAGATTCGGAACAATAGACAATACATTGGACCTCCGACAGAGTGCAAATAAAAAGGAGTTAGAACCCATAAATCAGAATTTAGGATCTATCAAAGCCGACTGTATAAAAATGAATAGTGAACTGAAGGCTGAGATAGATAAAATGAAAACGGAAAATGGGGAGAACATTGAAAAACAGTTGATAGCTGTGAAAGAGGAACTGAAAGCCGACAGTAAAACGAATAACGAGGCACTGAAGGCTGAAATTGAGGGAATAAAAGAGGGGTCAAATCAACTCCGAGAGAGTATAGAAGGAAACATAGAGTCAAAATTTCAAATGTTTGATAAAACATTTGGGGACAAGCTAAAGGCATTTCTAAGTGAGAATAACACATTTAATGCAGGATTGAAAATCCAGATAAGTACTATAGAACAAAATAGTATAGAATCCAAAAAGGAGTGTCAAGATAATTTTAAAATTTTAGAAGATAAATTTGGTTCTATGGAAATTAAATTAAATGAGATGCAGGAAACTTGTAAAAAGAATGTAGACAAATGTGAAAAGAAACTTGTAACCCAGATCCAAGAGGTGCGAGAAGAGTTAATGGGTCAAATAGGGTCAAATATGAATCTTTGTCAAACATCCCGGGATGAGATAAAAGGTAGCCTCAATGAGCTAGGAGAAAGATTCGAAGGGGTTGAGAAAAAAGTAGGAAAACTCGAAGAAAAAGTCGAGGAATTTCAGGCCGAAATAAATGACGTCAAGAGGCAAGGTGCGGTCGATGCAAACAAAAGGGAATTGCAATTTAATATATTCACGGGACAGGTGGATGACTGGTTGAGGAAGCATGAGGGGGAAATAACTACGAAGTTAGGTCAATACGAAGGGAAACTTAAAGATGAAAGCACGCAACGAAAAACGGATCGTGAGGAACAACTCTTAAAAATAGAGAAGATAGATAAAGGGGTTACTAGAATTCAGGAAACCGTAATTGGATTAACAAAACAGATGAGAGACACAAAGGGCGAAATAAATAAGGTTATGACTGACATAACAATCATATTCGATGAACAAGGGAAAGCCTGAGGAGAGATGAACAAGATCCAGGAAAGAATCTACAAAGGACAGGTAGACATGAATAAAAAGATAAAGGAGATACGAGAGGACTTAGATACCAAGGGTGACGTTAAACCAGAAATTATAGAAAAACAGGTCATGGTCATCAAGAAAGAAGTAGAACAACAATTAGTTGAAATAAGGGATATTTTCAGGGAAGAGAAATTCCAACTCAAACAAGAAGTTGAAAGCAGTAAAAGGGAACAGGAAAGAATTCAGAATGAATTGGGATCACGGTTGGAAAGGACTGAACACAAGAACAGTCAAATGGAAATTCAACTCATGGCTCATGAAGAGTGTGCCAGAAGAGAAAGAAAATTAGAATTTGAAAGTCATGGTGAATTCCAGAAAACAGGATGGGTAGATCCCCATGAACGAGGCACGAATCAAGAAAGGGGCTTAGGAGGGGAGAGCCCTTATAAAAACCCAGGATATCCAATGGCGATGTCAACCCCTTATATGAACCAAACAAATGGACAAATAATTAACATCATCAAGTCAAATGAGGACAGACCGGTGAAGTTTACGGGTAATAATATGTCGATTACTCCTAAATACTGGTTGAAGGAGGTAGCAGAATACTTGATTGAAATGAATGTTCCTCAGGATCGGAGACTGAGAGCAATTGAGAAGCTATTGGCAGGTGATTGTCTCACCTGGTTCAGGTGTTTCAGATATACATTTGACACGGTGGAAGGTTTTAGAGAAGCTTTTCTGAAACAATATTGGGCAGCAGATGTACAAGAAAATCTGAGGCTAGATCTGTACTCTAGGAAATATAGTACGAATGCCCCCACTAAATACTCAGAATTTTTCACCGCTCAGCTGTGTAAATTCCGTGAACTTGATATCGCCCCAGCTGAAAACGACCTGTGTGCCGCTATTGCAAGACAACTTCCATATGAGATACAAAGGTTGTTAATCTCATCCAAAGCCAGAAGTGCTGTGGAAGTGGAGAGCGTATTACGTCAGTTGGACATGACTACTTCACACGTTACTCCCAGGCATCAAAGACATACCGAACAAGTACACATGGCCAGTAGTCAAGAGGATAGAGAGAAACCATCGACAAGAAATCAGTCAACTAGTACAAATACTCAGGGACTGGGTCGAGAATATGGACATCAAGAGCCAAGGGGAATACAGCCATACTATAGAGGAGGATATCGAGGAAGAAATCCCAGAAATACGGGTTATAGGCAACAAGAGAACCGACCCTATAATAATAATAATCAAAGGCAGGATAACAGAAAGAGATGGGAAAATTGTCCCAGAAGGAATGTGAGACCGGAGGACAGAAACGATGAATATCGGGCCGAAATCGAAGAGAGGTATCAGGAAAGTCTTCGTTATATGAATGAACGAACAGACGAACCTGAGATGCATGAGTCCGTTGGGGTGAGGCAATGAAGAACCGAAAATCACCCGACCGACTGGAAGGAGCTCAAAGCTTGGAGTTACAAGCTCAATTGAAGAATGAGGGGAAAGGAAGCTCTGAAGATAAAAAACTCCATATTTAAATCATCAAAAGTGGAAACATAACAGGAGTTGGGAGGAGGTTGAGATTGTAAATTGGATAGCGAAACCAGATGAGCTAATTAAAGAGGATGTGGAAGGAATCCCACCTATTAGAAGGGTTCAGGTATACATTGATTTGATCATGGGTAACACTGAAATTTCACAATGCTTTTTGCTGGTAAATCAATTGCCATATAATGTTATATTAGGTATTGATTTTATCCGTGAGAACAAGGTCATAATAGACCTAGCGCAAAATTGCATTAGGATTCAAAGAGAGGATGTGGATGGACAAAACATTAATCTACAGGAACATGATGCAAAAAGTGAAGAACAGGTATGGCATGTGGAAGAAATGTCAGAGGAAGGTTGTAGGGACATAGAGAAGGTATTTGAAGTCCTAAACATTGAACTTGAAGATAGTCTGGAAACCGAGTTCGAGACCAACCTGTCAGGAAAAATAGAGGAAGCTAAAGTTACCCTTGAAAACAAGGAAAACTTAAAGGAATTGCTATTAAATTACAGGGACGTATTTGAGTCCAAGCCAGGAAAGATCCAAAATTTTAAATACGCATTTCAAGTAAATGATTTGGCACCGTTCAGACAAAAACCATACCCGGTTGCAGAAAAACATTACACACAAACCAAGAAAACACTGCAGGAGATGAGTGATGCAGGTGTTATAGAAAAGATGGCGACACCATACGTTAGTCCATTAGTAATTGTGAGTAAACCGGATGCCTCAGTAAGGGTGTGTTTGGATGCCAGGAATTTGAACGCGAAATTTATACCAGAAAATGATTCGGCACCACCCATAAAAGAAATACTGAGGAAATTTAAAGGCAAGAAGATTTTCACAAACATTGACATGGCTTCTTCATATCATCATCTCGAACTTGAAGAGAAAACCAGTCTCTTAACTGGATTTCAGTTCGATCAACAAACGTATTGCTTCAAGAGATGTCCGTTTGGCTTGAATACCGCGGGATCCGCCTTAATAAGAGCACTTGATCGCAACCTGTCAGAGGAAGTGAAGGATTGCACTATCCGTTATGTGGATGACATATTGCTTACCTCGGAAAACATCGATGAACACTTGGAAAAGTTAAAGAAATTATTTGAAGATTTGAGAAGGGCTAACTTAAAGATTAATTTGAAGAAATCGAACTTTTGTCCAAGACAAGTTACGTTTTGGGGCATTTGATTGATAAGGATGGTTTCAAACCAAATCCATGCAAATTAGAATCGATAAGAGATTTTCCCAGGCCTTCGAAGGTGAAAAACGTTCGCCAGTTTTTGGGATTGATTGGATTTTTCTCAGGACATTGTCCGTCCCATACCAAAACTGTTGCACCACTACAGGACCTTCTGAAGAATGGGGGCAGGTGGAGATGGACGGAGGAAACAGAAAAAGGGTTTATAGAGGCCAAGGAAATGCTTTAAAATTATGTGAAGCTATGATATCCTGATTTTAATCAGAGATTTGTAATACAAACGGATGCATCCCAGATTGGAATAGGGGCAATGCTGTATCAGGAAAACCCGGATAACCCTGAGAAGAAAAATTATCAAGCTTTCACAAGTCGGAGACTGAAACCACACGAGAAAAATTATACGATCAGCGAGATCGAGCTGTTAGCGATATTGCATGCGTTGCAATTTTGGCGAAAGATTGTATATGGGTTTCCAGTCACATTAAGAACCGATCATAAAGCCTTAACCTTTTTGATGAAGACGGATTTATCCAGTCAAAGGTTGATGCGTTGGGCTTTATATATACAACAGTTCGATGTAAATATAGAGTATTGCCCGGGGAAAGAAAATGTAGTTCCAGATTATTTAAGTAGACAGCCAGAAGAGGAAGTAATGGCTATTGATTTGGAAGAGAGAGATCAGCGCACTTTGGATGAATTAAGAAGAATTATTCAGCGACAACGTGAGGAACCATGGATGAACATGCTCATATCTTTCTTGGAAGGGAGTTTGATAAGGGGAACACCTGCGTATACTGAAGCTAATAAGATAGCTCAGGATTATACCTTCTTTAATGGATTATTGTATAAGTTTGCGGACTCTGACCATACTCGATTGAGGATCGTTATACCTGCTATTTTGCAGAGGAAAATGGTATGGTTGGCCCATAGATCGTTTGGACATATGGGAGTCGACGAAACAGTCTCGATGCTGAAAGAAGCATTTGTATGGCCGAGACTGAGAGAAACTGTAAGGGATACGCTCAAGACATGTGACATATGTCAAAGGATTAAGCCAAATGCGTTTTTGATGAGACAAAAGCCAAGTCCACTGTTGCCTGAGAGGCCAGGTCAAATTATTTCTATTGACAATTTCGGACTTTGCCAAAGGCTAAGAGGGGAAACAGACATATAATGGTGGCTATGGATGTTTTCACAAAAATGGTTGTTCTTGCTCCCATACAGAAGACTAGTACCAAACAGGTTTTAAAAGGAATCAAAGAAAAAGTGATACCTATTCTGGGTAAACCAGAGAATTTGTTGTCGGATCACGGTAGTTGTTTTACAAGTGCAGAATTTAGACAGGAATTAGAGAGACTTGGAATACGTCAGATACTGTCTAGTATTCGCCATCCTGAGGCAAATCCTGTAGAAAGAGTTATGAGGGAAACGGCCAAGTATTGTAGGATATACTGTGCCGAGGAAAATTGGAAATGGATAGATATCCTTGATATTATCGAATTTTGTATAAATAATACGATCCATGAGTCTACGGGAGAGATACCTATAACGTTACATCGGAATGAGCAACCAGAGAGACCTTGGAGTCTGGTCATTCCTAGGCCAACAGACGCTCAGCCAGGAAGAGATGTACGAATTAGAAGAGCCTTTGAGCATCTAAAAACTCAAGCTGATAGAAGACAAAGGAGAAACAGGCATAAGAGGTATCATCGACCATTATTAGCAGGAGAAATGGTGGCCATTTCGGATCCAGGGAACCGCGTGTACAAGAAATTCCAGAAAATGTACCACGGACCGTAACAAATAATAAGAGATTTAAGAAATAATGTCTATAGAATTCGGCACTGTGAAACGAATCACGAAGTGACTATGAATTCAGCTAACCTGAAAGTATATTACCCTCCCGAAGACTTCGATGAAGCAAATGGACAAGCCCTGGTTATGGAACAATCTAGAGATGATAAATCCACTTTTGATAGAAACAGGAGTACGTTAGAACGAGAAAATAGAGCTCAACCATTCAATTGTAAATGTGAATTAGAGAAAATGTATTGGGAGATAAGAGAAATAATTGATTTTGTTGAAGAAGAAAATTTCAATTTAAGAAGAGAAAATGAGGAAATAAAGAAACGGGTAGGGATAGACCACACCCGTATTGAAGGATTAGGTTCTGTAGACTTTTAGTCCAGAAATATAAGAAAGGAAGAACGGGTAGGGACAGAGCGTACTCAACCTACACCATTACCGGATATGACTCTAAAAGGTGGAAAACCCGAATTATCGTGGGATTCCATGAGAATAGAAAATAGAGGTACTGCGAGATGTTATGATGGCTTCGACACTGAGAAAATAAAATGTTCAGAAAAAATACTTAAATAAATTTCCTCAAAATTTCGAAAATTTATTTATCTAAGGAGGGGAGATTTGAACCCATGTGCTGTTGGTTCTAGCGCCGAATCCATCATTTATTGGTAAAAGAAGAGAGGAAAAATACAGTCTTTAGAATGACTTAGAAAGATTTTATGTAGAAGACTGTTACAACGTGGCGCAATAATAAGAGACCCCGAGTCACGAGGAAATGATATCATGCATGACGCACTGATAGGGAGCCGATCATGACTATTAATAGAACGATAAAAACTTTCCGCTGTGTGTAAGAGAGAGGAGGTTTCGGAAATTGATCTTACGCAGCAATAAAATGGCAACCTCGCAGTTTCTCAAGAAGAGGAATAATTAGATTTAAGCCATTTGCGAGCATATAATTAATAGAAGAAATACATCATTGTGAATCATTTTGGAATAGAGATTTTTGTGTGGGGAAAAAGTCTATAATATTTGCACAGGAAAGAAGTGCCGACACAGCATGACGTCGTTAGTAATTCTCCGAGACCAGAGATGGTAGGGAGAGAAATTAAACCGCAACACCCACGTATCTGAAGAGCAAAATTTATTTAATATCTTGGAATTGTACGATCGATTCTCATGTTCAAAGAAGTCAGTTTACGTTTAGAACAAGAGCTTTCCAGAGAAATATTTTTCAAAAGTATGCGACTATTACTTCAAAAGTTAGTGCTGAAGAAGACGAGGAGTTATCTTTTTGTCGCCGATTTGTATAAAAACCCTGGCAGAGCCAGGAAGAACAGTTCAGTATCAGTCAGCCCAGGGGAGCGTGACGTTGGAGCATCACCATATGCAGTTTACAACAGACCTCGTACGGAGGTGCTGCATCACAGCATAGGTAGTATCAGTCAGCCCAGGGGGGCGTGACGTTGGAGCATCACCATATGCAGTTTACAACAGACCTCGTACGGAGGTGCTGCATCACAGCACAGGCAGTTATTGTCAGCCTGCGGGCGTGACATTGTGTCACTATCATCGTTAATGCAGTATTTACCAGACCTTGAAAGGTCGTGATACGCTGTATCACCAACGAGCACCCTGTATGGGAGTGGCCGAGCAGTATCGTCATTAGTATCGCAGTGTGGAG
This sequence comes from Meconema thalassinum, assembly GCA_946902985.2. Classification (NCBI taxonomy): domain Eukaryota; kingdom Metazoa; phylum Arthropoda; class Insecta; order Orthoptera; family Tettigoniidae; genus Meconema; species Meconema thalassinum. The sequence continues at coordinate 353,610,401 of OX336394.1, forward strand.
ACATATTAAAATCCTAGTATAGGATTAATCTCAGCAAGCTTCAGCCTTTATCATTAAAGTTCATTATTACAGTCAAAGTTAGGCTGTAACTTTGAAGAAATAACAGGCGATAGGTATTCGAATTATAGTTCAGTTAAAGACATAAAGCGTCATAAAGTTTCGAAGTACCAAAGGAAGTGAAACAAACAGTTCTATCTATGTTAAGGAACCCGATCAGGGTCGAACGAAATAAATAACGCCTAATGTGCCGGAAAGGTAGGGACTAGAGCGCAGAACAATAAGAATTAGGAATTGTAATTCAAGGCTTTGTCTAAGGAGACAAACGAACAGTAAAAGCAATAAGCTACGAACTGAAGGAATACCAGTTAATGCTAGATAATTATTAGGTCACCGATAAACTATTCGAGAGGCCGTAACCAGGACAGACTTTATCTAGACGAACTAACTAGTGTATAGGAAGAAACGACATCGTGCTAGTAAATTATAGAAGCCGATAGTCAGAACCCGGATCTGAAGATCAGCCGATCCAGTGAGGTGTAGGTCGATCGAGACTTTCCATCATCTTGCCAGATTAGGGAGACGACGTTCTCAAAGTGTCACCCTTGGAAACGGGGAAGAAAGAAATCACGTGTGTAAGGCGAAAATTAACGCCTAAGCTATGTAATGTAAATATAGTGATTTTTTTTAGTGTAATAATTTTAGTGAATTTAGATTGTGTTAGGGTAAACGAATACAAAAAGGTATTCATTATGTTACAAGTGATTAAGGTAAATAATTTATATGTGGATAAAGAAGTGTCATTGTGTGTAAGTGTATCAATGGAGATGGCTTAAAAAGCAGTGAGTGGGCAAAATGAAACATCGCTGGAGGATTCGGTCGCTGACCGTACAATCATGTGAGTAACTATTTCGTTATGTTATGTGTTGGGGAAGATTTGCGTATAATCCACATGAGAAAGAAAGAATAGGGATGATTGAATAACAAATAAAAGAATAATAGCGTGATCTGAACGATTAATTTGAGAAAGTATACAATAATTATGTGAAATGTAAATGAATCCCTTGGGGAATGTATGAAGTAAAAGATCAGTGTAATTGATAAATGATTTAAATATGAGAAAGCAAGCGTAATAATAATAATTATATAAATGAATGAATATTATGATGAATTATATGAAAATTAGTAGCTTCTGAGCTCCTTTAAATGAATTAATACATGTTATGAACACATGTTCTTATGGTATAATGATTATTGTCAAGGGAGAAGAGTAATATAGAATTGAGATGTAGATCAAACGTTGATTTTGAATTTATCAGTTCTCTGGAGGCAAGTTGGCTAATTAATGTATAAGCGCCATGTAGCGCATTGAAGTAATTTGTCACGCTAGGAATGCGTTGAAATACTCGGTAAAACTAATTATGAGGGGCAGTTGGTCGTGGTAATTGAACTATGGTAAGTCCTCGAAGTAGTGATGTGATCACGAGACCGCGTGTATGTTGTATGATAAAAAGGGTGCTAATTATGTTGTATTATGAGCGCTGGTATAAGGTGAGCCCTGCCCAAAGTCGCGATTGTTATAAGTCCTCCAGTGTGGGATATTGCTCCCGAGGCATTTGAAAGGATCGAACTCAGAGTCGTCCATGTTTAAGCCCCTACATATTTGTTGTAATATTGAATTATTCTTACCCGCCAATGAGGACACTTCATAATTACTATATGCCGAAGTTAAGAGAGTAGGTTCGTTGAACCTAAATATGTTGTAATGAAAATTAGTATGAAAGCCTTGTCATTCAGGGAACTGCATTTAAGGACAGCTGTAGAAAAGCTGAGGGTAGCTCGTCTCTTGTGAAGCGAGACAGTGAAGTCTTTGCCTCCCTGCAATAAATCACGCTAAGTAGCCAAGGCCAGACCCTTACCATTGACGGTGTGTGGTAGGTCTGGGAACTGTCTGTTGAGATATAGTACGCAGAAGTGTTTAGAGTTTGTTTTAACGACCCGGTCTCCGAACCCAGGTTCGTTTAGATAAATGATTATCGCTTGCAGAGTTCAGATCATTGCTTTCTTATGATATAATGGTCTTTTAAGACAAATAATAATAAATCCCTAATTTTATGATTATATGATTCAGTGATTCACGAGTTTTAGAGAAGACGATTAGATTCCGGGAGTGATCTTAATTTTTAGCCTACTTTTCAAATTTTGCAAAAATGAGGAAAAAGTAGACTTATGAGATCGGGCAAATGTGTGTCTGTCTGTCTGTCTGTCTGTCTGTCCTTCTGTCTGTCTGTCTGGCTGTGTGTGTGTCCCCCCTATCAACTCCTAAACGGCTGCAGCAATCGAAACAAAATTTGGTAGGAGTAAAGATCTATACCTGAATATCTCACGGCCATATTTGAAAATGATGTCAGTGCTACCAACTGCTAAAAAATCGCAATTGAAATTTGAGCTCCATGTTGGATATCTTGGAAAGTATGAATGGGAGCTATTTCAAAATTGGCACACGTACAGATCATAATATTTCAGTTTAATTTACAGGAGGCTAAACATGGCAGTGTTGTCAAAATGATTATAAGCCTCCTGATAGGTCCAATTTTTAAATGCATATAACATCTATACTATCAATTGGAATTCAACCAAATTTCGTATGTTGTATGTGTACATAACCAGATATGACTGATCGTATTCTTAAGACCTACCAGGGCTGCCAACTGTTAATAAATGCTCCTAATTTATTTTATCCAAATACCAATATATCAGAAAGTATGCAAGCCGACAGCTTTAAACTATGCACACGTATAGTACCTGACATTCTATATTAATTTGGAGTAACTTATGTACGTCAGTGCTACCAACATGATTCTAAGCCTGCTGACAGGTCCAACTTTAAATACATGTAACTTCCATACTATCATTTGGATTTCAACCAAATTTCGTATGTGCTATGTGTACCATAACAGATATGACTATGCGTATTCTAAGGAGCAACCAGTGCTGCCAACTGTTAATATGTGCTGTCCCTATTTTTGTTACCCTAATATCAATATATCAGAAAGTATGCAAGCCAATAGCTCTAAACTTTGCACACGTATAGTACCTGGCATTCTAGACGAATTTGGAGTAACTCATATACGTCAGTGCTGCCAACATGATTCTAAGCCTGCTGATAGGTCCAATTTTAAAATACCAGTAACTTCTATACTAACTAATGGATTTCATTCAAAATTGGCACAACAATAGATCATATTATTTCAGATTATTTCTGACCAATACATGCATGACAATGTTGCCAACATGATTTTACGCGCGCTGTTAGATCCAATGTTTAACTGCATGTAACGTCCATGCTATTCATTGGACTTCAACCAAATTTTGTATTTTGTACCTTAAGAGACGGAACTAAGAATATATTCAGTCATCAGGGCTGCCAACTGTAGTGCTCTATTAGGATACATTATGCCAGGTATACAGTATTTCGAACTAATTGGAAATTTCGATATTTGCAACTTAATTTCGTCATTATTCTAGATAGGTTCATATTCTGTAGAATAATCATTGGCATGAAAAGTAGGCTGTATAGTTCTTCACGGAACTTCTTGTTTACTTGTTCAAGTAGTCTTCTGTAGCTCGGGAGTACGCAAATGTTTCCCAATCACAGTAGTGAATTGTTGACTTGAGAGAGAGAGGGATGGTAACATATGAGCGTTGTGATAGCCCAAAATTAAGTGATGGATTAACAATACTTTGGTAAATTTTGATATGTATGATTAAAAGATAAACTCATGTAATAGGAAGTGATGTGTTGTAAATGGATAACACAATGTATATAAACATTATCGAGCCAGTTGGAGCTCTTGATTTTATTGAATTTTAGAAGGACGCTATATGGAAGTGAAACTTAATAGAAGTTTGTTGGTTTATGGAAAGCCATTTATTATGATTTAATATTTGTTTAATATGAATTCCTTGTTTAACTTTGAACAAGTATGAATTGATGGGTCAGTATTTTATTTGTTTAATTTTTTTTAGCGCCATATATTTGAATAATTAAATGTTTTTTTTTTATAGTAGGAGTGGAGTTTTTTTTTAAAGTGTGTCCTCTATTTGATCCAAAGTATGTAGGTCACAGAGTGGGAGAACATACCATGAACCCCAATACTCCCGATTGAGCGTTGCTGGCAGACTGTGATTTGCATATTTCATTGTGGAATGGGCACAGTACTTCTTTGTTGGCCTAGGAACAACGAATTGTATCAATCCACACATTCAAAAATATATTTTTGTAATCCAAGAAGCATGTGTAATGGCAAAAAATACGAGCCTTACAGTAGTCGCATATGATGTGGAACATCTGACATAGAAGGGACCTCACGTGAAATTGTTGATACACCGGTATTTTATAGTATTATTGGCACAAATATTAATCTATTGTAAAATGGAGTGTTTTACAGATATTGTAGTTTATAATACGGAACTCATTTTATTAGATGATGTGTAGCTTCCACCAGCACTAGCCTAAATAAAGAATACGATATGTATCAACTAGATTAATAGACGCGACACCGCTCATAACCTTAAATTCCTTATAAGCAGGTCCTCTTCATTCACAGACCAACACGTATTTTCATACGGATTCTGTTAAAATGAGTCATATTGATATGATAAACATCGTTTAAAATGATAATCTGGTGGCAAAAATATCTACCCCGTTCGGGATTCGAACCCAGGATAACCCCACGGCTATTTCAACTACGCTAATATTGTGCACAAGATGGTGACTTATTTCCACGTTCCAATAATACTGCATTACGGAATTAAGTTTCATTTATATTTTGCTTGTTTCGATAATGTTCCTGCGTGAAATTGAGTTTAAAATGCCTTATGAATAGGCCCTCTTGTGAGTAAAGAGAATGTATTCAGTAATAGTTCATGAAGGATTGCTCAATTCTCGTATAATCACAACGATTATTTTATATTGATGACTGCATTACCGTTATGTGGGTTAATATTTGAATAGCCATTGTGCAGAAACATAATACCGGCAATTCCAACTACTTACAATGATTGATATTAAGGCATTTTACCATTTAAATACTGGTACGAAGATTTCGAACATGTACCATGTCATTTGTTTCAATCACTTGACACCGGTGTTCGCATGAGCGTTTTCCGTTCAGTATGTCATATAAATTCCACATGGCCGAGAGTACGTCATGGTATCAATTTCCGACACCGCGCGCTCATTGTTTCTCGTACCACTGCCAGCTGGGTCTTACCACTGCTCGCTGGATCGATCGATCGAGTTGGCAGTGCATCTTATACTTCCGTTCGTTCCACCTCTGCCAGCTAGTACACTTCCGTTCGATCGATTGAGCGGGCAGTGCATACTTCCGTTTTCCACCACTGCCAGCTAGTACACTTCCGTTCGATTGATCGAGCAGACAGTGCATACTTCGGTTTTCCACCACTGCCAGCTAGTACGCTTCCGTTTGATCGATTTAGCGGGCAGTGCATACTTCCGTTCGATCCACCACTGCCAGCTCGATCGTTCCGATCCACATCCGTCCCCAAATTTCAAAATCACTCCTACAAAACTATCCAGCAACCGAGCGGAAAGATGTTACACATCAAAAACTGGTCACGGTGTATGAATGTTGCATTCACTTACAGTTTGAATAAATATCTATCGTGCTTTATAAGTTTAGGGGCCGATTGACTAGATTTTTGGACTGGACCCCTTAATGTACCAATAATCGTCGTCTAACATGGTTCTTTTTCAATGTGTGTGTATCTGGTGATGCTGTCTTAGATATAATCTGAAAATATTAAATATAATATTTTAATACGTTTCCAACCATGACAACAAATATCCTTTATTTTTCAACATCACATAAACATTATATTTTCATTAGAAGCGTGACGCTTCTTTGACAATGTATACACCAGTAGGTCTAACATGTAACTTTTATGAACTTCAGCAAGTTTTCTTTTACAACGAATAAACTAAACACTAATTTAGCATCTTTCAGCATATAAAACAAGTAATTTAAGTACAGGTAAACAAATCATTCTTCCTCTTCAAGTGCCTCGTCCTTCAAGAACTTTGGCGAATCCATATAATCAGTGACACTGTGGTCAGTGCAAACCACTGCTTTAATTCTTTACACGAAGCAAAAACACTAACCATGATGTATAATGTGTTTAATGGACGTATTAACTTTAGTATTAATTGAGTTTACTGAGAGACATCTGTCAATACTATAATGTATACTAGCATTAACCGTCGCGGCTTCGCCCGCGAATATTCGAGTTGTTTAGAGTACACTTAGCAAAATCTCAATCATGAATGCTATGACTCATTTATCCTTGGTATGAATGATCAGACTTTATCAATTCAGCTACTGGTGGAGTGGTTAGGGGTTTGTCATTCCTTCATAGGTATATCAGAGCAAAGTTAGTTTTCTGGGAATATCACAGACACTGTTAATTTAAGGGCCTTGAAATGTGGTTTTCGGAGACCCTTTATAGTCGGGTGAAAAAGACCTTTCGTACCACACTCACACGTGAAAATTGCGTGAAAAAATTATAGAGTGCCCCTTGCCCCCCTTGAGCGCATTATACTGTATGTATTAATGAATTTTACAGCTTAATTTGGTTCAGTGATAACCTTATAACCGTCTGGAAATTTTCACAGTAATGCAATAATTGGAATTGCATTGCGTCTTACAGAAATAGATGGGCCTTTGAGATTCTGTTACCATGGTTACCGTGTTGCATTCTTTCATTATTTAATTGTAAATATACATGTTTTAAGGTATTTATTTAATTTATTTAATTGTGATGCATTTAAAGACTAAGTGAGTGCGTTTCGCTTACTCATTGGGTTATGCTGAACCTGTAGGTACCCCATATGTGTAGGTTGGTGTTAATGGGACCTTATTTTCGGTACAAAACTGGAATGGGACCTTAGCAGAATAATATAGGGAGGGATTGAAACATGTTTTCAACCCTTCATTGGGGTCTTCATCAGAATGTGTTGCATTACTACATTAGGCCTATATGATGCAAAAACGATAACCATATTGGATAATGCTTGTTTCTACGTATTAACTTTGGTTTCTTATTAAATTTTTGACACCTGCTAATAGTCAATAAGCTCTCGTCTTTATTGGAACAAGTTTTCAGTCCTTTATTGGGACCTTCTTCAGCTTCTTTTCTTGGATTAACAACTTCATATCTCTCTCTATACACCGGGTGTATTTTATGTACCTTTGGAGAATGATAGGTCGTGTAGGGAAAGGGTATAGCAGTAATTTGAGATAGAGAACTTGGGGTCGGAGTGGCCTCCTTAACCCCTAAAATAGGGGTTGATTCGGGCCCTCCACCCTGTAAGTTAGGCAATTGACCCAAGCTTCTATTACCTTTCTCAATCCTTAACTCGGGCAAGATTCATTTCACCATGTGGCGCTGGCGTAATGGATAGCGTTGCGGTGCGAAAGGCCGGTAGTCCCGGCCAGCGCCACTTATCAGACAGATTCTACACACTCCCAAAATACACGGGGCTACATGACCGCATTATCGCAGCCCCTAAAGTGAGGAACCAACCAACGATTACATGACAGTTCCCCACACTGACACTTCCACACACTGCCCAAAATACTGACACTTCCACACAGCCCTTGGACGCGGCTACCTGTTTAATGACTCAGAAATATTCCCGACTGACAGTTCCACCCCCCTAAGGCTATAGGCTTCAGAGTTCATCGTTACAGCCGCACCTGTGACAATGCACCTTAACATAATACTCATTTGGAGTGAAGAAAAGCGCTCGTTCTATGTACTTCATTACTAACACGGTCTCGAAAATATCATTGTGATGTAGTGTAATTACCATCAAAATAAAATAAATGCAGAGTCTGATTTCCATCACACTCGATCCGGGCTGTGGACTGGCAACATAATAACAAAACCGATCAGTTTGGCGTTGTTATCATTTTGGTGTGTTTAAAATCAGCTTTCTAGGCTTCGTCTGTTGTTTTGTATTTTTCATTTTTTTATTTATTTATTTTTGTTTGTTTTTGTTTTGCTTTTTTTTGTCATATTTGTTCAACAATAATATTAACCTACTCCATTTTCTGTGAATAGGCAACTGCCTTCACACAACTTTTCATATTTTTGTCATTTTCGAACTTTTTCTGAATGTTCTCAATCCGTCCGTCCAGTTTGACATATTTTCGTCTTCCTTTTTTTTCCTTCCATGTTGAGCTCGACCTTTAAAAATTCGCAGTATGTCTTCTCAGCTTCCGTCTTGAACACTTTGACAACCTCTTTTAATTGGGGGTGAGGTCTCCCGACAAGATTGTTGAGTCGGTTGTTCCAGCCCTCAACAGCATTCGTTGTCCTGTGACGTGCTTGGTGGCAGTTCCACATCTCGATTGGAATGTCTTGGTTATCGAGCCAGTTGTCAACGAAGTAGTCAACTTGATCTTTTCCATAGTAGCCTTGGGGGAGAGGGGAGATGTGTGTGGAAATGTCAGTCGAGATTATTTCTGAGTCATTAAACAGGTAGCCACGTCCAAGGGCTGTGTGGAAGTGTCAGTAGTTTGGGCAGTGTGTGGAAGTGTAAGTGTGGGTAACTGTCCGGACACCCCAACCAACCAACCAAGGTCGTCCATTTCGTAATGTTTTATACTGTCATTAATGTCACGGTGGGTGAGTGGATAGCGTGTCGGTCTACTAACCCCAAGATTGCAGGTTCGCCCCTGACCGTGGTAAGTAATTTTTGGAAGGCGGCAAAAATACGATACGCATGTCATACAATGTTGGCATGTCAAAGAACCCATTTGAATTCAGTAGGCCGAGTTCATAATGGCAAAATTAATCTCGGGAGTTTCCGCCAGCACAAAGTTCCTCATTTCTCTACTAGAAAGCGCTATTGTGTTCAAGGAGATTAGATATCTAACATCTAACCTCCTTGACTTTCATAGTCAAGGAACTGCGAAATTCGACATGCAAGCTACCCTCTGGGTGTCAAATAGCAAAGCTTGCACCAGGCACCCGATGCCATACGATATTATTATTAGTATTAATGCCATTGTCATTGTTTCATTATCAATACATATGAAGTTGTTCGGCAGTTGGTAGGCATTTGAGGTGCTTGAATGAGAGAAACCCATGTCGGTAGATATAGTGGCACATTTAAGGTGCCAAAGCAACATTCATGGATCTGTAAATCCCCAGAAGTTAAAAAGAACGTAAAACGTCGAGGCTGTTATCTACTCTAAGATACAAAATATTATATAGCTCCTAATAGAATTAGAATTACAAAATATTATTTCTCTACAGAAATAATGATTTAAGAACTACACTGTTGTGCATGCAAGATGTGATCAATTTGAACCGTCTATTACCACCTAAATATGTGCACAAATCTAGAACATTGTTCTGCAAGACAGCGAGCCACAATGTAAGGTCTACTGTATGAGTCCTGCAATTATCAAGAAGAATGAGCACTACTCTGAGAAAGGGACTCATACAAGAGTTGGACCGTTGTTCAAAGCCCCTAGATTCGAAAATATAATTTAATAGCAAAAAGAGCACTGGTGATGGTTTACAGTCCTGTTTTAATCCTAAATGTTACTTTATCTCTCCCACGATTACATCATCTTTAACATTAATTGCACATTTTTCTTCCGAAAACACATTCTCAGCTGCTCTTATGTGAAAGCCCGATCTCCCCAATTTAGAAATGACTGCTCACTGAATCGAATATTTTCTCGAAATCAATTGCTGTAATGTACAGCTCACCTCTTTTTCTCCTTATGTATTTATCTGTATCTCAGAACCGGACGAACGTAAGTCCAAAAATTACGATTTTCAGGTTATTACATCATTGTATGTAGAATTTGATTCTACGTTAATCCATAACAACTTAAGTCCAGTGAAACATCGCGTTTTGTATTTACTAACTGTTGTAAGAACGTAAGTCCCAACCTATGATTGAGCCAGACAAACTTAAATCCACTTACGTTGTCGTGATTTTGAAGCATTATTGAGAATATATTAACACGCAAGTCCACAGCTGGACTTACGTTAGACTGGCTGCAATGTTCATGAGTAAGGCATACTCTCAAGTCCTCCGTGCCTTTTTTAAGCTGTGTAGAACAGAGTCAGCTGTGTGGCAGTGCTGTTTACTACAAACTTATTTTGATGTTATGTCATCAAAGAAACATGCTGTAAGTGTAGTTAAGTTGAAGAGAAATTCAAATTGAGTAATTATAGCAGGGGCAGGTTCATTGTATCGTTACTACAAATAATGACAACTTAAATACCGGTAATAATGGCAAAGGAGAGGATCCAGTTCTAAGTGTGTCCAAATGAACTCAAACTACGAAATAAAAATCACCTGAAAGAAGCTTCACTTAGGTATGAACTAAAGAGGGACGACAAGGTAAAAGGTCGTGCTACTCAAGGTTTCAGAGTTGTTATGTTTGATCTACAAAAGTGTCTTCCAACTCCAGATTTGAAGAATTCCCAAGTTTTTACTCAAGAAACCTCTGGATATTAAATAGTACAATTTATGATGCCACCGTAAACCAAACTTGGTGTATGATCTCGGATGAAAGTACAGCCGGTCGAGGGGGAAATGAAATTCCATCATCTTTATTTACTTGGGCACATTAAGAGCTTCGAAATCCTGAGAAACCTATTGAAAACTTAAGAGTCTGGACTGATAACTGCAGTAGCCAAAACAGGAATATTAACGTGATTTTTATGTACATATGGGGACTGGAAAAGGTTCCCACACTCAAAGAAGTCAACGATAAGTTCCTGCTTGCTGGACATACTCACATGGAAGTTGACGGCAAGCATAGTGTGATTGAAAGAGCAAGAAAGCAAATAAAAAACCACACTACTTTTACCACAAATAACTGGGCCAATTTTATTGTTTCACTCTCTACAAAGAACCCTTTTGTTGTGAGAAGGATGTGTCTTGAAGACTTTCTAGATTTTCTTTACTTGAGGAAAAAAAAGAAGCCCCGTTTGTTACCAGGAAGAACAAGAAGTTCCGTGACGAACTAAAGAGCCTACTTTTCTTAAAATTTAAGATTCATGCCAATCTATATAGGCCTATCTAGAATAATGACGAAATAAAGTTGGTAATATCGAAATTTCTAATTAGTTCGAAATAAACCTGGCATAATGTAGCCCAATAGAGCACTAGAGTTGGCAGCCCTGGTGACTGAATATATTCTTAGTTCAATCTCTTAAGGTACAGAATACAAAATTTGGTTTAAGTCCAATGGATAGCATGGACGTTACATGCAGTTAAACATTGGATCTAACAGCGCGCATAAAATCATGTTGGCAACAATGTCATGCATGTATTGGTCAGAAATAATCTGAAATAATATGATCTATTGTTGTGCCATTTTTAAATGAAATCCATTAGTTAGTATAGAAGTTATATGCATTTTGAAATTGGACCTATCAGCAGGCTTAGAATCAAGTTGGCAGCACTGACGTGTATTAGTTACTCCAAATTAATCTAGAATGCCAGGTACTACACGTGTGCAATGTTTAGAGCTATTGGCTTGCATACTTTCTGATATATTGATATTAGGGTAACAAAAACAGAGACAGCATTTATTAACCGTTGGCAGCCCTGGTTACTCTTAAGAATACGCATAGTCATATCTGTTGTGTTACACATAGCACATACGAAATGTGGTTGAAATCCAAATGATGGTATAGAAGTTACATGTATTTAAAATTGAACCTCTCAGCAGGCTTATAATCATGTTGGTAGCACTGACGTATATAAGTTACTCCAAATTAATATAGAATGTCAGGTACTATACGTGTGCATAGTTTAAAGCTGTCGGCTTGCATACTTTCTGATATATTAGTATTTTGATAAAATAAATTGAGAGCATTTATTAACAGTTGGCAGCCCTGGTTAGCTCTTAAGAATACGCTCAGTCATATCCCTTTAAGTACACATAGTACATACGAAATTTGGTTGAAATCCAATTGATAGTGTAGGAGTTATATGCATTTAAAAACTGTACCTATCAGTAGGCTTTTAGAATCATTTTTGGCAACACTGTCATGTCTGGCCTCCTGAAAATTAAACTGAAGTATCAGTATCTATATGTGTGCCAATTTCGGAATTGTTCCCATGTATATTTTCCAAGATATCCAACATGGAGCTCAAATTTCAATTGCGATTTGCCAGCAGTTGGTAGCACTGACATAATTTTCAAGTAGGACATTGAGATGTTCCGGTATAGATCTTTACTCATTCCAAATTTGGTTTCGATTGCTGCAGCCGTTTAGGAGTTGATAGGGGAGGACACACAGACAGACAGACAGACAGACAGACCGACAGACATAAGGACAGACAGACACACATTTTCCCGGATCGATATCATAAGTCTACTTTTTCCTCATTTTTGCAAAATGTGAAAAGTTTGCTAAAAACACAGATAATAAACCATTTTTGATATCGCATGCTGTGTGGTTACAGCTTCATAAAGGAGATACCAAGTTGTAGTACAAGACCAGTTTCACTGATGATAGTTTTAAAACTGTCGGTCTCAAAAGAAAGCAGGGAATGTTTTGCTGGCGGCAATCCCACCAATGAGATTAACCAAAAGAGAGAAAAATAGTGATAAATACAGAGACCTCATGAATTTATTGCAATGGGTTCTTGAAGACTACAGATCCTTCTTTGAAAATATTCCACATGGGGAAAGGGAAGGGAACTTTCCTGAGGATGACTCAACCGCTCTAGATTAGTAATTTTGGTTATAATCTGTAGATTTTTTTAGCTTTTAAAACCATAACGCCATTTGAAGTATACACTTTTTGTAGAGATTTCTTTCAATATTAAAAATATTGTTACAATGATTGTTGTGTGGTGTTTATTACCACACCTTGTCATAGTGTTAAGTACTAAACCTGATTTTATAAGTACAGCCAATATAACACAAGTCCAGTCTTAAGTCCTAAAACGATTTTATAAGTACAGCTAAAACAAGATGTTCAGTAAAGAACATATAGCCTACTTTCTCCTAAATGTATGAGTATAGTTATAACTCGTTGTTATTATCAAAGAGTATAATTGAATCATTTCTTGGTTGAAAACCTTAGAAACTATTTACCTCTACCAAACGCCACAACCTAGAAAAAACTACTACCATCATTGAAGAAAGATAGATAAGAAGTATCTCAAGAATGTTATGGATCTGGAGTCATAATCGACCGGACTGGCTGCGTGGCTCTGCGGTAACGTTCTCGCTTGCTGGGCCCTAGGTTGCAGGTTCGTATCCTGGCGCAGTCAGCTGGCATTTGAGGGTGCACAAATGCGAGGGAGCCGTGTCAGTAGATTTACTGGCACGTTAAAGATCCCCTTCGGGCCAAAATTCCGGCACCCCGGTGTCTCTAAAATCAGCAGTAGTTAAAAGGGATGTAAAACCAATAACATTATTATTATTATTATTATTACGACCTGCCGTGGGCAACATCCAACTTTGAGTTGAGGCATGTCTTTACACGTCTGGTTGTGCATGGCTTTCACAACCCTAATTGAATTAACAAATCTTTCCATGTCCCTACAGAGACGTGTGTATACAAACTATGTGGATATTTTCGATTGCCATTTGCCTGAAATAAAAGTATTAATAACCTGAACTAGTACCAGCGGCTAGAATTCAGTTACTATGTGAAATCGTTTTGTTCTTTACTTCAAATAAAATTTTCCAATAACGCACAATAGGCTGTTACAAACCCTTTAAAATAAGAAGTAAAAATGTATCATAGTATCATCCTGTCATTCTTCAAATTCGATGCGCATAGAATGCCAATGGTATACTATCAATGGAGTCCCATGTAGACCAGTCGTGAAATCTAGTGGAGAAATATCGAACAATATAATCCTAACAGGGCGAGTGCATTCTAGCGGCCATACGAAGAAACTTTTCAATAAAATCTGGAAGTTAATAAGTAGGCCGGCGTGCAGTTACCTTTTTGGCTGCTAGATGTCTCGAGCAAATCTGCTGGCGAATTATGTTTTAATTAAATATATGTTTTGCACCGTAATATGCACAATATAAGGCTTAATTTTAAAATGTCTGAGTCATTACAAAGCAACAAATACGTAAAATTTCAAGCAAAAAACCAAACTCTGATGGGGTTTGAACCATAGGCATATGAATGACAGACTAACGCTTTACCACGGAGCCATTTGTTCCAACGAACATTGATCTATATAAAATGACTTACATAGAACTTGTTAGCAAATAATGATTTAGACCTAACGATTTCATCAGTGGAGTATATTATTTATGTATAAAGCATTTCATACTAAGTTTATTTATTTTGTATCAGTACGCTATATTGCATGCAATACTCAAATTAGTGAAATATAAGTCAGGCACAAGATATCCGCTGCCATCTTGTCTTCTTACCGAGACGGCTCAGCTTTTTAAAATCACTTCTGCACTATAGTATTACAAAATAAACTTTTAATTTCGAACGTGCCTCTTCCTTTAGAACAGTTAAATCGATTCTCGGCTCGATAATCGGAACTGGTGGGTCCCATGATATGGATTATAAAGTTTCCATAATTCGCACGGCCGCCATCCTGAAATGGTACGGCGGATGACCTTGTAATTTGGTCACAAGACGCGTCCTATATGAAGGTATGTTATTACCAAATTTGGTAGAGATCGGATAATTTGGTTAGTCGCTATTTGATTTTACGTTTTGAACGTGTGAGTGGCCGCCATTCAGATTTGGTAAAGATGGCGGCGATATAAAACATGACACTGAGGTGCTCTTTGCTTGTTCTACCTCTGTACCAAATTTCGTTCAATTCGGTTTCACCGTGTTCGAATTGATAGGGGGGGGGGACAGACATTCAGAGTACACACACACACAGACTCACACACACACATACACACACACAGACAGACACACAATGTTTGGCCCTGTAGTGATCTCATAAGTCTACTTTCATTTTTTGCAAAAATCGAAAGTAGGCTAAAAACGTAAGTTCAGTCCTGACTGAATTTTGCGTTAATTCTAAAGGAAATACCAATAAAAAGGTTAGGTGTATTCAACTTTAATAATGCCAATAGTTTTTTGCTGGATAGTTCAAGTGTTGGCTCTGCAGTCAGACATAAAGTTCATTTTCTACAGTTGAAAAGTTGGCATAATGTGACTTACGTTAGTCTGGTTCCGAGGTGCCCTTTTGTCCATTAACGTTTTATCAGCATTATATTGTCACTGGAACGTAAACGAATAAATACTGCCATATGTCAAAATTGGATGGTCACTAAGTAATAATAATATCGTATGGCCACGGGTGCCAGGTGCAAGCTTTGTTAATTGACGCCCAGATGGCAGCTTGCATTTCGAATTTTGTCGTTCTTTGGAGCGCTATGAAAGTCAAGGAGTTTAGATAGCTTCCTGACACTATAGCGCTTTCTAGTAGAGAAAGGAGGAACTTTGTATTGGCGGAAAATCCCGAGATTAATTTTGACATTATGAACACGAATTCAAATGGGTTCTTTAACATGCCAACAACGTATGACATGCGTTTTGTGATTTTTTTTTTCGCCTTTCAAAAATCACTTACCAAGCCTGGAGTGAACCTGCAAGCCTGGGGTTGGTAGTTCGACGCGTTCAACACTCACCTACCGTGGCAAGCAGATGGTCACTACTAAGGCTTAATTGCTTTTTTTCCCTCTAAATAGTACATTAGAATTAAGGGGTAAGTAAAAGTTAAGACTTACTCTAAAGTCAATCCTTAAACTGTAGGACTATGACAACATAAGTGGCCAAAGCTGCAACGAAAGACACCATGAGTGTGCTATCTATAGGCAGCAACCCCCAGATAGATAGCTGCAACTTGACGTGTGTCAGCTGAAGTGAGAACATTTTTAGCCTAGGGTTCAGAGGATGATACAGCAACAGCTGATGTACTATCTCCGCTGTTCGGGTCGCCTCACAGTTTGCACTACGACTGACAGCTGAGATTACTAAGATATGGAGCACGGACATAACTAGATTAATCAAGATATCAGGGTACGTAACATAGTCAATACCGGTAATTAATGTGTGGCTTGAAGAAAACAATGATATGGCCAAATATATGAATCCTACATCAGAAACCAATGCCTCTGCAAATATCAGGAGAACCTGTAAACCGAAAGCAGAACTCACCAAGGTTCCAATGTGACAGAGTTGCATGTGAACTCGAGACAATTCCTTTAAACGATGAGTGGTGCTACCTCCAACACTTTGTATTGCAGATGGCACGAATAAACTGTCCATTGCCTGAACATTGCTTGTTGTTAGCATTCTGGTACTAGACTCACGCAAACCATAGTAGAACTCATTCTCATTGAAAGCAAATATCTGCAGAATTTGCTCATTAACAAGAGAAAATCTATGTTTGAGAACCCAAATAACACAAATGAATTGCATACACAAAATGTGACCCATGAAATACGCAAAATATTGTACGGCTGTGCTTACTCTGATGAAACTTGAAGCAATGATACCTGTTATACAAGCATAAATCACACGTGCTCCTATTGTAGTTATAATTATTAGCCTAGCCTTTATATGAACCGGGTGTGTTTCACAGTGTAATACACGATCAACCTCTCGGAGTACATGCAATATCTTGATAATGTAACCCTTGGTCCAAAATACACTCATGGGGACGGAAACAAACACAATTAGTAGAGCAAATATCAGAGAAAGGGAGTATGCTACGAATTTTGCAAACTTCCATTGCTTCTCCATCTGACAATAGTCAATAACAGTGAAAATTAAGATCAATATGGCTACCAAGAGCACCAGTAATGAATACAAAGAGGCCCACACTGATGAGGTTAATCTTTCTGTTTTATTATCTTTGACCATTTTAAACGGACCAAGACCAGTGATCTTCGATATCAAATAGAGTGGCCGTATCGCATAATAAATGCTGAAATCCTCTTTGTCTTCTATTACGAATGGCTCTTTTGGCCAAGTCATATTTATCGGACTAGGAACGACAATACTTGATGGAATGTTTTCAGAATTTGAGATTTTTTTAGAGAATTGAGGAATAACCAATGAAATCAAAGTTCTCATGTTAAAATTATTGTGGATCCAACTGTTTTATAACGATATTACGTCAGTATTCTTTCTAGAATTTGTGTGTTGACGTACCAAAGTAGGATGTGATGCATTTTGTGAGCAGGAGGTAAGTTACTGGAGAGAAGGTTTGATTAACATTTGTTGAACGTGATTATTTTCCCGTCAAATTTGCCATATCGACTTGTTTCTAAATGGGTACATATCTGAGAGTGTAATACACTTTTGAACTTGTTCCTTTTTAGGAATATATCTAAATGAGCTATCTTTCCAAGAAATTTAACTGAAGTTATCATATAGAATACAGCAATAGCTTCATAAACTTTATTATTTGCAATTGTGATATTTCTTCTGAATATCTCTGTCGAAGGATTTGATAACGCCTGTACTAGTGATCTGTACACGTATGAGCTGCCCATCCTATATTCAAACCTGTACGATGAATATTAAAAGAACTTCAGAGTTACATTTAGTCATTCAATTTACTAATTCGATTTATAAATCGCTAAATCGTTCGATATGAAGTCTTGAATGTAAATAAATAAACGTCTTCATATCCATCGTTTTATAACGTTGTTAGTATTATTTCGATCAGTTCACGGTGACGTTACCTAATGACTACATTCCACACCATTTCGATTGTGAAGTTCTTGTTCTTCGAATCTATCTGCATCATTTCCAACCTCTTCCAAAAATGGTATCTGTTCGTATAATGTATTAATATGAGTCTCTGGTTTAATGAAAGAATTCTTTGAATCTCCACGTCAAGGAAATAGTAATGCTTCTTTCATTTCTCTAAGTTTTTGTCAAAATATAACTACTGCGCGTTTAGACTAGGTGTGTTATCTTTGATATGCACAGCAGAGATCCATGTGGTTGCAGGTTTTCCGCTTGATCTCCCGTCTCGGGTGTAATACTGCTATGAAGCGAATGCTGAAACAGATAACGATTGACTCTCTTACTATAACAAATCAAAGACTTTCCATGCGCATCAGTAATATACTGTAGTAATTAGGAATAAATACACACACTCTACTGAAGCATGAATATAAATTTAGAGGGAATTTGCATAACATGAAATAAAAAGATAGTCTCCTATGTATTGATGCAGATGCCGTTTAGGTACATTAGGTATAAATAATTGAGAGATGTTCAGTTAGTCATCACGTATTTATACTCAATTAAATAAGTTCATGTGATGAATTAGTATTTACACATATTACAAGGGTGGGGGTAAACAATGACATGTTTCTTTCGTCAAAAGCACATCATCAGATACATGTTAATCAAATCAACCATATACTGTATACAAGCCTATACACTACCAGGCACTACAAATACCTAGAATGCCAAATATAAAAGATTGTTCATGACGGTCTACACAACTTGCAGAGACTTGGAACTGTGCACTGACTCCCTTGTTCAAAGGAGCGTGATGGTTCGGTGGTCAAGCTGCTTGTTTCTCACCAAGGAGGACAGGGTTCGATTCCCTGGCAATGCAGGTGTGATTTTGGAAGTGAAATATCACGTTCTGTGGTTCGGATTCCACAGAACATTGAGGTCCCTTGGCTCATGATTGCGAGATTAACGGTCACGTAAAACTTCATGCATCCTTCCTTCGTCCCTCTCACCCTTCCTTTCTTCCTTCCTCCCTCCCTCCCTTCTTTCCTCCCCCTTCCTCCCTTACACCCTTCCTTACTCCCTCCCTCCCTCCCTTCCTTCTTTCCTCCCCCTTCCTCCCTTCTTCCCCCCTTCCTTCCTCCCTCCCTTCCTTCCTCCCTCCCTCCCTTCCTTCCTCCCTCCCTTCCTTCTTTCCTCCCCCTTCCATCTTTCCTCTCACCCTTCCTTTCTTCCATCCTCCCTCCCTCCCTCCCTTCCTTCCTCCCGTCCTTCTTCCCTCCCCCTTCCTTCCTTCTTCCCCCCTTCCTTCCTCCCTCCCTTCCTCCCTCCCTCCCTTCCTTCCTCCCTCCCTCCCTTCCATCCTCCCTCCCTTCCTTCTTTCCTCCCCCTTCCATCTTTCCTCCCCCCCTTCCTTCCTTCCTCTCACCCTTCCTTTCTTCCTCTCACCCTTCCTTTCTTCCTTACTCCCTGCCTCCCTTCCTCCCTCCCTTCCTTCTTTCCTCCCCCTTCCTTCCTCCCTCCCTCCCTTCCTTCTTTCCTCCCCCTTCCTTCCCCCCCCTTCCTTCCTTCCTCCCTCCCACCCTTCCTTCCTTCCTCCCTCCCTCCCTTCTTTCCTCCCCCTTCCTTCCTTCCTCCCACCTTCCATCCTTCCTCCCTCCCTTCCTTCCCCCCTCCCTTCCTCCCTCCCACCCTTCCTTCCTCCCTCCCTTCCTTCTTTCCTCCCTTCCTCCTTTCCTTACTCCCTCCCTCCCACCCTTCCTTCCTCCCTCCCTTCCTTACTCCCTCCCTCCCTCCCTTCCTTACTCCCTCCCTCCCTTCCTTCCTTCCTCCCTTCCTTCTTTCCTCCCCCTTCCTTCCTTCTTCCCCCCTTCCTTCCTCCCTTCCTCCCTCCCTTCCTTCCTCCCTCCCTTCCTTCCTTCCTTCCCCCTTCCTTCCTTTCTCCCTCCCTACCTTCCTTCCTCCCTCCCTTCCTCCCTTCCTTACTCCCTCCCTCCCTTCCTTCCTTCCTCCCTTCCTTCTTTCCTCCCCCCTCCTTCCTTCTTTCCCCCTTCCTTCCTCCCTCCATTCCTCCCTCCCTCCCTTCCTTCCTCCCTCCCTCCCTTCCTTCCTCCCTCCCTTTCTTCTTTCCTCCCCCTTCCATCTTTCCTCCCCCTTCCTTCCTTCCTTCCTCTCACCCTTCCTTTCTTCCTTACTCCCTGCCTCCCTTCTTCCATCCCTTCCTTCTTTCCTCCCCCTTCCTCCCTCCCTCCCTTCCTTCCTCCCCCCTTCCTTCCTTCCTCCCTCCCACCCTTCCTTCCTTCCTCCCTCCCTCCCTTCTTTCCTCCCCCTTCCTTCCTTCCTCCCCCCTTCCATCCTTCCTCCCTCCCTCCCTTCCTTCCTCCCTCCCTTCCTTCCTTCCTCCCTCCCTTCCTACTTTCCTCCCCCTTCCTTCCTTCCTCCCCCCTTCCTTCCTTCCTCACACCCTTCCTTTCTTCCTTACTCCCTCCCTCCCTTCCTCCCTCCCACCCTTCCTTCCTTCCTCCCTTCCTCCGTTCCTTCCTTCCTTCCTTTCTTTCTTCCTTGTTCACTTGTTCACGGTGACATTACTGGGTAGCAACCTGTAAAGGACGTAGTGGAACTTTCAGGAGCATCTACAGTACGCCTATGATAATACAAATGCACCATCAGTGACGGATTGTTACTCAAAATCACTTCGCTTTGCTTCAAGGAACGAATTTCTGAAAGTTGTCCAAACTCATCCAGGAATACCCTCGCTTCCTTGACACTTTCTCCAACCCAGTTACATATAGCCTATCTTCAGTAAGCTGTTATTTGTGAGTACTATAATAATAATAATAATAAAACAAGTAGTTCCGTGAAGAACTATACAGCCTCCTTTCATATATCCTACTCATGTTCATTGCCTCTATCAACATACAAAATTTCAGTTTGATTGCTGTAAGAGATTCGTAGATATTGAGAACCGACTAAATATTGCGGATGGTCGCCATGTTGGATTTTTATATATGTAGGTCTTAGAGTTATGTACTGTTATATGAAGATTATTGTGTACGTATAGTATTCAATCTTCAATCGCATGATTAGGACACAAGAAGTAAAAACGATATTTTAAAATTTCGCACAGCTGCCATCTTGAGATTATGGAAACAATTGAAAAAATTAGATGCCAGTGGATTAAGATTTGTATAAGGATTTAATGTACCAAGTGTCACTGCACTCGGATGGTTAAATAGCGAGAAACGACCATGTGAATATTTATAATTCGCGTCGCCGAAATTTTGGATTTGTGATCACCAGGTTATTGAAAGTCCTATAGGTTGAATTTATGTTCATAGCCCCTATGAACATTAAAAAAGTCAGCTTGATTACTGTAATAGATTCGTAGATATTGAGATCCATCTAAATATTTCGGATGGTCGCCATGTTGGATTGTTATATGTATAGGCCATAGAGGCATATACCATTAAAGGAAAATTATTGCGTAGGTTATTATTCAAACTTTCACTTCTATCGCAAGATTACGACACAAGAAATAAAAACTTAATTTTAAAATTTGCACAGCCACCATTTTGAACTTATGTAAAAAATTGAACTAAATTAGATACAATATGTATAAACAATTTCTGTACCAAGTTTCATTGCATTTGGATCGTTAAATCGCGAGAAAGGTCTATTTAAAATGTTCAAATTCGCTTGGCCGCCATATTCGTTTTGTAGTTAACCGGCTATTGAAAGTCTTATATATGAACTTCCAATAGTTCCCTTTATCACCGTACAAAATTTCAGGGTGATACCGCTAATAGTTTCAGATATATAGAATGCCGGTGAAATATTTCGCACAGCCGCCATCTTGTGGTTGTGTAAACAATTGAACTAAATTAGACTCCAGTGCATTACAATGTGTATAAACATTTTCTGTACCAAGTTTCATTGCATTTTGATTGTTAAATCGCGAGAAAGGTCTATTTAAAATGTTCAACTTCGCTTGACCGCCATATTTGTTTTGTAGTTAACAGGCTTTTGAAAGTCTTATATATAAACTTCCAATAGTTCCCTTTATCACCGTACAAAATTTCAGGGTGATACCGCTAATAGTTTCAGAGATATAGAATGCCGGTGAAATATTTCGCACAGCCGCCATTTTGTGGTTATGTAAACAATTGAACCAGGTTAGAAGTCGGTGCATTACAATGTGTATAAACATATGCTGTACCAAGTTTTATTGCGTTTGGTTGGTTAAATAGTGAGAAATTTCAATTTAAAAGTTGCAACTTCGCTTGGACGCCATGTTGGTTTTGTAGTTACCAGGTTTTCAAAAGTCACATACATGAACTTCTAGTAGTTTCCTTTATCACCGTAGGATATTCCAGGATGATATCGGTTACAGTTTCGGAGATATTGAATGCTGGTGAAATAATTCGCACAACCGCCATGTTGGATTGGTGAGACATAACAAAATTTGAAGGGCACGGTCGGGGTCGTCCAAAATAGTGCTATGAACTTACCGAGTTTCATTGAAATGGCTCCAGCCGTTTAGAAGTTATTAGGGGGATACCCACCACCTCTCACACACACACGCACACACAGACACACAGACAAAAGGTGATATCATAAGCCTTTTTTTTTCATAAATGAAAATAGGCAAAAAAAATACGAGCCTTACAGTAGTCGCATATTATGTGTAAAATCTGACATAGAAGAAACCTCACGTGAAATTGTTGATACCCGGTATTTTATAATATTATTGGCACAAATATTAATATACCCGGCATGCGTTGCAATGCCAATCAAAGAAAGTGTTGGCATTGTAACTTTGTATTTTGAAGTGCTTTTGGATTCCCAATATTGTTTTTCTTTTTCCGTTAACCACCTCTAAACTATTGTAAAATTGATTTACTGTCTCAAAAGAATCATGGGAGCGTGCTCAACAACTCACTAAATTTTCATCGCAATGAAATGAATAGTACATGAACGCATACGGGACTTTGTTGAACAGATTCGAGCGCCGTCACCCATTTGTTGAATATACTCGTACGCTACCTATTGTAAAATGGATTTACTAAGTGAAAACTTTCCCTGGCGTGTACACAACAACTCATGAAAGTTTGATTGCAATCGGATGAATGGCATATGAACGCATACGGGTTTTTGCTTAAACGATTCGCGCGACGACACTCATTTGTTGAATCTACTTGTGCGCCACCCATTGAAAAACGGTTTTACTAATTCATACACCTTCGCAGGAATGTGCTCAACTCCCCAAAGTTTTATGATAATCGGATGAATGTTATATGAACGCATACGGGACTTAGTTGAAACGATTCACGCGCTATCGCCCATTAATTGAATCTAATCGTGCGCTACCAATTGTAAAATGGATTTACTAAATCAGAAATCTTTGCGGGTGAGGAAACAACATTTCTCCAAATTTCATTGCAATCGCATGAATGGTATATGAACGCATACGGAATTTTTTTTAAAGGATACGTACGCCGTTACACATTTGTTGAGTCTACTTGTGCGATACCTATTGTAAAGTGGATGTACTAAACCATAAACCTTCCCTGAAGTGTACACAACATCTCACCCAAGTTTCAATGCTTCGGACAAATGGTATATGAACGCATACGGGACTTTGTTGAAACGCTTCGCGCGCCTTCGCCCATATGTTGAATCTACTTAAGCGCTAACTAATGTAAAATGGATTAACTAAGCCTGAAACTTTCCCTGGAGTGTACACAACAACTCACCCAAGTTTAGTCGCTATCAGACGTATGATATATGAACGTATATGAGACTATATTGAAACACTTCGCGCGTCGTCGCTCGTTTGTTTAATCTACTTGTGCGATACCTATTGTAAAGTGAATTTACCAACCCAGAGACCTTCCCTGAAGTGTAAACAACATCTCACCCAAGTTTCATCGCTATCAGACGGATAGTATATGAACGCAATGGGACATTGTTGAAACGCTTCGCGCATCGTCGCTCATTTGTTGAAACTACTCGTGCGCTACCTATCATGACATGGATTTACTAAGACAGAAACCTTGCCTGTAGTGTACACAACCTCTCACCTAAGTTTCATCGCTATCGGACGAATGGTATGTGAACGCCTACAGGACTTTGTTGAAACGCCTCGCCCGTCGTCGCTCGTTTGTTGAATCTACTCGTGCGTTACATATTTTTAATTGGATTTATTAAGCCAGACACCTTCCCTGAAGAGTACACAACATCTCACCCAAGTTTCATCACTATCAGACGAATAGTATATGAACGCATACGGGACTTTGTTAAAACGCTTCTCTCGTCGTCGCGCATTTGTTGAATCTACTCGTGCGCTACCTATTATAATATGGATTTACTAAGAGAGAAACCTTGCCCGTAGTGTACACAACCTCTCACTCATGTTTCATCGCTATCGGACGAATGGTATGTGAACGCATTCAGGACTTTGTTGAAACGCTTCGCCCGTCGTCGCTGATTTGTTGAATCTAATCGTGCGCTACCTATTGCTAAGTCGATTTACTAACCAGAAACCTTCCCTGAGGTGTACACAACATCTCATCCCAGTTTCATCACTATCAGACGAATAGTATATGAAGGCATACGGGACTCAGTTGAAACGCTTTGCTCGTCGTCGCTCATTTGTTGAATCTACTCGTGCGCTACCTACTATAACATGGATTTACTAAGCCAGACACCCAGCCTGTAGTGTACACAACCTCCCACCGAAGTTTCATCGCTATCGGACGAATGGTATGTGAACGCATACAGGACATTGTTGAAACGCTTCGCCTGTCGTCGCACATTTGTTGAATCTTCTTGTGCGATACCTATTGTTAAGTGGATTTACTAAGCCAGAAACTTTCCATGAAGTGTACACAACATCTGACCCAAGTTTCATCACTATCAGACGAATAGTATATGAACGAATACGGGACTTAGTTGAAACGCTTCGTTCGTCGTCGCTCATTTGTTGAATCTACTCTTGCGCTACCTACTATAACATGGATTTACTAAGCCAGAAACCTTGCCTGTAGTTTACACGACCTCTCACCCAAGTTTCATCACTATCGGACGAATGGTATGTGAATGCATACAGGACTTTGTTGAAACGCTTCGGCCGTCGTCGCTCATTTGTTGAATCTAATCGTGCGCTACCTATTGTTAAGTAGATTTACTAAACCAGAAACCTTCCCTGAGTTGTTCACAACATCTCACCTAAATTTCATCACTACCAGACGAATAGTATATGAAGGCATACGGGACTTAATTGAAACGCTTCGCTCGTCGTCGCTCATTTGTTGAATCTACTCCTGCGCTACCTATTATAACATGGATTTACTAAGCCAGACACCTAGCCTGTAGTGTACACAACCTCTCACCCAAGTTTCATCGCTATCGGACGAATGGTATGTGAATGCATACAGGGCTTTGTTGAAACGCTTCGCCCGTCGTCGCACATTTGTTGAATCTACTCGTGCGCTACCCATTGTAAAGTGGATTTACTAAGCTAGAAACCTTTCATGAAGTGTACACAACATCTCACCCAAGTTTCATCACTATCAGACGAATAGTATATGAACGCATACGGGACTTTGTTTAAGCGATTCGCGTGCCGTCACTCTTTTGTTGAATGTACTCATGCTCTACAACTTTCATATTTATTCACCTTTCAATCCTTCTCTGGACTTCCACAAATAATTCAAGACCAAAATTAGCCAAATCGGTCCAGCCGTTCTCGAGTTTTAGCGAGACTAAAGAACAGCAATTCATTTTTATATAGTTAGATAGATTGTGAAAGGGAGTGTTTTACAGATATTGTAGTTTATAATACGGAACTCATTTTATTAGAGGTTTTGTAGCTTCCACCAGCACTAGCCTAAATAAAGAATACGATATGGAACAACTAGATTAATAGACATGGCCCCGCTCATAACCTTAAATTCTCTATAAATAGGCCAACTTGCGAGTAAATGCAATGTGCACAGCAGAAGATCATGAAAGACTTGCCCAGTTCCCGGACCTCTTGATTCACAGACCAACACGTAATTTCATATTGATTCTGTTTTAATGAGTCACGTTCTGTCACGATATGATAAATATCGTTTAAAACGATAATCTGGTAGCAAAAATATCCATCCTGTCCGGGATTTGAGCCCGAGATATCTAGATTCACAGTCGTTAACACCACGGCTATTTCGACCACGCAAATATTGAGCACAAGATGGTGACTTATTTTCACGTACCAACAATACTGCGCAGCCCGCATATGTTGGCTGTGGTTGAGCAATTCGATGCAGCTGGCAGTGCGTCTTACACACTTCCGTCCGATCCACTTCCGTCCCATTTTTTAAAATCACTCCCACAAATATATCCAGCAATCGAGTGGAAAGATGTTACACATCAATAATAATAATAATAATAATAATAATAATAATAATAATAATAATGAACTATCAAGTAATAAATTTCCTCATCCACTTATTCCAGATGGGTAAAGAATTGCTGGACAATTCCATCCGTCACAACTGATGAAATTATAGATGCTATCAGTAAGATGTACAGTAAATGCGAAGTTACCGGTCCTGACGATTTACCTGCGGTCATCTGTAAAACATGGTAATGGTTTCGCTGGCAAACTTCTTTAATGTTGCCATATGGTCTCGCAATTCATCTATTGTCTCCTCATTGATTATCACGGTGCCTATATTTAAGAGAAAGGTGATCCTGTAGATTGTTGTAATTACTGACCGATCTGTTTCCTATCCCACACCATGAGAATCTTCATAATTATGAATCCTCGATCACCACTTGTGCAGTATTGTCCTCTTTTCCATCAATCAGTGAGGATTTGTCAAATGGTGTGGGACTGCAGGCGCCAAATGTGCAGTCCCTCAACTAATGGAGAAACATCGCCAAAAAAGGAATCGCCTGCCTTTCTTAATCTGGAAAAGGCCATTGATTGTACGTCGCATCAACTAATCTCGTATGCAATATTCGTGATCATGCTGTACCTGAAGCACTCATTAAGAAAATAACTCTTCGGCTAATCCCAATTCGTTGGGGTCACCGTAGCTAAACTGGTTCTTTTTCAGGTGGTAATTCCAGCCCTCTATACTGGGGATTTGAATCCCGGCCATCCAGGTGAAAGACGAGCCTCAAAGCCACTACACGCAAAACACCTGAAACACTCACTGATTGAGAAAAAAAATGCCTTTTCACAACACTGCCAGCCGCGTACGATGCCCAGCTGACTTATTACAGAGTTTATCTGTGCCAGTAATTGCTCACCAGATATCAGCACTGTTTCCCCTCCTTTTCACCGTAGCCATGGGCACCACAAGACTAGAATTTATTTGGGAAGTGCGGATGATGTGATCCTTTCTGCCATCTCGGAAGAATATTTTCTAAATCATTTATAAACATCGCATGGCCGTCGTTACCAATTTGGTTTTCCTCTTAACATTAAAAAAAAACGGAGAAACTTGAAACTACACCATCCAATAGTGTCATCCTCATCATCATCATTATCAGTTTATCTGTCTGATGGCAGGTTTCCTCGTGGTCAGTCTCTCCACCTTATCCGGTCTTCAGCAGCACTTTTCATCAGCTCATAAGATTTATCAATCTTGATGGAATCCAGCATCTGAAACCTCCTTCTTCCTCTTCGGAATTTCCCTTGGACTGTCCCTTCTAATTGAAAAAATGAAAATCCACAGCCTGCTTCCAGTCTCCGACCGGGTCAGGAATGGAATGAATGAAGCCCCCATCTAGCGGCGAGGATATGAACTGTGCCGGCTGCCGAAGCCTGTCGCACTCCTCTGGGGCAATGATTAACTGAATGACAGATGAAATGAAATGATGTGGAGAGTGTTGCTGGAATGAAATGTTGACAGGGAAAACCGGAGAACCCGGAGAAAGACCTGTCTGCCTCCGTTTTGTCCAGCACAGATCTCACATGGAGTGACCGGGATTTGAACCACGGACCCAGCGGTGAGAGGCCGGCGTGCTGCTGCCTAAGCCACGGAGGCTTCTCCCTTCATGTTTCAAAAAACCATCTCCCCAGCAGTGTCCAATCCAATTCATTTTTAGCCTATTTTCAATTTTGAAAAAATAGGCTTATGAGATCACCTTTTGTCCGTGTGTGTGTGCGTGTGTGTGTGTGTGTGTGTGTGTGTGCGTGTGTGTGTGATTCGTGAGTGTGTCCCCCTCTAATAAAATCGAAACGCCTGGAGCGATTTCAATGAAACTCGGGAAGTTCATAGCAGTATTCCCGGCGACCTCGACCGTGTGCCCTTCAAATTTTGTTACGTCTCACCAATCCAACATGGCGGCTGTGCGAAATACTTCACTAGCATTCAATATCTACGAAACTATTACCGATATCGCCCTGAAATTGTGTACGGTGATAAAGGGCACTACTAGAAGTTCACCTATGAGACTTTCAAACACCTGGTGACTACAAAACCAACATGGCGGCCAAGCGAAGTTGAGACATTTAAATAGACTTTTCTCGCGATTTAACTATTTAAATGTAACGAAACTTGGTACAGCAAATGTTTATACACATTGTAATGCACTGGAGTCTAATTTAGTTCAATTGTTTACATAACCTCAAAATGGCGGCTGTGCGAAATATTTCACTGACATTTTATATCTCCGAAACTATTACAGATATCACCCTGCAATTTTGTACGGTGATAAAGGGTACAGATACAGGTATACCTATGTATATTTCATAAACCTGTAAAGTACGAAACGAACATGGCGACCAAGCGAATTTAAAATATTTTAATAGACTTTTCTCGTGATTTAACTCTCTGAGCGCAGTGAAATGTGGTACAGTAATTGATTTTGCAGATTGTAATGCACTGTCATCTAATTTAATTCAATTGCTTACATAACCTCAAGATGGCGGCTGTGCGAAATTTTAAAATTAAGTTTTAATTTCTTGTGTCGTAATCATGTGATTGAAGTGAAAGTTTGAATAATGAACCTAGGCAATAATTGTCCTTGAATGGTACATAACTCTATGGCCTATACACAAAACACTCCTAAATGGTGAGCTCCCGAAATATTTAGACGGTTCTCAATATCTATGAATCTTTTACAGCAACCAAACTGATTTTTTTTATGTTCATAGAGACTACGAACATATGTTCACCTATAGGACTTTCAGGCACCTGGTGAGCACAAATCCAACATGGCGGCGACGCGAAGTATAAATATTTAAATGGACGTATCTCGCGAATTAACTATCCGAGTGCCGTGAAACGTTGCACGTTAAATGCTTATACAAATGTCGATCCACTGGCATCTAATTTATTTCAATGGTTTGCATTATCACAAGATGGCTGCAGTGCGTAATTTTAAAATCTCGTTTTTACTTCTTGTTGTCTAATCATGCGATTGAAGTTTGAATACCACACGTACACAATAATCTTAATGTAATAGTACAAAAATAAAAATCCAACCTGGTGACCATCTGAAATATTTAGACGGTTCTCAATATCTACGAATCTGATACAGCAATTAAACTGAAATTTTGTATGTTGATTGTGGCAGTTAACATAAGTAGGATATATGAAAATAGGCTGTATAGTTCTTCACGGAACTACTTGTTCTCTTCCTTATTTCCTTTAGCATCATTCTTTCTTCTCCTAATTTTTTTAATACTTCCTCATTTCTCACTTTGTGCCTCCTCTTAATTAACGGAATCCCCTAAAGAATGGTGGCAGATTCCTTTATCTAGAGTCTCGCCTAAATAGCTTGGATGCCTAAATGATCAGCTCCATATGGGGATCAACGCAACACGGATACGATAGAGGTTGGTCACAGGTGTTCATTGTGCCAAACGAATGCCAACTCCTTTGAAGTCCAAGATCTACCGGATAATGGTAAGACTAGTTGCACCTTACAGCGCTGAATACTGGGCTACCAAGAAAATAAATGAATATTCTCTCCACACTATGGAAATGGTAGTGTTAAGGAGGACATTTCCAGACTTGATCATGTCTGTAATAACCTTCAATGAATCAATAATTTACTAGCTAGTGATAATAATATAATATCGTATGGCCTCGGGAGCCAGGTGCAAGCTTTGTTATTTGACACCCAAAGGGTAGCTTGCATGTCGAATTTCGTTGTTCTTTGAAGCACTATGAAAGTCAAGGGGGTTAGATATCTAAGCTCCTTGAACTCTATAGCGCTTTCTAGTAGAGAGATGAGGAACTTCGTGTTGGCGGAAACTACCGAGATTAATTTTGCCATTATGAACACGGCCTAATGAATTCAAATGGGTTCTTTGACAAGCCAACATCGTATGACATGGTGTCGCAGTTTTTGCCGCCTTTTAATAATCACTTACCACGGCCAGGAGTGAACCTGAAAGCTTGGGTTTAGTAGACCGAAACGTTGATCACTCACCCACCGTGGCAAGCTTACTAGCTAGTGATGAAGCAGTAGACTGGTTAGAGAAATTAGACATCCAGCTCTAGTAACACAGAAGCTTCTTGCAGTTCAAGGTCTGTATACATTTACTTGTAAACACTGTAGGCCTATATGTAAATAATTGTATATTGCATCTTCATGCCATACGAAATAATAATAATAATAATGATAATAATAATAATAATAATAATAATAATAATAATAATAATAATAATAATTTACTTTATTGGCAAGTAGGGGCAATACCACGGTGGCAAATTTTTACACATACAAAATATTTCTACATAAATATCAAACACACCTAATATACTCTAGCCGAGATTTGGAAACTGTAGTAATTACATTGGAGAATTTACAAAAACTTTCAGCCTTCTCTTAAACACATCAATAGGTTTGGGAAAAGGTTCTAAGACTGTGGCAGGTAATGAGTTCCAATCAGTACCACGATTAATGAAATACCGTAGTTGTAATATTTTCCATAATGTGTACGCTTCGGTCTGGCCTTACCTTTATGTGGATGATCTGCCCCAGACATTTGCTTACTTCTCCCCTTGCTGGCCGATTGGTGTAAGTGTTAAACATAACGATAGTCTGGATTTTGTCCTTCTATCTTATCGAGATTCCAACCCCAGTTTTATCATTTTAAATATTCTTGTCGACTTCGTCGTTACGCTGGGGTCTGGCGTTACGTTACGGTGACGGGACGAAATGTACCGAGATGCACTGAGGTGTGTGACGTCAGAGCACCGCTTGGTGCATGTGTTCCCCGACAATCTCTACTTCGTTAGTATAAGACAAAAATCCCCGATTCTAGGATGTCACGGGTAATCTCGAGAACCACTGGATGGATTTTGATGCCGTTTTCACCATTCTGTGAAGGATATCTCGAGAACCAGAATCCTTAAGTCGGTCGCAAATTTTGAGCCAGTTAATGACCGATTATCCATATTAACAATCAAATGCGCCAACAAAACCTCCAGCCTAGTTAACGCACATGCCCCCACAAATGACAAGAACAGATCTGACCCGGACGAAGTGGATAACTTTTGGGACCTGCTGGATGAAAAGCTCGCCAAAATTCCTAAACACCATGTTAAACTTCTTATGGGGGACTTCAATGCTCAACTTGGTCGAGAACACAAGTATAGGAAAATCATTGGAAACTATCCTGCCCACAAAAGAACCAATCAAAACGGTGAGAGATTGGTCTCCATTTGCGAAAACCATAACTTGCAGATCATGTCGACACACTTTCGCCATCTTCCCAGAAGGCAGACAACATGGCGATCTCCTGTCGACGCCATCGGAGAGTTTCAAATAGATCACGTTGCAATCTCTAGGAAAAACAGCCCTGAGATTATGAATGTTAAGGTTAAACAAGATGTTCAGTAAAGAACATATAGCCTACTTTCTCCTAAATGCATGGGTATTGTTATAACTCTTTGTCCTTTTCAAGGAGTATAATTGAATGTTGGTTGTAGTAGCTTGTTGAAATACAACGTGCTATACGGATATTAAACATGAATATGAGTTGCCCTTTGCTAGTGCTACCTCTGTAAAAAAAACATTCAATTCGGTTTCACCGTGTTTGAATTGATCTGGGGAATGGATTTGCACACATACATGGCCGCTATTTGCAAACTATTGGGCTGATGACCTAGTAGTCAGTCATAAGATGCTTTCCACAAAAAGGTATGTTGTTGCAAAATCCTGTAGAGTTCAAATTATTAGGATGGTCGAAATTTGATTTAAGCTTTTAACATTTGGGTGGCCGTCATTCCGTTTCCGTCAAGATGGCGGCTATATAAACATGACACTGAGGTGCCTTTTGCTAGTGCTACCTCTGTACCAAATTTCGTTCAATTCGGTTTCACCGTGTTTGAATTGATAGGGGGAATCGATTTGCACACATACTTGGCCACCATCTGCAAAATATTGGGCTGATGATCTAGCAGTTTGGTCAGAATATGCTTCCCACATAAAGATTTGTTGTTGCAAAATTTGGTAGAGACTAGATTATTAGGTTGGTCGTAATTACATTTTAGCCTTTAACATTTGGGTGGCCGCGATTACGTTTCCGTCAAGATGGCGGTGATATAAAACATGACACTGAGGTGGCCTTAGCTAGTGCTACCTCTGTACCAAATTTCGTTCCATTCGGTTTCACCGTGTTCGAATTAATAGGGGGAATCGATTTTCACAAAAAGATGGCCGCCATCCGCAAAATATTAGGCTAATGACCTATTAGTTTGGTCAAAGGATGCTCCCTCCATAATGGTATGTTGATGCAAAATTTGGCAGAGATCGGCTGATTAGGTTAATCGTAATTTGATTTAAGCTTTGAATATTTGTGTGGCCGCCATTACGTTTCCGTCAAGATAGCGGCGATATAAAACATGACACTGAGGTGCCCTTTGCTAGTGCTACCTCTGTACCAAATGTCATTCCATTCGGTTTCACCGTGTTCGAATTAATAGGGGTAATCGATTTTGACACAAAGATGGCCGCCATCCGCAAACTATTAGGCTAATGACCTATTAGATTTGTCAAAGGATGCTTCCTCCATAAAGGTATGTTGTTGCAAAATTTGGTAGAGATCGGATGATTAGGTTAGTCGTAATTTGATTTAAGCTTTGAACATTTGTGTGGCCGCCATTACGTTTCCGTCAAGATGGCGGCGATATAAAACATGACACTGAGGTGTCCTTTGCTAGTGCTACCTATGTACCAAATTTCGTTCAATTTGCGCTCACCGTGTTCGAATTGATAGGGGGGGGGGGGCAGACATTCAGAGTACACACACTCACACACGCACACACACAGACTCACACACACACATACACACACACAGACACACTTTTTTTTCTCCCTGTAGTGATCTCATAAGTCTACTTTCATTTTTTTCAAAAATCGAAAGTAGGCTAAAAAGGCATAAACGTAGCTTCAGACCACTATATGTCCATAATTAAATTCAACCGGTCCCTGCAAACACCAACAAGACGCCCAAACAAATTATTCGCTTCGACACTGATAATCTCAAACAGAATGTAACCGAGTTCCAGGAAAAGGCTCGACCAATCGACTGTGACTTTAACAACACAAAAAACCGCCTGATCGAGGCTGCCAAGGAAATTGCTCAAATTAAAAGAAGCAAGAAACATGCCTGGTGGAATGATACATGTGTTTCAGTTCTCAAGAAAAGGCTCGATGCATGGAAACAATATTACTCAACAAAATCGCAAACTGATTGGGAAACCTACAAAGCCCAACGAGCCCAGACAGCTGAAGTGATCCGAGCTGAGAAACGTAAATATGAAAAGTCACTTATTGAGAAGATCGACCAAGACTTTGAAAGAAACAACACCAGAGAGTACTACGGAACGTTCAAAAGGAAACTTACGGGTTATAAACCTCCGTCGTTATGCTTTCAGCGAAAGGACCGTACACTGGCGACCTCAAATGAAGAAAATTGTACCATCCTAGCTGATTACTTTAAGAATTTACTAAATTGAGATCAACCCAAAAATCCCATCAAGACCGAGGAACCCATTCGCAGATACCCAGAATCAAGACCACCCAACAAAGACGAAATCAAGCGTCACATTGCTCAACTAAAAAACAACAAAGCTCCCGGGGAAGACTCTGTAGTCGCAGAACTTTGGAAATATGCTCCCGAAGAAGCAGTTGAAATCTTGCAGAAGCAAATAGAACAAATTTGGAAAACAGAAATTCTACCAGAAGATTGGAAAACGGCCTTGATCCATCCTTTACACAAGAAAGGCAGCATGAAAAACGTCAACAACTACAGAGTAATATCCCTCCTACCGGTAACATACAAAATTCTCTCACTTGCTATTCTGGAGCGTTTAGAATCCGAAGTCGAGCATCAATTAGGAGAATACCAAGGGGGATTCAGAAAGGGTCGTTCAACTGCCGAACAGATCCACAACCTCAAAACGATCATTAGATATTGCAATCTCAGGTCCAAATCGTACGTATCAGTCTTTGTGGACTTGAAGAAGGCTTACGATTCGATAGACCGCGAAGTTCTGTTGAACAACGTCAACGAATTCGGGGTTGACCTGAAACTGCTGGCATTAATTAGAGCCACCCTAACTGAAACAAAATCCAAAGTAAAGTTCCTGGGATGTCTGTCAGATTCCTTTGAGGTCAAAACGGGAGTCAGACAAGGTGACGGGCTCTCTCCAATGCTTTTCAACTGCGTCCTCGAAAAAGTCATTCGGACCTGGCGAACAAAATTATTAGGAACTGAGTATAGCCCTCTGAGAATGGGAGCAAAATCCAAGGGGATCATAGTCGACTGTCTAGCATTCGCTGATGACATCGCCATTCTGTCGAACGACGTAGAAACTGCTAAGATGCAAATCGACCTTTTAAAAGAAATCGCTGAACAAACTGGCTTGCAGATATCATTCGAAAAAACAGAAGTAATGACCAACATCAAAGATGCCCCAGCAAAACTGCAGACAAAATACGGGAAGATCAATAGTGTGGAAAAATTTAAGTACTTGGGAGAGATCATCATGAAAAGTGGACTTGACAAAGAAGCACTCAAGGAACGAGTACGCAAACTCGAATTAGCCTATCAAACATCGCGCTCAATATACAACAAAAAATGCCTGTCCAAAAATACTAAACTACGTCATTATGAAACTGTTCTGAAACCAGTAGTTATGTACGCAGCCGAAACCCTATCCCTAAAAGCTAATAAGGGACTCCTTGAAGAACTGGAGAAAAAAGAGCGCAAAATCGTCAGAGGTATAATGGGATCAAATTACAAGAACGGTATCCACTATTAAAAAAATCCAACAAAGAAGTCTACAGTGAAATAGAGAAAATTTCAGAATCAATCCGTAAAAGGCGGGCACGGTATTACGGTCATCTCAAACGAATGGACGGAAACAGGCTGACTAAACAGATTTTTCATTTCTTTGACTCCAAACCCAAAACCACAATGCCCTGGTTAGCCTACTTTCGATTTTTGCAAAAAATGAAAGTAGACTTATGAGATCACTACAGGGCAAAAAAAAGTGTGTCTGTCTGTGTGTGTGTGTGAGTCTGTGTGTGTGTGTGTGTGTGTACTCTGAATGTCTGTCCCCCCCTATCAATTCGAACACGGTGAGCGCATATTGAACGAAATTTGGTACAAAGGTAGCACTAGCAAAGGACACCTCAGTGTCATGTTTTATATCGCCGCCATCTTGACGGAAACGTAATGGCGGCCACACAAATGTTCAATGCTTAAATCAAATTACGACTAACCTAATCATCCGACCTCTACCAAATTTTGCAACAACATACCTTTATGGGGGAAGCATCCTTTGACCAAACTAATAGGTCATCAGCCTATTAGTTTGCGGATGGCGGCCATCTTTGTGTGAAAATCGATTGCCCCTATTAATTCGAACACGGTAAAACCGAATGGAACGAAATTTGGTACAGAGGTAGCACTAGCAAAGGGCACTCCAGTGTCATGTTTTATATCGCCGCCATCTTGACGGAAACGTAATGGCGGCCACCCAAATGTTCAAAGCTTAAATCAAATTACGACCAACCTAATCATCCGATCTCTACCAAATTTTGCAACAACATACCTTTATGAAGGGAGCATCCATTGACAAATCTAATAGGTCATTAGCCTATTAGTTTGCGGATGGCGGCCATCTTTGTGTCAAAATCGATTACCCCTATTAATTCGAACACGGTTAAACCGAATTGAACAAAGTTTGGTACAGAGGTAGCACTAGCAAAGGACACCTCAGTGTCATGTTTTATATCGCCGCCATCTTGACGGAAACGTAATGGCGGCCACACAAATGTTCAAAGCTTAAATCAAATTACGACTAACCTAATCATCCGATCTCTACCAAATTTTGCAACAACATACCTATATGGGGGCAGCATCCTTTGACCAAACTAATAGGTCATCAGCCTAAGAGTTTGCGGATGGCGGCCATAGCCGCATAGCACTAGGGCCGGGAGGGTAGTCTGTACACATGGGGCGCACACAACCCACTGTGCAACCAGCAGCAGTGATGAATTGCTCTCTGATTTCTGGTAGCATGCTGAACTGCTGTGTCCAAGATAGCGGGTTCAAATACGGCCGAAGTCATCGGATTTTTAAGAGCGTTAAAATCCTTCAGTATGCCTTCCTTCGGAGAGGAAGTAAAGCCGGCGGTCCCATGTCATAGATTTATGGCATGTAAAAGATCCTTCCACAGACTAAACTTGTGTGGAGCTAAATTTCTAGGTTAGATTTCGTTGTAAAGCTATATCAAAGTTCCAACGTTCACCACTAGGTATCATTGATATCTGGTAGCGAAAGTTGGAACTACTTGAAATTGGACGGAACTTGTAGCGCATCCTAGTGGTGTCCGCTTGAAGCAGCTACAGCCTCTGGCGAGCCGAACATGTCATCGGACACTCCCGGCACTAAAAGCCATACGATAAATAAATAAATAAATAAATAAATAAATAATTAAATAAATAAATAATAATTTGTGTAATAAGTGCGATTAAACAAATAAACATATTTATTGAAGCCCGCATAACAGTAAAGCCAGGCGGGTGGATTATACACATGCGAGAGTTCTCCCTAATAATTATATAATAATAATAATAATAATAATACATCTATTGAGTGGATGTTTCTCAGTTCAGCGGAGGAACTTAAACTCTTGTTGGAATACCCCTCTTCAATAGTCAGTCACAGAATAACCACCTCGCTACAGATGAACATGAGGAAATATATGAAATAGGTCTATTTCTCTACAACTGTGTGCACAGTACCTGCAACAAGAGTAGCAACAAGCCGGGTTGGCCGTGTAGACTGGATAAACTGGCTTGATAAGTGTCTCGTGTGCGGTTAAAAAGTAAATTTACTATACAGCGTACGTCAAATCTTTGTTGGGCAGATAAAAAATTTCACTGTGAAATGTATGGTAAAAGCACTTGGAAAATTGAGTAATAACATTAGCAAGTCCATATGACAAACCAAACAATGCAGATAGGCATAGGGCTTGTCATGGTTCACTTAGCAGACAGCTACAGCACATCGTTAAAGTATTGATTATTATGTCAACTTACCGTCGCCTCCGTAGCGTAGCGGTCAGCATGGTTAGCTGCCGCCCCGGAGGTCCTGGGTTCGATTCCCGACTCTGCCACGAAATTTGAAAAGTGGTATGAGGACTGGAACGGGGTCTACTCAGCCTCGGGTGTTCCAAATGACTAGAGGGGGTTCGATTCCCACCTCAGCCATCCTCGAAGTGGTTTTCCGTGGTTTCCCACTTCGTCTTCGGGCAAATGCCAGGATGGTACTGTACCCGATATCCGGATAGTAGGCTGTCAGATATCCACCCCCTCAATCGGATTGCCAATAATCAAACGCACCGGCACAGCTACATCAATGAAAATGGCACTGACAGATACTATCGAGATTAGAGCACAATAGTTAACAAGAAATTATTGTGGAACACACCAAAATATACGGGGGTTCATACTTACCTTTACTTACCTCTTAAATTTATCTCGGGGACTGGGTTGTCAACTGGATCACTTAAAGTATGCCCACACAATAACCTCCACCATGATATTTAAAATGAACCATAACGAAGATGAGAAACTTTAAACTGCACAATAATTTATTTCACATAAAGAATGATTTTAACAAAAATAAAACAACAAAATCCACGTGGCAATCAGAAGCCATCGACCACATAATCATGTCCTCCTGTAGGACTTGTATACTCTACATACAATGTTTCAGCTTTCTCAAGCTCATAGTAACGTAAAAATAATAATGCACTTGGAATGGAAACGGGATTTGGGACGAGACACATATATCAATTGTTTTGCGTGTTTATATACTTCACATTTTATTTATAGCCACAAGGCTATTATGGATACGTCCTTGGCCTCTGTCATACAGTCGTCCGGGCCAGCTGCAATGCACCTGCATCGTCAAAGTGGACTCCCCGTTCGTTCAACCCTAGCATAAGCGTGTTACATCAGAGCTTGGCTCTCCTTTTCAAAACACGTAAATGTTCACATCTCAACTGAAATATTATCACGCAAATGTTTTAAATGCTCCATTCAAACACCAGTGGAACACTCCAATAATCCCACATCATGATTTATTTGTTCAAACCACTTGCTTAATTAGCGTTGTTTAGAGTATAAAAACAAAACTCTAAATGTTAATAACAAAAGTTCATTAATTATTTATAACAATAATAAATTGTTTATAACAATGTCAAATGACAATTGAAAATTTTATACACGCCTCTATTAATCACTATCATTTCAAATTATTATCAAAGATATTTACATAATTATTTTACAATATTAATATTGTTCATATTATTTATACAAGAAATACATTAAACCACACATTTATCCGGTTGATAATTACTCAAATCGTGGTGATATAATCGACCAATGAAGGTTAGTTATATTTAACTGTCAAATTCAGGTTTAATAAGGTTTAATAATAATTATTAATATTTGTGACGGTAACCTCCATTCAAAATCTTTATCTCAAATTATTTAACACTCTTGTTAATTTTAACAGTATCTTCATATGAATAACTTTCAAAGAACCAGGACAATACATTCAGCGGGAAAATACTTCGCCCAAAATGCACAAAATTGCACAACAATTGGCCCAAAATTCATCATATATCTTCATATATATGGCATAAAAATCTTCCAAACTACATACAAAAACCTCCACTTATAAATTCATCAACTTCATTAATTACTGTGGGAACCTCCTTCATTATTCAAGGGCATTATTCATCAGCGACTTTTACATGTCCACTGAACTAACGATTATACATCCATTGTTCCTCTTTAAAAATTCTTATATTCATCAATTGTATTAATGACTGTTATTATTTAACCTTCGTGGGTTTCATTCATGAATCGATATGAAGTAAAAATTTGCCAATCACAAATAAATTTAATAGCAAATACGATTAGACACTCCTCCCTGGTCTATCAAAATTGAGATTAATATCTTCAAAGTAACGCAGTATAAAAATACTATCTTCAATCAAAGTTCATCTAAACTGCATGTATAGTCGAATAGAATACAATTAGATTGTGGAATGCAAACATTATTGTTCCAATCTATAATTGAGAAAAACTCCTATCAAATGTTCATTACTATAGTGTATTCAATAAATCGTAATCAAAGTTCATATTTCAGAAAATTGTCTATAATGCAATGATAAATGTCTATGTTGCAATCATGTTCACAAGACGACTAGTATTTCAAAGATCGTCGATATCGTAATAGATTTTAACGCTCTAAAATCATTTAATTATTCTTCTTTCTTGAGGATGACAGAAAATTGGTCAAAGTAATTTACTGAATAGAATTACTTTAATAAAATGACACGCTGTCTGAATCCAAATCTGCCATAGCAAACCGTTAACTTTACCGTCAAATCGTGACTACAAAAATATGCAAATTACTGAAAGAATCTAAATCATCAGTCTCAACTGATCCAAAATTATTTAAGTATGCCAATGACATAACAATGTCTCACCAAATCGTAGAAAAAGGCATAAATCATCGAAGTGTACTGAGTACAGAAATATCTAGCAAGAAAATGGGGCAAAATATAGGACAGAAAATATGGGAAGAATGGTTGCTCAGATATCGCTACAAGACTCAAATAATACAAGAAACATTCACGACTACCTTATCTGTTGATTGAAGTTCTAGAGGAAAGTTTTCAAAGAAAACTGCTCTTGGTTCCATTTCACCAGCGTAAAGATGTGCTCCGTCCTCGAACCTGGAATCAGCGTCCTCGGAGAATCGAACTGCTTCCTTCTCCGGAAATTGCACTGCTCCGTGGATACGAAAAACATCCTTCTGGCAAAACTCTTCTTTGTGAGCCGGGACAACCCTGGCCTCTCTTGAAAGTTCCCTGAAGTTCTAGTAGGAATTCGCCATGAAGTTTATTGCAGTTATTTCCACAGAAATATTCATAATCGTGGAGTATGAAAATATTTCCACTGTCATTTGGTATAATTCAGCGATGGATTCACGATGCATGAGTGTAGTTGGATGTTCACTACATGCTCGCTTTTGTAGAAAGACGATTAACGAAGTTCCATGCTGTTATTTCACTCAATCGATATATGTCCCAATTGCATTAAAGCCTTAGCCTTCCATCTCAACTACTGTTATAATCATTGAAAGCACTGCAAGATTATAATGTTCCATAGTAGACTGTATCGTTGTATTACCAAACGTATTCTCCAATATCACTGTTGCAATCCACGTGTCAGCCGTAGTGTATAATGTGGAATTTTAAAAGTGTTTCTCATGTGGCGAGAAAATCACTTTTGTTGGCGGCCTTAAAGTGCCAATATCTTTCGAAGTATAACTGTGAAATTGTTCAAATCTTCTACACACCTCAATGTTGTACTGCCCAATAGAATTATAATACAGGCTGAAGTTAACGCTTGATATCTTATCTGGTGGAAACGTTAATGTGAGCGTTTCAACTTCACCTAGTTTCGAGCAGCGTAAAATGGAACTGCTCCATGTTCGTTCGATGCGCCGGGCTTTAACCACACGCTAAAGACAACTTGCTTCACTTATTCACTCGAAAATGACTCTATGACATCTGAAATATATATGCGGTATCAGCGGTATGAGAGATATGAGTTCTGAGTATGAGTTCTGAGTTCTGAGAGCTCCTCTCTTCTGTGCACGACCTATTATCAACTTCTTAAGGGGCGTATCCATCCCTTCCATCGCCTGTTCCTGCGTCATTGCTAAAAGTTTTAACTTTGGCTATACTTGACGGATTTTCAAATTTCAAAAACTCAAAATTAATTTCTTCAAAATTCCAAATCAATGCCATAACTGAAAATAGATTTCCACAAATCTGCATGCCAAAAGTAATTAAATATCGTAGTTTCAGCAATCTCCGTCTTCCTTCCAAACTATCGTTCATTGGTTCGAGTCTCTCCTCCAATAGCGTAACTTCTTCCTTAGCACAATACCTTGTTTCCTGCGACTGCGTCGTAAATCTAAGGTCTTTCTCGAACAAAATCATGACGTCACCAAGAATATCAGCTCAATCAGCCTACTTGCATGAAATCTACGTCATCCGTGCCTACGTCATGAATATCCACGTCACAACTATGACAGCCATAACTTTATTCATATTTGCCAATACAGCCATCGTGGTCTCAATATAATTCAATTTACGGGGGCATTCTCCCTTCACCACGTTTTAAAAACAGTTGCAAATTGTTTTTAAACTCTGTGTTATAAATATCTCAATTCACTTGAACACGAAATTGAATTATATTCTACTCTTGTATGATATTTCTTCTATGTTCCTTAATCATAAGTCTCTTCTTTTCTGGTTTGTGTGTGGCTAATGCATTCTCTCCTCTCTACTGTCTTTTCTGTCCTGAATTCCTGTTTTCCAAGTTCTGCCGACTTGTAGAAGGACCTGGATCGATCACTACATCCTGTCTTTTCTTTTGGTTTTCAGCTTCCTTTTCTCGTAATTCCTTCAGATACTGCTGACTTTCTTTCTCTCTTTCTTGATACTTGTCGGGTGTCATAACCTGACCTTGAGAATTCTGATTTTGATTCTGGTACTGGTTATTTCGATTGTAGTTTCTATTATAACCATTGTTATAGTATCTACCTCTTCCGTTGTTGTAATTCCCTCTATTATTATTCCACCCTCGTCTTTGCTGATATGGACGGTAACCTTGGGATCTGTGGTTGCGGAAATAATTATTCCTGTGAGGACCTACATTTTCAGTTTTTCCTTCCTCAGGCTTATCAGTTTGCTGCACTTGATCCATGTAGACTGTATTAACGTCTTAGAATTCGTGCCTCTGACCTTTTTGTACCAAATTTGGCATTGGACTCGTGTAGTCAAGCCTTCTCAACAATTCGTCCATACTTGTCAAATCTCTGATATTTGACGATATGATCAGCCTTCTTACCTCCACAGGCAGCATACGTGAAATCGCATCTATCAACTGCTCTGTTGACAATGGGGGTTGCAAAAATCTCAAGCGTGATATTTGGCTCGTGAAGAAATCAGCGTACCGTGTTGGAAGAGTACCTGAATACTTCCTCGAGTATACCTCAGCTCTTAATGAATTCTGAGCTTCTATTGACCAGAATCGTTTTATCAATGCCTCTGCAAATTCGTGAACATTGCTGAAAGTGTACCGAAATGCTCTAAACCATTCGAGGGGTCCTCCAGCTAGAAATCTTTCTACGATTCTCATCTCTCTCTCTCTAGGAATGTGGGCTTCCATGGAATAGTCTTTAAGATTCCTGATATATTCAATCGGTGTGAGACTATCAGTGTTGCTAAATTTTTGAGGTTTGTCTTCAAAATTCCGGATGACTGTCACATTTCTCGGATATGAATCCATATAATTCCTCCCACTATCACGATACTTC
Organism: Meconema thalassinum; assembly: GCA_946902985.2. Taxonomy (NCBI): domain Eukaryota; kingdom Metazoa; phylum Arthropoda; class Insecta; order Orthoptera; family Tettigoniidae; genus Meconema; species Meconema thalassinum. The sequence continues at coordinate 353,653,107 of OX336394.1, forward strand.
CATTCGGGTTCAATATTCCGATCTTCTTCTTCTTCCCTGAATCTGGATATACGTTCTTCAGGACTAATATCTCTCTCTTCTGTAGTAAGGTTACCTCTTCTCACGTAATTTCTATCCTCTTCACCAGTCAATCCTTCGGTATCCTTGTCCGTGATTTCCGTGATGACTTTCCTAATCAACTCTTCCTTATAGGTTTCCATCATGCTAGCTTCTCCTAGTTTCAAATTCTGCAGTTTGCTCGTAGTTTCATTAACATCAGAGACAACCTTATGAATTTGTTCCTCTAACGCAGTTTTTAATGCTTGCACGTCCTGACCTATTTGAGTTCTATCCTCTACTTGCTTTTCGGATAGCGAATCCATCCTTACATTCAAGTCTTTTCTAATCTGAATTACTTCATTATTAATGTCTACTTGTGTACTGGCAAGTTTTCTTTCAATTCGTTCCTGAATCTGATCTACATGTTCCCCACTTGACCTGTTCCATTCATCTTTCCAAACCGTTACATTTGCAGTTAACATTTCCGCGATATCTACTTCAATGTCTTCCTTAAGTAAACGATTGTGATCTAATACTTGGGTTCTCATGACCTCTACATCGTATTTTAAACCAGCTAAAGAAGCTGTTGTCCTAACAGTCTCATCAACTAACCGAGTTGTTTTGCACTAATGTTACGAGTACAAAGTGTTTTTGAAGTTTCAATTTCCTCCCTAACTTTGTTAACATCAGTCTGAACTTTAGCAATGTCTACAAACACAGTATTGACTTCTACTTGTATTTTATTGATATCGCTTTGCATATCGTTAACATCTGAATGAATATTATTGATGTCTACTTGAACATTTGACACATCAGTTCGAGCATTTCTAACCTCTTTTTGAACTTCCTCTACTTTGTCTTGTACAGTAGGAACATCATTCCTAACAACAATTACTTCAGCTCTAGCACATGAAATATCACCCCGGACATTAGCAACATCAAGATTCAACATAGTAAGATCTTTCTGTACCTTAGACACATCAATTTTAACATCAGACACATCTTTATGCACATTGGATAAATCTTTATGGACATTGGACACGTCTGTGCGCATGTCAGTTACAGCATTCCCGATTCCCTGGGTATTGATCTGTAAACGCGACACATTATTTTCTAAGTTTGCCGAACTGGTCTGAAGAACTTTCAAACTTTCATCCATTCTACTAGCATTCTCCTCCATCATCTGCTTCATACTGCTATTCATGCTAGCTTTCAAATTAGCAGACATATTACTAGCATTCTCCTCCATTCGACTAATATTCCTAGCTTCCATCTCCCTCATATTGTTGGACATCTCCTCCAACATTTTCTTAATACTTTCATCTGCCATTTCAATAATATTTCAATAATAAACTGCTTTAGGGACATACATCAAACAGAGCAAAATAACAACATCTGAGCAACATTCTTCACCATATATAAGTTTTGAGCAATTTTCTGTCTTAAATCTAACTTATAATTACCTTATAATTAACCTTCGTAGACACTTCATGTTGAAATAAACTCAAGCACATGTTCAAGTTTCTTTGGTTCATTTTAAAATATCCTAACACAAATAATTTACATTTACAATCCAAATAGTTTAATTTTATCTTTAATATGACTAAACATGTCATAAGCCGGTCAAATAAAATAAGACTCCAGATCATAGGCGATTTTTCTAAGTTTCCAGCCTATTTAACCTCTCTCAAGTTGTATAAGATCTGATCTTTTCTGAGTGTAATTTTCCTAATACAACACAACATTTTATTCCTATATAATCACACTCTCAAATTCTACAATTGGCTAAGACATCTAACAAAGAATCAACCTCTTTATTTGAGTCTTCACAATCCCTTTGACATCGATAACTTGGTAATCCAATGTTATTCGAACACTCCACAAAAATTGCGGTGTCAATTCTACTGCAACAACTTGGTAATCCAATGTTATTCAAGCACTCGGAACTTCGATTGTGCCAATTCTACTGGCGTTCAACCTGGTAATCCATTGTTATCAATCGAGCCCCACCGAATTGCGGCAATCCTACTGGTGTTCAACCTGGTAATCCAGTTTTGTTGAACATGCCCCACGTTATAGGGTCGCCAATCCTACTGTACCCGATATCCGGATAGTAGGCTGTCAGATATCCGCCCCCTCAATCGGATTGCCAATAATCAAACGCACCGGCACAGCTACATCAATGAAAATGGCACTGACAGATACTATCGAGATTAGAGCACAATAGTTAACAAGAAATTATTGTGGAACACACCAAACTATACGGGGGTTCATACTTACCTTTACTTACCTCTTAAATTTATCTCGGGGACTGGGTTGTCAACTGGATCACTTAAAGTATGCCCACACAATAACCTCCACCATGATATTTAAAATGAACCATAACGAAGATGAGAAACTTTAAACTGCACAATAATTTATTTCACATAAAGAATGATTTTAACAAAAATAAAACAACAAAATCCACGTGGCAATCAGAAGCCATCGACCACATAATCATGTCCTCCTGTAGGACTTGTATACTCTACATACAATGTTTCAGCTTTCTCAAGCTCATAGTAACGTAAAAATAATAATGCACTTGGAATGGAAACGGGATTTGGGACGAGACACATATATCAATTGTTTTGCGTGTTTATATACTTCACATTTTATTTATAGCCACAAGGCTATTATGGATACGTCCTTGGCCTCTGTCATACAGTCGTCCGGGCCAGCTGCAATGCACCTGCATCGTCAAAGTGGTTCAACCCTAGCATAAGCGTGTTACATCAGAGCTTGGCTCTCCTTTTCAAAACACGTAAATGTTCACATCTCAACTGAAATATTATCACGCAAATCTTTTAAATGCTCCATTCAAACACCAGTGGATTACTCCAAAAATCCCAAATCATGATTAATTGTTCAATTCACTTGCTTAACTAGCGTTGTTTAGAGTATAAAAACAAAACTCTTAATGTTAATAACAAAAGTTCATTAATTATTTATAACAATAATAAAATTGTTTATAACAATGTCAAATGACAATTGAAAATTTTATACACGCCTCTATTAATCACTTATCATTTCAAATTATTATCAAAGATATTTACAAAATTATTTACAATATTAATATTGTTTATATTATTTATACAAGAAATACATTAAACCACACATTTATCCGGTTGATAATTACTCAAATCGTGGTGATATAATCGACCAATGAAGGTTAGTTATATTTAACTGTCAAATTCAGGTTTAATAAGGTTTAATAATAATTATTAATATTTGTGACGGTAACCTCCATTCAAAATCTTTATCTCAAATTATTTAACACTCTTGTTAATTTTAACAGTATCTTCATATGAATAACTTTCAAAGAACCAGGACAATACATTCAGCGGGAAAATACTTCGCTCAAAACGCACAAAATTGCACAATAATTGGCCCAAAATTCATCATATATCTTCATATATATGGCATAAAAATCTTCCAAACTACATACAAAAATCCTCCACTTATAAATTCATCAACTTCATTAATTACTGTGGGAACCTCCTTCATTATTCAAGGGCATTATTGATCAGCGACTTTTACATGTCCACTGAACTAACGATTATACATCCATTGTTCCTCTTTAAAAATTCTTATATTCATCAATTGTATTAATGACTGTTATTATTTAACCTTCGTGGGTTTCATTCATGAATCGATATGAAGTAAAAATTTGCCAATCACAAATAAATTTAATAGCAAATACGATTAGACACTCCTCCCTGGTCTATCAAAATTGAGATTAATATCTTCAAAGTAACGCAGTATAAAAATACTATCTTCAATCAAAGTTCATCGAAATTGCATGAATAGTCGAATAGAATACAATTAGATTGTGGAATGCAAACATTATTGTTCCAATCTAGAATTGAGAAAAACTCCTATCAAATGTTCATTACTATAGTGTATTCAATAAATCGTAATCAAAGTTCATATTTCAGAAAATTGTCTATAATGCAATGATAAATGTCTATGTTGCAATCATGTTCATAAGACGACTAGTATTTCAAAGATCGTCGATATCGTAATAGATTTTAACGCTCTAAAATCATTTAATCATTCTTCTTTCTTGAGGATGACAGAAAATTGGTCAAAGTAATTAACTGAATAGAATTACTTTAATAAAATGACACGCTGTCTAAATTCAAATCTGCCATAGCAAATCGTTAATTTTACAGTCAAATCGTGACTACAAAAATATGCAAATTACTGAAAGAATTTAATATCAGTCTCAACTGATCCAAAATTATTTAAGTATGCCAATGACATAACAATGTCTCAACAAATCGAAGAAAAAGGCATAAATCATCGAAGTGTACTGAGTACAGAAATATTAATCAACAAAATGGGGCAAAAGATAGGACAGAAAATATGGAAAAATGGTTGCTCAGATATCGCTACAAGACTCAAATAATACAAGAAACATTCACGACTACCTTATCTGTTGATTGAAGTTCTAGAGGAGAGTTTTCAAAGAAAACTGCTGTTGGTTCCATTTCACCAGCGTAAAGATGTGCTCCGACCTCGAACCTGGAATCAGCGCCCTCGGAGAATCGAACTGCTTCCTTCTCCGGAAATTGCACTGCTCCGTGGATACGAAAAACATCCTTCTGGCAAAACTCTTCTTTGTGAGCCGGGACAACCCTGGCCTCTCTTGAAAGTTCCCTGAAGTTCTAGTAGGAATTCGCCATGAAGTTTATTGCAGTTATTTCCGCAGAAATATTCATAGTTGTGGAGTATGAAAATATTTCCCCTGCCATCTGATATAATTCAGCGATGGATTCACGATGCATGAGTGTAGTTGGATGTTCACTACATGCTCGCTTTTGTAGAAAGACGATTAACGAAGTTCCATGCTGTTACTTCACTCCATCGATATATATCCCAATTGCATTAAAGCCTTAGCCTTCCATCTCAACTACTGTTATAATCATCGAAAGCACTGCAAGATTATAATGTTTCATAGTCGAATGTATCATTGTAATACCAAACGTATTCTCCAATATCACTGTTGCAATCCACGTATCAGCCGTAGTGTATAATGTTGAATTTTAAAAGTGTTTCTCATGTGGCGAGAAAATCACTTTTGTTGCCGGCCTTAAAGTGCCAATATCTTTCGAAGTATAACTGTGAAATTGTTCAAATCTTCTACACACCTCAATGTTGTACTGCCCAATTGAATTATAATAAAGGCTGAAGTTAACTCTTGATATCTTATCTGGTGGAAACGTTAATGTGAGCGTTTCAACTTCACCTAGTTTCGAGCAGCGTAAAATGGAACTGCTCCGTGTTCGTTCGATGCGCCGGGCTTTAACCACACGCTAAAGACAACTTGCTTCACTTAATCACTCGAAAATGACTCTATGACATCTGAAATATATATACGGTATCAGCGGTATGATCCGTATGAGTTCTGAGTATGAGTTCTGAGTTCTGAGAGCTCCTCTCTTCTGTGCACGACCTTTTATCAACTTCTTAAGGGGCGTATCCATCCCTTCCATAGCCTGTTCCTGCGTCATTGCTAGAAGTTTTAACTTTGGCTATACTTGACGGATTTTCAAATTTCAAAACCTCAAAATTAATTTCTTCAAAATTCCAAATCAATGCCATAACTGAAAATAGTTTTCCGCAATTCTGCATGCCAAAAGTAATTAAATATCGTAGTTTCAGCAATCTCCGTCTTCCTTCCAAACTATCGTTCATTGGTTCGAGTCTCTCCTCCAATAGCGTAACTTCTTCCTTAGCACAATACCTTGTTTCCTGCGACTGCGTCGTAAATCTAAGATCTTTCTCGAACAAAATCATGACGTCACCAAGAATCTCAGCTCAATCAGCCTACTTGCATGAAATCTACGTCATCCGTGCCTACGTCATGAATATCCACGTCACAACTATGACAGCCATAACTTTACTCATATTTGCCAATACAGCCATCGTGGTCTCAATATAATTCAATTTACGGGGGCTGTACCTTCTTCAAGGCCACGGCCGCCTCCTTCCATCTTACTTGCCTATCCATCCTGACCATCCATTACCTTCCCTCATGAGGCCCCTGTTCGCTTTGCAGGTGAGGCCGCCTGGGCGAGGTGCCAATCACACCTCACCAGTTGTATCCACTCCGATTAAATGTTCCCCGCTCTAGGACACTGCCCGTAGAGGCGGTAGTGGTGAGTTCCCTCGCTGAGTCCGTGGGTTCCACCAACCTGGAGGGTAAACGACTAAGAATAAGAAAAGAATGTCAACTTACCTAGTGGATCACAGCATCGTGGTCACTTAGCCTCGTGTACTTGGCTGTGTGCACTGTATACAGAATGTATACTGATAACCTGTGATATTGAAGTGGCTGTAGTAGTGTAAGTGTATTAATAACAGAGATTAATATTGAGAAAGTGCCTCCGTGGCTTAGGCGGCAGCACGCCGGCCTCCCACCGCTGAGTCCGTGGTTCGAATCCCGGTCACTCCATGTGAGATTAGTGCTGAACAAAGTGGAGACAGACAGGTTTTTCTCCGGGTATTCCGGCTTTCCCTGTCAAAATTTCATTCCAGCAACACTCTCCACTATCATTTCATTTCATGTGTCATTCATGTTATCATTGCCGCAGGGGAGTGCGACTGGCTTCGGCAACCTGCACAGTTCATATCCTCGCCACTAGATGGGGGCTTCATTCATTCCATTCCCTGACCCGGTCGATCGACTGGAAGCAGGCTCTGGATTTTCACTAGTAATGAGAATAATACAGCCGTGAACTTAATTTAGGAACCATCGCGGCATTAGCATGGACTTGAGGGGAAACAAAGGAAAACGATTTCTAGGTTGGCTGAGGTAGAAATGGAACCCATTTATTCCTAGTTCTGCCTCACGGGGCTGAATGTACTGTACCCGACATCCTGATAGTAGGCTGTCAGATATCCGCCCCCTCAATCGGATTGCCAATAATCAATCGCACCGGCACAGCTACATCAATGAAAATGGCACTGACAGATACTATCGAGATTAGAGCACAATAGTTAACAAGAAAATTATTGTGGAACACACCAAAATATACGGGGTTTCATACTTACCTTTACTTACCTCTTAAATTTATCTCGGGGACTGGGTTGTCAACTGGATCACTTAAAGTATGCCCACACAATAACCTCCACCATGATATTTAAAATGAACCAGAACGAAGACGAGAAACTTTAAACTGCACAGTAATTTATTTCACATAAAGAATGATTTAACAAAAATAAACAACAAACTCCACGTGGCAATCAGAAGCCATCGTCCATATAATCATGTCCTCCTGTAGGACTTGTATACTCTACATACAATGTTTCAGCTTTCTCAAGCTCATAGTAACGTAATTATAATAATGCACTTGGAGTGGAAACGGGATTTGGGACGAGACACATATATCAATTGTTTTGCGTGTTTATATACTTCACATTTTATTTATAGCCACAAGGCTATTATGGATACGTCCCTGGCCTCTGTCATACAGTTGTCCGGGCCAGCTGCAATGCACCTGCATCGTCAAAGTGGACTCCCCGTTCGTTCAACCCTAGCATAAGCGAGTTACCTCAGAGCTTGGCTCTCCTTTTCAAAACACGTAAATGTTCACATCTCAACTGAAATATTATCACGCAAATGTTTTAAATGCTCCATTCAAACACCAGTGGAACACTCCAATAATCCCACATCATGATTTATTTGTTCAAACCACTTGCTTAATTAGCGTTGTTTAGAGTATAAAAACAAAACTCTAAATGTTAATAACAAAAGTTCATTAATTATTTATAACAATAATAAATTGTTTATAACAATGTCAAATGACAATTGAAAATTTTATACACGCCTCTATTAATCACTATCATTTCAAATTATTATCAAAGATATTTACATAATTATTTTACAATATTAATATTGTTCATATTATTTATACAAGAAATACATTAAACCACACATTTATCCGGTTGATAATTACTCAAATCGTGGTGATATAATCGACCAATGAAGGTTAGTTATATTTAACTGTCAAATTCAGGTTTAATAAGGTTTAATAATAATTATTAATATTTGTGACGGTAACCTCCATTCAAAATCTTTATCTCAAATTATTTAACACTCTTGTTAATTTTAACAGTATCTTCATATGAATAACTTTCAAAGAACCAGGACAATACATTCAGCGGGAAAATACTTCGCCCAAAATGCACAAAATTGCACAACAATTGGCCCAAAATTCATCATATATCTTCATATATATGGCATAAAAATCTTCCAAACTACATACAAAAACCTCCACTTATAAATTCATCAACTTCATTAATTACTGTGGGAACCTCCTTCATTATTCAAGGGCATTATTCATCAGCGACTTTTACATGTCCACTGAACTAACGATTATACATCCATTGTTCCTCTTTAAAAATTCTTATATTCATCAATTGTATTAATGACTGTTATTATTTAACCTTCGTGGGTTTCATTCATGAATCGATATGAAGTAAAAATTTGCCAATCACAAATAAATTTAATAGCAAATACGATTAGACACTCCTCCCTGGTCTATCAAAATTGAGATTAATATCTTCAAAGTAACGCAGTATAAAAATACTATCTTCAATCAAAGTTCATCTAAACTGCATGTATAGTCGAATAGAATACAATTAGATTGTGGAATGCAAACATTATTGTTCCAATCTATAATTGAGAAAAACTCCTATCAAATGTTCATTACTATAGTGTATTCAATAAATCGTAATCAAAGTTCATATTTCAGAAAATTGTCTATAATGCAATGATAAATGTCTATGTTGCAATCATGTTCACAAGACGACTAGTATTTCAAAGATCGTCGATATCGTAATAGATTTTAACGCTCTAAAATCATTTAATTATTCTTCTTTCTTGAGGATGACAGAAAATTGGTCAAAGTAATTTACTGAATAGAATTACTTTAATAAAATGACACGCTGTCTGAATCCAAATCTGCCATAGCAAACCGTTAACTTTACCGTCAAATCGTGACTACAAAAATATGCAAATTACTGAAAGAATCTAAATCATCAGTCTCAACTGATCCAAAATTATTTAAGTATGCCAATGACATAACAATGTCTCACCAAATCGTAGAAAAAGGAATAAATCATCGAAGTGTACTGAGTACAGAAATATCTAGCAAGAAAATGGGGCAAAATATAGGACAGAAAATATGGGAAGAATGGTTGCTCAGATATCGCTACAAGACTCAAATAATACAGGAAACATTCACGACTACCTTATCTGTTGATTGAAGTTCTAGAGGAAAGTTTTCAAAGAAAACTGCTCTTGGTTCCATTTCACCAGCGTAAAGATGTGCTCCGTCCTCGAACCTGGAATCAGCGTCCTCGGAGAATCGAACTGCTTCCTTCTCCGGAAATTGCACTGCTCCGTGGATACGAAAAACATCCTTCTGGCAAAACTCTTCTTTGTGAGCCGGGACAACCCTGGCCTCTCTTGAAAGTTCCCTGAAGTTCTAGTAGGAATTCGCCATGAAGTTTATTGCAGTTATTTCCACTGAAATATTCATAATCGTGGAGTATGAAAATATTTCCACTGTCATTTGGTATAATTCAGCGATGGATTCACGATGCATGAGTGTAGTTGGATGTTCACTACATGCTCGCTTTTGTAGAAAGACGATTAACGAAGTTCCATGCTGTTATTTCACTCAATCGATATATGTCCCAATTGCATTAAAGCCTTAGCCTTCCATCTCAACTACTGTTATAATCATTGAAAGCACTGCAAGATTATAATGTTCCATAGTAGACTGTATCGTTGTATTACCAAACGTATTCTCCAATATCACTGTTGCAATCCACGTGTCAGCCGTAGTGTATAATGTGGAATTTTAAAAGTGTTTCTCATGTGGCGAGAAAATCACTTTTGTTGGCGGCCTTAAAGTGCCAATATCTTTCGAAGTATAACTGTGAAATTGTTCAAATCTTCTACACACCTCAATGTTGTACTGCCCAATAGAATTATAATACAGGCTGAAGTTAACGCTTGATATCTTATCTGGTGGAAACGTTAATGTGAGCGTTTCAACTTCACCTAGTTTCGAGCAGCGTAAAATGGAACTGCTCCATGTTCGTTCGATGCGCCGGGCTTTAACCACACGCTAAAGACAACTTGCTTCACTTATTCACTCGAAAATGACTCTATGACATCTGAAATATATATGCGGTATCAGCGGTATGAGAGATATGAGTTCTGAGTATGAGTTCTGAGTTCTGAGAGCTCCTCTCTTCTGTGCACGACCTATTATCAACTTCTTAAGGGGCGTATCCATCCCTTCCATCGCCTGTTCCTGCGTCATTGCTAAAAGTTTTAACTTTGGCTATACTTGACGGATTTTCAAATTTCAAAAACTCAAAATTAATTTCTTCAAAATTCCAAATCAATGCCATAACTGAAAATAGATTTCCACAAATCTGCATGCCAAAAGTAATTAAATATCGTAGTTTCAGCAATCTCCGTCTTCCTTCCAAACTATCGTTCATTGGTTCGAGTCTCTCCTCCAATAGCGTAACTTCTTCCTTAGCACAATACCTTGTTTCCTGCGACTGCGTCGTAAATCTAAGGTCTTTCTCGAACAAAATCATGACGTCACCAAGAATATCAGCTCAATCAGCCTACTTGCATGAAATCTACGTCATCCGTGCCTACGTCATGAATATCCACGTCACAACTATGACAGCCATAACTTTATTCATATTTGCCAATACAGCCATCGTGGTCTCAATATAATTCAATTTACGGGGGCATTCTCCCTTCACCACGTTTTAAAAACAGTTGCAAATTGTTTTTAAACTCTGTGTTATAAATATCTCAATTCACTTGAACACGAAATTGAATTATATTCTACTCTTGTATGATATTTCTTCTATGTTCCTTAATCATAAGTCTCTTCTTTTCTGGTTTGTGTGTGGCTAATGCATTCTCTCCTCTCTACTGTCTTTTCTGTCCTGAATTCCTGTTTTCCAAGTTCTGCCGACTTGTAGAAGGACCTGGATCGATCACTACATCCTGTCTTTTCTTTTGGTTTTCAGCTTCCTTTTCTCGTAATTCCTTCAGATACTGCTGACTTTCTTTCTCTCTTTCTTGATACTTGTCGGGTGTCATAACCTGACCTTGAGAATTCTGATTCGGATTCTGGTACTGGTTATTTCGATTGTAGTTTCTATTATAACCATTGTTATAGTATCTACCTCTTCCGTTGTTGTAATTCCCTCTATTATTATTCCAGCCTCGTCTTTGCTGATATGGACGGTAACCTTGGGATCTGTGGTTGCGGAAATAATTATTCCTGTGAGGACCTACATTTTCAGTTTTTCCTTCCTCAGGCTTATCAGTTTGCTGCTCTTGATCCATGTAGACTGTATTAACGTCTTTGAATTCGTGCCTCTGACCTTTTTGTACCAAATTTGGCATTGGACTTGTGTAGTCAAGCCTTCTCAATAACTCGTCCATACTGGTCAAATCTCTGATATTTGACGATATGATCAGTCTTCTTACCTCCACAGGCAGCATACGTGAAATCGCATCTATCAACTGCTCTGTTGACAATGGGGGTTGCAAAAATCTCAAGCGTGATAGTTGGCCGGTGAAGAAATCAGCGTACCGTGTTGGAAGAGTACCTGAATACTTCCTCGAGTATACCTCAGCTCTTAATGAATTCTGAGCTTCTATTGACCAGAATCGTTTTATCAATGCCTCTGCAAATTCGTCAAAATTGCTGAAAGTGTACCGAAATGCTCTAAACCATTCCAGGGGTCCTCCAGCTTGAAATCTTTCTACGATTCTCATCTCTCTCTCTCTAGGAATGTGGGCTTCTATGAAATAGTCTTTAAGATTCCTGATATATTCAATCGGTGTGAGACTATCAGTGTTGCTAAATTTTTGAGGTTTGTCTTCAAAATTCCGGATGACTGTCACATTTCTCGGATATGAATCCATATAATTCCTCCCACTATCACGATACTTCCATTCGGGTTCAATATTCCTATCCTCTTCTTCTTCCCTGAATCTGGATATACGTTCCTCAGGACTAATATCTCTCTCTTCTGTAGTAAGGTTACCTCTTCTCACGTAATTTCTATCCTCTTCACCAGTCAATCCTTCGGTATCCTTGTCTGTGATTTCCGTGATGACTTTCCTAATCAACTCTTCCTTATAGGTTTCCATCATGCTAGCTTCTCCTAGTTTCAAATTCTGCAGTTTGCTCGTAGTTTCATTAACATCAGAGACAACCTTATGAATCTGTTCCTCTAACGCAGTTTTTAATGCTTGCACGTCCTGACCTATTTGAGTTCTATCCTCTACCTGCTTTTCGGATAGCGAATCCATCCTTATATTCAAGTCTTTCCTAATCTGAACTACTTCATTATTTATGTCTACTTGTGTACTGGCAAGTTTTCTTTCAATTCGTTCCTGACTCTGATCTACATGTTCCCCACTTGACCTGTTCCATTCATCTTTCCAAACCGTTACATTTGCAGTTAACATTTCCGCATATCTACTTCGATGTCCTCCTTAAGTAAACGATTGTGATCTAATACTTGGGTTCTCATGACCTCTACATCGTATTTTAAACCAGCTAAAGATGCTGTTGTCCTAACAGACTCGTCAATTAATCGAGTTGTTAATGCACTAATGTTACGAGTACAAAGTGTTTTTGAAGTTTCAATTTCCTCCCTAACTTTGTTAATATCAGTTTGAACTTTAGCAATGTCTATAAAAACAGTATTGACTTCTACTTGTATTTTATTGATATCGCTTTGCATATCATTAACATCTGAATGAATATTATTGATGTCAACTTGAACATTTGACACATCAGTTCGAGCATTTCTAACCTCTTTTTGAACTTCTTCTACTTTGTCTTGTACAGTAGCAACATCATTCCTTACAACAATTACTTCAGCTCTAGCACATGAAATATCACCCCGGACATTAGCAACATCAAGATTCAACATAGTAAGATCTTTTTGTACCTTAGAAACATCTATTTTAACATCAGACACATCTTTAAGGACATTGGATAAATCTTTATGGACATTGGACACGTCTGTGCGCATGTCAGTTACAGCATTCTCGATTCCCTGGGTACTGGTCTGTAAACGCGACATATTATTTTCTAAGTTTGCTGAACTGGTCTGAAGAACTTTCAAACTTTCATCCAGCCTAATAGACAAATTACTAGCATTCCTAGCTTCCATCTCCTCCATTCGACTAGTATTCCTAGCTTCCATCTCCCTCACACTTTCATCCAGCCTAATAGACATATTACTAGAATTCTCCTCCATCATCTGCTTCATACTGCTATTCATGCTAGTTTTCAAGCTGTTGGACATCTCCTCCAACATCATTCTCAAACTCTCATCTGCCATTTCAATAATATTTCAATAATAAACTGCTTTAGGGACATACATCAAACAGAGCAAAATAACAACATCTGAGCAACATTTTCACCATATATAAATTTTGAGCAATTTTCTGTCTTAAATCTAACTTATAATTACCTTATAATTAACCTTCGTAGACACTTCATGTTGAAATAAACTCAAGCACATGTTCAAATTTCTTTGGTTCATTTTAAAATATCCTAACACAAATAATTTACATTTACAATCCAAATAGTTTAATTTTATCTTTAATATGACTAAACATGTCATAAGCCGGTCAAATAAAATAAGACTCCAGATCATAGGCGATTTTTCTAAGTTTCCAGCCTATTTAACCTCTCTCAAGTTGTATAAGATCTGATCTTTTCTGAGTGTAATTTTCCTAATACAATACAACATTTTATTCCTATATAATCACACTCTCAAATTCTACAATTGGCTAAGACATCTAACAAAGAATCAACCTCTTTATTTGAGTCTTCACAATCCCTTTGACATCGATAACTTGGTAATCCAATGTTATTCGAACACTCCACAAAAATTGCGGTGTCAATTCTACTGTAATAACTTGGTAATCCAATGTTATTCAAGCACTCGGAACTTCGATTGTGCCAATTCTACTGGCGTTCAACCTGGTAATCCAGTGTTGTCAATCGAGCCCCACCGAATTGCGGCGCCAATCCTACTGGTGTTCAACCTGGTAATCCAGTTTTGTTGAACATGCCCCACGTTATAGGGTCGCCAATCCTACTGTACCCGATATCCTGATAGTAGGCTGTCAGATATCCGCCCCCTCAATCGGATTGCCAATAATCAATCGCACCGGCACAGCTACATCAATGAAAATGGCACTGACAGATACTATCGAGATTAGAGCACAATAGTTAACAAGAAAATTATTGTGGAACACACCAAAATATACGGGGTTTCATACTTACCTTTACTTACCTCTTAAATTTATCTCGGGGACTGGGTTGTCAACTGGATCACTTAAAGTATGCCCACACAATAACCTCCACCATGATATTTAAAATGAACCAGAACGAAGACGAGAAACTTTAAACTGCACAATAATTTATTTCACATAAAGAATGATTTAACAAAAATAAACAACAAACTCCACGTGGCAATCAGAAGCCATCGTCCATATAATCATGTCCTCCTGTAGGACTTGTATACTCTACATACAATGTTTCAGCTTTCTCAAGCTCATAGTAACGTAATTATAATAATGCACTTGGAGTGGAAACGGGATTTGGGACGAGACACACATATCAATTGTTTTGCGTGTTTATATACTTCACATTTTATTTATAGCCACAAGGCTATTATGGATACGTCCTTGGCCTCTGTCATACAGTTGTCCGGGCCAGCTGCAATGCACCTGCATCGTCAAAGTGGACTCCCCGTTCGTTCAACCCTAGCATAAGCGAGTTACCTCAGAGCTTGGCTCTCCTTTTCAAAACACGTAAATGTTCACATCTCAACTGAAATATTATCACGCAAATGTTTTAAATGCTCCATTCAAACACCAGTGGAACACTCCAATAATCCCACATCATGATTTATTTGTTCAAACCACTTGCTTAATTAGCGTTGTTTAGAGTATAAAAACAAAACTCTAAATGTTAATAACAAAAGTTTATTAATTATTTATAACAATAATAAATTGTTTATAACAATGTCAAATGACAATTGAAAATTTTATACAAGCCTCTATTCATCACTATCATTTCAAATTATTATCAAAGATATTTACATAATTATTTTACAATATTAATATTGTTTATATTATTTATACAAGAAATACATTAAACCACACGTTTATCCGGTTGATAATTACTCAAATCGTGGTGATATAATCGACCAATAAAGGGTAGTTATATTTAACTGTCAAATTCAGGTTTAATAAGGTTTAATAATAATTATTAATATTTGTGACGGTAACCTCCATTCAAAATCTTTATCTCAAATTATTTAACACTCTTGTTAATTTTAACAGTATCTTCATATGAATAACTTTCAAAGAACCAGAACAATACATTCAGCGGGAAAATACTTCGCTCAAAATGCACAAAATTGCACAACGATTGGCCCAAAATTCATCATATATCTTCATATATATGGCATAAAAATCTTCCAAACTACATACAAAAACCTCCACTTATAAATTCATCAACTTCATTAATTACTGTTGGAACCTCCTTCATTATTCAAGGGCATTATTCATCAGCGACTTTTACATGTCCACTGAACTAACGATTATACATCCATTGTTCCTCTTTAAAAATTCTTATATTCATCAATTGTATTAATGACTGTTATTATTTAACCTTCGTGGGTTTCATTCATGAATCGATATGAAGTAAAAATTTGCCAATCACAAATAAATTTAATAGCAAAAACGATTAGACACTCCTCCCTGGTCTATCAAAATTTAGATTAATATCTTCAAAGTAACGCAGTATAAAAATACTATCTTCAACCAAAGTTCATCTAAACTGCATGAATAGTCGAATAGAATACAATTAGATTGTGGAATGCAAACATTATTGTTCCAATCTAGAATTGAGAAAAACTCCTATCAAATGTTCATTACTATAGTGTATTCAATAAATCGTAATCAAAGTTCATATTTCAGAAAATTGTCTATAATGCAATGATAAATGTCTATGTTGCAATCATGTTCACAAGACGACTAGTATTTCAAAGATCGTCGATATCGTAATAGATTTTAACGCTCTAAAATCATTTAATTATTCTTCTTTCTTGAGGATGACAGAAAATTGGTCAAAGTAATTTACTGAATAGAATTACTTTAATAAAATGACACGCTGTCTGAATCCAAATCTGCCATAGCAAACCGTTAACTTTACCGTCAAATCGTGACTACAAAAATATGCAAATTACTGAAAGAATCTAAATCATCAGTCTCAACTGATCCAAAATTATTTAAGTATGCCAATGACATAACAATGTCTCACCAAATCGTAGAAAAAGGCATAAATCATCGAAGTGTACTGAGTACAGAAATATCTAGCAAGAAAATGGGGCAAAATATAGGACAGAAAATATGGGAAGAATGGTTGCTCAGATATCGCTACAAGACTCAAATAATACAAGAAACATTCACGACTACCTTATCTGTTGATTGAAGTTCTAGAGGAAAGTTTTCAAAGAAAACTGCTCTTGGTTCCATTTCACCAGCGTAAAGATGTGCTCCGTCCTCGAACCTGGAATCAGCGTCCTCGGAGAATCGAACTGCTTCCTTCTCCGGAAATTGCACTGCTCCGTGGATACGAAAAACATCCTTCTGGCAAAACTCTTCTTTGTGAGCCGGGACAACCCTGGCCTCTCTTGAAAGTTCCCTGAAGTTCTAGTAGGAATTCGCCATGAAGTTTATTGCAGTTATTTCCGCAGAAATATTCATAATCGTGGAGTATGAAAATATTTCCACTGTCATTTGGTATAATTCAGCGATGGATTCACGATGCATGAGTGTAGTTGGATGTTCACTACATGCTCGCTTTGTAGAAAGACGATTAACGAAGTTCCATGCTGTTATTTCACTCAATCGATATAAGTCCCAATTGCATTAAAGCCTTAGCCTTCCATCTCAACTACTGTTATAATCATTGAAAGCACTGCAAGATTATAATGTTCCATAGTAGACTGTATCGTTGTATTACCAAACGTATTCTCCAATATCACTGTTGCAATCCACGTGTCAGCCGTAGTGTATAATGTGGAATTTTAAAAGTGTTTCTCATGTGGCGAGAAAATCACTTTTGTTGGCGGCCTTAAAGTGCCAATATCTTTCGAAGTATAACTGTGAAATTGTTCAAATCTTATACACACCTCAATGTTGTACTGCCCAATAGAATTATAATAAAGGCTGAAGTTAACGCTTGATATCTTATCTGGTGGAAACGTTAATGTGAGCGTTTCAACTTCACATAGTTTCGAGCAGCGTAAAATGGAACTGCTCCGTGTTCGTTCGATGCGCCGGGCTTTAACCACACGCTAAAGACAACTTGCTTCACTTATTCACTCGAAAATGACTCTATGACATCTGAAATATATATGCGGTATCAGCGGTATGAGAGATATGAGTTCTGAGTATGAGTTCTGAGTTCTGAGAGCTCCTCTCTTCTGTGCACGACCTTTTATCAACTTCTTAAGGGGCGTATCCATCCCTTCCATCGCCTGTTCCTGCGTCATTGCTAAAAGTTTTAACTTTGGCTATACTTGACGAATTTTCAAATTTCAAAAACTCAAAATTAATTTCTTCAAAATTCCAAATCAATGCCATAACTGAAAATAGATTTCCACAAATCTGCATGCCAAAAGTAATTAAATATCGTAGTTTCAGCAATCTCCGTCTTCCTTCCAAACTATCGTTCATTGGTTCGAGTCTCTCCTCCAATAGCGTAACTTCTTCCTTAGCACAATACCTTGTTTCCTGCTACTGCGTCGTAAATCTAAGATCTTTCTCGAACAAAATCATGACGTCACACCAAGAATATCAGCTCAATCAGCCTACTTGCATGAAATCTACGTCATCCGTGCCTACGTCATGAATATCCACGTCACAACTATGACAGCCATAACTTTATTCATATTTGCCAATACAGCCATCGTGGTCTCAATATAATTCAATTTACGGGGGCAGTACCCCGTTCCTCTCTTTAGACCATAATTAAATGTCTAGGTTAAACTTGAAATTGAACCTGGATCTCAGAGGTGATAGTCAAGGACGCTAGCCACTTAACCTCGAGATGGCCTTTTGAATGAATTGTACATTTCAAATCCATTGTACAAATGATGTGCTGGCTCTAAAAGGCATTCCAAACAGGAACTTTGGGTTATCACGCTTCAGTGAAACAGACGTTCCTTATGGTCAGGTTTGCAAGTGCCAACACATTATGGATGGTTTATTGACTATTGTATTTATATCCACGCTCTTTTTTTCTAATGTTCATGGTCTTGTACAAAAAAAACAAGATCTAAGTCGTGAAAGTAACTTTTAGGTCGCTCCATATCAGTTCGGCATTTTACTTCACCTGTGCCTTTCAAATTTTCATTACCATCTTGAATCCAACATGGCTGCCACGCGAAGCATTTCACTAGCACTCAATATCTCCCAAACTATCGCTGCAAATAAAACTCAAAGTCGATATGTGCTTCATCTTTTCATAACGATCTGGTGCGTAACATCTGAACATAGCAGTGTGGACGTCAGCTTCGGTTGTATCTGTCGTATTCTGCGTCTGCAGTACCTGAAAGTATAATTGTGTGTGTTTGAGTCTTATGTGGTTTAACTGGTTTGATGCAGCTCTCCATTCCTCCCTGTCGTGAGCTAATCGTTTCATCTCTACATAGCTACCACACCTTACATCCGAGACAATCTAGCATATTCTAACCTTGGTCTACCCCTACAAATCTTGCCCTAGACCCTTCCTTCCATAACTTACCATGCTATACCTGGGTTATTTAGTATGTGTCCTGCCAACCTATCATTTCTCTTCATTAGCAATCGCCAGAAACATCTCTTCTTTCCCACTCGTCTTAATAGGCCTACCTCTTCATTTGTTACTCTATATGCAGCTTCGGTGACGTAGTCGGTAGCATGCTGAACTGCTATGCCCAAGATCAAGTGTTCAAACCCGGCTGAAGTCGTCGGATTTTTATTAAGAGTGTTAAAATCTTTCAGTATGCCTTCCTTCGGAGGGGAGGTAATTCCGGCGGGCCCATGTCATCGATCTGTGGAATGTGAAAGAACCTACCACTGCAATAGGTAGTGTGTAGCAAAATGTGTAGTTATATATTTCCATCATTCGCGGCTAGGTGTTGGTGACAGTGGCATCTTTTAGCCAACGTTGGAACTACTTGAAATTGAAATTGTTGGGAGCCCACGGGCTATGGCCATTCAGCTGCAATTCATATATAAATTACTCTATCCACAGCTCCGATCTTCGTCATTCTCCTGTAACACCACATTTCAAATGGTTATATTCTCCTCTTTTCTGCTGCACCAATAGTCTAAGTTTCACTTCGATAGAGCGCCACCTTCCAGACAAAGGCATTCAAAAATGACTTCCTAATACCTAAATGTCAGGCATTTGTCTTGACCGTCTCAAGAACATTCATTACATAGCATCTAAGGCGAAACAAGAAGTTCCGTGAAGAACTATACAGCCTACTTTTCATGCCAAGGATTATTCTACAGTATATGAACCTATCTAGAATAATGACGAACTTAAGTTGGTAATTTCGAAATGTCTAATTAGTTCGAAATATTCCTGCTATGGAGTAGCCTAATAGAGCACTACAGTTGGCAGCCCTAGTGACTGAATATATTCTTAGTTCCATCTCTTAAGGTACAGAATACAAAATTTGGTGGAAGTCCAATGGACGTTACATGCAGTTAGACATGGATCTATCAGCACGCGTAAAAGCATGTTGGCAACAATGTCATGCGTGTGCTGGTTAGAAATAATCGGAAATATTATGATATCTTGTTGTGCCAATTTTGGATGAAATCCATTTGTTAGTATAGAAGTTACATGTATTTTAAAATAGGACCTATCAGCAAGCATAGAATCATGTTGGCAGCACTGACTTATATTAATCACTCCAAATTAATCTAGAGTGCCAGGTGCTATACGTGTGCAAAGGATAGAGCTGTTGGCTTGCATACTTTCTGATATATTGATATTAGGGTAAAAAAAATATAGACAGCATTTATTAACAGTTGGCAGCCCTGATTGCTCTTAACAATACTTATAGTCATATCTGTTATGTTACACATAGCACATACGAAATTGGGTTGAAATCCAACTGATAGTATAGAAGTTGCATGTATTTAAAAATTGGTCCTATCAGCTGGCTTAGAATCATGTTGGTAGAACTGAAGTATATAAGTTACTCCAAATTAATCTAAAATGTCAGGTACGGTACTATACGTGTGCATAGTTTAAAGCTGACGGCTTGCATACTTTCAGATATATTGGTATTTGGATGAAGAAAATAGAGAGAGCAATTATTAACAGTGGGCAGCCCTGGTGTCTCTTAAGAATACACTCAGTCATATCTGTTTATGTACACATATTACATATAACATTTGGTTGAAATCCAATTAATAGTGTAGATGTTATATGCATTTAAAAATTGGACATATCAGAAGGCTTAAAATTATATTTGCAACACTGTCATGTATGGCCTCATGGAAATTAAACTGAAATAGTAATATCTACATGTGTGCCAATTTTGGAATAGCTCCCATGCATACCCTCCATGATATCCAACATGGAGCTCGAATTTCTATTGCGTTTTTTCAGCAGTTGGTAGCACTGACATCATTTTCAAATATGGGCTTGAGATATTCCGGTATACATCTTTACTCATACTACATTTGGTTTCTATTGCTGCAGCCGTTTAGGAGTTGATAGGGGGGTGACACACAGCCAGAAGGACAGACAGGCAGACAGAAGGACAGACAGACACACACACATTTACCCGGATCGATCTCATAAGTATACTTTTCTCATTTTTGCAAAATGTGGAAAATAGGCTAAAAACAACACTGAAGAAATGCCTTCCAAGATATCTAAGTGTATGTGATTTTCCTATCAGCCCACGCTATGTGAAACTCATTAGACGATGTTCATATACTCTCCCTGTTTGTAATTTGACGCCTGCATGCACTGCAATATCACGTAACGATTCACATTCACTCCAGGCAGCACGAGAAGATTCTCCCAAGGCAATAATCTAGCTGCAAGACGTTCAACATTAATTTGTATTAGTTTCTAGTATTCTCTGTGTCAGCTACTGCAGATTAAATGATATTTGCATGCAAATAGCTCTGTCTTCATTCTGCTAAAATCACCCCAATGTTCCATATGCATTTCCGCTACTTACTTCCCAAACGCACAGAATCAGTAATTTCCGTTTCTGCATCGATAATAATAATAATAATAATAATAATAATAATAATGAGGCATAACCTCATTTGTCGGCCTACTCCCCCACTTTGGCGAACGTTGGTGTTAGAAGTATCAATTTCCTGCATCAGTATTTACAAGATCACTACAATTTATCGCAACTCCAGTTTAGAAACCACACACTCTAATGTTTGGGGAAAAAATATATTTATGTTTTTAGAACTTAAATTTTAAACAAATAATTTGTAAGGATATCCTTTTTTAGCCTACTTTCATTTATGAAAAATTAGGCTTATGAGAGTAGCCTCCGTTTCTCAGGTGGCAGCACGCCGGCCTCTCACCGCTGGGTCCGTGGTTCAAATCCCGGTCACTCCATGTGAGATTTGTGCTGGACAAAGCGGAGGCAGACAGGATTTTCTCCGGGTAATCCGGTTTTCCCTATCACAAATTTCATTGCAGCAACACTCTCCAATGTCATTTCAATTCATCTGTCATTCATTTAATCATTTCCCCAGGGGAGTGCGACAGTCTTCCGCAGCCGGCACAGTTCATATCCTCGCCGCTAGATGGGGGCTTCATTCATTCCATTCCCTGACCCGGTCGGTCGACTTGAAGCAGGCTATGGATTTTCATTTGTTCAGGCTTATGAGATCACATTATGTCCATGAGTTTGTGTCCTTCTAATAAAACCTAACCACTTGGAGCGATATCAATGAAACCCGACCAAGCCCTTCAAATTGTATTACGTCTCACCAATCCAACATGGCGACTGTGTGAAATATTTCACCGACATTCTTTCTCTCCGAAACTATTACTGATATCACCCTGATTTTTTACGGTGATTCAGGGTACTACCACAAGTTCACCAATGTAACTTTCAAAAACCTGTTAAGTACAAAACGAACATGGCGGCCGAGCACATTTGAAACATTTAAATACATTTTTCTCGTAATTAACCATCTGAGCGCAGTGAAACATGGCACAGCAAATGTTTATACACATTGAATTGCACTGACATCTAATTTAGTTCAATTGTTTATTTAACCTCAAGATGGTGGCTGTGCGAAATTTCAAAATCTCCCTTTTGTTCTTTGTATCCTAATCATGCGATTGGATAAACCTACGCAATAATCTTCATCTAATAGTACATATCTCTATGGCCTGCATATATATAAATCCAACATGGCGACCATCCGAAATATTCAGATGACTCTCAATATCTATTACAGCAGGCTGTTCCAAATCCATGAGTATGAGTATGCGTACACGCGGGTACTCAGCAGTGATGCTCGGAGCACGGTTGGAGAGGGACTCGGGGTGAGAGCCAATACGTCACTGGGCGAAGGTCATAACTAGGGCTCGGATCGATATGCTCGATAAAATCTCCAGATATGCTCGAAAACCATGGGTTTTATGCTCGATAGATATGCTCGAAAAAACCATTATATGCTCGAAAAAAACCATTATATGCTCGATAGATATGCTTGAAACCCCCATTATATGCGGTTAAATATACGGAATATGCTCGAAAACACCGTTAAAACTATAGAAAGGAAAGTGAAACGAAAAAAACAATAACATACGAGCTTAATTTTCTAATTGTATGTATGATACACTGCAATATACTCACATTCAAGTTTTACAAGTATATATAAGAGAAGTTTTCTTATAAAAGTTGCAGTTTAAATGTTCATTTACAAAATGTTCAAAATTAGGTGAGTCAATGAAGTAGATCTGCATTGGTCTGTACAACAAGAAATTTTCTATGTTTTCAGTTTTGAATGATTTTCTTAAATCAGTCAATAAAAGTTTCAATGACGATAACGACCTCACTAAAGGATAAAAACCTGCGGTTCTATTATTCGCAACAGATAGCCTTTTCTATAATTATTTCTGTTTTCGTACCTTAAGGATGGTCAGGGCCCGAATTCGGGGGAGAATTCGAAGAAAAACAAACTAATCAGACGAAAACCACAAGAATATGCATTTATATGCTTCTATTCTGGAAACCGCGGTTTTATGCATTTATATGCTCGTTCAATTTCAATTCTGTTGGTCCCAGAGAGGTGAAAATACCACCGAAAGGCTTCTTTCAATGTGTACTATTCAGGAAAAAAATATGCAAATATGCTCGAATCCGAGCACTAGTCATAACACAAGTTCATGCGTTTCCTGCCAGTCATGATGCATCCACCGCGAAGTGACGGCAGCCCCTCACATCAGAGCTGTATTGCATGTTGCATGTTTACTCACGGAAGGCGGCGAGTACTCCGCTGCTCACGGGCGAGTTGCTCGGCTGGAAGAGCCTGTATTACAGCAATCAAACTGAAATGGTGTACTGTATGTTTATAGAGGCAATGAACATAAGTAGGATATATGAAAATAGGCTGTTTAGTTCTTCGTTTAAATATTATTAAGCTACATATATTAGTATTGACAATGCGGATTATGTAATATAAATTATTTAACAATAGTCAATACGGATCAACATTTACCAAACCAAAATGGTATATAAATACTAATTTGATGTTCTTTATAATCCAACGTGTCCTGCGTTATTTCAATCCGTCTTTAATATCCTAGTCTATCTGTCCTTAGAACATAAATCATAGTGGGTAGTAATACGAAAAGCAGAAGAGCATACGTTCTGACGTGGTGTTCTTCGTATAACAAATAAAACACTTGAGAAGAAATATGTTATTGATCTACATCTCATTTAGTGTGTAGACAAAACAAAACTCGAAATGGTTTGAAATAGGACAATAACTTAAACAAGGAAGCGTTCTATCACCTGTACTATTTAATGTTGTGATGGAAGGATTGAAGAGATGGTTGGAGAAAAGGATAAAAAGAAGATGTTTGTAGATGATATGGTAATAAAGGGTGATAAAAAGGAATATGTTCAGTAACAACTGTAGAAGCATGCAAGTGAATCATGGAAAGGTATGGATTAAGTATGAATAGCTTGCCACGGTGGGTGAGTGGTTATCGTGTCGGTCTACCAAACCCAAGCTTGCAGGTTCGCTCCTGGTCATGGTAAGTGATGTTTGAAAGGCGATAAAAATCACAACACGCTTGTCATACGTTGTTGACATGTTAAAGAACCCATTTGAATTCAGTAGGCCGTGTTCATAATGGTAAAATTAATATCGGGATTTTGCGACAACACAAAAGTTCCTCCTCTCTCTAATAGAAAGCGCTATAGTGTCAAGGAGCTTCGATATCTAACCTCATTGACATTCATAGCGCTCCAAGGAACAACAAAGTTTGACATGCAAGCTGCCCTCTTACACCCGGCACCGAGGCCATACGATATTTAAAAGAAAAGTATGAATAAAGACAAGAGTGAAGTCATGAAATTCGGAAGAGATAGAAAAATACAGGAGAATATTGAGTTGGATGGAGAACTCCTCAAAGTAGTAAACAGTTTCAATTACCCAGGCAGTGAAATATATAGTCACGGCAGATAAATGAAGTTAATGAGAGGCTGCAAAAAGGAGGAAATGTTCATCAAAGAATAAAACATGTGGTTTAGAAAAAATAAGTTCTAGAAAAAGCAAAACTTATTATGTATAAGAAATATTGCTCACCCATTGTCACATATACATGCTGGCCCCGTGGTGTTGGGGTAGCGCGCCTGCCTCTCACCCGGAAGCTCCTGGTTCGATTCCCGGCTCCGTCAGTGATTTTAAAACTAACGTGAGGGTTGGAACGGGGTCCATTCAGCCTCGTGAGGACAATTGAGTAGCTGTCTGACAGTGAGGCAGCGCCCCGATCACGAAAACCAAGATTAACGGCCGAGGGGACCCGATGCGCTGATCACGCGTCACCCCAATATCTGCAGGCCAAATGGCTGGGCAGCGGTCGCTTGGTCGGCCTAGGCCTTTCATGGGCTGTATAGTGCCACGGGTTGTTAATTTTGTCACATGTACCTAGTAGAGCAGAGACTTGGACGTTGAGGGAAAGGGAATGAAGCAGATTGCGCAGGGGAAATGAAATTCTTAAGAGCAGTTAAAGGGAAAACAAAATTAGATCGAATAAGGAATGTTGAAATTAGAAAATAATTAAAACACGAAAGTATGGGAGAGGGAATCGAGAAAAATATATTATAATGGTATGGACATGTTAAGAGGATGATTAGGCAAAAGTTGCCAAAAATAATAGAAGAAGTAAAGGGTGCGGGAAAAAGACCTCGAGGTCGTCCAAGAATCCGCTGGAGTACAGGAGTGAGAGTCTGTAAAGAGAGAAGAGGAGTTAACTGGCATCAAGTGGAGGAAGAAAAGGGGTGGGAAGATAGAATAAGATGGAGAGGCCTCGTAAACATCCAGACCCCGCAATAGCTGGAACGGGATTTGGATACGATGATGACAAAACAAAATAGCACGATATTCTATGTTTAATTCACACCAAAATTTTGACTTAATTTGTTTTGCATCACAGCTTTAATTATAATTTTTATTTTCTCATATTTATACAATAAAATACACAAACACATAATGCACAATACATTTAGTTGAGTTCTGCTGCATAAAACCTGAGGACGGTTCTACTTTCGTATCAAGCAATAATGTTCAGTTCTCCTGTGCATTGGATTTCTATTGTTGATAGACTACACCACCACATTGCTTAATATTTGGTAAGAAAATATCTTGATGACACATTACAACCGCAAAATTTTCACAATACACTTCTTTAGAGTTCTCAACTTTCTTATTTTCAGATAATGTTTTGAGTCTTTTGAAATAAAATCCATGCAGCTTTTTAAATTTCATATCACAAAAACAAGTTTCTGATATTGAGTTGTAAGGATTATTTAACCACCACAAAAACAATATTCTCTCTTTCACATTTCGATTATACTGAAATACTAACAGTAGTGCCCGGCTTCGCCCGGTTCATTTATTTGTTTTATGAATGACTAGCTGACCCGGCAGACGTTGTCCTGCCAATCAAAGAAAGTGTTGTAACTTTGTTTCTTGAAGTGCTTTTGGATACACAATATTTTTTTCAATTTCTGTTAACTGCCTCTAAACTATCGTGAAATGAGTGAACTAATCTAGAAACATTCGTGGGAGCGTGCACAACAACTCTCCAACGTTTCATCGCAATTGGATAAATGGCATAAAACGCATACGGGATTTTGTTTAAATAATTAGTGCGCTGTCACTCATTTGTTGAATCTACTCGTGCTCTACCAACTGTGAAATTGATTTACTAAGTTAGAAAGCTTCACGTAAGTATACACAACAACTCATCAAAGTTTCATCGGAATCGTATGAATGACATATGAACGTATACGGGATTTTTTTTAAACGATTCGCGTTCCGTCACTCATTTGTTGAATCTACTCATGCGCTACCTATTGTAAAATAGATTTACTAAGCCTGAAACATTCTCTGGAGTGTACTCAATCATTCACCAAGGTTTCATCGCAATCGGATGAATGATATATGAACGCATACGCGACATTGTGGAAACGATTCACGCGCTGTCGCTCATTTGTTGAGTCTACTCGTGCGCTACTTATTAAAAACTGGATTTGCTAATCCAGAAACCTTTCCTGGAGTGTACACAACAATTCACCAAAGTTTCATCGTAATCGGATAAATGGTATATGAACGCATACAGGACTATGTTGAAACGATTCGCGCGCCATCGCACATTTGTTGAATCTATTCGTGCACTACCTATTGTAAAATGAATTTATTAAGCCAGAAACCTTCCGTAGGGTGTACACAACATCTCACCCAAGTTTCATCGTAATCGGATGAATTGTATTTGAACGCATACGGGACTTAATTTAAACGTTCGCACATCGTCGCTCATTTGTAGAATCTACTCGTGCTCTACCTATTGTAAAATGGATTTACTAATCCAGAAGCCTCCCCTGGAGTGTACACAACATCTCACCCAAGTTTCATCGCTATCGGACGAATGGTAGGCTATTTGAACGCATACGGGACCTTGTTGAAACGCTTCGCACGTCGCCGCTCATTTGTTGAATCTACTCGTGCGCAACCTCCTGTGAAATGGATTTACTAAGTTAGAAACCTTCACGTAAGTGTACACAACAACTCATCAAAGTTTCATCTCAATCGATGAATGGTATATAAACTTATACGGGATTTTGTTGAAACGCTTCGTGCGTCGTCACTCAATTGTTGAATCTAGTCGTGCGCTACCTATTGTAAAATTAATTTACTAAGCTAGAAGCCTTCCCTGGAGTGCACACAACATATCACTCAAGTTTCATCGCTATCGGACGAATGGTATTTGAACGCATACGGGACCTTGTTGAAACGTTTCGTGCGTCGGCGCTCATTTGTTTAATCTACTCGGGCTTAACCTCCTGTGAAATGGATTTACTAAGTTAGAAACCTTCACGTAAGTGTACACAACAACTAATCAAAGTTTCATCGCAATCGATGAATGGTTTATAAACATATACGGGATTTTGTTGAAACATTTCGCGCGTCGTCTCTCATTTGTTGAATCTACTCGTGCGCTTCCTATAGTAAAATGAATTTACTAAGCCAGAAGCCCTCCCTGGAGTGTAGCCCACACAACATCTCACCCAAGTTTCATCGCTATCGGACGAATGGTATTTGAACGCATACGGGACCTTTTTGAAACGCGTCGCGCGTCGTCGCTCATTTGTTGAATCTAGCTGTGCGCTAACTATTGTAAAATGGATTTACTAAGCCAAACACCTTCCCTGGAGTGCACTCAACATCTCACCCAAGTTTCTTCGCAATCGGATGAATGGTATATGAACGCATGCGGAACTTTGAAACGCTCTAACGTGCAGAGACAAACAGAATTCGACATCACTGCCACCTTTGGTATAAAACACAACTTTCCGCCATGGGCGGAGTGTATGTTTTGGCGGTAGTTGCACAGGTAGCGACCAGGTGGCTCTACGTGCAGAGACACACAGTCCAAAAGGATCACTTTTCACTAAGGCTAGCGGTTTCCATGACGACTGTTTATGACAGTATATTGTTGTTCTAAATTTGTGTGTAAATTGTGGTTCTAAAATTCCACCTATCTGGTCAAATTGTGAATCTAAACCATACATGGGCCCACCCTAACATTCATACAAAATGTCATCAAAATCGTTTCAGTCGTTTAGGAGGAGTTCAGTCACATACACACGGGTCGAAGAATTATATATATAAAGATAAGCATCGGTCCTAGTGGAAAATAATTCTATCACCTGAAACCAAAAATGCATGGGACGAAAAAAAAACATCAAAATATCATATTGGTTCCGGACCCTAAAAGACCTGAAAAATATAATAAAAGTATTAAAAAAACTATTTTTCGAAATGTCATTCGAATCAATTTTTATGCCATTCCTGGGACTTAGAAAATTCCGGCCAATAAGTACAAAATCATTAATAACTCCCTAAGTATTCGTCGTATGATGAAATAGCAAGAGACAAAAAAGATGTAATGTGTTATTGTCTACAACATAGGCCATGTTTAACTTTACACTCAGACATATTACGTTTCCACCCCCCTCCCCATATTTTCACCCCTCCCCATGAGCCCCTTATATTGGATTTATGAAAAAACGGTCAAACACCTATTTTGTTATTTTTTATGCTGATTTTTTTCCGCTGAGGTCCAAACTCCTCGCCTATGTCGTTTAAGAGATACACGCTCGGTTAGGAAACCTTCAACCCCCACTTTTCACCCCTTTCACCTCAAAATATACACCACATCGAAAAACCCTCAGACACGTATCTTCTTATTTTTTATAATGAGTTTATATGCCGAGTATCAAATCCCCCAATGAAAGCAATCTGGAGATATTGTTATTCAATGAAATGCAAGTATACCCCCTTAACACCCCTTAAGAAACTGAATATCCAAAAACCCTTCCTTAGTGGGCGTTTTCGACTTACAACGAACATATTCCCAAAATTTCATGTTTCTAACTTTAATAGTTTTGGCTGGCCGATGATGAGTCAGTCAGTCAGTCAGTCAGTCAGTCAGGACACTTGTTAGCCTATTTTCAATTTTGAAAAAATAGGCTTATGAGATCACCTTTTGTCCGTGTGTGTGTGCGTGTGTGTGTGTGTGTGTGTGTGTGTGTGTGTGATTCGTGTGTGTGTCCCCCCTAATAAAATCTAAACGGCTGGAGCGATTTCAATGAAACTCGGTATGTTCATAGCACTATTCCTGGCGACCTCGACCGTGCCCTTCAAATTTTGTTACGTCTCACCAATGCAAAATGGCGGCTGTGCGAAATATTTCACTAGCATTCAATATCTCCGAAACTATTACCGATATCGCCCTGAAATTGTGTACGGTGATAAAGAGTACTACTAGAAGTTCACCTATGAAACTTTCAAAAACCTGGTGACTACAAAACCAACATGGCGGTCAAGCGAAGTTGAGACTTTTAAATAGACTTTTCTCGCGATTTAACTATCCACACGTAATGAAACTTGGTACAGCAAATGTTTATGCACATTGTAACGCACTGGAGTCTAATTTAGTTCAATTGTTTACATAACTTCAAAATGGCGGCTGTACGAAATATTTCACTGACATTCTATATCTCCGAAACTATTACAGATATCACCCTGCAATTTAGTACGGTGATAAAGGGTACTGATACAAGTTTACCTATGTATATTTCATAAACTTGTAAAGTAGAAAACGAACATGGCGACCAATCGAAGTTGAGACTTTTAAATAGACTTTTCTCACGATTTATCCATCCAAACGTAATGAAACTAGGTACAGCAAGTGTTTATACACATTGTAATGCACTGGAGTCTAATTTAGTTCAATTGTTTACATAACCTCAAAATGGCGGCTGTGCGAAATATATCACTGACATTCTATATCTCCGAAACTATTACAGATATTACCCTGCAATTTTGTACGGTGTTAAACGGTACTAGTACAAGTTTATCTATGTATACTTCATAAACGTGTAAAGTAAAAAACGAACATGGCGACCAAGCGAATTTGAAATATTTTAATAGACTTTTCTCGTGATTTAACTCTCTGAGAGCAGTGAAATGTGGTACAGTAAATGATTTTGCAGATTGTAATGCACTGCCTTCTAATTTAAATCAATTGTTTACATAACCTCAATATGGCGGCTGTGCGAAATTTTTAAATTAAGTTTTTATTTCTTGTGTCGTAATCATGCGATCGAAGTGAAAGTTTGAATAATGAACCTAGGCAATAATTGTCCTTGAATGGTACATAATTCTATGGCCTATACATATAACAATCCTAAATGGCGAGCTTCCGAAATATTTAGACGGTTCTCAATATCTATGAATCTTTTACAGCAACCAAACTGATTGTTTTATGTTCATAGGGACTATGAACATATTTTCACCTATAGGACTTTCATTAACCTGGTGAGCGCAAATCCACCATGGCGGCGACGCAAAATATAAATATTTAAATGGACGATTCTCGCGAATTAACTATCCGAGTGCTGTGAAACGTTGCACGTTAAATGCTTATACAAATGTTGATCCACTGGCATCTAATTTATTTCAATTGTTTGCATAATCACAAGATGGCTGCTGTGCGTAATTTTAAAATCTCGTTTTTACTTCTTGTGTTCTAATCATGCGATTGAAGTTTGAATACCACACGTACAAAATAATCTTAATGTAATAGTACAAAAATAAAAATCCAACCTGGCGACAATCTGAAATATTTAGACGGTTCTCAATATCTACGAATCTGTTACAGCAATTAAACTGAAATTTTGTATGTTGTTAGAAGAAATTAACATGAGCAGGATATATGAAAATAGGCTGTATAGTTCTTTACGGAACTACTTGTTTTTATATAAGAGATAAGCATCGGTCCTAATGGAAAATAATTCTATCACCTGAAACCAAAAATGCATGGGACGAAAAAAAACATCAAAATATCATATTGGTTCCGGACCCTAAAAGACGTGAAAAATATAATAAAAGTATTAAAAAAAACTATTTTTCGAAATTTCATTCGAATCAATTTTTATGCCATTCCTGGGACTTAGAAAATTCCGGCCAAAAAGTACAAAATCATTAATAACTCCCTAAGTATTCGTCGTATGATGAAATAGCAAGAGACAAAAAGGATGTAATGTGTTATTGTCTACAACATAGGCCATGTATAACTTTACACTCAGACATATTACGTTTCCTCCCCCCTCCCCATATTTTCATCCCTCCCCATGGGACCCTTATATTGGATTTATGAAAAAACGGTCAAACACCTATTTTGTTATTTTTTATGCTGATTTTCTTCCGCTGAGGTCCAAACTCCTCGCCTATGTCGTTTAAGAGATACACGCTCGGTTAGGAAACCTTCAACCCCCACTTTTCACCCCTTTCACCTCAAAATATACACCACATCGAAAAACCCTCAGACACGTATCTTCTTATTTTTAATGATGAGTTTATATGCCGAGTATCAAATCCCCCAATGAAAGCAATCTGGAGATATTGTTATTCAATGAAATGCAAGTGTACCCCCTTAACACCCCTTTAGAAACTGAATATCCAAAAACCCTTCCTTAGTGGGCGTTTTCGACTTACAACGAACATATTCCCAAAATTTCATGTTTCTAACTTTAATAGTTTTGGCTGGCCGATGATGAGTCAGTCAGTCAGTCAGTCAGTCAGTCAGTCAGTCAGTCAGGACACTTGTTTTTATATAAGAGATAAGCATCGGTCCTAATGGAAAATAATTCTATCACCTGAAACCAAAAATGCATGGGACGAAAAAAAAACATCAAAATATCATATTGGTTCCGGACCCTAAAAGACGTGAAAAATATAATGAAAGTATTAAAAAAAACTATTTTTCGAAATATCATTCGAATCAATTTTTATGCCATTCCTGGGACTTAGAAAATTCCGGCCAAAAAGTACAAAATCATTAATAACTCCCTAAGTATTCGTCGTATGATGAAATAGCAAGAGACAAAAAGGATGTAATGTGTTATTGTCTACAACATAGGCCATGTATAACTTTACACTCAGACATATTACGTTTCCTCCCCCTCCCCATATTTTCATCCCTCCCCATGGGCCCCTTACATTGGATTTATGAAAAAACGGTCAAACACCTATTTTGTTATTTTTTATGCTGATTTTTTTCCGCTGAGGTCCAAACTCCTCGCCTATGTCGTTTAAGAGATACACGCTCGGTTAGGAAACCTTCAACCCCCACTTTTCACCCCTTTCACCTCAAAATATACACCACATCGAAAAACCCTCAGACACGTATCTTCTTATTTTTAATGATGAGTTTATATGCCGAGTATCAAATCCCCCAATGAAAGCAATCTGGAGATATTGTTACTCAATGAAATGCAAGTGTACCCCCTTAACACCCCTTTAGAAACTGAATATCCAAAAACCCTTCCTTAGTGGGCGTTTTCGACTTACAACGAACATATTCCCAAAATTTCATGTTTCTAACTTTAATAGTTTTGGCTGGCCGATGATGAGTCAGTCAGTCAGTCAGTCAGTCAGGACACTTGTTTTTATATAAGAGATAATGAATACTACTAGCCTACAGAATTGGAGCGCTCAAGGATAAGGATCGTTATAAATGGAAGTAAATTTGAAAGCACCAACGCTTATTGCAGCTGATCTACACCTCAATGTAGCCTACTGCACCAACACCATCGCCCTTATACAGAGGCATACTATTGTCATGATGATAACTGTTTTAAGGGGCCTAATATATTTTTTTGCACTAATTACTTCCCGTGACTGCAATTTATAAGCAGCTCGGAATTCTGCACCAGAACACTGGTAGGGGCGACATGATACAGCCCGCATTGCCAGGAAACAATAGACTTAGGTATTATTGAAGCTGTTCTGGAGCGCTTGTTCTTCCGACTTACTAAACAAAAATCAATATTTAAGGTACCTGAGAGGTGTAGCCTAATGCTACATAGCCTAATCTATTCCTCTTGAATCAAGCTATCATATACAAAGAGAATGTTTCGAATCCGACTGGTAGTTCCAGGGATTAGCGCGTTCAAACACTCAACCAAACTCTTCAGTTTTATTATATTAGTATAGATTAGAAGACATTCTTCAGTGTTGCCTGAGTAATCTATTATAACAAGCTTTTCAGTTGGTCAACACGAGAGTGCCCAAATTAAATTGGGTGGGGAATTACGGTTAATTTCCTAGTGGCTGAAATAAATTACATGAACACTTAATAAAACACTTCTCACATAATGGGGGGCTAAATGGGATGACTAATTTCGTTCGTTACGAAAACATCATCAGATCTTCCTCACTTAGGCTTCAATTGGGTTCAGAGGTTCAGTGGACATATATATATAACTCCAATGCACAATAGTATTTACAATCATTAACCTACATCATCATCATCATAGCGGCTTCGGTGGAGTAGTTGGTAGCATGCTGAACTGCTGTGCCCAAGATAGCAGGTTCAATCCCGGCCGAAGTCGTTGGATTTTTTAAGAGCGTTAAAAATCCTTCAGGATGCCTTCCTTCGGAGGGGAAGTAAAGTCGGCGGTCCCATTTCATAGATTTATGGCATGTAAAAGATCCTTTCACAAACTAAACTTGTGTGTCGGCTTCGGTGGCGTAGTCGGTAGTATGCTGTGCTTCTATGCCCAAGATCGCGGTTTCAAATCCTGCCGAAGTCGTCGGAGTTTTAAGAGCGTTAGAAATCCCTCAGTATGCCTTCCTTCGGAGGGGAAGTAAAGCCGGCGGTCCCATGTCATAGATTTATGGCATGTTAAAGAACCTTCCACTAATTACACCTGTGTGAAGCTAAATTGTATAGGTTAAGAATGTGAACAATGCTCTTAGAGCGCAGCAACTCCAACTGAAACTCCGAAAAAAATGCGAACTACAAGCCCGCTGTACTCTCTGTCACTCTGGCTGACGGAGCTAGCGCTCACGCAGGGTCACACATCAAGTTGCTGAGCTCTAGGTTCCTACTTTCGTTGCCAAGAGCCGACTGCGGTGACGTCTGGTAGATAAGTTCTGAAGTAGTAGTCGTTGACGTTGGCGTTTGGCGGCAAAAGTAGGAACTACTTGAAAATTGATCGTCTGCAGTGCTTACTTGAATTAAAACAGATACATACACAAATACAGTCATCACAATTAGCACCGGTTATCAGACAGATTCTACACTCACCCAAAGTACACGGGGCTACATGACTGCGTTGTCGCAGCCCCTAAACTTAATAACCAACCAAACTTGTGTAATGCTAAATTCTTAGGTTATATTTCGTCGGAACGCTCTATCAAAGTTCCAACGTTCATCACTAGGTATCATTGATATCTGGTAGCGGAAGTTGGAACTTCTTGAAATTGAACGGAACTTGTAGCTCTCCCTAATGAGGGTGTCCGCTGGAAGCAGCTACAGACTCAGGCGAGCCGAACATGTCCTCGGACACTCCCGGTACTAAAAGCCATACGATAAATAAATAAACAATCATCATCATCAGTGTTCTGCCCTAGGGCAGGTCCTTACATGGCAGCTCTCCAAGCAAACCTTTCTCCTGCTACTCTGTTGTTTCATACTTTGCGTCATCCTTATACTGTCAATCATTTGGAATCTTCTCCGTCCTAATCGTCTTCTATCATTCACCGTTCCTTCCGTTGCATTCATAAGTAAACAATTTATACTCATCCAATGACCAAGCCAATTTCGTTTCCTCATCCTGATTACCTTTGTTATATTTTTCTCCTCCCCAACTCATTTCAGCACATCTTCATTTTGTACTTTCTCTACCCTTTTGTATCCCTTCCATTCTCCGCCATATCCACATCTCAAACGTCTCCAATCTTTCTTTCTTCCTCTTTTCTCAATGTCCACGTCTCAGCTCCATATAGTGCTACACTCCAAATAAAGCATTTCGCCATTCCCTTCCCCAGGCCTTTGTCCACTCTACAGTAGTTTTTAATTAAACTTTGTAAAAATTCAGTTTTGTTAACCAGTTATATTTTTCATTCAGTTTGTCTATTGCGCTCCTAGTGTTGAGTTTATTGTTAATATATTTTAAGTGTAATTCATTTTATTAAATGTATATTAAAATAAATTCGACAATGAAAAAAAACTAAGAGATCCGAGCAAAGAAAATAAATGTAGCATTTAAGATCACCAGAAATGTATACAAGAAGAAGGCATTGTCATGGGACACTAGAATTAAACATTACAATACAGTGGTAAAACCTGAAGCACTCTTTGGAGCTGAAACATTTAAAGTTAATGCGGAAAGGTGACATAAACAAAATCATACTCATGGAAATATGATTAGTTCGATGCACCCATGGCCCAAGGAAAACAGAAACGGACTGTAACAGACCACGACCTAACATGGAAATATACACCACTGTGGAGAACATAATTCACACCATGCGCAAAAGACGAATGTCATGTTTTGGGCATTTCAAAATAATGAACAATGGCAGGCAAACAAAACAAATTTTTAATAAAATTTTAAAACTTAAAGTTTAACCAGCGTGGTTAAAAGATCTGAAGGAAGCCGATATTGGCATTACAGATGAATATAATAGGAATTTATTTTGAGACAAAATTCAAAAAGTGATCTTCAGGGAGGAACAAGAAAGACAACGAAAGCAGCCACGTAACATTGAACAGCTCCAAAAGCAGAGACCAGAGAGGATGAAGCGAATGTGGGCAGAGAGAAAGAAGACATGTGACAAGATTTGAAGTATTGATTTTACGTCCTCGGTAACAGTGCTATTCTATTAAATAAATAATATAAGTAATAGTATAAATTCATTAAGAAACAAGAAAAACCGATAATACTCCAGCAAAGGTATACAGTTATACGGACTTCCCAGACGTTATGTTAGAATTTTCTATTTAATCTTGAAACTGCAAAATTATGACAACGTAACTCGCCAAGGCGGCAACAAATGAAACCAGTAATGTGTTGTCGAGAGTTAACAAACCACAGATGGTGAGCTGCAGATTTACGTGTGTCAGTTGCAGAGAGAACAACTGCAGTCTGCTGTTGAGTGGATGGTGCAACAGGATCTGGTGAACTATCTGAGCTGTACCGTGCGCCTCATTGACCGCACGTTGGCAAGAAAGTATCAACATAGCTAAACCGAGGGTCTCGGTAACCATTGTGAATAGTACATGGAAATGCATAAAATACCTATTAATTATTACTGCATCTTCAGAAATATGTGTGAAGCACTCAAAAGCAAAACCTACACAACTCACAAGTTTTTCCGTAAGGATCAACAAAATAGGGATACCAAAGGCAGAACTTATCAAGGATCCTGCTTGATACAACGTCATATGAACTCGGCACAAATTATCCATCCTCTTGGTCTTTTCTCCGGAACGCATAATCGAGAAAATCGTTGAGGAATAATTATTCTTCACTGGTACGTTACAAATAATGTCGTCAAAACTAAAATGAAACTCATTCTCTGAAACTCCAAATGTGTTATAAATCATCTGATTGAGTCGGTAAAACTTCTGTTTAAGAAATGCTACAAATAATTTGCATCCCCAAGATGCATCGAATAAATTCTGCAGTATATTCTCCCACTGAATACAGGTTTATGTAATATCCGGATAACAAGCACATTAAACATCTGTGAACAGCAAGTACAGCTATAATAGTGGTATATTTGTGGTTTGTGTTTCAGAATGTAACACGTGGTCAACACATTAATGTATTCTCAGAAGCTTGGGAATACAGTGCTTGGTTCTTGTCGCACTCAATGCAATAGATATTAACACTCCAGCGTATGTGAGGGCCAGTGTAAAACTAAACGTTATGATGTTAATTATAGTCTTTTCTTTAAATCCAGTGTTCATAAAGTCCAGTAAAGTGAGAATGAAATTGACGAGAAATAATATAAAAAGTATGAAAGTATACATACACGCATACAATGAAGTAGTTAACCTCAGTGAATTATTGTCTTTAACAAGCTTAAATGGACCTAGGCAAGTTACTTTGGATATCAAATAAACTGGTTTAACGACATCATAAAAACCAGAATCCATACATCGTTTTTCTCCTCGTGGCCTGTTAACTTCCATTATTGTAGAAACTATTTTAAAAAGGCTAAATTTGACGGCGCTATCCGATATACTTACGATCGATAAGAATAATATATTTGTTCCTTTTGTTTGACAGTGAGAGAAAACTCTGTACGTTAGAATCATTCTCGTTGTATCTTCCAAAGCACAAATTTGTACACAAGAATTTTACATAAAATGTAATCTTTATCAGTTTTTGTATTCGGCCAATTAATTTTGTAAATTTCTCTTCTGTGGAGATAATCAGTCAAATCCTCAATGAGTCCCTACAAATCATTCCATTTCATTTGTTTCTTTCTGAGAGCGCTAATTAACGGACTCATAACTTATTTCAAACATTTCCTTGTTCTTTTTCAGTTCGTATATGTTATGTTTTGTGGAGCATGTTTGAAGAACTTATATTTATTGAGTTATCAATTTCATTTTTATCGATTGTATTCTTTCTGGGTTATATTTCCAGATCCTCATGATCAGCCTTGTTTTTTAAGGTTGAACAATGTATTTTGAATGAATATTTTTCTCTACATAGGTTGTTTTATTGTATAGCTTGTCAATTGTAATATTCATACATAAAATCGAAGTGAAATGCCCCATGTCCTGTGGTTCGGATTCCACGTAAAAAGGAGGTCCCTTGGCTCATGATCGCGATATTAACAGTCACGTTAAACCACAAGCTTCGACCTTCAAGCTTCATACACAAAAATGTATATTATGAAATAATAAATCTATAATGTATCGGTACATAAATATAGGCAAGGATAACTGGTAAAATTTGAAAACCGGCACATAAACATTCTTGTGTACAATAAACCTAGAGATATCAGATCTATCAAACAGCACAAATAATAGAGTCGCTGCCTTGAAGAATGTAACTTATCCAATTTACTTAAATTGCGACAAGAACAATATATTGGTGCATATAAGTGGTCAAATAAAATGTTTTATTCAAGGACATGAATGATAATTATCACAGTAGAAATATTTTACAGGATTAATCGGGTATCCATAATATTCTCCATCGCGCAACGTGTACTGTACGGTATTCCAACACCCCAATATCATTTGTAGTTTTTATATACATTCTGAATAGTATGAGGTAAGATTCTAGCTACTGACCACTTTTACTACAGTAGAACACTTATCGCAATGAGGATAGATGCTAGTTATATCACATAAGCAAAGAGTCGTTCGGGAATTAACCTGGGATAAAACAGTTCGCAGTTTATATGGCCTTAAACCACACGATCATAAACCATAAAACCTCCTTCTCATAATCCCGACCACTGGGCGTGACTTTTGATTTGGAAAACCTCACATGAACAGTAATTGAACTAGGCCCGCTTTGGTGGGAGGCGAGTAATTAGATCGCTACACCATCACTCCCCACGCACTGCATTCATTTCAATTCGCATGCAGATCACACCGAAGCGAAGAGATTAAAATGTTAATACAGGATCCTTGGATGCACTACCTTCCTAAGTTTCGCAATCTCGCTATCACTAATTGTACAGCGTTACTTACAATCATCATCTTCATTTCCCCTTTTCCAGTTGACACTGGGTGGGGGCAAATATGGTTCCTATTCACTTCGTTCTGTCGTTCCACCATTCCTCTTCCGACACAGTGTTCCAATCCAGGTTCCGTTTTCTAATACTATTCTCCACCGAGTCCATCCAACGCATTCTTGGTCTTCCTCGTCCTCTCTTCCCTGTCATCTGTCGTTCGAGTGCTCGTCTTGGTAGCCTTATTTCATTCATCCGTTTGACATGTCCAAACCATCTCAATCTGTTTTGTTCCAGTTTGTCATTTAGTTTCTGTACTTTCCGTATATCTCCATTTCTCACTCTGTCCCTCCTCGTTTTCTGGACCATACTTCTCAGGAATTTCAACTCAGCTGCTAGTACTCTGCTCTCATCTCTCTTAGTCATTGTCCACGTTTCTGCTGCATATGTCATTATAGGAACATAATATGCTTTGTACATAACTTCTTTAGCCTTAATTGGTATATCCTTGTTCCATAGTATTCGCCGTACCTGTTGGTAGAAAGCACTCCCGAGTTGTATTCTTCTGCTAATTTCCAAATCTAGTCTTCCATCTTCAGTCAGTTCACTTCCCAAGTATTTGAAGTGTTTCACTACTTCCAATTCCTTATCTCCTACTTTGATTACTCCATTTCCTTCTTTCTTATCTCTACTCATCACCACTGTTTTACACTTCTCCACATTTATCTTCAATCCCCATTGCTCAATCATTTCATTACGTCTAACTGTTCTTGTACCTCCATCTCATCCTCGCCCCAGATCACAACGTCGTTTGCAAACAACATTACCTTCATCTTTGCCCTGCTATATTCTTTCATTGCTGCCTTCATGATGTCATCCATCACCATTAAGAACAATAATGGTGATAACACACTTCCTTGCTTTAGTCCAGTGTCAATTTTAAACCATTCCGATGTCCCGACTCTAGTCTTCACACTACTGTAGCACTCCATGCACATTCCTTTTATCATGTCTCTTAGTTCCTTGCCTATCCCCCTATTTGTTAAGCTTTCCCAAACTATTGTTCTAGGGATGCTATCATAGGCCTTTTCTAGATCTATAAAAGTCATTACTTAAAATAAATCAGATAAAAGTGGCTAGAGATCGGCCCAATGTAGCCAACAATCCTTAGAACACACAAAAGTATTTAGTTGTAGTGATAGAGAGGAAGCTATGTTTTCAATCATACATTTCATTGACAATTCTGTCGAGCTTTGTTCTGCTATAAGTAACTATGTAGGCATATTCCCAATAAGTTGAAGAAATTCGGATGTGATTTAAATGAAATGCTACAGTTTGCTTGAAGCAAATCACATGACAAAATTGTCACCAATCATTTTTAGCCTATTTTCAATTTTGAAAAAATAGGCTTATGAGATCACCTTTTGTCCGTGTGTGTGTGTGCGTGTGTGTGTGTGTGTGTGTGTGTGATTCGTGTGTGTGTCCCCACCTAATAAAATCTAAACGGCTGGAGCGATTTCAATGAAACTTGGAAAGTTCATAGCACTATTCCCGGCGACCTCGACCGAGCCCTTCAAATTTTGGTACGACTCACCAATCCAACATGGCGGCTGTGCGAAATATTTCACCAGCATTCAATATCTCCGAAACTATTACCGATATTACCCTGACATTTTCTATGGTGATAGAGGGAACTACTATAAGTTCACTTATGTGACTTTTGAAAACCTGGTAACTATAAAACGAACATGGCGGCCAAGCGAATTTGCGACTTTTAAATAGACGTTTCTCGCGATTTGACCAACCAAACGCAATGAAACTTGGTACAGTATATGTTTATATACATTGTAATGCACCGACATCTAACTTCGTTCAATTGTTTACATAATCACAAGATGGCGGATGTGCGAAATATTTCACCGGCATTCTATATCTCTGAAACTATTAGCGGTATCTCCCTAAAATTTTGTACTGAGATAAAGGGCACTACTGGAAGTCCATCTATAAGATTTTCAAAAACCGGTTAACTACAAAACGAACATGGCGGCCAAGCGAATTTGAACATTTGAAATAGACCTTTCTCGCGATTTAATGTTCCAAGCGCACTGAAACCTGGTACAGGAAATATTTATACACATTGTAATCCACTGGTATCTAATTTAGTTCAATTGTTTACATAACCTCAAGATGGCGGCAGTGCGAATTTTAAAATTAAGTTTTTATTTCTTGTGATGTAGTCATGCGATCGAAGTGAAAGTTTGAATAATGAAGCTACGCAATAATTTTCCTTTAATGGTACATGACTCTATGGCCTATACATTTAACAATCCAACATGGCGACCATCCGAAATATTTAGACGATACTGAATATCTACGAATCTATTTTAGCAATCAAATTGCATTTTTTAATGTTCATAGGGGCTATGAACTTAAGTTCACCTATAGGACTTTAAATAACCTGGTGATCACAAATCCAACATGGCGGTGACGCGAATTATAAATATTCACATGGACGTTTCTCGCAATTTAACCATCCGCGTGCAGTGAAACTTGGTACAGTAAATCTTTATCCGAATGTTAATCCACTGGCATCTAATTTATTTCAATTGTTTCCATAACCTCAAGATGGCAGCTGTGAAACATTTTTAAATCTCCTTGTTTTTTTCTTGTGTCCTAATTATGCGATTGAAGTTTGAATACTACACGTTCACAATAATCTGCATGTAACAGTACATAACTCTAGGGCCTACATATATAAAATCCAACATGGCGACCATCCGAAATATTTAGTCGGTTCTCAATATCTACGAATCTATTACAGCAATCAAACTGAAATTGTGTATGTTAAATAGTGGCAATTAACATAAGTAGGATATATGAAAATAGGCTGTATAGTTCTTCACGGAACTACTTGTTGATATTTGTCAATAGCATCATATTACTCTACGTATAAAGCTAAATAATTAGCAGCCAGTTTGCATACACCATCATTCACTCATAGAGGTCCCGGGGAAGCCCTTAAATGTTGTGTGTGAAACCTACCCCGCTTCTACTGGGGAGAGATTCCTGTGATTAACTACGAGTAATTTAAAATGGTAGAAAATGGACAAATGAAATTAGTGAATGATCGTGACACCAGGTGTAAGAGATTTTTTCTAGAATTTGTGACTTCCTAAAAAACCTATCTGGCCACAAACGGCCTAAATTGGCAAACCTATATACATCTCCTGTAAACACATCCAGTAATTGAACAATAATGTACCAAACATTAAAAATTTGACTACTTGATACAGCCTACCTCCTCAGCAAGAATGTGTAATTGGGGAGTGTTTGTACAAAAGGTGGGGGCTGCGTGGAGCAGTCGGTAGAAGCGCTGAGCTTCTAACTGAAAGGTGGTGGGTTCGATCCCCACCCAGGTAGTGGATTTTGAGAAACAAAACTACCACATTCAGAAACGCAAATAGCCCTGGGGTTCACTCAGCCTACACCAGAAATGAGTACCAGGGTAATTCCTGGGAGCAAAGACGGCCGGGCGTGGAGCTGACAACTCCATCCCTTCTAGTGCCGATGTCACAAAAGGTGGAAGCCTCTACCTTCCACTACTCCCAGGGCCTCCATGGCCTGTAGAGAGTTGGCTTTGCTATGCTTTGGCTTTGTACAAAAGGTACTCCTTCCATCATAAGAAAGTTTGGAGAAAACTCAATAAACGTACAATGAAATGCAATGCACACGGAACGTTCTCATGATTGTATTTTGGTGTGGAGTACCCGTGGCATTCCATAGAATTTACAGTAGTTACTGCAGTGCATGTGGACGAAATACTATTCATTTTCTGGAAGTAGAAATAACGCCTTTAGTACATATATTCCTCAGTTGTAAGAGCTTCACTTGATAATGCATTTCACCATTTAAAGTACCTTCACCTCATGAGATAGTTGTATTATTAATGTTTTTCAACAGCATTAATGTGGTTTAAACTTCGCTGGTATTATTCATCACTGATGTTAACAGTAGCAATATTTCTGATTAATAACAGATAATCTGCCTATCTGTATTCATACTCAATAAATTCACTATCATTACCAGTTTTATCAATAATATCAGTACTTATGCTGTCGTGTTCAACTTGAATCGAATGCCAATCTCACTCTGCCTATTGCTGTATTCGACTTCAGTTCACGATCTCAATATTTTGTAATTGCTTGATGCCACTCAAATGCAGAAGGTTAAATATTACGTTTGTATTGCACTGCGACGAACTGGCATCTAGCGGTAGTGGCAGGAAGTTCAAATTTAGGCCTATTCATTTATTTATTTTTGCAATGTACCTAGGTAGTTCCACATAATGTCAACTTTTGTTTTACTAATACTAATCGACAGTGTGTTCCTGAGTATGTACAAAGATTGTAGGTCAGTTCATTTTGCAGTAAGTATAAATGCATGAAATGACTGAAGAAATCACTGTTGTTTTCCGTACATAAACGCTTGCTTATTATTCACTTCTTGCTTTTGTTGTGTGGAGTATTTCTAGAGTCCAATATCTTTGAAAATATGCATTCACAACGTTCTTGTATATCAGTACCAGTATATAATCATTTAAAATCAATTTTGATATAATCTTACACTTTTCCATTGGTTATTGCTAGGCTGCACTATATTTACGTAGTATCAATATTTATGTCATAATTTTACTTCTCCGGTGGTCTCGGATGTGTATGTGATAAATAAATCAAATTATTTGAGGTGAAAATAAAGATTTAAATATCCCTGTTTTATTCAATCTTTTGAGAGTTAAGGTCAAAATTTAATTCGGCAGCATAGGGGGTTAATCTATTCTTTCATCATAGTTTACTTCTGTCCGTGTTCTTTGGTTGACATCTCCACGATACGCCTATGATCGCATTGGTGAAAATCCTGAAACATATTGGGGAGAAAATAGACTAGAATATGTCATATGTTTTATGTAATCAGGGATATACAGTGCAAAGGAATTTCAAAAACGTGACACCAAATTTTGAAAATATCTTCCTAAATCTCAAATCGAAATATTAGAAGTCATTTTTAGGTGTTGCCTAGTTGTATGTCGCCTCCATTGCGTAGTGGTCAGCGTGCTTAGCTGTCTTCCCGGAGGTCCGCGGTTTGATTCCCGGCTGAGGACTGGTATGAGGACTGGTGCGGAGCCTACTCAATCTCGGATGGTCCAAATGAATAGAGGGGGTTCGATTCCCACCTCAGCCATCCTCTAAGTGGTTTACTGTGGTTTCCCACTTCGTCTTCGGGCAAATGCCGGGATGTTACCTATCGTAAGGCCACGGCCGCCTCCTTCCCGCTTCCTTACCAAACCCTCCCACTTAATAATCTATGCTCCGTTCCGTCTTTTCAATACTTGTTGTATTTACAGATGTTATCACTGGTACATGTTTCGGACACTGGTGTGTCCTTCCTCAGCCAGAATACATATTAAAAACACTTATACGGACCAACATGGATAATAACAAACCCTCCCACCTTTCCCGTCCCATCATCAGGCCCCTGTTCGCTTTGCAAGTAAGGCCACCTGGGCGTAGTGCTGGTCACTCACCCCAGTTGTATCCCCGACTCCGAGTCTAAAGCTCCAGGACACAGCCCTCAGTGGTGGTAGAGGTGGCATCCCTCACTCAGTTCGTGGGAAAAGCCAACCCTGGAGGGTAAAACGATAACGAAAAAGAAAGCCTAGTTCTATTATAGAAAGCTTTCCAGTCAGTCTACAGAAATTGTGCCCAGTTACAATACTCTAACCTGAAAGAAATATTATGTAAGATATTTATCACAGAATAACACGCGTTTGTGTACAAAAAG
Organism: Meconema thalassinum; assembly: GCA_946902985.2. Taxonomy (NCBI): domain Eukaryota; kingdom Metazoa; phylum Arthropoda; class Insecta; order Orthoptera; family Tettigoniidae; genus Meconema; species Meconema thalassinum. The sequence continues at coordinate 353,697,958 of OX336394.1, forward strand.
TGGGTGAGGGTACTTAATAGAATCGTATGTTTCAATCGTCAATCAATCAACATCAGGTTCTACTCAATTGAACTTTAATACGGTACCGGTACGTTATTAGCCTATTTTCATTTATGAAAAGTTAGGCTTATGAGATCACCTTTTGTCCTTGTGTCTGTCTGTCTGTGTGTGTGTGTGTGTGTGTGTGTGTGTGTGTGTGTGTGTGTGCGTACGTGTGTGATTCGTGTGTGTGTCCCCCCACCCCTAATAAAATCTCAACGGCTGGAGCGATTGCAATTAAACTCGGTAAGATCATAGGACTATTCCGGACGACCCCGAACGTGCCCTTCAAATTTTGTTACGTCTCAATAATTCAACATGGCGGCTGTGCGAAATATTTCACCAGCATTCAACATCTCCGAAACTATTACCGATATCACCCTGGAATTTTGTACGGTGATAAAGGGAACTACTAGAAGTTCACCTCTGTGACTTCTGAAAACCTGGTAACTACAAAGCCAACATGGCGGCCAAGCGAATTTGCGGCTTTTAAATAGACGTTTCTCGTGATTTAACCAACCAATAGCAATGAAACTTGGTACAGTATAGTGCGCCCGTTGATACATGTTTGCACAGCTAACACAGACCTAGATCCATGTTGATAAGTAACTGAATGTACCCTGCGAGCGGCGGGAAGAAGCCGAAGCAATATCGCTTATAATAACTTTTTATGCACTTTAGACATTCGATAAATCAACAATAATTTATTCAACGTAATTCTGTTTATTTAAAATACGGTATACAACGCTGATGAGCGAAACCGTCAATTTATGCGGCTAACTCATGTCCTGAGTGAACGCCATGCTTAGTGACAGCTGTACCTACTTGTCGTTTGTTGAAGCAACACCTATGTGCATGTTGAAGCACGAGTAAGGACACGTTCCGAGAATGGAACCCATGTGCTATGGAAAATCCGAGTTTATTTGTCGAATGGACAGCCATCAGGCATTATCTAATAATCTAGTGATTGGAGACATTTATTAACCTTCAAACTGTGAAATATTTTTTATTCACGAAGTGAAAATTATGGAAGCGTGCTACGCAAACTTTAAGACCACATGGTCGCATCCAAGTGTATTATAAAACTGTGAATTGATAAACTGTGAAAATCCACAAGTATATTTTATGTTTTGCCGGATGGGCAGTTATTTTGGTTTATATTTTCGTGTAAATAATTCGTGAAAGTTACGAGTGAGCATCGCACAAGCGATAATTTAACGCCAGTGGCGGAGTGGAAAAATGGGCAATATATTACCGCACCTTAGCATCAGTGAGTGCAAGTTTTCTTTAAACATGTGTAATATTACCACCAACGGCAACATTATGATCCTACTGAAACATCAAATCTTGGAATATAACCCCTACCACGCAATGCAAATGGATAACTAAATCATGCGTGGGGAATTGGCAGTGGAAGGAGACCGGAAACAATGAGGAAATGATTTAAGACCATAAAGGAGACCGCTTACAACATCTCATGGCGGGTCTCCAACCGACGGTCGATGCTTCTGTAAGTCAGATCATGTATCAGTAGCGCAATTGTAATGAGTTGGAAACAGTAGATTTAATTTTAGTATGGTTTCATTTTACAGTGTACAACGCAGGTAGCTATTATAAGAATACGTGTGGAAAGTTACAGTTTTGTTAAAAATGTATAAACGCCAAGAAGGCAGTATTTTCAATGTCCATTTCGTATCATTTCAGAACAGTTATTATCAACTTTTATTTTGTCAAGCTGATGACAAAGAAACTAGTTTTGGCATATGTTAAAACAAGGCCAAGGTTACATGTACAAGCCAAACCACTACACAGCACACTAGATCTTTGGCAGTACATTATTTATTTAGAAGGCTGTGAAATTCCTAGTATTATTATAAGCGGAATGCAGAGTTCCGTTATTCACATTTGTTTTTCCAGATCAATACTTGAAAACAGGTTTATTTCTTTACGAGAAGCCAGACAGGCCATGAATGCAACAGTATTTTGTAACCAGAGAACATAGGTTCGACCTCATTCAGAGAAGAGGCAATTTAATGAATGCACAATCTCACACTTTAGTTTGTATCAGAAGTCTTCATGTTAATTCATACCGTTGTTAGAATGTGTTTTCTACACACATAACCTTTATGACCAGTATTTAAAACGTGTATAATTCAGGGATCCACACTTATTGTAATTAACATTATTATGGTATTAGTGAAGTGAGTCGTAATGGTGGATTTAATACCCCCGACTTGTTATAGTGGTTATTCAGGTGGTAACGAGCTACTGCAGTCGTACCTAACCGATGGCACCAGGATTGATGAATCCGTAATTGTAAGAGTGAGACACAGGGTGTCTAATAATAATAATGGAGTATTGGTGGAGACACAGGGTGTCTAATAATAACAATGAAGTATTGGTGGAGACACAGGGTGTCAAATAACAATAATGAAGTATTGGTGGAGACACAGGGTGTCTATTAAACTATTCAGTTATTATGCATTAGTTGGATACACACGTTACCTGAGTACACTGAACGCTACTTAAAGGTCCATAAACTGAACACCTATACTGTGGGGAATAAATAATTGTGTGAAGCTTTAATAATCAAAGATAGGATTTTGTGAAAATAAACTAATCTCATAATTCCCCTGAACTTAAATAAAGATAACAAATACCAAAAATAAAATATTTTCTGGACCAAATGTTTGACACTTAGTTATTGTTAAGTTATTTTAGATACATTTTGATACATTTTTACATGAATAGTCGACAACCAATTGGTGATGTGATAACTGTAGCACACACATCAGATTGGTAGCAATATGAGTCGATGTAATTGTTTAATTAACATCGCATTTGCAGACTTTCCTATATTTTCTATTTTCTTAACACTTTGAAACTATGACCATTTGTTACAAACAGTAACAAACCGAGTACGCAGGCAGTGCCAATTGCACAACCATTGGAGTGCTGAATTATTGTATGCATTTGTGTTGTAATAGCATAGCTCTTTTTTTTATTCAGCAACGTTGTACACATAGCTTAATTTTCTTAGTAATAAACGCGTCTCGTTTAATAATTAATGATATTTAGGACTAGTTAAACACTTAAATCTAAAGATCAATGTTAGAGATGGCGCCATCATAGCATAGGACAAATTTTCCCCGTGCTATTAAATGTAAATGTTTCTAGTATTTGAAACAAGTAAATGTCTTGCTTTGCAGTAGATTCTTTGATGTTTGATCCTCCCGTAGTCATTTTCGATGTAAGTGCTTAGGGCTGATCTTACTTGCCATTCTCTTAGCTTGTTCGTTCTTATTCGAATTTTATATTAGGACCATGAGAGTAATTTAAATCTTGATTAGGACTTTTTTTATATATTCTTTCAGGGCAGAATAGTATCGGACTAGCCGTTTGCAACTCTCATGCTAGGCTAGGGATCTATTCTGAATAAAATTTATTCGTGATTTTAACAAAAGACTGACCTCTCTTTTCTTGTTTAGTTTTGTTATCGATACATTCCTCTGAGCTGGTTAAAGATCGAACCTCACCAATTCCCGATACCCCGGAGTGCAGACTTTTGTGCAACACCAGCCTATGAATGTGTCGTCCCCTATACTTGTGTGTTAACTGGAAGAGGGTCTCGGAAGGGTCATTTGAAACCGGTGGCTCCCCGAAACCTTCGGCCAGCGGGCACAATATGTTTATACACATTGTAATAAACCGACATCTAACTTCGTTTAATTGTTCAAATAAACGCAAGATGGCGGCTGCGTGAAATATTTCACCGGCATTCTATATCTCTGAAACTATTACAGGTATCATCCTGAAAGTGTGTACGGAGATAAAGGGCACTACTGGAAATTCATCTATGGGACTTTCAAAAACCGGTTAACAACAAAACGAACATTGCGGCCAAGCGAAGTTCAAAGTTTAAAATAGACGTTTCTCGCGATTTAATGATCCTAACGCAATGAAATTTGGTACAGCAAATGTTTATACACAGTGTAATGCATTGGCATCTAATTTAGTTCAATTGTGTACATAACCTCAAGATTGTGGCTGTGCGAATTTTAAAATTAAGTTTTTATTTCTTGTGTCGTAATCATGCGATCGAAGTGAAAGTTTCCATAATGAACCTACGCAATACTTTTCCTTTAATGGTAGGCCTACAAGACTCTATGGCCTATACATATAACAATCCAACATGGCGACCATCCGAAAAATTTAGACGGTTCTCAATATCTACGAATCTATAACAGCAATCAAACTGAATGCCTTTATGTTCATAGGGGGCTGTGAACATAAGTTCATTCACCTATAGGACTTTCAATAATCTGGTGATCCACAAATCCAACAGGGTGGCGACGCGAAGTATAAATATTCACATGGACGTTTCTCGCAATTTAACCATCCGAGTGCAGTGAAACTTGGTACAGTAAATCCATATACAAATGTTAATCCACTGGCATCTAATTTATTTCAATTCTTTCCATAACCACAAGATGGCAGCTGTGCGAAATTTAAAAATCATCATGCGATTGAAGTTTGGTTGGTTGGTTGGTTCCGTAGTTTAGGGGCTGCGACAACACGGTCATATAGCCCCGAGTACTTTGGGTGTGTGTAGAATCTGTCTGATAACCGGTGTTAATTGTGATGACTGTATTAGTGTGTGTATCTGTTTTAATTCAAGCAAGGACTGCAGACATTCAATTATTCCAAGTAGTTCCTACTTTTGCTTCCAAACGCCACCGTCAACGACCAACCAGTTCAGAACATAGTTACCAGATGTCAGCTCTTGATATACTTTTGTCAAGGTTACCGGCTTGCATTACTTCATTAGTTTCTTCTTGTTCATCTTCTTTCGGATGGGCCAGCTAAGGACCACGACATTGAACTTTTCAGCTTGGCGAGGGACTTCATGTTTGCCAATATTCGCGCTTTCTCTGGCTATGTTTCTCCTTTCTCCAATTTGTCCAGATGATGCCAGTTTTCCTACAGGGTGGTATGTCCTGAAAACTCTTCTGTTTAGGTATCTTTCTGAGATGTGATCGGCTTCTAATATCACTTTCCATTATCTTCAGTTCTTGGATGTCCTTGTTAACTTCTGTTAGCCACGGTGTCACTTTTTTTATTTATTTTATTTACCGCTTGCCCCATTACAATGTAGTAATACTACATGCTTAATTATTACTTATTAATCATTTCAGTTTAAAACTATACAATTTATATTATAAATATTTTATATATATGGCCTGTTAAATGAAATTTGTGTCACTAAAATGATTAACAGTTAAGAAAATATAAATAAAAATTATCTATTTAGTATTTCAAATGAGATAGAGTTTGCAAAAGTAAAGAATTCCCTAAGGTAGTTTCTAACAAGTTCATCTTTCTTTGTAGGCCAGTTGCCTGATCTTAAAACATGTGCTATTAATATATCTCTTTCTTTCCCTAATAACTTACACTCATATAGTAAGTGATCTACAGTCTGGTGACCGATATTGCATATACATGTTGGACTATCTATAATTTTAAATCTGTATAAGATTGATTTAATATTGCCGTGTCCTGTTGTCATAACTGTAAAATTGGGCGTTATGTTCATTTTCAATTTTAGTCTGTCCTGTACACTGGGGAAAAATGATTTTGTAATTTCTCCCTTGTATGTATTGTCCCATTCATTCTGCCACTTTCTCAAACTAAACACACTTAATTCTTTTAGCATATTACTTTTTGGAATTATATTATAGCACTCACTTAAACCGCTTTGTGCTGCTTCTTTAGCCAGCTGGTCCGCTAATTCATTTCCCTCATTTCCGTTATACGCCTTAATCCAACTGAAGACAATCACCCAATTCTGTTTCTCCATTTCAATTGCTTTCCTTCTAATTTCCTCTATGAGAAATGTATGGTTTTTGTAGTTTTTAAGTGCATCTATTGTAATTTGGCTGTCTGTGAAAATGAGTGCGATTCTCTGGTCCGTGTCCATGGATTCTAGATGTTGCAATGCCTTAACGATAGCTAGCTGTTCTGCTTGATTATTAGAACATCGTTTGTCTAGTTTATATTGCAGCTGTTGAATGAACTCGTTTCCACTGTATATGGCAATTCCAGATCCTACCCCATTCTCACTTTTACTTCCATCAGTGTAAACATTGAAAGAATGCATCTGTTCATAATTTTCGTCAATAATTTTAACAATGTCAGCAGGGTGAGACCATTGATTTACTTCCATGTCCATGTCAATTGAGCGATCTTCTTTACTATTAACTTTAATAAAATCGTAGTATGCTACCGTCTCCTCAATTTGAATATTAATTGGAATTAATCCTGTTATCACACAGAGAGCTTCATTAGATACAGTGCGATAAGCTTTAGCTATTCTGAGATTTATCAGCCTTTGGACTCTTATCAATTTTACTCTATAGCAAGTTTTCTCTATAACCTTTCTCCATACCGGTGCTCCATACAAAATGAGAGGTAAGATTCCACCTTTGTATATTATCTTCAGAGCTGTATGCTTTAAACCCCAGTTTAGCTTTGCAAATCTTGAGAGACTAAATATCAGTTTCCTACATTTTTCAGTCATATAGTTAATGTGCTCTCTGAATGTAAGTTTGTGGTCGAAAATAATTCCAAGATATTTAACGGTGTCCACCTGATCTAAGCTTTTGTAATTAAGATCAATTTTAATCTCTTTTTCTTCTTTTCTTTTTCTTCTCGACAAGACCATAACTTTTGATTTCTGTTCATTAAATCTGATCTTATTGAGTTTAGCCCAAATTGAAATTTTGTCCATTTCTATATTAGTATAATTTTCTGCGTCTTTAATAGATGTTGCTTTAACAAGCAGTAATACGTCATCTGCAAATGCAACTACCTTCGTGCGATTTGTATACTGCAATGTAAGAAGAGAATTATATTGTATATTCCAAAAACCAGGACCACAGCATGAACCTTGCGGAAAACCTTTAGTAAGTCTTCTCTCAGTGTTGTTGCTATTAATGGACATGAAAACTGTTCTTCCTTGGAAATATTCTTGAGAGTGTTTGTATAGATTTCTATGGCATTCCATATCTTTTAGTCCTTTTAGAATAGCAGGCCACCAAGCGGCGTCAAAAGCACCTTTAACGTCCAAGCTGGTCATAATTATTACGTTCCCTTTTTCTAATTCCGGTTCTATAAATTGCTTCACTTCCATTGCTGCGTCGGTTGTGCTCTTCTGTGGTGTAAATCCAAATTGATTATTATTCATTAATTTATTTTTGTACATATGATGCATTATTCTCCTAATCAATAACTTCTCCAGTACCTTGCCCGCTAGATTCAACAAGCTAATTGGTCTAAATATCGATGGATCTGTACTCTTTTCTTTTCCTGGTTTAAGTATGAGAATTATTTTTGCTCTATTCCAAATTTTAGGGAAGCATCCTCTTTTGAGACATTCATTATATATTGACGTTAAAAACTTAGGAAAATTATTGAAAGTTCGTAGGAGTATTTCCATAGTTATTCCATCTTCGCCTGGTGCTTTCTTTGGATTGAAGCTACTAATGGTTTGACGAATCTCCTCCTCGGTGAAATATCTATCATCGCAAGTATTAATTAATTCATAAATTAACATCCTTATGTTTTATGGTGATCTGTATCTTCTTCTTCTTCTCTATCTTCCGGAATAAGATAATCCATAATATATTCTATAGTGTCTTCCATATTTAATGTTGTCGTTCCGTCAGGTTTCTGAAGAGTTGACATGAGAATGTTGTTCCTTATTTTTCCTGAAGCCAGTTTATACACTTCATTCCACGGATTTACAGATGATGTTGTGTTACAGTATTGTTTCCAGGAGTCAAATTTCTCTTTTCTGATAGCTGCTTGGTACTTCCTCTTCTCAACAAAATACGCTTGCTTACGGATCTCTCTGAGTTCGTCATTATTTTTGGTTTTTTGGAATCTCCGTCTTAAGGCTGCCGTTCTTTTCCTAAGTATAGTAAGGGCGTCAGTCCACCATGGAACTAATTTCTTCCTTTCTGACATATTTGGTACCTTAAGTGTTATAAATGTTTGCCTACAAGTTGACTGTAATATCTCGGCAAATTTGTTAACAATAGATTCTAATTCTACTTCTCTTTCCACACTCTGGGACAGAAACTGATCTAATTCCTTCATGCCTCCAATATAATTAGTCTTGTTAAGATTTCTAGAAAGATTTTTGGCGAGGTTATTATCAAATTCTTTATATTTATCGCCTTGCACTTTGAACCTTACACCTTGAAAACTACACTCTTGCTTGTTACGTATCGGTATTTCAGTCCTTATTTCAAATTTTATAATGTTATGATCAGAACAACTCTCGTCTAAGCTAATATTCCATGCCTGCATTACTGCCAGAAGTTGATCATTAACTATAGTAAGATCATTATTGCTAGAACCTCTGCTGCTTTGAAATGTAGTTCTTTCACTATCTTCATTAATTATATGAAGTGATTTACTAGCAATATATTCTTCTAGTATTCTACCTCTTGAATTCGTTAGCACATCGTGCCATGTTGTTGATCTGGCATTACTGTCCATAGCTATAATGACCCCGGCTCCGTTAGTAAATTTTAAAAGCTGATCTATTTTCTTTAATTCTTCTTCTAATGGTAGACTATAATCTAAATATACACTTGCTGTGAAGAACTGAAATTTCCCGTATATTATTTGCATGACAACAATATCTTCATCTGATAACTGTTCAATAAGTAAAGCGTCTATTCCCCTATTTATAATTACTATGCCAGCTCTGCTCCTTTCATTACCAGAAGTAAATGAACGATATCTTTTAGAAATACCTGCAGGTTGGTTGTTGTACGTATATGGTTCTTGAATAAATATTATGTCCGATGAATTTATCTCAATGATCTTCATTAAGTTGGCTGTTTCAGCCCTTGAATGCTGTAGATTTATTTGAATACAATTTATGCAAGTTCCTCGATTTGATGTCATATATGTTGATATTGTAGAATAAACATTAATAGTCTATATTCATAATGCACCTTGTTAAAACAGCACGCAAACTAGGGCAACTTTTGTGTAAAGAAGAATGCTTCACACATATATTTTCTTTCTTATTACACTTATTATAATTGATGCAGTTAATACAACGATGTTCATTTTCAGGAGCTGTACAATCTTTCATTTTATGATTACCTGCACATAAAGGGCAGGTTTCATCGCCATTACATGCTTCATACCGGTGATTGTACCTGCTGCATTTGTAGCATCTATTAGCAACTAGATAATCTGCCACATTACAAATTACCCATCCAACCGTCAATTTCGTATGAAGTAATTGTCTTCGAGTTTGTACTTCTATGATTAAATTACTAATATATTTTCGTGTCTTGAAAGTAAACTTGGAAACAATATCATCATCTTGTTATGCTCTTTATAATCTCCTAGTAGTTGAGAAGCCGGTTGTTTAGTTTTGTTGGGTTCATCCTTGAGACATGTCCGTAGAAAGCCAGACGTCTCTTCCTAGCCACATCTGTGATTTTCTCAGTATATCTATAAAGCACCTGATTTGATCTTCTTCTCTACTCGTCATATATTTATTAGTTTATTAACTGAAATTGTTTTATGGGAATATCTCAGAAACATGGTTTTAGACCCTTAAAACGTTGTAGCCTCCAAGCCACCGAGGGGCAGAAAATTAGATTTGTCTCGTCCTTGTATGCCATAATATAATAATAATCATAATAATAATTTAATAATATAGGGATAGGGATATAATAGACCTTCAGTACCACACCCGCCCGTGTAAATCACGTGAAAAACTTCAAGAGTACCCCTTGACCCCCTTAAGCGCATTATATACGTATTGATGAATTTTACAGCTTAATTTGGTTCTGTCATAACCTTATAGCCGTTTGCTAACGTTCACAGTAATGTAATAAATGGAATGGCATTGCGTCTTACAGAAATAGACGGACTTCTGAGATTGTGTTGCCATGGTAACCGGCTTGCATTCTTTCAAGAGCTTAATAAATGAAATTAGTTTTCCGGGAATATCTCAAAAACTGTTGGTTTTAGGACCTTAAAATGAGATTTTCAGGGGCCATAGGGCTTCCGAGTTTTGTTTCTCACTTTGAGACGCTGAAAATGAGCTTTTTCTCGTCTTTCTACGCCCATTTCCTCATGCATTTTAAGGGGGTAGGCCCTCTTTTATGAGATCTATGGAGAAGAGTTACATCAATGATTACTTTTGTGCCTCTGATGGACATCTATACCAAATTTTACGTTGATCCACTCAGCCGTTCTCGAGTGATGCGCGTACATAGTTGTACACAGACACACAGACAGACAGAAAGACAGACCGCAAAAAAATTGTTTTTGCGTGCAACCGTCTTAAACCAGTCTGAAACGCGTTAATAATACAAATTTCCGAGGAATTTCAGAAAAAACAGACAAACTTTCATTTTTAGCCTATTTTCAATTTTGAAACAAGATGTTCAGTAAAGAACATATAGCCTACTTTCTCCTAAATGCATGGGTATTGTTATAACTCTTTGTCCTTTTCAAGGAGTATAATTGAATGTTGGTTGCAGTAGCTTGTTGAAATACAACGTGCTATAGGGATATTAAACATGAATATGAGGTGCCCTTTGATAGTGCTACCTGTGTAAAAAAATTCATTCAATTCGGTTTCACCGTGTTTGAATTGATCCGGGGAATAGATTTGCACACATACATGGCCGCTATTTGCAAACTATTGGGCTGATGACCTTGTAGTCAGTCATAAGATGCTTTCCACAAAAAGGCATGTTGTTGCAAAATCCGGTAGAGATCAAATTATTAGGATGGTCGAAATTTGATTTAAGCTTTTAACATTTGGGTGGCCGTCATTCCGTTTCCGTCAAGATGGCGGCGATATAAAACATGACACTGAGGTGCCTTTTGCTAGTGCTACCTCTGTACCAAATTTCGTGCAATTCGGTTTCACCGTGTTTGAATTGATAGGGGGAATCGATTTGCACACATACTTGGCCACCATCTGCAAACTATTGGGCTGATGATCTATCAGTTTGGTCAGAATATGCTTCCCACATAAAGATTTTTTGTTGCAAAATTTGGTAGAGACTAGATTATTAGGTTGGTCGTAATTACATTTTAGCCTTTAACATTTGGGTGGCCGCGATTACTTTTCCGTCAAGATGGCGGTGATATAAAACATGACACTGAGGTGGCCATTTCTAGTGCTACCTCTGTACCAAATTTCGTTCCATTCGGTTTCACCGTGTTCGAATTAATACGGGGAATCGATTTGCACACATACTTGGCCACCATCTGCAACTATTGGGCTGATGATCTAGCAGTTTGGTCAGAATATGCTTCCCACATAAAGATTTGTTGTTGCAAAATTTGGTAGAGACAAGATTATTAGGTTGGTCGTAATTACATTTTAGCCTTTAACATTTGTGTGGCCGCCATTACGTTTCCGTCAAGATGGTGGCGATATAAAAAATGACACTGAGGTGCCCTTTGCTAGTGCTACCTCTGTACCAAATTTCATTCCATTCGGTTTCACCGTGTTCGAATTAATAGGGGTAATCGATTTTGACACAAAGATGGCCGCCATCCGCAAACTATTAGGCTAATGACCTATTAGATTTGTCAAAGGATGCTTCCTCCATAAAGGTATGTTGTTGCAAAATTTGGTAGAGATCGGATGATTAGGTTAGTCGTAATTTGATTTAAGCTTTGAACATTTGTGTGGCCGCCATTACGTTTCCGTCAAGATGGCGGTGATATAAAACATGACACTGAGGTGCCCTTTGCTCGTGCTACCTCTGTACCAAATTTCATTCCATTCGGTTTCACCGTGTTCGAATTAATAGGGTTAATCGATTTTGACACAAAGATGGCCGCAATCCGCAAACTATTAGGCTAATGACCTATTAGATTTGTCAAAGGATGCTCCCTTCATAAAGGTATGTTGTTGCAAAATTTGGTAGAGATCGGATGATTAGGTTAGTCGTAATTTGATTTAAGCTTTGAACATTTGGGTGGCCGCCATTACGTTTCCGTCAAGATGGCGGCGATATAAAAAATGACACTGGGGTGCCCTATGCTAGTGCTACCTCTGTACCAAATTTCATTCCATTCGGTTTCACCGTGTTCGAATTAATAGGGGTAATCGATTTTGACACAAAGATGGCCGCCATCCGTAAACTATTAGGCTGATGACCTATTAGTTTGGTCAAAGGATGCTGCCCCCATAAAGGTATGTTGTTGCAAAATTTGGTAGAGATCAGATGATTAGGTTAGTCGTAATTTGATTTAAGCTTTGAACATTTGTGTGGCCGCCATTACGTTTCCGTCAAGATGGCGGCGATATAAAACATGACACTGAGGTGTCCATTGCTAGTGCTACCTTTGTACCAAATTCGTTCAATTTGCGCTCACCGTGTTCGAATTGATAGGGGGGGGGGGGGACAGACATTCAGAGTACACACAATCAAACACACACACAGACTCACACACACACATACACACACACAGAGAGACACACCTTTTTTCGCCCTGTTGTGATCTCATAAGTCTACTTTCATTTTTTGCAAAAATCGAAAGTAGGCTAAAAATAGGGTTATGAGATCACCTTTTGTCCGTGTGTGTGTGTGTGAGAGAGGTGTGTGTGTGACACCCCCCCCCCCCCTAATAAAATCTAAACGGCTGGAGTGATTTCAATGAAACTCGGTAAGTTCATAGCACTATTCCGGTCGACCTCGACCGTACCATTCAAATTTTGTTACGTCTCACCAATCCAACATGGCGGCTGTGCGAAATATTCCACCAGCATTCAATATCTCCGAAACTATTCCCGATATCACCCTGGCATTTTTTACGGTGATATAGGGATCTACTAGAAGTACACCTATGTAACTTTTGAAAAACTGATAACTACAAAACCAACATGGCTTCCACGCGAATTTGCGACCTTTAAATAGACATTTCCCGCGATTTAACCAACCTAACGCAATAAAACTTGGTACAGTATATGTTTATACACATTGTAATGCACCGACATCTAACTTGGTTCAACTGTTTATATAACCACAAGATGGCGGATGAGCGAAATATTTCACCGGCATTCTTTATCTCTGCAACTATTACTGTATCACCCTGAAATTTTATACGAAGATAAAGGGCACTACTAGAAGTTCATCTATAAGACTTTCAAAAACCGGTTAACTACAAAGCGAACATGGCGGCCAAGCGAATTTGATAATTTTAAATAGACATTTCTCCCGATTTAATGTTCCAAATGCAATGAAATCTGGTACAGGAAATGTTCATACACATTTTAATGCACTGATATCTAATTTAGTTCAATTGTTTACTTAACCTCAAGATGGCGACTGTGCGAATTTTAAAATTATTATTTTTATTTCATGTGTCGTAATCATGCGATCGATGTGATAGTTTGAATAATGAACCTACTCAATAATTTTCCTGTAATGGTACATGACTCTATGGCCTATACATTTAATAATCCAACATGGTGACCATCCGGAATATTTAGACGGCTCTGAATATCTACGAATCTATTATAGCAATCAAGCTGATTTTTTTATGTTCATAGGGGCTATGAATTTAAGTTCACCTATAGGACTTTAAATAACCTGGTGATCACAAATCCAACATGGCGGCGACGCGAAATATAAATATTCACATGGACATTTCTCGCAATTTTACCATCCGAGTGCAGTGAAACTTGGTACAGTAAATCCTTATACCAATGTTAATCCACTGGCATCTAATTTATTTCAATTGTTTCCATAACCACAAGATGGCAGCTGTGCGAAATTTTAAAACCTCTTTGTTACTTCTTATGTCTTAATCATGCGATTGAAGTTTGAATGCTACACGTACACAATAATCTTCATGTAACAGTACAAAACTCTAGGACCTACATATATCAAATCCAACATGGCGACAATCCGAAATATTTAGTCGGTTCTCAATATCTACGAATCTATTACAGCAATCAAACTGAAATATTGTATGTTGATAGTGGCAATTAACATAAGTAGGATATATGAAAATAGGCTGTATAGTTCTTCAGGGAACTACTTGTTATATATATATATAGATGATATTGCTCAGTCGATTTGGAACACTTCTATAATTGTTGCGTTATTATAAGGACTCGGATGTTTAGGAAAATTCATATTTCTTTCCTTGCCTCTATTTTCATGTCTAATTGGTTTCTGATGCAAATCAAGTGATTATCGTCACAATACAGTGGTTTTTATTTGTCATATAAATGCATATTTCGAACATTTTTACCATTAGGTCATATTTTTAGCATTTTTTGGTAAGAACGTCATAATTCGGTAGTTTGACGGCAGCTGTAGGTGTGCAATCATCCTCAACTTACTGAACGGGAACTAGTGTTTACAGAAATTGACTGTAAATAACCACTTAAACATGTATATTCAGAAAATTAATATGAAAATAGGAATTAAGAATGTAGTTAAAATTTAATCTCGAAGTGATTGTCGCTTGGATTTATAATTTAAGGAAAACACCATATTTAAATCAGTCATTTATTATGTATGTACACACATCAAAAAAAGTTTTGCATCACCTCGGTTCCAAGAGTTCCGGAACCTTTAAATACAAAGGGAATAGAGATCAACACAAACAACATTTCAGCTCGTTTTATTGCTCATGAGACCCACACATTGCATGTTGTACCATCATACAGCTAGACTTTCAGCATTTGTGGTCCAGATTGCAGTACACACCACTACCTCTAATACCCAGTAGCACGTCCTCTTGCATTGATGCATGCCTGTATTCGCCGTGGCATACTATCCACAAGTTCATCAAGACACTGTTGGTCCAAATTGTCCCACTCCTCAACGACAATTCGGCGTAAATCTCTCAGAGTGGTTGGTGGGTCAAGACGTCCATAAACAGCCCTTTTCAACATATCCCAGGCATGTTCGATAGGGTTCATGTCTGGCGAACATGCTGGCCACTGTAGTCGAGCGATGTCGTTATCTTGAAGGAACGCATTCACAAGATGTGCACGATGAGGTCGAGAATTGTCGTCCATGAAGACAAATGCCTCTCCAATATTCTGCCGATATGGGTGCACTATGGGTCGGAGGATGTCATTCAGGTATCGTAAAGCCGTTTCGGAGCCTTCCATGACCACCAGTGGCGTACGTCGGCCCCACATAATGCCACCCCAAAACATCAGGGAACCACCACCTTGCTGCACTCGCTGGACAGTGTGTCTAAGACGTTCAGCCTGACCAGGGTGCCTCCAAACACGTCTCCGACGATTGTCTGGTTGAAGGCATATGCGACACTCATCGGTGAAGAGAACGTGATGCCAATTCTGTGGGGTCCATTCAGCATGTTGTTGGGCCCATCTGTACCGCGCTGCATGGTGTCGGGGTTGCAAAGCTGGACCTCGCCATGGACGTCGGGAGTGAAGTTGCGCATCATGCAGCCTATTGCGCACAGTTTGAGTTGAAACACGACGTCCTGTGGCTGAACGAAACGCATTATTCAACATGGTGGCATTGCTGTCAGGGTTCCTCCGAGCGGCAATCCGTAAGTAGCGGTCATCCACTACAGTAGTAGCCCTTGGGCGGCCTGAGATCGACAGTTCCTGTATCTCTGTACCTCCTCCATGTCCGAACAACATCGCTTTGGTTCACTCTGAGACGCCTGGAAACTTCCCTTGTTGAGAGCCCTTCTTGACACGAAGTAACAATGCGGACGCGATCGAACTGCGGTATTGACCTTCTAGGCATGGTAGAACTACAGACAACATGAGCAGCGTACCTTCGTCCTGGTGGAATGACTGGAACTGATCGGCTGTCGTACCCCCTCCGTCTAATAGGCCCTGCTCATGCATGGTTGTTTACATCTTTGAGCAGTTTTAGTGACATCTATGAACAGTCAAAGGGACTGTATCTTTGATACAATATACACAGTCAACGTCTATATGCCGGAGATCTGGGAACCGAGGTGATGCAAAACTTTTTTTGATGTGTGTATTTAGCGTATGGCTTTTAGTGCCGGGAGTGTCCGAGGACATGTTCGCTTTGCCAGAGTCTGTAGCATCTTCAATGCGGACACCCATGGGGTGAGCTACAAGTTTCGTTCTATTAAAAGTAGTTCCAACTTTCACTACCAGATGTCACCGACACGCTGGAACTTTGATAGAGCGTTTCAATGAAATCTAACCTGCAAATTTAGCTTTAGGTTCTTTCACATGCCATAAATCTATGACATGGGACCACCGGCTTTACTTCCCCTCCGAAGGAAGGCATACTGAAAGATTTTAACACTCCTAAAAAATCCGACGACATCTACCGGGTTTGAACCCACTTTCTTTGGCAGAGCAGATCATATTTCGTCATTTTTAAGATCATATTTGCTTGCATATTCGGGCTATTTTTAGATGTTAAACATCCGAACTCTAGTCATTATTAATGTAGTTTTCTTATTACGTTAACCTGGGATCACTGGAGCGAAATGAACCATTTAAACACCCTAACCTGAAAGAAATATCTCAGATCACACATCTGAGATATTAACTGGCACCGCCTAAGACAAGCTCGATTCCGTCTCTGCCAAGAAATGTAATTATGGTGTGAGGGCAAAACTGAGAAGAGGCGCGTTCGATTCCCAAATCAACCATCCTGGAAGTGATTTTCCATGGTTCCCACTTCGACCCTAGGCGGGATGGTTCCTAAATTAAGGCAACAGCCGCCTCCGTCCCAATTATATTACAAGTACTGCCCTCACAATAACATAGGTTACCAAACAAATTCCACACACATGTACACGGGAATACATGACCTGAATGTCACAAAGGCCCTAAATGAAATCAACACTAACTATTTCAATCAGCTTTGTTTGATCACTTCTTTCAACCTGTCAATAATACGAAAATTCTAAACCAGAATGCCGGCCTTGGGGAAACTGATCGTCATGATGTCGAAGTCCGCTTAATTTTGTATATGACGTGCTAGTTAGGCATTGCTGCATAAATTACTATCACGTGAGCAATGGTGTATCGATCAGTTAAAACTTGCAACTTATTTACATTTCCTCAGTGGCGGGTCCTGGCATTACACAATAGGGTAACGGGTAGAATCTTCTGAAGATAGCACTTGTTGGGAGACTACACCTTTATTCTTATTATGTATTTATGTCATTATATATTTATTTGTTTATTCGTTTATTAATTCATTCATTTATTTTTCTTTATTTATTTATTTAATTACTAGCTGTACCAGCCATGCGTTGCAATGCCAATCAAAGAAACAGTTGGCGATATGACTTTTTTTGTTGAACTGCTTTTTGATTCCGAATATTTTTTTTCTTTTTACGTTAAGCACCTCTAAACCATTAGAAAATTGATTTACTATCTCAGAAACATTCATGGGAGCATGTTCAACAACTCATCAAAACTTCATCGCAATCGGATGAATGGCATATGAACGCATACGGGAGTTTGTTTAAACGCCTCGCGCGCCGTCACACATTTGTTGAATCTACTTGTGTGCCTCCCATTGAAAAACGGATTTACTAATTCATAAACCTTCGCAGGACTGTACTCAACTCACCAAAGTTTTATCACAATCGGATGAATGGTATATGAACGCATACGGGACTTTGTTGAAACGATTCACGCGCTGTCGCTCATTAGTTGAATCTACTCGTGCACTTTCATATGTAAAATGGATTTACTAAGCCAGAAGCCATCCCGGATGTGTACACAACATCTCACCCAAGTTTCATCGCTATCGGTCGAATGGTATTTGAACGCATACGGGACTTTCTTGAAACGCTTCGCGTGTCTTCGCTCATTTGTTGAATCTACTCGTGCGCTACCTATTGTAACATGGATTTACTAAGCCAGAAACCTTGCCTGGAGTACTCAATCTCTCACCCAAGTATCATTGCTATCGGACGAATGGTATATGCACGCATACGGGACTTTGGTGAAACGCTTCGCGCATCGTCTCTCATTTGTTGAATCTACTCGTGCGCTACCTATTGTTAAGTGGATTTACTATGCCAGTAACCTTCCCTGAAGTGTACACAACATCTCACCCAAGTTTCATCGCAATGGGATGAATGGTATATGAACGCATGAGGGACATTGTTGATACAAACGCATGCCTTTTTGTAGAAGCTACTCGCGCGCCATCTATTGTAAATTGGATTAACTATGCCTATAACTTTCCCGGGAGTGTGCACAACAACTCACCAAAATTTGATTGCAATCGGATGAATTGTATATGAACGCATCGCCAACACACATTTGTTTAAACTACTCGTGCACTATCTATTGTTAATTGGATTAACTATGCCTATAACCCTCACGGAAGTGTGCACAACAACTCTCCAAAATTTGATCACAATCGGATGAATTTTTTATGAACGCATAAAAGACGAACAAACGAACATCCTTCTTACATATATATAAGATGTATTTATTCATTTGTATATTTATTTACTTATTCATTCATTCATTTATTTTTATTTATTTATTTATTGATTTTTTTAATTTATTTATTATTTTTAGCCTATTTTCAATTTTGAAAAAATAGGCTTATGAGATCACCTTTTGTCCGTGTGTGTGTGCGTGCGTGTGTGTGTGTGTGTGTGTGTGTGTGTGTGAGGTGTGTGAGTGCCCCCCCTCCTAATAAAATCTAAACGGCTGGAGCGATTTCAATGAAACTCGGTAAGTTCATAGCGCTATTCCCGGCGACCTCGACCGTGCCCTTCAAATTTTGTTACGTCTCACCAATCCAACATGGCGGCTGTGCGAAATTTCACTAGCATTCAATATCTCCGAAACTATTACTGATATCGCCCTGAAATTCTGTACGGTGATAAAGGGCACTACTGGAAGTTCATCTATGAGACTTTCAAAAACCTGGTGACTACAAAAACCAACATGGCGGCCAAGCGAAGTTGAGAATTTTAAGTAGACTTTTCTTGCGATTTAACTACCCAATCGTAATGAAACTGGGTACAGCAATTGTTTATACACATTGTAATACACTGGAGTCTAATTTAGTCCAATTGTTTACATAACCTCAAAATGGCGGCTGTGCGAAATGTTTCACTGACATTCTATATCTCCGAAACTGTTACAGATATCACCCTGCAATTTTGTACGGTGATAAAGGGTAATGATACAAGTTTATCTATGTATATTTCATAAACCTGTAAAGTACAAAACGAACATGGCGACCAAGCGAATTTGAAATATTTGAATACACTTTTCTCGTGATTTAACTCTCTGAGCACAGTGAAATGTGGTACAGTAAATGATTTTGCAGATTGTAATGCACTGCCATCAAATTTAATTCAATTGTTTACATAACCTCAAGATGGCGGCTGTGCGAAATTTTAAAATTAAGTTTTTATTTCTTGTGTCGTAATCATGCGATCGAAGTGAAAGTTTGAATAATGAACCTAGGCAATAATTGTCCTTGAATGGTACATAACTCTATGGCCTATACATATAACAATCCTAAATGACGAGCTTCCGAAATATTTTTTAGACGGTTCTCAATATCTATGAATCTTTTACAGCAACCAAACTGAAATTTTTTATGTTCATATAGACTATGAACATATGTTCACCTATAGGACTTTCAGTAACCTGGTGAGCACAAATCCAACATGGCGGCGACGCGAAGTATAAATGTTTAAATGGACGTTTCTCGCGAATTAACTATCCGAGATTCGTGAAACGTTGCACGTTAAATGCTTATACAAATGTTGATCCACTGGCATCTAATTTAATTCAATTGTTTGCATAATCACAAGATGGCTGCTGTGCGTAATTTTAAAATCTCGTTTTTACTTCTTGTGTTCTAATCATGCGATTGCAGTTTGAATACCACACGTACACAATAATCTTAATGTAATAGTAGAAAAATAAAAATCCAACCTGGCGACTATCTGCAATATTTAGACGGTTCTCAATATCTACGAATCTGTTACAGCAATTAAACTGAAATTTTGTATGTTGATAGAGGCAATTAACATGAGCAGGATATATGAAAATAGGCTGTATAGCTCTTCACGGAACTACTTGTTTATTTATCTATTTATTTATTTATTTATTTATTTATTTATTTATTGTATGTGTATGTATGTATGTATGTCTACCCCTTATTATTCCCGTTTTCCAACGGGGTCGGGTATGAGATGCGATGGAAGTCTTTGTGGCGATGGTTTTTACGGCCGGATGCCCTTTCTGACGCCAACCTCTTGAGAGGAGTTAATGAGAAATGAAATGAATGATGGTGAATGAAACTGGGCAAGGATGTGGAAGGAAGCGGCCGTGGCCTGTCAGAAGGTACCGTCCCAGCATTTGCCTGGTGTTAAAAATGGGGAAACCACGGAAAACCATTTCAAGGACGGCCGACGGTGGGGCTCGAACCCACGCGTCTACCGAGTCAGCGGAGAGCTTGGCCCCATGACCTAATGCTGCGCTTTAGCCAGCGTAGCCACTACTGTCGGTATTTATTTATTTATTGACTTTTTAATTTATTTATTTATTTATTTACTTGTTTATTTGGGAATAGATTGTGTTGACTGACTGTATAGTTGTAATACCGGGTGAGTTAGCCGTGGTCGTTACGGCATGACTGCTGGCAGTCGCTCACATCCGGGAGGCGAGGAGGTTCGAATCCCCCCGCCGGCAACCTTGAAGATGGTCTTCTGTGGTTTCCCATCTTCCTTCCATGCAAATGCCGGGGTTGGTCCCTAACTATAGGCCACAGCCGCTACCTTCCAACTCCTCGTCCTCCCATCCCAACTTTCCTCTCCAACGGTACTTGTAGCTCACCCATTGGGTGTCCGTCTCGAAGCAGCTACAAACCTGGCGAGCCGAACATGTCCTCGGACACTCCCGGCGCTAAAAGCCATACGCTAAAAAAAAAAAAAAAAAAAAAAGTTGTAATATCAATTATGAATGAATTGAACTTTTCAACATATGAAATGCTCTCAATCATTCTGTGTGTCAGGTGTAGTACACTTAAATATTGATTCGTATCACATCAACCCTGACCCACAAGATGATCCTAATAGCATTAAGACGATGAAATGAGGGGTGATATGATACATATCGCGATCAAAGTGCGTCTTACTCATGCGCGCTAAAGCCTAGTTTGCATAAACGCTGAAATCTAAATAATGATTCTTCAAAAGTCTGTATATTTCCACGGACATAGGCCATCGTGTTCATTTACCACGAATAATTGTGTGTGTTTTTGTGGAATCTGTCTCATAACCTGTGTTAATGTGGTGCCATTACTAGTATAGTCAGCCGGCCCCGTGGTGTTGGGGTAGCGCGCCTGCCTCTTACCCGGAGGCCCCGAGTTTGACTCCCGGCTCCGTCAGGGATTTTAGAAACTGACGTGAGAGCTTGAACGGGATTCACTCAGCCTCGTGAGGACAATTGAGTAGCTGCTTGACAGTGAGGCAGCGCCCCGATCACGAACATCTAGAATAACGGCCGAGGGGACCCGATTCGCTGATCACGCGTCTCCCCAATATCTGCAGGCCAATGGCTGGGCAGCGGTCGCTTGGTAGGCATAGGCCCTTCACGAGCTGTAGTGCAAGGGGTTATTTATTTACTAGTATAGTCAACCTAAGTGCACAGCAGTTAACTTTCAAAACTCACAATTGCGGGCTTTATTCCAGATTAATCCGTTTGGATGCAAATTCGCTCTGAAGTTTCCCATCCTGTAAATCTTTCTCAGAATTTTTCTCTCCTGTTTTTCTATAACCTTAATTTTGGAATGACCGTCGATCGCCATTGTTTCGGCAGCGTAAGGTGCTTCCGGAAGAATCGCCGTTGTATAGTGCCTAAATGTTGCGCCTAGCGAGATGCACTTCTTGTTGTAGTGATCCCACTTGCTTGTAGGTCTTCTGTAGTTTGGTTCTTCTTTGCTCATTGGCGATTCGGTTTTATATTATTGTTGTTGTTGATGTGTAACATATTTCCTCTCGGTTGCTGGATATTTTTTGTGGTAGTAATTTTGGAAAAGGGGCGGAAGTGTGTTACAGGACACAATAAGCGCACGTGGTGGCGGAGATTGGTACCACGACGTACTGTCGGCCAACATAGTGTTGCCTCTCGTTTGCTGGTTATTTTTTGTGGGTGTGATTTTGGAAAAGGGACGGTTATGTATAACAGGAAACCAGGGAAACGCGCGCTATTTGATTTGACCAATGAGCGCGCGCGGTGGTGGAGAAATGGCTGTGAGATGGTGCCAACCCATTTTGCGTGAGGTGACGCCCCCTCTTTTCCTATAGCCCCTTTAATTTTACCCAAGGACCCAAAACTAATAGGTCATCGGCGTTTTAATATCTCGCGAACCAATAATGCTAGGGACTTGTATGAGGTGTTCTAGGACTCGGGGTGCCGCCCTCTGTTTTCCTATCGCCCCCTTAATTTAACCAATGGACCCAAAATTAATAGGTCATCGGCTATTTAATATCTCGCGAACCAATAATGCTAGGGACTTGTGTGAGGTGTCCTAGGACTCGGGTGCCGCCCCCTGTTTTTCTATAACCCCTTAATTAAACAAAAGTACCCAAAACTAATAGGTCATTGGCTTTTTATCATTTCGCTAACCATAATGCTAAGGACTCGTATGAGGTGTTTTAGGACTAGGGGTGACGCCCCTTTATTATGATTTTGTGATTTGCAGATATAGGTAAATCCAGAGCAGAATATATGCGAAATTATCGACAAAAGAAACATGAGAAAAAAAATAAAAACTGGAGGAGTACAGCCGAAAAATTTGACTTCACTATTTCATGTCAATTTCATAGTAGGATAACATGTCAGATGTCACACTTCATATGCGACTACTGTAAGGCTCGTACTATATTTTTTTGCCTATTTTCATTTTATGAAAAAATAGGCTTATGAGATCACTTTTGTCCGTGTGTGTGTGTGTGTGTGTGTGCGGGTGTGAGAGAGGTGTGTGTGTGAGGTGTGTGTGTATCCCCCTAATAACTTCTAAACGGCTGGAGCGATTACAATGAAACTCAGTAAGATCATACCACTATTCTGGCCGACCCCGACCGTGCCCTTCAAATTTTATTGTCTCTCACCAATCCAACATGCCGGCTGTGCGAAATATTTCACCAGCATTCAGCATCTCCGAAACTATTACCGATATCGCCCTGAAATTTCGTACGGTGATAAAGTCCACTACTAGAAGTTCACCTATGAGACTTTCAAAAACCTGGTGACTACAAAACCAACATGGCAGCCAAGCGAAGTTGAGACTTTAAATAGACTTTCTCGCGATTTAACTCTCCAAACGTAATGAAACTTGGTACAGCAAATGTTTATACACATTGTAATGCAACGGAGTCTAATTTAGTTCAATTGTTTACATAACCTCAAAATGGTGGCTGTGCGAAATATTTCACTGTCATTCTATATCTCCGAAACTATTACAGATATCGCCCTGAAATTTTGTACGTTGATAAAGAGTACTGATACAAGTTTATCTATGTATATTTCATAAACCTGTAAAGTACAAAACGAACATGGCGGCCAAGCGAATTTGAAACATTTTAATTGACTTTTCTCGTGATTTAACTCTCTGAGCGCAGTGAAATGTGGTACAGTAAATGATTATACATATTGTAATGCACTGGCATCTAATTTAGTTCAATTGTTTACATAACCTCAAGATGGCGGCTATGAAAATTTTAAAATTAAGTTTTTATTTCTTTTGTTGTAATCATGTGATCGAAGTGAAAGTTTGAATAATGAACCTAGGCAATAATTGTCCTTGAATGGTACATAACTCTATGGCCTATACATATTAAAATCCAAAATGGCGAGCATCCGAAATATTTAGACGGTTCTCAATATATATGAATCTTTTACAGCAATCAAACTGATTTTTTTTTATGTTCATAGAGGCTATGAACATATGTTCACCTATAGGACTTTCAGTAGTCTGGTGAGCAAAAATCCAACATGGCGGCGACGCGAAGTATAAATATTTAAATGGACGTTTCTCGCGAATTAACTATCCGAGTGCAGTGAAACATTACACGTTAAATGCTTATACAAATGTTAATCCACTGGCATCTAATTTATTTCAATTGTTTGCATAATCACAATATGGCAGCTGTGCGAAATTTTAAAATCTTGTTTTTACTTCTTGTGTTCTAATCATGCGATTGAAGTTTGAATACCACACATACACAATAATCTTAATGTAATAGTACATAAATCAAAATCTAACCTGGCGACCAGGTGAAATATTTAGACGGTACTCAATATCTACGAATCTATCACAACCTTCAAACTGAAATGTTGTATGTAGATAGAGGCAATTAACATGAGTAGGATATTTGAAAATAGGCTGTATAGTTCTTCACGGAACTACTTGTTTATTATTATATTTGGATTGAGCCTCTGACTGCACATTAACAAATAATTTAATTTGTGTTTAGATCCTGTTCTTCTACCAGCCTCGACATCCTCCCAGTATTTTTTGAGTCCATCAATCAGTGCCTTCGTTCGTCCTTCTGGAAGAGGTCCTATCTGTCTCCTGAGCTCGGATTCCACTTTAAGATGTTTATGGTTTTAACCATTTGTCAAAATTCAAATCTGTCGTGGATTTTTGTCTGTGGAATACTAATTTGTATCAGCTATTAGTATTATAATTTTTATTATTATTATGGTGAGTTTGGTTATTATCTCACTCAGTTCTTGACTGGCCATGGGTACTTCTGTTCCTATCTTAAGAAGATGGGGAAAGTGGATTCGCCATATTGCATCTATTGTATTAATGAACTAGATAATGCTAATCAAACCTTATTCTCTTGTGGACGGTGGGTCCAAAATAGGCAGTCTCTTCAAGATTACATTGATGTAGAGATATCTCCGGTCAATATTGTTGCGGTGATGCAATAAAATTAAGAAAATTTGAAGCTGGTAGCAAGTTTTCTTGAAAATATCCTCCGAACAAAGAAGACAGATCTGGATCGCCACTGAAGATAATTCACTACGGAAGAGCGCCCTACGGGCAAATATAAAATGACTCTAGCCTGAAATAATGTGATAAACGGTTCCAGGCTAGTGTTCGGAAGTACGGGGGAGTTTTAGTCGGTAGTCTGCTACTCAGGAGTCCGACACTATGTGCGTAAATGCATTTCCTCCCCTAAAAAATATAATATATTTTGTATATTCATTATTTGCAGTAAGGGTGAGAATTTGAAAGGAGGCAGCCCAGGCTTAAGTTTTGGAACTGCATTTGCATGGAGTAGAAGAGAGAATCCACGGGGAAAGGAAAGGAAGGAAAGTTCCTCCGGTACTCTGAGGAACATGGAATCTTGGATATGGTTTTCATATCTAGATGATGAATACCTGTTAACCTCTCTAGCAAGGTTATATTAGAGGCAAGCACGTGTTTACACTGCTCGCAATTTTCATGAGGATAGGTCTGTAAACAAGTTCCTTTATAACGTTGTTTACTCATAAAGTTAGCTATTTTTGTACTGTAGTTGCGGGGACAAGTACAAATACAGAACAAGAAAGGCAGCAATGATATGTGGGTATTATTTGCGTTCGCCCGCTTAGGGGCAAGGTGCGCGGTAGACCGTCACACTTTCATTCTTTTTCCTTTAGCGCATGGCTTTTAGTGCCAGGAGTGTCCGAGGACATGTTTGGCTCGCCAGAGTTTGTAGCTGCTTCTATGCAGATACCAATGGGGTGAGCTACTAGTACCGTCGAGTGTGGAATGTTGTCTAAGGAGGAAAGTGTGAATGTAAGGACGAGGAATTGGAGCAACTGCGGCCTATATTTAGGGACCAACCGCGGCATTTGCCTGGAAGGAAGATGGAAAAGCACAGGAGACCATCTTCAAGGTTGGCGGTGGGGGGTGGGTTGAACCTCCTCGCCTTCCAGGATGTGAGCGACTGCCTGCAGCCACGTCGTAACGACCACAGCTAACTCACCCGGTACACATTCAATGTGTGTCAATGACATGCGGTTAGTAGAAACGTACGCCCGCTTAGGGGCAAGGGTCACGGCAGACCGTCACACTTTTTGTATCACGCAAATTTTGGCTTGACCCCCAGCCCAAAATCATGTTGTTGTTGTTGTTGTTGTTGTTGTTGTTGTTGTTGTTGTTGTTGTTGTTGTTGTTGTTGTTGTTGTTTGTTGTTGTTGTTGTTGTTTGAGTCTTCAGTCTTATAACTGGATTGATGCAGCACTACATGCCTCTCTGTCCTGAGTCAATCGCTTAATCTCGACAAAGCACCCACACCTTACGTCCGAAACAATCTATAAGGTGCGTTCAAAATGTAACGAGCCGGAGGCTGTAATTTATTAAAACTCGTTACAATTTTTGTGTTGTGTAGAATTATGATAATGGCAATATTGGCAACAATAAATGCCAAATATAAAACAATATTTAATATGTAACAACAATAGTATCACCTGGTCCACCCTAGAATTTTAATCAGGAGCCGCCACTGATGTAGTTGTTATTGTTGTTGTTTCATTCTAGGGGCCTGAACCCTGCAGTCAACTAGCCCCCTGCACTTACGTGTGTAAGATTTATTCTGATAACCTTTGTTATTTTGGTTTCTATAGAAGAGTGTGTATATTTTCAATTCACATGAGGATTGGGAAGGAGGTGGCCGTGGCCTTAACGTAGCACCCATCTCGGCATATACCTGGACTAGAAGTTGGAAACCACGGATAACCACTTCCAGGGTGGCTCTGGTGGGAATCGAACCCACCTCTTCTCTGTTTTGTCTCAGGAGGCTGAGTGAGCCCCGATCCAACCCTTCCCAAACCTCACCTGAAATGCCAATATGCAAATGAATACAGCCATGACAATAACAAAGGTTTCAGACAAAATTCTCTCCCCAAGGGCTCAAAACTTGTGGGACTTGAGTTGGCGACCACGGAACCCCAGCTGAGTCCGGCATTGCTTCCACTTACTTGTGCCAAGCTTCTCTCTGTCATCATTCCTCTCGACCTATCTTAGTCAACTCTTGTTCTTTTCCGACCCCGACGGTATTAGGGTATCTGAGGCCTAGAGAGTCTTTCACTTTCCCGCTTTAATTGGCCC
The DNA here is from genome assembly GCA_946902985.2 of Meconema thalassinum. Classification (NCBI taxonomy): domain Eukaryota; kingdom Metazoa; phylum Arthropoda; class Insecta; order Orthoptera; family Tettigoniidae; genus Meconema; species Meconema thalassinum. The sequence goes on from OX336394.1 coordinate 353,725,146, forward strand.
ATGTCTCATCTGTCCTCTTCTCTTCTTTTCATTATATTTCCTTTTCTCTTTAAGATTCCCGCACTGTTTTTTGTGAATCCCCCCCATGTAACTAAATTACCTATATTTTGTAGGTATTTTCAATCTAAGTTGCATTTTGTAAGTATTTTCGATCTAAATTGCATTTTGCGTGTATTTTCAACCTCAATTGCGTTTTGTACCAATTGACAATCGGAATGTCTTTTTAGTAAGTCTTTGAATGTAGGTGGAGGCACTGCTGTGAGTATTTTCAATATCAATTGAATTTTTAAGTATGTTTAACCTAAACCCCATTTTTCAAATATTTTCAATTGCATTTTGTATGGTGGGCATTTTGTAAGTATTTTGATCCTCAATTGCATTATGAGAGTATTTTGAATCTAAATTACATTTCGCAAGTATTTTCAATCTCATTGGCATTTTGTAAGTATTTTGAATTTCAATTGCATTTGGTAAGTATTTCGAATCCACATTACATTTTGTACGAATTTTGAACTTAAACTACATTTTGTGCATATTTTTCAATCTATTCCTTTTGTGAGTATTTTTCTATTAAATTACTTTTTGTCCTATTTCCACTCACCATTTTGTGAGTCGTTTCAAACTGAGTTCCATTTTGTAAGTATTTTCAGTCTCACTTACCTTTCGTTATGGTTTCCATTTCATTGTCATTTTCGCTATCACCCAGACCATTAGGAGCCGATAACCTAGATGTTAGGCCACTTAAAACAATTATCATCATCATCAGACAAACTTCTACCTTACACACACCCAAGCATGCGAGACTAAATTACCCCGATGTAAGAGTCCCTCAAATGAAATGATCAATAACAATAACCACTGAAAACACCGGGATTCGAATCTCCTAAGGGGAGCGTGATGGTGAAGAGGTGAAGCTGTTTGCCTTTCCCCAAAGCGGACTGGGTTCAATTCCCGGTCAATAAATGTTAATTTTTTCTAAGTGAATATCACGTCCTGTGGTTGAGATTTTACGTTAAAATGGAGTTTCCGTAGCTCATGATCGTGATAATAACAGTCACGTGAAACTTTAAGCGTCCTTCCTTCCTTCCATCCTTCCTTCCTTCCTTCCTTCCTTCCTTCATCTTTCTTCCTTCCTCTTCCTTCCTTCCTCTCTTCCTTCCTTTCTTCCTTCCTTCCTCTTCCTTCCTTCCTCTTCCTTCCTTCCTATCTTCCTTCCTTCCTCTTCCTTCCTTCCTCATCCTTCTTTCCTCCTCCTTCCTTCCTCTTCCTTCCTCTTCCTTTCTCTTCCTTCCTTCCTCTTCCTTCCTTCCTCTCTTCCTTCCTTCCTCTTCCTTCCTTCCTCTTCCTTCCTCTTCCTTCCTTCCTCTTCCTTCGTTCCTCTTCCTTCCTTCCTCTTCCTTCCTATCTTCCTTCCTTCCTCTTCCTTCCTTCCAATTCCTTCCTCTTCCTTCTTTCCTTCGAATCTTCCTTCCTTCCTATCTTCCTTCCTTCCTCTTCCTTCCTTCCTCTTCCTTCCTTACTCTTCCTTCCTTCCTCTTCCTTCCTTCCTCTACCTTCCTTCCTCTTCAATCCTTCCTCCCTCTTCCTCCCTCTTCCTTCCCCTCCCTTCCTCATCCTTCCTCTTCCTTCCTTCCTCCCTTCCTTCCTTCCTCCGAACCTCGTATCTTCGGACTTGCTCCTTGCTCACCAATATTTCCCATTTCTACTCCAGGTAAATACCGGATAGGTCCCTAACTTAGCGTCATGGCCGCCTCCATCCTAACCCTCGCCTCAATTACAAATGAACATGCAGAAGTGGCCATATTACTAGAATATCGCGCTATATTAATTTTCCACACAGAGAAATTATTTCTGAAGCAATCAGTCAGCGAATCATTTTCACACCACTAAATTTTGAAGTAAATGTATTCCCTGAATATTTTAGCTTTTCTTATTGTACCCATGTGAGTAATCTCGATGGAAAATATGCTTCTGCCTCCAGCTAGCATCAGGGCTCGGGCGTGTACCGTTCTCCAATGTAGCAGTTGCATATTTTGGATTTGAGGCTAAAAGGTATCAACTCTACAATGATAAGGCACAACTCTATTCTAAAACTTTAATTCAGTAAAAACTTCATGGCTTCACACAAACAAAACAAATCCCACAACCACAAAACAAACAAACAAAAATTATTTCCACAATCCGCAAATATGAACATAATATTATCATAATAAAATCATATTATAACACAAACCTTTACCCTTATGTGAACTTTACAAAGTACTCTAGTGCGCTGATGCACATACAACTTCAGAACAAACTGTACTTTAATTCTTCTGTCAACCAATGTGACTTCATTAATTCTACAAAATTAATTATTCTTTGAACCTTGTCTTAATTTGACAATAATGTGTATCATGTGTGCGTTTTGATCTTTCTCTTCCCACCAAATGCTTTACATGCATTAGCCTATTCTGGTGTTGCACAGCAGTCTACGTACAACTCCATAATCATGTAAGCTACCCCTACACTTCCTCTATTTATATAGTTCCACTGCATGCCGTGTGTGATTTCATTTAAAAACATTAGTTAACGCTGTGTCGGACGGTACTATTAAACTACCTTTGCGCGAGTAGCCTGTGGCATCTGGTAACCCACTTCAGAAAAAGATGTCAGTGACAGTACAAATGCAACGTCTAACCATTCGTTAGATAGCTAAAATCATGAACCATCAGGATAATATATAATTATCAATGTGTTCTTAAACCACATGACTTCATTACTCAAGATAACAATGTTTCATCTTATGTCATTAACAGGGTCTAAAACCTGTTCCTTTCAATCTTGCTTTTACGGTTCGCTTGACCGTCTAGACCCTCTTCCCGAGCGGCCGGTACACAATAGAAGTGGAGTGAGGTCCTACATTACCTCCCCCTCGCTTCCCTGTCTGAAGGCTTTCTCCCCAAGCAGTAAAAGATTTTACAAGACAAACACTGTGGTCCCAGTGACATACATATCTCAATGGATCTAAACTGAATATTATGCAAATAGGTTCTGGATGAGCTTTCACATTTACTCCTGCACTGAGGATAATAATAATTGGCTCCAAAATAGGCCCATTTCAACATGAAGGCACGAGATTCATAACACATTAGTCCATTAGGTAACCGGTATCTTTAATAAATATTGCGGCCAGCCCATGCTGCCGTCTGGGATTCGCTTCAACGAGCCGAATCACTCAACAAATAGTTCTCGGGGAATCAGATAGCGTGCAGAGGTGTCCATTGTTTTCCTCCCACCTATCACGGGATTCGAACCCGGAACATTCCATATCCATCATCAGAGCTAGGGTCAATATCACTATATACGCTCTGGCACAAAGTACATCTCTCATTACGCCCACGGCATACGAGATTTCATACGAAGAATAGATACCCTGGTCCCTCCTAATGCTATGATCTACGTCCTATAATTAACAAGAGAAATCTATCAATTGCTCTATAAGCTTTTCACATAAGCTGCAAATTCAATTCACTAAAAGCTCTTCCATTTCCTGGCATAATTATATTCCCATTAATACAATATTCTGATATCAAACTCTTTTCTTAATCCCGTAACGTAATCTTACTGTATAATCTTACTGCTTAGATCGATAAGTCTTGCCCTTTAGCGTAAATATTTCTTGTTTACAACATTTTTTGCCTGATGCGTTCATTCATACCTTTATATTCATTATTATTATTATTATTATTATTATTATAATCTCACTGACATAAATTTACCAAAATCCGACACAACTCCATCTTACAAATCGAACAACCATGTCCGTGACATTTACATTTACATAACTGATTTGCCATTTTTAATTAATAGTGGTAACGATTAATCCACTCACTGATGCAAAATAACATCTCAAATCTATTAAAATCAACACAATAATGAGTAAACTTGGAGAGTCTATCTCCTACTCTGATTCTTACTGGCATCTTTATAATTCTGAAATCACACTACCTGCAGTGGCCTATACCTCTACTTAAACATAATTTGTGGGGTACTTACATATCTCAAGGCTCGTCACGGTGGTTCCAACCACTCATATCCTTCCTGGTCGCCTGCCATATGCAGATTTTAGTGCGACATTTTCATCTTGAATTCACACATTTTCTGACACATATTTTTCGTTAACCACACGACACTTTGCATTTCTATAAAGAAGCTATTGCTTCCGACACACATGACACTTTAAAACACTTATTAAACTATTAATTTAAAAGACATTTCACATATAATTTACATAACACACGTCACTCCGTACACTTTTCCTTGGTTGAAATTCCCTAGCAAGGATATCAAAAATTGCAGGTGTCGACGGCATCTCCCGTACTCCTACCAACTCCTGATTGAAAGTCTGGTTCAATTGCCCTCGGAATTCACCAACAGTTTATCCATACTCCTACGGTAAGCTTCCTGATTTGCATAAATATGCTAACTTCCGTCCTGAGCGTTATTATTTGGTATTCAAAGACATTACCAACTGCTTCGTAAGGTTTCTTTTAGCGCATTCCATCGTAATTAGACATGTATGATCCGTCAATATTTTATACACACATCAAAAAAAGTTTTGCATCACCTCGGTTCCAAGAGTTCCGGAACCGTTAAATACAAAGGGAATAGAGATCAACACAAACAACATTTCAGCTCGTTTTATTGCTCATGAGACCCACACATTGCATGTTGTACCATCATACAGCTAGACTTTCAGCATTTGTGGTCCAGATTGCAGTACACACCACTACCTCTAATACCCAGTAGCACGTCCTCTTGCATTGATGCATGCCTGTATTCGCCGTGGCATACTATCCACAAGTTCATCAAGACACTGTTGGTCCAAATTGTCCCACTCCTCAACGACAATTCGGCGTAAATCTCTCAGAGTGGTTGGTGGGTCAAGACGTCCATAAACAGCCCTTTTCAACATATCCCAGGCATGTTCGATAGGGTTCATGTCTGGCGAACATGCTGGCCACTGTAGTCGAGCGATGTCGTTATCTTGAAGGAACGCATTCACAAGATGTGCACGATGAGGTCGAGAATTGTCGTCCATGAAGACAAATGCCTCTCCAATATTCTGCCGATATGGTTGCACTATGGGTCGGAGGATGTCATTCAGGTATCGTAAAGCCGTTTCGGAGCCTTCCATGACCACCAGTGGCGTACGTCGGCCCCACATAATGCCACCCCAAAACATCAGGGAACCACCACCTTGCTGCACTCGCTGGACAGTGTGTCTAAGACGTTCAGCCTGACCAGGGTGCCTCCAAACACGTCTCCGACGATTGTCTGGTTGAAGGCATATGCGACACTCATCGGTGAAGAGAACGTGATGCCAATTCCGTGGGGTCCATTCAGCATGTTGTTGGGCCCATATGTACCGCGCTGCATGGTGTCGGGGTTGCAAAGCTGGACCTCGCCATGGACGTCGGGAGTGAAGTTGCGCATCATGCAGCCTATTGCGCACAGTTTGAGTTGAAACACGACGTCCTGTGGCTGAACGAAACGCATTATTCAACATGGTGGCATTGCTGTCAGGGTTCCTCCGAGCGGCAATCCGTAAGTAGCGGTCATCCACTACAGTAGTAGCCCTTGGGCGGCCTGAGCGAGGCCTGTCATCGACAGTTCCTGTATCTCTGTACCTCCTCCATGTCCGAACAACATCGCTTTGGTTCACTCTGAGACGCCTGGAAACTTCCCTTGTTGAGAGCCCTTCTTGACACAAAGTAACAATGCGGACGCGATCGAACTGCGGTATTGACCTTCTAGGCATGGTAGAACTACAGACAACATGAGCAGCGTACCTTCGTCCTGGTGGAATGACTGGAACTGATCGGCTGTCGTACCCCCTCCGTCTAATAGGCCCTGCTCATGCATGGTTGTTTACATCTTTGAGCAGTTTTAGTGACATCTATGAACAGTCAAAGGGACTGTATCTTGGATACAATATACACAGTCAACGTCTATATGCCGGAGATCTGGGAACCGAGGTGATGCAAAACTTTTTTTGATGTGTGTACATCGTGCTTAACACTGTGCATAACTTTACATAGATTATTATTTACTATAGTTCTGCAACTTATCTCACACGTTGCTTCCTAAGTGAACACACATTGTTCGTACTGTTTACAAAAACTGTGTAGCGACGACTGTTTGCGACTCTCGGTGACAAACTGTGTCCAACTGTGTAAACTGCGTTAAGACTGGCTGCAACACTGGCGTGCGACTGCCGTGATGACTGTGTTCTAACTGGCGTACGACTGGGTGAAGACTGAGCTAAAGACTGGGCTAAAGACTGACGTGCTACTGAGGCTCTGCCAAGGGTTGACTCCCTTATATTGGATTCCCACGAAAAGTAGAGCTAAATTTTCCCGCGCTATCTCGACTCCTCTCCCAGCACGATTCTGGTCTCGAAACCATGCTCAACGGGTTCCTTTTCCTTCACTGATCCCAGAACTGTCTGCGTGCTGAAGAATCGCTCGGCCAATTAATTAATATTAATTCCTTTCTCCATAGCGTGGGGACGCTATCTCCCTGGGAATCCCTGGCAACCTCGTTAAAACCAAGCCGCGAACAACCATAGTCTCTGTTCTTCCGCACTTCATTAATTATGCGTCAATTTCGCAGATTAAAGGCTCTAAAAGTAGCCTCCTGGCTAAAGATTCATCTGTGTGCCACTCTCATGTCATTGTGTTACTCCAATCATGAGTAATCAATGATTTTCCTTGGGATCTTCCCACCCCATTCTTACATCCATTCTCAGTCGGGGAAAAACTGGGTCATTACTCAAGCCCCCAACCTCCTCCAGACGACATAACGAGGTCAGCAAGATGGACGTGGCTCCATGCTGCACCTCCCACAATTCTGGGCCAATTAGTTAAACGTCACACTCTGCACTTTCCGTGCTCCAAGTCCAGTATAGCCTACTTCAAGTAGTCTAATAATGCTGTATTTCGTTCAATTTCCTGCATTATTTTAATTAATAATGTCATTATCAACTGGAATCACACCAGTGATTAAATATACACTTTTCTCTAGGGGTTTTTACCATGAAACTCCCTCAACAGACCTCGGGTTCGTTCCCTGGTGGAACCTTTATACTGAGATCACAGTCTCTGAGATCCACGTTCGATATCAGTCAGCATAACACCCTCGGGTTCAGATTCCCCTTGCAAAACTTATAGAAATCAATTGCAAGTGATTTTCTGTAAGTAACCAGCTGACTGTCTACCACTGTCTGTGTTTACATCTGGGGTCCTTCACCTCGTCTGGCTGCGAGTAGGTTAGTTCAGTTCCCCCTTCCACACTGCGCTCTCTCTAAGCTGTTTATTCTCTCGACGGAGGGCTGCATTTATGGCCTCGGCCTCCCTCGCCACTTCAACCATTTCTTTGTAGAATTCTCGCAGACATTGGCATTCTTGTTGTTCGTCCCTTACACTGGGCAAGCTGTCTGCTTATCGTTCCGTCTCGCTGCGTGAACGTTCCGGTCTGACTGCCCGGTTGACTTCGCTAACCACGTTCAGTTGGGTGTGCGCTGTTAATACTTCTTCTTGTTCGTCGAAACTTCTGGCGCATAATAAACTTTTAAATTGGCTGCATTCACAATGACCTCGTTTCCAGTTTCTAAATGCTTTATCCTGTATGCATTGTTTTGAAGGTCTCTAATCACCTCGAACGGGCCGTGATATGCAAAATTGAACTTCTTATACTTCCGTGCCTCTGGATCTGAACTGGCGGGTTTCCGCACTAACACTTTCTGTCCGACGAGAAGCGGTCTGTGATACCTCTTCGCACGATTTCTCCTCTGACGTCTCTCCGCCTGTGCTTTGAGATATTCGAAGGTTCGTTGGATCCTCAATTCTCGTCCTGGCTGTGCGTCTACTGGTAATGGAATGACACCCGTCCACGGTCTCTCCGGTCTCTGATCCAAATGTAGAGTCACGGGAACTTGACCTGTCGCCTCGTGAACAGTATTATTTATACAGTATTCAATTACTTCTAGGAATTCAATCCAACGCCAATTCTCTTCAGAGCAGTAGATCTTCATGTATTTCTGGATCTCTCTCATTACTCTCTCAACTGGATTTGCCTCAGGATGGCGAATGGTAGATAAAATCTGCCTAATTCCTAGAGTTTCCAGTTCTCGACGAAATTCTGCACTTGTGAAGCAATTCCCGTGGTCCGAGAGGATGTTATCCGGCTTCCCAAGAATCGGAATAACTCTCTCTCTTTCAGGCGTTTCAATACCTGCTTTGAACTTGTCTTCTGTATGGGGCATAATACCACCATTTTCGAAAATACATCCATGGCTACAAAAATGTGTCTATTGCCTCTACGTGCTCTAGGCAATGGTCCATAGTTGTCTATGCTTAATAGCTGCCTTGGCTTCTCCGGTAACAACGGTATAGGTCGTTGTCTCATTAAAAAGGGATTTGGCTTTACCCTTTGGCATAGATCACATGTCCTAATAGCATTTCTCACCGTTTCTCTCAACTTTGGCCAAGTAAATGCTTCTTTCAACAGAGCACAAATTTTGTCTATTCCGGGATGTCCAAATGCTCTGTGTGCTAGCCACACCAATCTCCTCTGCAAAGATGCAGGAATCACAATCCTTTGACGTGTATGATCTACATCATCCCACTTGTGTAGTATCTGATTATACCATACATAATCTGTTGCCAATGCCTCTGCCTCTTTGTATATTGCAGTTCCCCTTGCTAAACGTCCCTCGAAGTAATCGATCATCATCTTCAACCACGGGTCTTCGCGTTGTAGGTTGGTAAGATTCTTCATATCATCCAACGTCTTCTGATCTCGATTCTCAATCTGGACAGCTAGCGCTTCCTCTTCTCTAGGGTAACGGCTTAATATGTCCGGTATTACGTTTTCTTTCCCTGGACAGTATTCTATTTCCACATTGAATTGCTGAATATACAGGGACCATCTTGTCAATCTCTGGCTAGACAAGTCTGTCTTTAACAAAAATGTTAAAGCTTTATGGTCTGTTCTGAGGACTATTTGAAAGCCGTACACGAGTTTATGCCATGTTTGCAACGCGTACAAAATTGCGAGCAACTCTATCTCTGTAATCGTGTAGTTTTTCTCATGGGCTTTCAGCCTCCTACTTATAAAGGCAATAAAAACTTTCTTTTCAGGCTGGTCAACATTTTCCTGGAATAGCATCGCTCCAATCCCAATGAGTGATGCATCCGTCTGTATGATGAACTTCTGGGTATAATCCGGGTATCCCAGTTTCACGTATTCCAAAAGCATTTGTTTTGACCTCACGAATGCTTCCTGACATTGCTCCGTCCAATTCCATCTGCCGCCTTTCTTCAATAGGTCCTGCAGGGGTGCTACTGTCGTAGTATAATTTGGGCAGTGGTTCGAAAAGAATCCAATTACTCCCAAATACTGTCGGACGTGCTTAACTTTCGTGGGTCGAGGGAAATTTCGAATTACCTCCAATTTATCTGGATTAGGCTTAACTCCATTTGCATCAATAACATGCCCTAGGAATTTAACTTCCCTCTGACAGAAGTGCGATTTCTTGATATTAACCTTGAAGTTAGCTTCTCGAAGGTCATCTAGCAACTTCTTCAGGTCTCTCATGTGCTCCTCCAGAGATTCTGACGTGAGTAGAATGTCGTCTACATATCTGATGGTACTCTCTTTCACATCATCTGATAGATTGCGATCTAACGCTCTTATCAGGGCTGAACCAGCTGTTTTCAACCCAAAAGGTAGCCTTAAAAACGTATATGTGTGTTGATCAAACATAAATCCTGTCAACAGACTAGTTTTCTTCTCTAATTCGAGATGGTGGAAACTGGATGTGATGTCCAAGTTTGTGAATACAGTCTTCCCTTTGAACTTCCTGAGGATCTCTTTAATAGGTGGCACTTGGTCAAACTACGGAATAACCTTCAAATTTAAATATCTCAGGTCCAGACATACCCTAACAGTCCCGTCTGTCTTCGGTACGATTACCAATGGACTTACATAAGGCGTAGGTGTCTTCTCAATAACACCGGCCTCCAACATCTCCTGAATTGCCTCTTTCACTTTAGCATAATGCTTTTCAGCAATAGGGTAGGGTTTCTGCCTAAATGGTGTCCAATCACTGACTTAGAAAGCATAAGTGAAGTTCTTTATACGACCAGGTCTCGAATCAAAGACTTCCTTCTGTTCCATTAATAACTGCTTTAAATTTTCCTTCTCTTTTAGCCCAATTTTCGCTTCTTCTAGCTTTTCCGAAATATATTCTTCCAGTTCGGGTTCCAAATCTTTCTCCAAGTCTGTGGCTAGTGTTTTCAGTTCTTCTTCTAACTGTTCAATAACTAACACTTCTTCCTCGGCCACGTCTCTGTATGTATGCCATACTTGTTCACTTGACCCTGGTTCAATCTCATTGAGTGCGACCTCCAAGCCTTCGGCTTCCTCATTCACATGGAACATAACCCTGTCCTGTGCTAGGTCTATTATCACTCTGTATTCCCTTATAAATTCTGCCCCAATAAGTAGGTTATAAGGCAGTTTATTTACTAATAGAAAACTCTGTGAGAAAATAGAGCCTCCTATCTGTAAATCTAGGAATACCTGATATTTACATATCATCGTTCTGTCTGGAATTACCCCTTTTATTTTGATACTAGAGATCGGTATTTTCAAAACATTCTCTCTCTGGGCTATTTCATTAAATAAAGCTTGTGTCATAAGGCTCACTGTAGAACCGGTGTCTAACAGACTTCTTATTTTCAATCCTGCCACTCTTACAATTATAATAGGCAATTCTCTCTTGACCATGACCTGTGATCCTCCCGTATCCTCGATTAGCTCTTCTGGTTTGGCTATCCAATTGATGATGTTAACAGACTTCCATCCATCAGTCTTGAACTCTTCTAATGTTGGCGTTCTTTTTTTCTTCAGCGCCCGTCCCCTTGGAGTTTCTTCTCTCCTGTTCGCTGCGCTGTAGCTCCAAACTCTTAGCTCCATCTCCATATCTGTCTGGCGATGTCCTGTTCTGCATAGCTTCTTGCCAGCGGACTTGTTGTCTCTGGGGCTCATCTCCCCTTTCCTCGTGGTATCGCAATGAAGCGTGATATCGTTCCTCTACCTCGTCAACGAAGTTCCTTCTTCTTTCTTGGGGTCTCCAATTTCTATTGTTGCCTTCTTGGCCATTGTTACCTCCATTGTTTTGGTACGGTCTACCCCTGGTATTCTGCTTATTCCACGAATTTCGGCCTCTTCCTCCTCTACTAGCATTCCCTTTGTACTTTGGCTGCCATCTTCTGGGTTCCTGTTCCCATTGACGTCCGTTGGAATCTAGTGTTTCAGTGCTCGTAGCTTTATTGTTCCTTGGAGCCTGATGTTGGTCCGTCTGCGTGTTGGTCACGTGTACCTGTTCCACGGTTCGACTCTGACGCATCGTATTTGCTGTTGTGAGGTCCAGTTGTCTAAGAACTGCCTCCATTTCAATAGCCGTTTTCGCATTCGCCGAGATTAGCAGTCTTTGGACCTCGTATGGAAGCTGCTTGGCGATAGCAATACATAATTCCAGCTCGCTCGGTTTTTGATCCAGTTCTTTGAAACGACACATCTGAGATATGAAAAACTCCGCGTACTTCGTTGGGTTGCTGGTACTGTATCTTTTGGAATACAAATCCAGTCTCAAATTTTGCTGTGTGGCTGGATCCCAGAACCGTTTCAAGAATGCCTCTCGAAACTCCTCAACAGTATCGAAAGTATACCGGAAACTGCGAAACCATAATGCGCATTCTCCCTCTGTTAGTTTCTCAATGGCTCGTAGCCTTCGCTCTGGCGGTATCCGCGCATCATTCAGGTATTCAGACACTTCCTTCAACCAATATTTTGGTGTCATATTACAGTTGCTACCTGAGAACTTCCTTGGTTTTTCTTCGCTTGCCCTGATTATGTTTATCACCTGGGTGTGCGTAGCATTTTCATGTGGCGTTGATGCTGCAATTGGTGCACCTGGCGTCATATAAGGACTTTCGCCTGGGCCTGTAGCATTCCTGATTATAGGTTGGGTTTCTAAGTCTGCCCACCTTGTTTTCCTCATATCTTCCATGCTGCCTTCACTTGACTTAGGACTTTTCATAAGGGTTTCCTCCTGTGCGATTATCCTAGTCTCCATTTGATTGTGGCGCATCTCCGCTCTTTCAAGTCGAGTAATTACCTCCTTCTCGATTCTGGTAAGTCTATCTCGATTTTCCTCAGCTACTTGAAATATTTTCTTCTTGTCTTCTTTCAGACTTTGTTTGATATGGGAGATTTCATCCTCTACATCTTCCTTAATTTGAGCAAGGGTCTTGTCGCTTGCCTCTGTCTTCTGGCCTTCTCTTATTTCGAGTTCTTCTCTCAGCCCTTTAATTTCCTCTTGAATGTGTCCATTGACTTTTGACAATTCATTCCGGACCTTGATGATCTCACCTCTATTCTCCTCTTGCCTTTTGTTAACTATAACAATATCGCTTTGAACTTGGTCCAGTTCTTGATGAACTTTGCCCATCTGACCTTTCACGTTGCTTACAAGCTCTTTACTTTCATTAGCGATAGCCTTAATCTCGCTTATTTCCTGACATTGATCTAATATGTTCTGATCCTGTTTCTTGAGGTCACCGTTAATTGTTCTAGCATAGCTTTTCAATTTCTGGTCCCATTTAGAGTCGTTCTCCTCTAACCTCTGATCTACCGTTCTCGTAAATTCTGAAAATTGTTTCGCTTGGCGTTCGAGATTCGCCTCATTCTGGATTTGAATATCCTTAATGTCATTAGACAGCGCATCTAACCTACTGTTGGTTTCATCCTGAGCACGCTTACACGCTTGTAAGTTACTTTCGAGCTTGGCTTCTATAGCCTCGAAACGTTTATCTGTTTTAACCTGCATTTCTGATACAATGCTTACAACAGTTTCTGTTACTTCGGTCTTAATTACCTCTTGCATTTGACCTAACTTATCATTTAATTCAACCTTATTTGCATTCATTGCCTCCAGATTGGCATCTAAACGATTATTCAGTGCAACCTGATTTGCATTAATTGCCTCCTGATTGGCATCTAAACGAGTGTTTATTTCCTCCTGGAAAGCCTTAGCCTCCAGCTTATTTTGCTCGTTAACAGCGTCAAAATGCTGTCTTAAGCCTGCAATCAACTGCACAATCTCCTCTGTACCTGACATTTCTACAATAATATACTGTGAGATGCAGGCAGGCTTCCTGGAAATATGTGTGGATACGTTTTGAAGAGAAACATCAAACACTGTACACATATTGTAAAGTCGTATAAAACCTGTCAATATTATGATAAATTGTGGATCTGGTATGTAGCGCTCGTACCCTTGGGTAATCCTCTTCTCAATAGGGAGATTCTGCGTTACATCAAAAGCCTACTGAACTCAAAAATCACTCAAACACAGTTTGAGGCAAAAAAACAATTACTATGGTTTTCCCCATGAAATACCATAAAAAATCTATGGGTTTTCCCTAAATCCCATAAACTCCACGAACTCTGGGCGCCATGATAAATAAATAAGAGATGAGTCCACGTTAAGACATCGCAACAACCTTCCAAGGTCTCGGTTGTACTGTCGAATGCCCCACTTGGGTCTCGCCATGATAAATAAAAATGAGATGATGCTCATGCTTTGCCCACACACGGCCGACATGATAAATAAATGCAATGACCGGTTCTTGCAATGCCAAGATCGCTCATATTGCACTAACGCAGGCGGTTCCATAGTGAGTTAATACCGCTCCACGTTGCTTGGGCCATGACAAATTAAAGAGGAATCTATCAAAATTTATATTGTTCGTATCGGAGCTCAGCTAGAGATTAGGTGCGGTCATTCCCTACTTCATGTTAATTGTTACTTTAATAGAGTTGTGTGCATTAGATCTAGACCGACTTCAGTTGTAACTATAGCTCAAATCACTGTACAAGACATCAATTTCCATGTACCCATGTGAGTAATCTCGATGGAAAATATGCTTCTGCCTCCAGCTAGCATCAGGGCTCGGGCGTGTACCGTTCTCCCATGTAGCAGTTGCATATTTTGGATTTGAGGCTAAAAGGTATCAACTCTACAATGATAAGGCACAACTCTATTCTAAAACTTTAATTCAGTAAAAACTTCATGGCTTCACACAAACAAAACAAATCCCACAACCACAAAACAAACAAACAAAAATTATTTCCACAATCCACAAATATGAACATAATATTATCATAATAAAATCATATTATAACACAAACCTTTACCCTTATGTGAACTTTTCAAAGTACTCTAGTGCGCTGATGCACATACAACTTCAGAACAAACTGTACTTTAATTCTTCTGTCATCCTATGTGACTTCATTAATTCTACAAAATTAATTATTCTTTGAACCTTGTCTTAATTTGACAATAATGTGTATCATGTGTGCGTTTTGATCTTTCTCTTCCCACCAAATACTTTACATGCATTAGCCTATTCTGGTGTTGCACAGCAGTCTACGTACAACTCCATAATCATGTAAGCTACCCCTACACTTCCTCTATTTATATAGTTCCACTGCATGCCGTGTGTGATTTCATTTAAAAACATTAGTTAACGCTGTGTCGGACGGTACTATTAAACTACCTTTGCGCGAGTAGCCTGTGGCATCTGGTAACCCACTTCAGAAAAAGATGTCAGTGACAGTACAAATGCAACGTCTAACCATTCGTTAGATAGCTAAAATCATGAACCATCAGGATAATATATAATTATCAATGTGTTCTTAAACCACATGACTTCATTACTCAAGATAACAATGTTTCATCTTATGTCATTAACAGGGTCTAAAACCTGTTCCTTTCAATCTTGCTTTTACGGTTCGCTTGACCGTCTAGACCCTCTTCCCGAGCGGCCGGTACACAATAGAAGTGGAGTGAGGTCCTACATTACCTCCCCCTCGCTTCCCTGTCTGAAGGCTTTCTCCCCAAGCAGTAAAAGATTTTACAAGACAAACACTGTGGTCCCAGTGACACACATATCTCAATGGATCTAAACTGAATATTATGCAAATAGGTTCTGGATGAGCTTTCACATTTACTCCTGCACTGAGGATAATAATAATTGGCTCCAAAATAGGCCCATTTCAACATGAAGGCACGAGATTCATAACACATTAGTCCATTAGGTAACCGGTATCTTTAATAAATATTGCGGCCAGCCCATGCTGCCGTCTGGGATTCACTTCAACGAGCCGAATCACTCAACAAATAGTTCTCGGGGAATCAGATAGCGTGCAGAGGTGTCCATTGTTTTCCTCCCACCTATCACGGGATTCGAACCCGGAACATTCCATATCCATCATCAGAGCTAGGGTCAATATCACTATATACGCTCTGGCACAAAGTACATCTCTCATTACGCCCACGGCATACGAGATTTCATACGAAGAATAGATACCCTGGTCCCTCCTTATGCTATGATCTACATCCTATAATTAACAAGAGAAATCTATCAATTGCTCTATAAGCTTTTCACATAAGCTGCAAATTCAATTCACTAAAAGCTCTTCCATTTCCTGGCATAATTATATTCCCATTAATACAATATTCTGATATCAAACTCTTTTCTTAATCCCGTAACGTAATCTTACTGTATAATCTTACTGCTTAGATCGATAAGTCTTGCCCTTTAGCGTAAATATTTCTTGTTTACAACATTTTTTGCCTGATGCGTTCATTCATACCTTTATATTCATTATTATTATTATTATTATTATTATTATAATCTCACTGACATAAATTTACCAAAATCCGACACAACTCCATCTTACAAATCGAACAACCATGTCCGTGACATTTACATTTACATAACTGATTTGCCATTTTTAATTAATAGTGGTAACGATTAATCCACTCACTGATGCAAAATAACATCTCAAATCTATTAAAATCAACACAATAATGAGTAAACTTGGAGAGTCTATCTCCTACTCTGATTCTTACTGGCATCTTTATAATTCTGAAATCACACTACCTGCAGTGGCCTATACCTCTACTTAAACATAATTTGTGGGGTACTTACATATCTCAAGGCTCGTCACGGTGGTTCCAACCACTCATATCCTTCCTGGTCGCCTGCCATATGCAGATTTTAGTGCGACATTTTCATCTTGAATTCACACATTTTCTGACACATATTTTTCGTTAACCACACGACACTTTGCATTTCTATAAAGAAGCTATTGCTTCCGACACACATGACACTTTAAAACACTTATTAAACTATTAATTTAAAAGACATTTCACATATAATTTACATAACACACGTCACTCCGTACACTTTTCCTTGGTTGAAATTCCCTAGCAAGGATATCAAAAATTGCAGGTGTCGACGGCATCTCCCGTACTCCTACCAACTCCTGATTGAAAGTCTGGTTCAATTGCCCTCGGAATTCACCAACAGTTTATCCATACTCCTACGGTAAGCTTCCTGATTTGCATAAATATGCTAACTTCCGTCCTGAGCGTTATTATTTGGTATTCAAAGACATTACCAACTGCTTCGTAAGGTTTCTTTTAGCGCATTCCATCGTAATTAGACATGTATGATCCGTCAATATTTTATACATCGCGCTTAACACTGTGCATAACTTTACATAGATTATTATTTACTATAGTTCTGCAACTTATCTCACACGTTGCTTCCTAAATGATCACACATTGTTCGTACTGTTTACAAAAACTGTGTAGCGATGACTGTTTGCGACTCTCGGTGACAAACTGTGTCCAACTGTGTAAACTGCGTTAAGACTGGCTGCAACACTGGCGTGCGACTGCCGTGATGACTGTGTTCTAACTGGCGTACGACTGGGTGAAGACTGAGCTAAAGACTGGGCTAAAGACTGACGTGCTACTAAGGCTCTGCCAAGGGTCGACTCCCTTATATTGGATTCCCACGAAAAGTAGAGCTAAATTTCCCCGCGCTATCTCGACTCCTCTCCCAGCACGATTCTGGTCTCGAAACCATGCTCAACGGGTTCCTTTTCCTTCACTGATCCCAGAACTGTCTGCGTGCTGAAGAATCGCTCTGCCAATTAATTAATATTAATTCCTTTCTCCATCGCGTGGGGACGCTATCTCCCTGGGAATCCCTGGCAACCTCGTTAAAACCAAGCCGCGAACAACCATAGTCTCTGTTCCTCCGCACTTCATTATATATGCGTCAATTTCGCAGTTTAAAGGCTCTAAAATTAGCCTCCTGGCTAAAGATTCATCTGTGTGCCACTCTCATGTCATTGTGTTACTCCAATCATGAGTAATCAATGATTTTCCTTGGGATCTTCCCACCCCATTCTTACATCCATTCTCAGTCGGGGAAAAACTGGGTCATTACTCAAGCCCCCAACCTCCTCCAGACGACATAACGAGGTCAGCAAGATGGACGTGGCTCCATGCTGCACCTCCCACAATTCTGGGCCAATTAGTTAAACGTCACACTCTGCACTTTCCGTGCTCCAAGTCCAGTATAGCCTACTTTAAGTAGTCTAATAATGCTGTATTTCGTTCAATTTCCTGCATTATTTTAATTAATAATGTCATTATCAACTGGAATCACACTAGGGGTTTTTACCATGAAACTCCCTCAACAGACCTCGGGTTCGTTCCCTGGTGGAACCTTTATACTGAGATCACAGTCTCTGAGATCCACGTTCGATATCAGTCAGCATAACACCCTCGGGTTCATTATATGAAAAATTAGGCCTATGAGATCACCTTTTGTCCGTGTATGTGTGTGTCCCCCTAATCTATATATATAAAACTCAATGTTGGTTTGTCTGTTATTTATACAAAACTGCACCGTTTCACCGATCTGAACCAAAATTTGTATACTTACCCTTTGGAACCCAGTGGGTTGTCTACTTTAAATTTCGGACAGACCACTCCATTCCCTGCATTTACGCCATTTTGCACAAATCTACACCGTTTCATCGATCTAATAAGTTGACGGACATATTGTCGCTAGGCGACAACAACTAGCACTATCATGATAGTCAACGCCGTACCATTGATGGACAGGTTGTCACTAGGCAACAACAATTTACTCTGTATCATGATAGTCCGGTAAAATTTGCTAAAGGACTCATGGAAAAACTGACCGATTGACAATCAAGGATTGTATTGGACTGTAGTATTCTCTATGCTATCGTATGCACAGTTAATCAGCATATTAGCAAAATGTAATGTAGCCTAATGATATCCTGTCAGAGAAACATAGTGGCAAGCATTCCTACATTCTCCTATCACCATTTCGCAGTTTTCCTGTGTAGACAGTTGTTATTTCATTTTCGGGGCTTAGACATCGTGGTCATGTTGCCCCGTGTACATGGGTGTGTGTGCAGAAAGTTTGTGATAACCTGCGTTATTGTGATTGTTGCACTAGCATGTGTAAATTGGAGATATGATATGGTATTTGAAGCCATTTTTCAGTGTTGCTCAAGGATTTATTGGACTGTAGTATTCTCTATGCTATCGTATCCACTGTTAATATTTAATTTGTGGGGCTTAGACATCGTGTTCATGTTGCCCCGTGTACATGGGTGTGTGTGTAGAATTTTTGCGATAACCTGCGTTATTTTGATTCTTACTCTAGCATGTGTAAATCTATATATATATAACTCAATGTTGGTTTGACTGTCTGTTATTTATACAAATCTACACCGTTTCACCGATCTGAACCAAAATGTGTACACTTACCCTTTGGAACCCGGCGAGTAACACTGTCTACTTTAAATTTCGGGCATACGACTCCATTCCCTGCATGTAGGCCCTTTCTGACAAATCTACACCGTTTCACCGATCTGAACCAAAATTTGTTTACTTACCCTTTGGAACCCTGCGAGTAACACTGTCTACATGAAATTTCGGACAGATCACTCCATTCCCTGCATTTAGGCCCTTTGGCACAAATCTACACCGTTTCATCGATCTGAACCAAATGTTGTATACATACCCTTTGGAACCCTGCGAGTAAACTGTCTACATGAAATTTCGGACAGACCAATCTATTCCCTGCATTTAGGCCCTTTGGCACAAATCTACATCGATTCACCGATCTGAACCAACATTTGTATACTTACCCTTTGGAACCCTGCGAGTAACACTGTCTACACGAAATTTCCGACAGACCACTCCATTCCCTGCATTTAGGCCCTTTGGCACAAATCTACACCGTTTCACCAATCTGAACCAAAATTGGTATACTTCCCCTTTGGAACCCTGTGAATAACACTGTCTACATGAAATTTCGGACAGACCACTCCATTCCCTGCATTTAGGCCCTTTGGCACAAATCTACACCGTTCCACCGATTTGAACCAAAATTTGTATACTTGCCCTTTGGAACTCTGCGAATAATACTGTCTACATGAAATTTCGGACAGGCCACTCCTTTTCCTGTATTTAGGCCCTTTGGCACAAATCTACACCGTTTCACCGATCTGAACCAAACCTTATGTATTTATCCTTTGGAACCCGACGAGTAACAATGTCTACTTGAATTTTCGGACAGACCACTCCATTCCCTGCATTTAAGCCCTTTGGCACAAATCTAAACCGTTTCACCTAATTACAATGAATGTTACATACCGATTGAAACCCTGCTGGTAACAATATCCATTTGATATTTTGGACAACCCTCTCCATTCTCTATATTTAGAATAACAGACAAAAGGAACTTGAGAAACACGTTTTAAGGCCCTAGAACCATTCATATACGTAGTAGTCTATTGTTGACTGACAAAGCGGGCTTCATCACACCACCCCTACCCGTGTTCTGGGGCAGAATTGCGAAAATAGTTGCATCTTGCGCTGCTTATAAATTCCAGGCACGGGGAAGAATTAGTACAAAAAGATTTCTTAGGCCTCTGAAATCAGTTTTCATCATGAAAATATTATGCGATGGTGTTGGTGCAGTACATTGAGGTGTAGATCAGCTGCAATAAGCATTAGTGCTTTCAAATTTACTTTCATTTATTCCGATCATTATCCACTGTTGTTATCTCAGGAGATCGGGACAGCCAAAGTTTTCCAAAGTGCTCTGATTATTTTCCTACAGCGTTATGCGACAACAGACGACACTATTGGTCACTCTAACAGCCAATGAGACATTGGTCCTAGCCAGTGTCTTTTATTTGACCTACTCCTCCTTCTAATCATATTTTTCAATTTGTTTGTAAATTTCATGTATTGTGTCGGTAGTGTAGTTAGGAAATAGCCGTTTCCCTATTCATTATTATCATTATTATTACGGAAAATGACGTGAATGTTACGTCCATTATACCGTACTACGTATCACTCCCACTAACACAACAAAAAAGTTATATTTTTACATTTGTTTTTTCTGTTAGTTTATGTATAATATGCCAGTTCTGTAGTAGTATTCATTATCATCCATAAAACATATAAATCCACCGGGCGGACCCGGGCACTACTGCTAGAGAAATCTAAACGGCTGGTGCGATAGTACTATTCTGGCCGACCCCGACCGTGTCCTTCATGTTTTATTACGTTTGCCTGTGCAAAACATTTCACCGGAATTCTATATCTCCGAAACTATTACTGATACCATCCTGAACTTTCGTAAGGTGATAAAAGGCACTATATAAGTTCACCTATGTGACTTTCAAAAACCTATCAAGTATAAAACGACCATAGCGGCCAAGTGAAGTTGAAACATTTAAATAGATTTTTCTCGCGATTTAACCATCCGAGCGCAGTGAAACTTGGTACAGCAAATGTTTATACACATTTCAATACACTGACATCTAAATTAGTTCATTTTATATATCCTCAAGATGGCGGTTGTGAGAAATTTTACAATTAAGTTTTAATTTCTTGTGTCCTAATCATTTGATCGAACTCAACGTTTGAAAAATGAACCTACGCAATAATCCTCATCTAATAGTAATTCACACTATGGCCTACATATATGAAAATCCAACATGGCGACCATCCGAAATATTTAGACGGTTCTCAATATCTATTCATCTATGACAGCAATCAAACTGAAATTATGTATGTTGATAGAGGCTATAACCATAAGTTCACCTATGGCACATTCAATAACAAATACAACATGGTGGCGACACGAAATGTAAATATTTAAATGGACGTTACTCGCGATTTAACCATTCGAGCACAGTGAAACTTGGTACGGTAAATGCTGATAAAAATTTTAATCAACTGACATCTAATTTATTTCACGTGCGAAATTTTGAAATCTCTATTTATTTCATGTGTCCTAATCATGCAATTGAAGTTTGAATAATACGCATACACAATAATCTCCATGTAATAGAACATAACGCTATGGCCTACATACTATAAAAATCCAACATGGCAACCATCCGAAATATCTACGAATCTATTACAGCAATCAAACTGACATTTTGTATGCTGATGGAGGCAATCAACATAAGTAGGGTACCGGTATATGAAAATGGGCTATACGGGGTGTTTCAGGAGGAATAGTAAATATTTTAGGAGGTGGTAGTATGGATGAATTGCAATAAAAAGTTCCATATATCATGTGTCCCATTTGTATTTCTTACAGAGAGACAGCTGGTAGTATTTATCCCAAACAAATGTAAAGCAAAGGCAAATGAGGACATTCAAAGTTTCAAAAATTACACCACCAATGCATTTTGAACTTCTCACCCCAAGTAGCTCTTCAGAGGGCGTCTTGTCGTTCTTTCATGAGGGTCTGCACTATGCATAATCCGAACGACCAACTCTGCTCTCGTGTTAACTTCTTCCTTTTAGACTTCGCTTTTCAACCATCCCAATGGGCAAAAATGCAAAAGGGTAAGGTCCGGGAACCTTGGTGGCCAAAAAACGTGCCCATATCTCCCTATCAAACTTCCGGGGAATGTTAGGTTTAGATGTAGTATCACTAGACGACTAGAATGTGCAGGAGCCCTGTCATGCTGGAAGAACATTCGCATTCTTGTAGCCAAAGGATTCTCTTCCAATAATGCTGGAAGTTCATTTCCAAGAAAGCGTAGATAATGGGCTCATGTTAGACGATGCGATAATACAACAGGCCCAATCAACTGATTGACATTCAATCCACCCCAAACATTTACAGAGAAGCGTTCCTGAAAATGTGTATCCACAACGGCATGTGGGTTTTCATCTGACCACTGATGTGCATTACGAGTGTTATTGATGCCGTCAAGAGTGAACGTGGCTTCAACAGTGAAGATTACAAATGTGATTACTTGGCAATTTACACGTATCCAACGACCAAATTCCAATCGTCTATAAGCATCTCCTGCTCGAAGGTGTTGAACGGGCTGGTAATGACACGGTTGCTACCCGTGCATACGTAATGTCCGCCATACTCTGGTACATGGAACACCAATACGTGCAGAAAGTTTAAGTGTACCAACACACGAAACGACAACTGCTCTGGTATCTCGTATTTCTGTATCTCGGTACGCAATAAAAATGGGACACATATTATGTGGATTTTTAGGTAGATTTCATTAGAAAGGTAACTATTGCAATGGGTACCATGTTTCGACTTCCGGAAAATTTCGACATATCTTCGCGTTTCACATACCCCAGACCCCAAAACCACCGTCAGTTCAAAAGTTTATATGTATATATAAAGGTATATATATCCGTTTCCTGTGGACACGATAACTGCCGTAATTTTGCCCCAATCAGTTTGAAGATTATAAATAATAAGTATCCCATTAAAATCTCGGTCGAGTTCGTTAATTGGCAAAATCGGTCGAAGGGGGTGAAAATGGGGGGCTTTTTTCGAAAAAGTGAAATTTCGCTATAGCTCTTTTAATACGTGAAATATCGAATCCATTCAAAGTTCATAATATGTGTCGGATAAGTGCCAAAAATGTATGTCAAATAAGTTTTTGATAGCGCCAACCATTGACCAAAGGGGTGGAAAAAAGTGGGTTTTTCGGGAAACATTCATCATATCTCTCTTAATAGGCACAATATCAAAACCGTACAAAATGGAAAATATTCCCCTAATAATTACCTAAAACTCTTGTCTGAAAGAATTTTTGATATGACCCACCATTACGCCAAGGGATGAGAAAAATGATTTCGGAATTAAAGAAAATGCAAAGTGCCATCAGAGGTTACCATGACAACGCTTCTAAATTGATGAGAGATGAGCTATCAGAGGTTGCCAAGACAACGCCATTGACCAGATCACTTTCATGTTTAGCCTACTTTTCACACTTTGCAAAAATGAGGAAAAAGTAGACTTATGAGATCGATCCGAGAAAATGACTGTCTGTCTGTCTATCCTTCTGTCTGCCTGTCTGTCTGTCTGTCTGTCTGTCTGTCTGTGTGTGTGTGTGTGTGTGTGTGTGTGTGTGTGTGTGTGTGTGTGTGTCCCTATCAACTCCTAAACGGCTGCAGCAATCGAAACCAAATTTAGTATGAGTAAAGAAGTATACCGGAATATCTCAGGCCCATATTTGAAAAGGATGTCAGTGCTACCAACTGCTAAAAAAAACGCACGAGAAATTTGAGCTCTATGTTGGATATTGTAAGGTACCTGTGAGGGTTGCCTGTACAAAGAATTAACCGAAGGGATGAAATAAGTGTGATTAGGGGGAAAGCTTGGCAATTACTATAAGAGGTATTGATTATCTAATGGTTTGCGATCGTCAGTACGACCTGCAAGGAGAACTCCCCAATGTACTGCTTGGCGGGGTAGTTCCGGGTGAGGGTGTGTAAGGAAGGGTAATTTAATTATTACTCTGTACGCGATAGTGGTACCCAGCGGCCTAAAGTAAGTCGTAAGCAGGCGAGCTAACAGGGAGCCTGCTTGTGTCAGCGCTGTGCGGTGACGCTCTGCTGGCGTCACGAAACAATTAAGTAGTAGAGCTAATGCTAGATCCTACCTATCGGGGGAGCTAAGAGGGTAGGATCTTATCAGCTAATTAAATAAAGGAAAAGACCAGTGACTTATATTATGTTTAAATTTAATGTGTACCTCGATTTTGAGGGACGCTTGCAAATAGCAGTTCAGTTAATAGAAATAGATAATTATTACAGTCCAAGCACAGGGGGATGGGAGTGTAGTGTGACTGTGTGTGTAGTGATCGCTTGAGATACTTACCCTTCAACTAGCGGCAGCGGTTCATCACGTAGGTAGCACTTAGACAGACTGATCCGGGCGCATGACCTCCCGGAGTTCTTATAGACGCCTCATGCTACGTCTGCGGAATCCGCACATTTCTCCTAAGTCATAGCCCTCCCTGGGGTCGTTGGCTGGGACACGAGGCTACCTGATTTCATATAGGTGATAATTTATTGGGTTTATAATTCTGTAACTGTATTTGTAGATTTCTGAAGTAAGTGTTTGGCTTTTGGATTTGTCGGGGATTTTAGTATTAGGGGATGATGGTGGCGTACCCGAGGGGTACAACAACCCCCTCTGTAGCGTTAGTTATCGTCCTCGATAACTGGACGAAGACATGGGGGTGGTTTTTTGAAAATTAGGGCATCTTCTTCTTTCTTGTAATTCTTCTATCTTCTTTTCTTCTCTTCTTTGAATTTAGTCCGGAAATGTATTGGTGGCGTCGTCGGGGGTGTGTGGGTAGCCTCGTGGTAGACAGGGGTGAGTAATGGGGTAGATATAAAATTTGTATAATGGGAGTAATCGTCGAAGGTCGAAAGCTGTGTAGAAGTGCTTTCTATAGAGTGTGCCTCCGGGTAGTGCTCATCGATCATGTATAGGTGTACATGGTGAGGGGAACAATATTTCTTTAGAGTGTGTGTCGAAAAAGTGCAACATTAGGGTGTGAAGCTTAACATATATGCTCTGGTAATATTCATTCTGACGATAACATGATTATATTGATGGGAGACAACATGTATCCCTATTGAAATGTATAACAAATTACAAAATACATATATAAACAAAACATTAAGTACATCATAAACAATAAAACATATATCATCGTCAATTCAACTAAAAGGGTGCAGGAACGCAACGAGAGGAAAAAACATCCTAGAGGTGGGGGGAGGATATACAATCAACGTACCTCCGGTGCGGATGAAAAACTGCCCTCGCGTGTCCTGCACGTGTGTAAAAGAGATAGGGTGGAGAGAAAGAAACAAAGAAATGTCGCAGGGTGTAGTTTAAGGGAATATAGTTATAAGTGTTTCATTGTGGGGAAGAAATACGACATTTTTACAACAGGGAGTTTAAAAGAATAGAAAGGAAAAACAATGTGTATACAATCAATCATAATAACTTCATACATTCGCAACAGTAACCTTATCGTAACAATACCATTAATCATAATAATTTCAAATTCTCGCAAGAATAACCTTATCGTAACAATACCATATTTAGTCATTTAGAACAAAACTCTATTAACTATACCAATATCCTAATAATACCCAATTTGCGCAACTATTTTGCCTGAATCGCCTACGATCCCGAAATCCACCAACAAGGACTGCATTAGACTTGGAGAATACCAACTACAACATCACTAAAGAATGGCAGGGAAGACAAGATAATAGGCCTGGATCAACATTACCACGCATTGGATCATCGTTGCCACCTGGATTTGAGCTTCCTCGGAAAACGGGTCACGGCAACTGTGCAGACTTCCACTACAAATGGAAAATAATGTCTTCACCTAACTGTGATTGTGGTGCCCCCAAGCAGACCATCCAGCATATCATCACCGAATGTCCTAAACGAAAGTACAGTGGCAACGTGACTGATTTCGCTCATGGATCATCAGAGACAATTAACTATATAAACAATTTAGACATGAACATATAGTTTGTCTTCATAAACTAATTATCTTTTATGTGCATATTGTATCTGTAAAGCCATACGCTAAATAAATAAATAAATAAATAAATAATGCGCAACTATATTACTATTATATGCTCGCATCTACAAAAATACCGTACTCTGTCAATTATAATATTACCTTGAGTGCAATCTTATTTAATATCTATGTTTAAATTACCATTTAAGACCTGCAGGCTATGAAAACCACATGTCTATAGTATGACTATAGTATGACTCGCTCCCTGTGGGAAAGCGAAGTCATCTTGGCAGCACAACTCGTCCTTCACATAAATAGGCGCGAGCTGTGTGGCCGTAGTGCACCTCTCATTGCAGGTGTCAAATTGTTATTGTTGATCCGACCTCCAGAGGGGGGATATCCCACAGGTATATCTCCAACGTGGTTCGGATGTACACCTGGAAACATATATCATGTGTGGGGGGGGGGGAATCGTGTATTGGCCGTGTGAATGTTAAATGTGTGGGAGGGAAATTTGTGTATTAAAAAATGCATATATTATTAGATATATCATGTCACCATCTGTTGGGACAAAAAGATACATAGAATTACAATGTAGGGTGTCCACCCTCGGCATCTGTGGGGTGAATCTGTGGATGTATACAGAAAAAAACCATGTCATCCTGAAAATATATCATATTAATTCACTGTAATCGGTTATATCGGCGAGTGCTCAAAATGGAGCTACTCCCGATGCATTTGCGCAAAGTATGCACCACTATGTGCGCTGTGTCGGGATTTGGGACCTCAGGTTTTCAACCTGCGCTGAAAAATTAAGACACAAACATAAGTATAAAATATAGACCTAAAATTAATACTGGCTATTTGTTACATTATACTTTCATATACCTTCATGTTTGTTTATTCATTATTCCTTATTTCCTATACCTTCGCATTTCCTTATTCTTATTCATCATTTTCCTATGTCTTTGTGCTACTTCCTTCTTTATTCATTATTGCCTATATCTTTGTATTTCTTAATGCTTCACTCATTATTTCCTATACCTTCGCGTTATTTCAGAGGCTCCCTGAAGATCTGGAAAACCATTCAGAAGAACCCCCAGCTTCCCATACATAATGATGTAGCAAAAGCAGGCAATCAACGGTTGAAGTCAAGAAAACCACCTTGGCGCTCTGCAGTACTTCTTGAAGACTCTTCATTTAACATCTCAGAAGCATGGAAAACTATGTGGGAAGAATCATCAGTATTCAATGCACATCTGATTGAAAACCCTTCCAACCGGGTAGAAGGTTTCAAACTCCCCAGACGCCAATGGAGAATTATTAACCGGATCCGTACAGGACAAGGCAAATGTGGATTCCTGCTTCACAAATGGGGGTGGGTTACTTCTGCTAACTGCGATTGTGGAGCTACCCTGCAAACCATCGGACATATTGTTGGTGAATGTCCGCAACGAGCGTTCCAAGGATCAGTAGGTGACATTCATCATGCATCTTCTGAGGCACTTCAGTGGATTGATGGCCTGGACTTAGAAGTTTAAACCGAGAACTTGTGTTTATGAATATGTATATAACTGTATATATAACTTTATATGTAGTGTATGAACTTCTATTTTAACTCTGTATCATCATACGATAAATAATAATTTCATTTTTATTCATCATGTTGCTATACCTTGGTGCTACTTCATTCTCTATTCATTATTGCCTATATCTTTGTATTTATTTATTCCTTACTCATTATTTCCTATATCTGTGCGTTACGTTATATCTATTCATCTCTCTCCTATATCTTTGTGCTACTTCATCCTTTATTCCTTAATGTCAATACCTTTGTATTTCTTTATGCCTTCTTACGCATTATTTCCTATAACTTTGTGTTACTTTATTCCTATTCATCTCTTTCCCATATCTTAGCGCTACTTCTTCCTTTATTCAATATTGTCTATACCTTAGTATTTCTTTATGCTATCGGCCCTTCCATTGAAGGACACTCACGTGAACGGCATGGACCGTTCCAATCGGGCTTACGCATCTGCGTAAGACCGCATTCGGCGCTTATATATTGCCATCTAGGCAATATCAATATATTCCTCCCCCTGGGACACAACCAGAGCGCTCAACGGTAGTTGTAAACTCGGCCAGGGAGAGAACCGTAGGTTCGTCGTATATTTTAAGTCTCAAGTATCATAGGTGATACCCTCCGGGGGTATCAACAGAGGAGAACATCGGTGTTAGATACCTCGGCCCGGGGGATCATATATTCATTATTATCCAGTATGTCATTTCATTATTTTATCATTTCATTCCATCCTTATTTCATTATTCCCTTATTTCATTATACCATTTCATTATTATATTCTTTCACTATTCCCTTACTTCATTTTTAGCCTACTTTCGATTTTTGCAAAAAATGAAAGTAGACTTATGAGATCAACACAGGGCGAAAAAAGTGTGTCTGTCTGTGTGTGTGTATGTGTGTGTGTGAGTCTGTGTGTGTGTATGTGTGTGTGTGAGTCTGTGTGTGTGTGTGTGAGTGTGTGTACTCTGAATGTCTGTCCCCCCCTATCAATTCGAACACGGTGAATGCGAATTGAACGAAATTTGGTACAAAGGTAGCACTAGCAAAGGACACCTCAGTGTCATGTTTTATATCGCCGCCATCTTTACTAAAACTGAATGGCGGCCACTCAAACGTTCAAAACGTAAAATCAAATAACGACTAACCAAATCATCCAATCTCTACCAAATTTGGTAACAACATACCTTCGTATAGGATGCGTCTTGTGACCAAACTACAAGGTCGTCCGCCATACCATTTCAGGATGGCGGCCGTGCGAATTATGCAAACTTTATAATCCATATCATGGGACCCACCAGTTCCGATTATCGAGCCGAGAATCGTTTTAACTGTTCTAAAGGAAGAGGCACGTACGAAATTAAAAGTTTATTTTGTAATACTATAGTGCAGACGTGATTTTAAAACGCTCAGCTGATTCATTAATAAGACAAGATGGCAGCGGATATCTTGTGCCTGACTTATATTTCACTAATTTGAGTATTGCATGCAATATAGCGTACTCAAACAAAATAAATAAACTTTGTATGAAATGCTTTATATATAAATAATATACTTCAGTGATGAAATTGTTTAGTATAAATCATTATTTGCTAACAAGTTCTATGTAAGTCATTTTATATAGATCAATGTTCGTTGGCACAAATGGCTCCGTGGTAAAGCGTTAGTCTGTCATTCATATGCCTATGGTTCAAACCCCATCAGAGATATGTTTTTTGCTTGACATTTTACATATTTGTTGCTTTGTAATGACTCAGACGTTTTAAAATTAAGCGTTATATTGTGCATATTACGGTGCAAAACATATACTTAATTAAAACATAATTCGCCAGCAGATTTAATCGAGACATCTAGCTGACAAAAAGGTAACAGATTTTATTGAAAAGTTTCTTCTTCTGGCCGCTACAATGCACTCGCTCTGTTAGGATTATATTGTTCGATATTTCACAACTAGATATCACGACTAGTTTTTATATTTATTGTTTCTTGAGTACTGAGACGTTATAAAATAAAGCTTTATATGGTGCTTTTTGCAATGGAAATTATATATTAAAAAAAACGACATTCTCCACTGGAGTGACATCTTCCAGCCTTCAGTTGTACTATGCAGAAACTATAGATTCGAGCAGCGCTCTATACCGGCCAGTTAGTGAACCCAGTCTTAACGACTGCTAGGAGTAATAAGACAGTAACATTCGTTTATTCCTTGTGCACAGAGGCGTTGTTGATAATCTCAAAACTTGCAATATGGATGATTTGGAGATGGATTATTTTGTTATACCGTGTATTTAAGATTAGCCTATAAATTAACGGGTTGCGAAGTTACTTCACTTAGTTCTATATCATTCGTACACGACACAGAACAACAACGTGACGTCAGTTTCTGATCTGCTCTGATTGGCTATTACATTGCTGCAGTCGGGTAGTTGGCAGTCAAGGATAAAATTCTCGACTGCCAACTGCCAGCTACCAACTGCAACTTCATGTTGTGTATGGTGCCTATAGTATACACGGAGTCGATCGCGACTGCCGACCGAGGACTACCAACTACGGACTGCCGACTGCGCATTGTAGATGGGCCTTATTAGAGCAACGAAGTTTCAATTATTGTAAGTAGTCGGTGTTTGGAGTGTTTGCTGATGAAATTGCAAAATGCTGGGGTAAATTATAAACTATGGTTTGAACGCCACTGTTCAAATCCTGTGTGCCAATTTGCACTTCAAATAGGAAGAAATTAGGAGATGATAAGGACAGAGAGTTATAACTATACCCATACATTTCGGAGAAAGTAGGCTATATGTTCTTTCCCGAACATCTTGTTTCATTATTCCCTTAATTCATTATTCCATTTCATCATTATTCAGTATTATTCATTGTCATTCATCTTCACCTGCCGCTGCAGCACTGGCCCCCGCTATGGAGCATTTACTTATCTTACAGGCTAACTAACGTCAAGTCAAGTTGGTCGTCTTGGGAAGGAGGATATATCCTGTCCGATGTGGGGGTAGTTAATTCCCTCATCGAACCCTCAAGCCTCCATCCGCAGGTATAGCTTAGACGACGTTAGGGCATAAAAAATGGGTATAACGGACCCCGTGCTAGGGGAGACATTCTAGGTATATCCTCGAACACGGGCGCTTGCCCACCCTAACACGTCACCACTATGACCTCCCGTCGGTCGTCAACGTCGAAGTCATATCATGTCAGGTCCTGGGCTATCCTTGCCCTCAGTCCTGGGTACAACTTACCAATTCCTATTTTTCGCTGGAAAATAGGGTCACATCTATCATAGTGCACCTCCGAGCACAAACCATGAAAAGAGAGTGTCAAGCGGTATTGTGTTGTGAGGGGTGTTATAGTTATACGGGGGGGGGATGACTGTGGTGGCACAGTGTACTTTCGTTGCATCTGGCTTGTCGGATATCCAGCTAATGTCAGCTGCGTATAATTCCCTCTCACTTGTTAGTGGGTAAGTTAAGGATTTGGAAGGGTATTTCCGTGTTAATGGGCAGTTGTTAGTACGTTAGAATTTTGTAAGTAGCGGGTAAATGGATGGTAAGATAGGTCCAAGGAATCGTGGTCCTATGGGGATGTTGGGATACGTTAAATGGCAGGATCTCTCGACCGGTGTGTGTGAGGATTTTATTGGTTAGGAACTGGGTGTTCAGCGTGGTTGTTAGATACCGTACTGAAGGAGGTAGGGTGGCATTTATGCTCTAAACTGGCATGCAGGGTAAAAATGTTGGTTATACAAATAAATCAATTCATGCACTGGTATTAGCAGGTTATGCCTGGGACGCAAAGCTGTTAGCTTCAAAGTTCCGAATGTTTATTAACATTTAGCCCCGAGCGATATAGCATGTCGTACACCCTGGTAATTGCATGATTACCAAGTGCCGTGCATTAATAGGGGACAATTGTACAAGTGTGTAATTGTAGAGTGTTAATAATGTATATTGGGAGGGAGATGTGCTTTTAAGCTTGGACGCACTAGTCGCAATATATGGCATCTGGGGGCCATAATAATAATATTAGACAGCTGTCTGTACTCGTAAAATATATACTCTGGACTTATATACTACTAGCTGAAGTACCCGTGCTTCGCTACGCGTCATAAATAAATTAAAATGTGAAGGTGACAGTTAAAATAGGGGATAGGCGAGGTGCTGCGCAGAGGGAGATTAAGGATGAAACATTTTGTCCAACTACAACGCTCGGCGTTGACCGTGTTTTATAGCACAAATTTAGATTTTACTCGCTAACCGTTGGAGATACCTTTCGGATAGAAAATGTAATTTTAAACCTCGTTTATGCCATCAAAAGTTTGCTATTTCTTAGAGTTCTCTTTTTATTTCAAATGGAAATATGAGTTTGAAACCAAAGGGTGTAGTGACGTCACTAAAATGGTCGCCATCTTTAAATAGTGCAAAGTATTGTAATCAAAAGTAACCTATATGTTAACCAGGTAAATCAGCTACTTCCATGTAAAATTCACGTATATCGGACCAGTGGTACTTGCGTGATTGAGTAATACACAGACACACACCATCTCATTTTTAGCCTTGCTTCGCTCGCGTCATTACTTACATTACTTACATGGGTAGGAGCGATCATCCTTTCAAAGTTAAGGGCCGACCACAGCGAACAAATTATGGTAAATATTCCTTTGTAAAACGTGCCATTGATAACTGGAACTCTCTACCTGCCGCAGTGTTAGAGCCTTTTCCCAAACATATAGGTGTGTTTAAGAAAATACTGACTATTTGTGTAAATACTCCAGTTTAATTGTTGTATAATTGTTATTGAATTGTTATGTGTAATTATTTATTTGTTATGTATATCCAATTTGCCTCCGGGGCCCACACCCTCCATTGCAAATAAATGAATGAATGAACGAATGAGTGTCATATTGTTATATAATGAAATGCAGTTTTAACCCCGTTAACACCCCTTTAGAACCTGAATATCCAAAAATCCCTCCTTAGTATACGTTTTCGACACACAACGAACATATCCCCATAATGTAATTCTTTAACTTTAATAGTTTTGGTTGGTCGATGAGAGTGAACATCCAAAAATCTTTCCTTAGTGGACGTTTTTCTTCCAAAATTTCACCCCTCCCCATGGGCCCCTTAAATTGCATTTATGAAAAAACGGTCGAACACCTATTTATTTTATTTATTTATTTATTTATTTTTAAGCTGATTGATTTCCTCCGAGTTTCAAACTCCTCGCCTATGTCTTTTAAGAGATACACGCTCCAGTAGGAATCTTTCAACCCCCACTTTTCATTCCTTTAACCTCATAACATACACTACATGGAAAAACCATTAGACATGTGTCAGCTTATTTTTAATGATTAGTATATATGCCAAGTATCACATCCCCAAATGAAACCACTCGTTAGATATTGTTATTCAATGAAATGCACGTTTACCCCCTTAACTCCTCTTTAGAACCTGAATATCCAAAACTCTTTCCTTCGTGGACGTTTTCGACATACAATGAACATATCCCCAACATTTCATGTTTCTAATTTTAATAATTTTGGCTGGGCGATGATGAGTGAGTGAGTCAGTCAGGACATTTTTTCATTTATTTTTGATAATTTCACCCCTCCCCATGAACCCCTTAAATTGGATTTATGAAACAAACGGTCGAACGCCTATTTACTTATTTAAAGCTGTTTTCCCCCTGAGTTTGATGAGTGACTAAGTGAGTCAATCATTTAGGACACTTTCTTTCCTGTTTTCCCCCCCAGAATTTCTCCCCTCTCCAAGGGCTCCTGAAATTGGATTTATGAAAAAACGGTCGAACACCGATTTACTTGTATTTTAAGCTGTTTTTCCCGCCGAATTTAAATTTTTCGCCTATGTCGTTTCAGAGATACACGCTCCGTTAAGAATCCCTCAACCCCCAATTTTCACCCCTTTCACCTCATAATATACATCACATCGAGAACCCTTAGACATATGTCTGATTATTTTTAATGATTAGTTTCTATACCGAATATCACATCACCAAAGAAACAAATCATGTGATATCGTTATTCAATGAAATGCACATTTACCCCCTTAACACCTCTTTAAATCCCGAATAAACAAAAATCATTCCTTAGTTGACGTTTTCGACATACAACGAACATATTCCCAAAATTTCATGTTTTCAACTTTAATAGTTTTCGCTGGGCGTGATGAGTGAGTGAGTCAGACAGGACATTTTCTTTCAATTATTTTTACCAGAATTTCACCCTTCCCCATGGGCCCCTTAAATTGGATTGATGAAAAAACTCTTGAACACCTATTAACTTATTTTTTAAGCTGTCTTTTTCCCCTGAGTATGATGAGTGAGTGAGTCAGTCAGTCAGTTAGGACAATTTCTCTCCTTTTTTCCCCCAGAATTTCACCCCACCCCATTGGCCCCTTAAATTAATTTATGAAAAAAAACGCTCGAACTCCGATTTACTTATTTATTTAGCTGATTTTCTTTCTCTGAGTTTCAAATTTCTCACCTATGTCGTTTAAGAGATAGGCCTTCACGCTCCATTAGGAATCCTTCAACCCCCACTTTTCACCCCTTGCACCTCATAATAATACACCATATCGAAAAACCCTTAGACACCTGTCTGCTTATTTTTAATGATTAGTTTATATGCCGAGTATCACATCCACAAATGAAACCACTCTTGAGATATTGTTATTCAATGAAATGCAGGTTTAACCCCCTTAAGACCCCTTTAGAGCCTGAATACCCAAAAATCCCCCCTTAGTGTACGGTTTTGACATACAACGAACATATCTCCAAAATGCCATGTTTCCAACTTCAAAATTTTTGGCTGGGCGATGATGAGTGAGTGAATGAGTCAGGACATTTTCTTTCATTTGTTTTTCTTCAGAATTTCACCCCTCCCGATGAACCCCTTCAATTTGATTTATCCAAAAAAAAAATGTCGAACAGCTATTTACTTACTTTAAAGCAGTTTTTCCCCCTGAGTTTGATGAGTGAGTCAGTCAGTCAATCGGTTAGGATACTTTCTTTCCAGTTTTTTTCCCCCTGAATTTCACCCCTCCCCATGGGCTCCTTAAATTGGATTTATGAAAAAACGGTCAAACAAATATTTACTTATTTTGTATGCTGATTTCTTTCCGCTGAGTTTCAAACTCCTCGCCTATGTCGTTTAAGAGATACACGCTCCGTTAGGAATCTTTCAATCCCTACTTTTCACCCCTTTCACCTCATAATATACACCACATCGAAAAACCATCAGACACGTGTCTTCTTACTTTTTAATGATGAGTTTATATGCCGTGAATCACATCCCCCAATGAAACCATTCGAGAGATATTGTTATTCAATGAAATGCAGGTTTAACCCCCTTAAGACCCCTTTAGAACCTGAATATCCGAAAATCCTCCCTTAGTAGACTGTTTTGACATACAAAGAACATATCCCAAAACGGTCATGTTTCTAACTTCAATAATTTTGGCAGGGCGATGATGATGAGTGAGTGAGTGAGTGAGTCAGGACATTTTCTTTCAATTTTCTTTTTTCAGAATTTCACCCCTCCCCATGAACGCCTTAAATTTGATTTATGAAAAAAAACTGTCGAACAGCTATTTACTTACTTTAAAGCAGTTTTTCCCCCTGAGTTTGATGAGTGAGTCAGTCAGTCAATCAGTTAGGACACTTTCTTTCCTGTCCCCCCCACCAGAATTTCACCCTTCCCCATGGGCCCCTTAAATTGGATTTATAAAAAAACGGTCAAACACATATTTACTTATTTTTTATGCTGATTTTTTTTCGCTGAGTTTCAAACTCCTCGCCTTTGTCGTTTAAGAGATACACGCTCATTTAGGAATATTTCAATCCCCACTTTTCACCCCTTTCACCTCATAATATACACCACATCGAAAAACCCTGAGACTCGTGTCTTCTTATTTTTAATGATGAGTTTATGTGCCGAGTATCACATCCCCCAATGAAACCAATCGGGAGATATTGCTAGTCAATGAAATGCAGGTCTACCCCCTTAACACCCCTTTAGAACCTGAATATACAAAAATCCTTTCTTAGTGGGCATTTGCGGTCCTTGGGGAAGCTGCATACCAAATTTCAATCCAATCCGTTCGGTGGTTTCTGAGATTTCGTGATGAATGAATGAGTGAGTGAGTGGTATTTGACAAATATATAGTAGAAGATAGTGTCAAGTCTTTGTTATGCTAAACCCGGTTGACAGTGCTGTGTGAGTAGGTGAGTAACTAACGGGATTTCAAGTAAAGATGCTCATTTTCTATACCAGTAGTGCAGAGCGCAACTGGCATCCAGACGGCCGTGTCTCGACTTCAGCTATGTTGCCATGGAAACTATCTGCCTTGCCATTCCTTCATGAGTATATTTTATGATTTGATTAGCCTGTGCTTGAGTCCAAAAGGGCCTAAATCAAAAGAATGAGAAAGACTATCGAAAATTCATGTAGCCAGCGGTTCCTTCCGGGTCCTAAACTATGTGTATGCAAAATTTGGTTGAGATTGGTGGAACGGTGTGGATTTGTATACGGAACAGACCCACATACCCACATACCCACATACCCACATACAGACTTTCACTTTTATATATTAGATGAAGCCTATATCCTAAAACTGGTCATCTAGGATTATCATATAATATGATCCCTTAAGCTAGAGATTCTGTCTTATATGTATATATATATTCTAAACCAGGTTACATTTCTGTGCACTATATGTGTGGCCTAAGTCCTTCCTATAGGGGGGCTTATTGCTGCAAAAAATATCCTATCCGCCCTGCGGAAATGTGGGGGATCCATAAGTGTGTATTGCTATTCTATTATTTAGGGGGATGGTATATGTGAATGCCATCTATGTGGTAAACGGGGCTAGATATTCCACTAAATGTGGTGTTTTAATTGTGGAGTTCAAGAGGGGTAAAATGCGCTGGGGGGGATATTAATGCGCTATCTCTGTAGATGAGTTTGCTCGTCCGAATCTGGAAGAGAATATTTTGTTCAATATCGCTGTACCACGAATAAAATCTTTTAAAACCTCCTAAGTGGGAAGAAGATTTATATATTTGTATGGTCACGGAGATATGCTCGTGTTTTCATATGTCGGATGGTGTGTCTATATAAGGGTGTATTCGAGGGTAAAAGTATACTAAAGCCCGCTGAAAGAGAAAATACGGTGCATTTGTGTGACGCGCCGCTGTGTGAATATCACCGATAATACAGGCTTCTTGCCGTGAAATATGCTGTCCCGGTGTTAAGTATTGAGGGATGAAGGGTGTGAACCGAAAGAAAAATATTTGGTTACCCTGGTGGGTGTGGTATATTCCGAAAATTATATGTCTCGACCTCACTGTCATTTGAATTCAGCGCGCGAGAGTATATTAATTATGGCTGCTCGCTAGTTACTCGTCACGTGAGAGGTGTGGCTTGTGATAACGTGTGTATACGGAAGGTATCAGATATCGGCTACTGCGAGGCGGTACTTAAAGTGCTGATTGGCTGGCGGGCTGCAGTAGTTCATGTTTATCGGGGCGCTACTCTGATTGGACCTGGGCGCTATGAGTGGGTGTAAAGCATGGCGCTTTGTTGTTATACAGTAGATGAACTGTCAATAACACGTGTTATGTGTCAAATGGAGTGGTCGTCAATTATGCATTGTCAAATGCTATACAGCCTGTGTGTTATGTAATCTGGGTGTAGGCAATTGACTTCCCGTCTGTGTATCGGGAAACCACGCATGTCCTTCTGTTGGGGAACTCTAATGGGATTACGCTGTCATCATAGCGTACTCAAATGTTGCAAATGATATATATATAACTACTGTGCTTCTTGTATACAATTTATGGAGTATTCTGGAGTGTATTGTGCATGTCCGGAAGCATATGGCGATTCCTTGCGAATGCAAAAATGCTATGTGTCATTCTGTAAAAAAAAAGTGTTTCTGTGGTTTACTCCCGCCTACTTCGGGAAAATGAAAAAATAATGCGGGGTGCAGTAATATTCTGGGTGTCAATCTGTGGACAAATGTTTCTGTGTTTTATTTCCACTTACTGCCGGAAAATGCAAAATGGTGTATATAAAAATATTAAGTTTTTCTGTACTTAATTTACAAATTGTATTATACCGTACTGTGAATGTGTGGACGCATGTAGCGATTCCATGTGGGTGTAGCAATGTTGGGTGTCACCCTGTGGGAAAAGTGTTTCCGTGGTTTACTCCCGTCTACTTCGGGAAAATGAAAAATAATGCGGGGTTCAGTGATATATATATGCATAGTGAATATTGTACTCCGCAATGTTGGAATGTCCGTGGAGAGGCATAATGGGCTACATTTACCGGGCATTCTGCTGTATGGAAGTGAGATCTATACAGTGTATTCCTCTAACTGTGTTGTTGTGGAGATGATGTATTCCTATTTCGTATCTTATGTTTGTGGATTCAAGTGGATATTTAGTCTTTATATATTAAATGAAATCATTGGGCCTTTGTTAATCGTTATCTATAAAATTCGGCATGTCTATGTCTATGGTCGATACTTATTCCTTATCGTGAGCCTAGGAGGGTAGGATTTAACCTGCTCTTGACTTAATTACGCCTTAGGGACACGTAGAACAGCTACGGACCATCAACGTATTGGGTGCCGGATATATTTATATCTGTGCGCTCATGGCTGATACGCATCCTATAGTGTTTTGACCCAGGAAGGTAGGACTTAACCTGCCCTTGACTTAATTGCGCCTTATGTCTACTTTAGGACATTTATGGGCCATGGCGTTATTGTGATACTAATGGACATATATATTGGTATGTGCCATGTCGTGTCACGTTGCTTCAAAACGAAAATATGTTATTTTAATGTGGCCAACTTGTGATTTTAACGCTAAGTGTGTATCTACTGTGTAGATGTGAATTAAAGGGGATCTATATAAGGATTTGTGGGCCTATTGGAGCTTTGTGGCACTTATGAAATTATGAAATTACTCATGAAATTACGAATATAATTTCGTCATATAGTAGATCATTATGAACAGTTTGTACTTAGCGTAAAGATGATAAATGGTTCCCTAAGTCGACTCTGAGAGGTATAGCCTCAATCCCCTAGATATTTCTAGGAGTCCAATCGGTCGTCGGCTAGGATAAGATGATTATAATTATAATTGTAATTTAAATGATTTCCCTGCTCCGTCGTCTAAGATGGAAATCGCCTCGTGGGAAAACTGTTCATTTTGTCTGTCTTTATTACGGTACTGGGTGGTCAATGCCACTGTGATCTAGAAATAAAATTTAAAGATCCCTGTGAGGAGAAAAATATATGGAAAGGAGTATCTGATAACGGCATGCGTGCTGTATATGACTTGTGAGTCTTGGAGTGCTGGCGTCTCGTATGTCGAGAAGCTGTGTGGGCAGATTTCGCATCCGGCATTGTATGCGAAGCGCGCTCACTGTCTATGAGCAGTTTGCAGTACTGTGTGGTAGAAGTGGTTGATATGTATTAAAGAACATCTCTTGGATTGCAGTGTATGGGATATGTAATATGTGTAAGTATAAGTCAACCTTATTCCCAGTGTTTCCTAGCTGTTTGTACAGCTGACCTATATGGTCTGATGCTGTGATGGTATGCTAACCTGTGTGCTTGTATCAAATCCTATTGGCTGTATTGGTAGTAATCCACCTGTATACTAGCGCAATTGTGTGCGGAATTATATTAAGTGTCGCTATACCCTGTCATGAGTGTTAATCTGCTTTGGCCTGTAGGGAAAGCCGCTAACCTGTGTTGTTGTATGTATACTTCTATGCTTTTGCGAAAGATCGCTAATCTGCGTTAGTGTATGAGTATTGCGTTCCATTGGCGAAAGGCCGCTAACCTGTGTTCTTGTAGATGTTAGGCCATTGTGTGTATGCACTGCGGCTAACCTTTGTTATTGTGTTGTCTGTAACTCTGTATGTGCTTTCGCTACTGCTGGAGTAATGGCGTTTGCTATAGAAATTGTATTGTATGTTCCGTAATGTATTATGTTTTGCCATATGTATAAACGTATTGGTTTACTCAGTGATAATGTATCGTATCGGCCTGTCATCCCGCCTTAATATGGGGTGACTGTTGGAATCCGTGCACTTTCCAAAGTTGTCCAAGTAAAAATGTTGTGTACTAATCTCATAAATGTGGTCATTAGCCTTGGGAGTGTTAGTCCCTCTAGTGTTATGGGAAATGTATGCATGCGCCTATTATTTATTACATCTGTCGGAATTTGTCATCGGTCGCTGCCGAAGGTATATATATATATAAACAATTAAGTTATGTATTGGTGCTTATCAACTGTGTGCTGTGAGTATATTTGTGGGGGAACAGTACGTTACTGTATCGTCCCTTGTGACAGGTGAGTTGATCTTCAGTCAGTCGCCTAATGCTCGTGACCGTGAATGGAAATCTATGTGCGGTTAAGTAGGTTAAAATGTGCGTTCTGTATAAGCTTGTATGAATATAAAATGTTTAGATATCTTTCTATGGTAAAGGAATCTTTCCGTGGTTCGCTATGTGCCCTCCATTTGTGTGAATGACCCGTGTTACGCACGGCCATGTATGAGCGTGGTAGTCTACGT
Source organism: Meconema thalassinum (assembly GCA_946902985.2). Classification (NCBI taxonomy): domain Eukaryota; kingdom Metazoa; phylum Arthropoda; class Insecta; order Orthoptera; family Tettigoniidae; genus Meconema; species Meconema thalassinum. The sequence continues at coordinate 353,765,207 of OX336394.1, forward strand.
GACTAGTCGGAAAGAGCTGTTGCTATGGATGGGTCGTGTATTGCTGACTGAGCATTACGGCTCTAGTTACTTCCGTATGTCGGGGCAGAGGATTGACCTCGCTTGCTGAGCAATGTGTATGACATATGCAAGGCCTTGTCTACAATATATTACCTGTAAAGACATACCTGCACTGTACATATTATAAATATGGAACTATTATTAATAATTTTAAGTCGGCATCTCCTATTTGGAATTCTGCAACTGAAGACTACTTATGGTGGGGGGCAAAACCGAGATTGGTGTTGACATCTATTTCATACTGTGGTTACTAGGTGCCATAGTGCAATTGGCGCTATTGCCAATGCTTATTTGGCGTACCGTGTTCTTGGGGACTTAAGGGGAATATGAGGCATCTGTACTACTAAATATATAACTAGCCTTGACCTGTCTTAAACTAGTGTGTGCGAACAGAATTCATAATCCTAGACAGACATGAGACACAATAAATATAACCTGGGACACATTATTATATTATTTAGAACTAAACATGGAAACTTATAATTAAGCTTCGTATTATGCACTGTGGGGAACTGTCGGTGACTGCCAGTTGTGTGCATGCCTACTATAAGCCATACCGCACAGGGCGCTTGTTTGATTCATATGGTCCTGGGTTTTAGCTGATTTATCGCTTTCGTTTCTTAGCCACGGAGGGTCGAGGTGTGAGGGTGGTTTTCCGGGAATGGTAGGGTTTCATACGCCGTACATGAACCGCATCCTTAATAATTTTGTGGTTGTGCCGAATGTTGACAAGGTAGTTTAGGTCCGAAATTTTCCTCTGGATTCTGAACGGAACTGTCCATTTCGGGATAAGGAATTCGGATACGTTTTTAATGCGAGTGGGTGACCATATCATAATGAGCTGTCCGGGTTTGTATTCCTGGTGTTTGTGGGTTTTATCATATGTGAGTTTCTGCCTGTTTTGTGAATTGCGGATATTATGTGGCGCGGTGTCACGGGCTGTGCACAAATATTGCAACCTTTCAGCGTTGCTAGGGAGTTATCCTGTGGGATGTAAATGTTGTCGATTGGACTGCGCGGTTGGTATCCGTGTAAAAGAAAGTGCGGGGTGTGTTTGGTCGCCTGCGACATGGATGTGTTGTAACTAAATGTAACCGCTGGGAGATAATTATCCCAGTCAGTGCCCTTGTCGTTAGTAAAATGAGCTATCGCGCCGCCAAGTATTTTGTTCATAGCTTCAGTTAATCCATTCGTCTGAGGGCTGAAACTAGTGGTTGTGTATGCCTTTATGTGAAGCAATTTAAGGAGCTGTGTAATGACATTAGATGTGAAAACTGTTCCTCTGTCGGATAACAATGTGTGGAAAATACCATACTTGGTAATTATTTCCATGAGGAACTCTGCGATTTGGTGTGCACTAGTTTTGGGACCGCTTCGGTGATAATGTATCGGGTAAGGTACTCAGTTGCTACCAGTATGTATTTGATTCCTTTGTCTGATGTTGTAATTGGACCCTTTACGTCAATACCTATGCGGTGGAAAAGTTCACCTACGGGGATGGGGTGGAGTAAGCCATGGGGTTTACCAGGTCGGTGTTTGTACCTCTGGCATGTGTGACAAGTTTTAACGAACTCTGTGATGTCATTTTTCATATTCTCCCAATAGTACTTATTGCGAATGCGCAAATATGTTTTATGGACTCCAAAGTGTGCGCCATTAAGGGGTGGGCAGTGATATTTCGTCATTACGTGGTTTCGGAGTGTAGTGGGAAGGGTAACGGGTGTGACGTCATGCGTGGCCGTGGATTTGTACCTAAGGAGGTCGTCTTTATCAATAAACAAGTAGTTCCGTGAAGAACTATACAGCCTATTTTCATATATCCTGCTCATGTTAATTGTCTCTATCAACATACAAAATTTCAGTTTAATTGCTGTAACAGATTCGTAGATATTGAGAACCGTCTAAATATTTCATATGGTCGCGAGGATGGATTGTTATTTTTGTACTATTACATTAAGATTATTGTGTACGTGTGGTATTCAAACTTCAATCGCATGATTAGAACACAAGAAGTAAGAACGAGATTTTAAAAGTACGCACACCAGCCATCTTGTGATTATGCAAACAATTGAAATAAATTACATGCCAGTGGATCAACATTTGTATGAGCATTTAACGTGCAACGTTTCACGGCACTCGGATAGTTAATTCGCGAGAAACGTCCATTTAAATATTTATAATTCGCGTCGCCGCCATGTTGGATTTGTGCTCATCAGGTTACTGAAAGTCCTATAGGTGAACATATGTTCATAGTCTCTATGAACATTTAAAAAAATCAGTTTGGTTGCTGTAAAAGATTCATAGATATTGAGAAACGTCTAAATATTTCGGAAGCTCGCCATTTAGGATTGTTATATGTATAGGCCATAGAGTTATGTACCATTCAAGGACATTTATTGCCTAGCTTCATTATTCGAACTTTCACTTCGATTGCATGATTACGACACAAGAATAAAAACTTAATTTTAAAATTTCGCACAGCCGCCATCTTGAGGTTATGTAAACAATTGAATTAAATTAGATGGCAGTGCATTACAATCTGCAAAATCATTTACTGTACCACATTTCACTGCGCTCAAAGAGTTAAATCACGAGAAAAGTCTATTAAAATATTTCAAATTCGCTTGGTCGCCATGTTCGTTTTGTACTTTACAGGTTTATGAAATATACATAGGTTAACTTGTATCAGTATCTTTTATCACCGTACAAAATTGCATGATGATATCTGTAATAGTTTCGGAGATATAGAATGTCAGTGAAATATTTCGCACAGCCGCCATTTTGAGGTTATGTAAACAATTGAACTAAATTAGACTCCAGTACATTACAATGTGTATGAACATTCGCTGTGCCAAGTTTCATTACGTTTGGATAGTTAAATCGCGAGAAATGTCTATTTAAAAGTCTCAATTTCGCTTGACCGCCATGTTGGTTTTGTAGTCACCAGGTTTTTGAAAGTCTCATAGGTGAACTTCTAGTAGTGCCCCTTATCACGGTACACAATTTCAGGGCGATATCGGTAATAGTTTCGGAGATATTGCATGCTAGTGAAATATTTCGCACAGCCGCCATGTTGGATTGGTGAGACGTAACAAAATTTGAAGGGCACGGTCGAGGTCGCCGGGAATAGTGCTATGAACTTACCGAGTTTCATTGAAATCGCTCCATCCTTTTAGATTTTATTAGGGGGGGGCACACACACATCACACACACACACACGCGCACACACACACGGACAAAAGGTGATCTCATAAGCCTATTTTTTTCAAAATTGAAAATAGGCTAAAAATATGCGTGATAAGCGGGCAGTTTTACTGTCTACCTGGTCGATTTTATGTAAGGCAATCCTAATTTGTCCCAACTGGGGATCGTTTAATTGCTCTTGTTTTAGATCAATGTGAGTGACGGCAAATGTGGGTAAAGGGTCCCAGGCATGATTGATATCCTCGTCAGGTGGGTTGAGTACAGGTCGTCTTGAGAGACCGTCTGCATCAAGGTGTGCCTTACCTTTCTTGTGCTTAACTTCAAATGTGTAGTCATATAATTTAAATATGAACCTGTTAAGCCGAGAATTGGAATTTTTAAATTTATCCCAGTAAAGAAGGCTGGCGTGATCCGTAACTACCGTAAAGTGGATACCATACAGATAGGTCCGGAAGTAATTTACGGCCCGAGAGAATACGAGCATCTCTCTTTCGGTCGCGGAATATCTGGTTTCTACCGGTGTAAGTTTACGGCTAGCATATGTAATTGGATGTTGTTTGCCATCATCGGCCTCTTGTAGCAGGGCTGCCCCGATGCCAAATTGGCTTGCATCCAAATGCACGAAGGTGGGTATACCTTCCTGAAAATGCTGGAACAGGGGCGGTGTAGTTAGTAAGTGTTTAAGTTTATCGAAAGCCTCTCTATGTATATCTGTGACTATAAAGGGCGTTTTCTCGTGTGTAAGCTCGGTTAGGGGGTTAGCTATCGGTGCAAATCCGTGAATGAAACGACGGTAATAACTGGCGAGGCCCAAAAAAGAACGTAACTGTTTAATGTTTTCCGGCATTGGAATGTCGGTGATGGCGGCGACTTTGGCAGGGTCAGGTGTGATGCCGTCGCGGCTAACAATGTGACCTAGAATGTAGACCTTCGTTTTTGCAAATTGACATTTGGATAGCTTTAGCTTCAATTTAGCGTGCCTAATCCTGTCAAAAGCTTCGTTCAATTGTATGATGTGTTCTTCAAATGTTTGTGAGAAGACTGTTATGTCGTCTATATAGGTTAATACCGAGCGGTATTTGAGGCCGGCGAATGCCTTATCTACCAATTTTTGGAATGTTTGACTGGCATTCTTTAAACCCATTGGGAGTACGACATAACCGAAGAGGCCGTTTTCGGTGACAAATGCCAACTTATGCCAATCGGGTTCATAGACAGGGATTGAATAAAATCCGGAATAACAGTCCATTATCGAGAAATATTTAGCTCCGCTTAAGGTCTCTAGATAAGTGTCTGTGCGCGGTTGCGGGTAATTGTTACTCTTAATTAGTCTATTAAGGCGTCGATAACCAGTGCAAAACCATCGGGTTTATGGGTAAGTATTACCGGGGCACTATAGTTGGACACAATAGGGTGGATGATGCCGGCTTCCGACATCTCCTGAATCTGTGTTTCTATGGCTTGTCTCTCCTTGGCGATAACCTTGTAAGGTGCCTGGTGAACCGGAGCATCACTGGTCAATTCGACACGGTGGTGAATTAAGTCGGTCACTTCTAAATCGGCAAGGGAATGTGCAAAAATATATTCTTCTAAGAGGTTTGCAATCGTTCTATTCTGCTCTGGGGTTAGTGACTGTGTTTCCCCAGTGGTGGGCGTGGCTGTGCTAGCACTTGTGTTCGTTGGCGGAGATATGGTAACCAACGGAGAGACCTGGTGCGCGCGCGGGACCCGCTGCGCTCGTGGATTGTATGTGTTCCGGGCGTACGATATTGGGTGTGTATTGATAAGGTCTCCGTTCACTAATCCTATTATTTGGCCGATAACCTAGATGTTAGGCCCCTTAAAACAACAACAACAACAACAAAACTAATCCTATTTCATTAGTGACAAAGCTAATGTTCGCTTCGAACATGGCAAGAAAGTTCGTGCCGATGATATCCGGAACGGAAAGGTCCTTAATTACAAACATGGGATATCTAGTTTCAAAAGAACCTATCTGGAGATGTATGTCGGTAGTGCCTAAGCATGAAATGGTTTGGGAATTAGCAGCCACAAGGCGAGTGTTGAGAGGCATCCTATGTATGCGCTCGCCGTTAATGTATTTACTGCTGACGCAGCAAATAGCTGACCCCGTGTCGAGAGATCTGAATTTTATACCCGTTAATTTTGGCCGGGCTAGAGAGGGCTGTAATATTGTGTCCGTCCTGTGCAATATACATGTTGTTAAGATTATATGTAATGATCGGTGCTGTGGGATCTTGGGACGGTGAATTATGTTTATCGTTATTTACCGCGGCCTGCGAGACTGTGTGTTCTGCAGGTCTGTTATTTGTGTTACGCAAACGCGGAGCTACGGTCTGATCACTGAACCTGACACGCTTTGCTGAGTCCCGTGAAACTGGGAGTCGCACTTCAGCTGTGTCATGCCCGTCTGCCATGTGTATTGTCCTAAGCTTTCTCTTGAGCTGTCGGTGGATGGATAAATATTTAGAATGATGTTTGCTGTCCCGGGATATGAATTCTGGCCTCGGCAGGGGTGATCTAAAGGGCCGGTGTGTGTGAGTGGTTGTGGGTTTACAGCCGGCGTTCTGTGGAGGTAACTTATTCGCGCCTGTAGCGATACAAGTCACCGGCTTCGCCGCGCCTGGTTTAGTGGTCGGGCCGCTTGGATCCGCGGGCGTAATCAATGTGGGTGGGCGTATCACGGGTAGTTTAACTACGCTGGTTGTGGAAACGTCCTTAGGTGTTGTGATCTTATTGCCGGTTTTTAATGTGCCTTTAGTGTCCTGTTTTCCAACCTGAGGGGCGGAGGGAGGACGTGTGTGAAGCGATTTGTTAGTGAGAGGGCTGTAATGACCCGCATTCGGATTGCCCGTGAACAAAAGGTATAGATGTTGGTCATATCCTACTGTGGAAAGAGTGGGTTCCATCTTGTCCAGTGTATAGACATGGATATTAGTCTTAAGGACATGGCCTAGAGCGGTAACCTCCGTCACTCCAGCGTATGTGCCATTTCGATGCATGTAATGCCCATATGCATATTTATTGGGGAATAAGGCATCATTACCGTCGGCGAGGATATACTTATAATCGTCCCAGTGTGCCATAACATACATGACCAGTTGTGTCCTGAGTTCTTTATGCTGGTCCTCATTTCTATGGAGCAGGAAACTGAGTGCTCGAAAGAGGCAGTTACCATCCCCTTTGACCGTATGTGCCTAGAGCTGCGATCGGGGAGGTATTTCCTGCGCTGTATTCTGGCGGGCGGAAGTTGGGGGGATATTCGGCTTACTGGATCTGACAGGGCAATTGTTCTGCGAGGGTTGATTGGAATGCTTAATGGTTACCGGGAAAGGGTTATCCGATTGGGTGGTTGCTGGCCCTTCCCTAGCTAATATTTTCTTGGCTGGGCATAACCTCTGTTGTCTGTATAACGAGGTTGTCCCCTGGGCGCCTCGTTTCGCCAATTGTTTGGCCGGGGCTGATATTGGGGGTTGGGGTGTAATGCTCGTCTATCTCGCGGGGGTGAATGCCTTCGTGAATCCCGTGGGGGGTCCTCCGGTCCTCTTTCTCTTTGGACAGGGACGTATTGAGGGTATGCTGGGGGAGGCCTTTCGTATTGAGGCTCATACCGTTCCTGCTGCGGGGGAGTGTTTGGCCGACGGTATTGAGGGGTATTGATTGGGCGTGTGTACCTTGTGATTTGGTTACGATGCCAAGTTCAGTCGTCCCTATATTGGGGATGACGGCTTGGTGTATTATCTGGGGATGGATTGCCGCGTGGGCGAGTATTTGCCAGATACTGTGTCTGCGGGAAGGGATGCGATTCGATATGGCGTGGCACTTCCTCCTTGTATTGCGAATAATAGTTCGCCTCTCTTACCAGGGGTGAATTTCGCCAATGGGGGTGGTTAGGTCTACCATGATCCTGTTGATCGACCCTTGGTGATCGCCATGTATCCCGTGGATCAACCCTACGAGGGCGGGTTTTAGGGCTAGCGTGGATGGCCGTAATGTGCATCTCCTGCATCTGCTTGGTCAGATCGCGGATTTGCTGATGCAAATCACCGTTGTCCGTGCGGATGTGCTGGTCCACGGCTTTTTGAGTCATTTTATTGCCCTCTTCGATAAATTTAATATTGGCCTGTAACTCTAGTACGGTGTTGCTTTGCAATGTGCAGAGCTTGTCCACCAAGGTAGGGCGCATTCCCTGCATAAGGAGCCGTACTTTTTGCCTGTCTGGCATCTCCTTATTATACCTTTCACACATTAATAATTTTGCATTAATGTATGCCTGTGTGCCTTCCGTGGGACCTTGTGTGCGAGCGCGGAATTTGTCATACAAGTCATCCTCATCAGGGGTTAGTTGAAATGTATTGACGAGGGCGGCTGAAAATTGTTCCCACGTGGCATCGGCCAAGGTGGCTTCATGGAGTTCGTACCACGTGAGGGCCGATTTAGTGAGGTAGGCTGGTAATAGGCGTTTCTTATCCTCAGCTGTCCAGCCATTAATTTTAGCCGTTCGATTGAAGGCTCTCAAATATTCCTCGGGGTCCTGCTTGTCACCTGGGTATTTAGCAGGTTGTATCATTGGATACTTTGTAGGCATGGCCATGTCCGTGCTGTAGGAAATGTCGGGGGTAATTAAGGGGGTGCGCTCAACTGGGGAATCTAGGTCGCTGTTATTTAATGCAACGTTAGAGTGTGCGTGGCTTAGGGGTTGCTGGTGAACCTGAACTGGTGTTATATAGGTATTTCCGCTTTGGGAGGTGCCTGAGTGGTTAGGGGTAGAGTGTGGAGCGTCATGAGGGTTGAATTGCTCAGTACCCTGGATATTATCCAGCGACAAGTTATGCTCAATGTTAACCTCCTGTAGTGTGGAAAGCGCCTTGTTAATATTGTCGCCCAGAGTTAAGGCAATGGCGTGTATACCTTCGATTAGTCTCCCGTTTGAAGAATTGTGTGGAATTTCGTTTAACTGTTGTAACAGGACCTGCAACCCGTTGTAGGTTTGCTGCGTGTCACTGACGTGTTGTAATATAGCGTATGGTAATGTGGGGGTGAATTCCTCACTATCACCGCTATCTGAGGGCGACTGTTGAGCGTTCTGTGTTTGTGCACGTGTGATGGGGCGTTTTTGTCTGATTGCGTTTGGGAACTTGAGCTTAAGATTTATAACTGCGTCCTCAAGTTCGGTAAGTATTTGGCCTGCGTTGTGTTCTGTTATTAAGTCAGGGTTTCTAACTATAATTTTAGGGCGTAATGGTTTGGTGGTAACGGCGAGGTTATGTGCTGTATCTCTAAATGCACGCTTGACCTTACTAATATGTTGGAATTTGAGCATGGATCTCTACTGTACGTCCTTCTGTAAGGGCGTATCTATGGGGATATAAATTGTGAATGGCTAGGTAAGGGTGGCGTTTAAAAATGTACTATCTATCGGGGTGGGCTTGGGTTGGGTATAAAAATATTATCGGACCCTTATTTCAAAAAGAATCCCCAATTTTGGGTGGCGTTTGCTTGGCTAGAAAGAGGTTTTAGGTTCTAGGGATCTTTTCCGCGGAATACGTTGTGTGTACTCCTTTCGGCGTTGTTTTAAGACAACGTCGCGGTACCTAGCGCTTCCACCATTTGTAAGGTACCTGTGAGGGTAGCCTGTGCAAAGAATTAACCTAAGGGATGAAATAAGTGTGATTAGGGGGAAAGCTTGGCAATTACTATAAGAGGTATTGATTATCTAATGGTTTGCGATCGTCAGTACGATCTGCAACGAGAACTCCCCAATGTACTGCTTGGCGGGGTAGTTCCGGGTGAGGGTGTGTAAGGAAGGGTAATTTAATTATTACTCTGTACGCGATAGCGGTACCCAGAGGTCTAAAGTAAGTCGTAAGCAGGCGAGCTAACAGGGAGCCTGCTTGTGTCAGCGCTGTGCGGTGACGCTCTGCTGGCGTCACGAAACAATTAAGTAGTAGAGTTAATGCTAGATCCTACCTATCGGGGGAGCTAAGAGGGTAGGATCTTATCAGCTATTTAAATAAAGGAAAAGACCAGTGACTTCTATTATGTTCAAATTTAATGTGTACCTCGATTTTGAGGTACGCTTGCAAATAGCAGTTCAGTTAATAGAAATAGATAATTAATACAGTCCAAGCACAGGGGGATAGGAGTGTAGTGTGACTGTGTGTGTAGTGATCGTTTGAGACACTTACCCTTCAGCTAGCGGCAGCGGTTCGTCACGTAGGTAGCACTTAGACAGACTGATCCGGGCGTATGACCTCCCGGAGTTCTTATAGACGCCTCATGCTACGTCTGCGGAATCCGCACATTTCTCCTAAGTCATAGCCCTCCCTGGGGTCGTTGGATGGGACACGAGGCTACCTGAGTTCATATAGGTGATAATTTATTAGGTTTATAATTCTGTAACTGTATTTGTAGATTTCTGAAGTAAGTGTTTGGCTTTTGGATTTGTCTTCTGATAGATCCAATTTTTAAATGCATATAACTTCCACACTATCAATTGGGTTTCAACCAAATTTTGTATGTAATATGTATACATAAACAGATATGACTGAGTGTATTCTTAAGAGCCACCAGGGCTGCCAACTGTTAATAATTGCTCTCTCTATTTTTTATCCATATACCAATATATCACAAAGTATGCAAGCCGACAGCTTTAAACTATGCACACGTATATTACCTGACATTTTACATTAATTTGGAGTAACTTATATACGTCAGTTCTACCAACATGATTCTAAGCCTGCTGATAGGACCAATTTTTAAATACATTTAGCTTCTATACTGTCAGTTGGATTTCAACCAAATGTCGTATGTGCTATGTGTAACATAACAGATATGACTATGAGTATCCTTAAGAGCAATCAGGGCTGCCAACTGTTAATAAATGGTGTCTATATTTTTTACCCTAATATCAATATATCAGAAAGTATGCAAGCCAACAGCTCTATACTTTGCATACGTATAGCAGCTGACATTCTAGTTTAATTTGGAGTATTAATATAAGTCAGTGCTGCCAGCATGATTCTATGCCTGATGATAGCTCCAATTTTAAAATACATGTAACTTCTATACCAACGAATGGATTTCATCCAAAATTGGCACAATAAGATATCATAATATTTCAGACTATTTCTGACCAGCGCTCGCATGACATTGTTGCCAACATGCTTTTACGTGTACTAATAGATCCAATGTCTAACTCCATGTAACGTCCTTTGGACTTCAACCACATTTTGTATTCTGTACCTTAAGAGATGGAATTAAGAATATATTCAGTCACCAGGGCTGCCAACTATATTGCTCTATTAGGCTGCATTATGCCTAGTGTACAGTATTTCGAACTAATTAAGACATTTCGATATTACCCACTTAATTTCGTCATTATTCTAGATAGGTTCATATACTGTAGATTAATCATTGGCATGAATCTTAATTTTATGAAAAGTAGGCTCTTTAGTTCGTCACAGAACTTCTTGTTCCATCTGACTATGAGGGAAGCGGCTAACTGGTAGCATGCTGAACTTCTATGCCCAAGGTCGCTGGTTCAAAGCCGGCCAAAGTCGCCGCATTTTCTATGAGCGTTAAAAATCCCTCAGCATACTTTCCTTCGGAGGGGAAGTTACAACGTTCGTTGCAAGTTGCTGGTTGCGGTGGCATCTAGCAGCCAAGTTCACAGCTAGGTGTCGTTGACGGTAGTATTTGGTACAAAATTAGGTACTACTACTTAAAATTGACCGTCTGCAGACCTTACCTGAATTACAGACTAATACAGTCATCACAATTAACACCGTTTATCAGACAGATTCTACACTCACTCAATGTACCCGGGGTTACATGACCACGTTGTCGCAGCCCCTAAACTGAGGAACCAACCAACATCTCTGCGGGAGATAAAATTTTGCGTGAAGAAGTAACAGACTGTTAGATAGTTACACATCAGTTCCAAACCTTGCATAAGAACAGTGTGATCACAAGTACAAAAATGAACCCCAAATGACAAGAAGGTTACCATCCCCATAAGACAATAAAATGTTAAAAATATGCATAGAAAGTCGAAAAAAGTTAATTAACCGCCAATTTTAAAATACTTTCTCGCAATAAATGAGGTCTGATCCTTCTACGAAAACCTGCATATTTTGCCTATTATAGCCTATCCCCTAGTTTGCCCGGTGAAATCTACCTCCGCCTTCCGGCGTGCCGAGAGGAATTTTTTATTGTAATTCATCTATTCTACCACCTCCTAAAATATTTACTATTCCTCCTGAAACACCCTGTATAGTTCTTCACGGAACTACTTGTTTGTAATTTTCGTCTGCATTTGAATCAAAGACATCGAAAATAAATTATGATAGTTATAGGACTGTAAATATTTATATCTAGTCAATGCTGCCTGGTTATTAAAATTTCTCGTACCTGGTAAATAAGCTGCTCCTAATAACATTGTTTTATGCAGCCCAACTAACGCGTGTTGTCAGGAAGGTCGATATTTCCCTGCCTGCATCCCGTATGGTACTAATGCACTGCAAGCATATCCCGTGAACGATACGGAACTCTGATGATGATGATGATGATGATGATAATGATAATTCTTGTTTAAGGGGCCTAGCATCTAGGTTATCGATCTCTCCTCATATTAGGCTGCAGTCACTTCGAGGAAACATAATAGTGTTCAGTATCGTTTGCAGGATATGCTTGCAGTGAATTAGTACTAAACGGTATACAAGCATAGAAATATCGACCTTCCGGATAATAACGCTAGTTGGGCTGCATAAAACAATATTATTAGGGGCAGCTGATTCACCTGGAATATTTGCCTCACATGGATAGTGTGACAAGTATGAAATATTTTTCGATTATTGAGGGGAAATGTGATTATTTTTCACAAAACAATGAAATTGAAAAGACCCCCTCGACTCTATATAATTGTTTAAAAAATTATATAACTCAAAATATGGAAATTCCTCTGTTATCTCTGACTAAAATAACATTTATGTAAACAACGGTCATTATCTTAATAAGGGATACAAATTGTTAATGAACTGGGGAATTTTATTTTAATTCTAATAAAGACACAACCATAACACAGGTTTATAAAATTTTATTTACCTTCCTTATTTATATCGCTCTGTCTCTCTCTCTCTCTCTCTATCTATCTACATCTCTTTCTCTCTCTCCTTCTCTCTCATCATGAACGTGTTCAAGAGCCTGGGAATCCTCAACTCCAGCGTTCTACAAGTCCCTAAACTAGGTCTGAAGGAACCGATTACAATACGGTATTAAATCATTGTGAGTTATTCGTGGTCGTTACTGCGTGGTGGCAGGCAGTCACTCACATCTGGGAGGCAATGAGGTTCAAATTCCCCTGCCGGAAACTTTGAAGATGGACTTCTGTAGTTTCCCATCTTCCTTCCAGGCAAATGCCGGGGTTGGTCCCTAACTATAGGCCACAGCCGCTTCCATCCTATTCCTCGTCCTTACAGTCACACTTTCTTCCCCCAGACAACACGCGACGATATTTGTAGCTCACCCTTTGGGTGTCCACATAGAAGCAGCTACAAACTCTGGTGAGCCGAACATGTCCTCCGACACTCCCATCACTAAAAGCCATACGCTAAAAAGAAAAAGAAACGACATCATTCACGTGGTTACCATTTTGTATGTCTTTTACCTTTTTTCTCTATGATTGTATAACATCACCATATTTATTTAATAATCATTTCTGGATTATTTTTGTCTTTCTTCCTTTTACTAAAACAACTTGAATTACTCCAAGAACAAGCAGCAAAAATCGGCTTACGGATTTCTTTTTACAAAACAAAATGTATGACGGATATTAAAACTGCTCCTAATACACTTCGCATCGGTCATTATCAGGTCTCCCGAGTGAAAGACTTCAAGTTTTTAGGTGAATGGATCAATGAAACTGGCAACGAAGGAAATGCTATAGAAGCAAGACTACAGAAAATGTAAACTGCTTTCCATTTGACAAAACAAGTTTATAACAAAAAATGCCCCTCTTGGAATTGTAAAATTCAACATTATAAAACACTGGTCTTGCCTGCAGCCCTTTCTGCAGCCGAGACACTTAATCTACAACATAAAACACTGAGAAACCAATTGGAGATTAAGGAACGAAAAATCATGCGAAAAATTTTGGGACCTAGAATCTAAGATGGAATTCACCTTCCAAAACCTAATGCTGACATCTATTTGAAAATTACTAAAATCACAGACACAATCCGTATGAGAAGGATCTAATTCATGGGGCATTTGGACAGAAAGGACCCAACTATAATAACACACGAAATCTATACGTCCTTGCAGAAAGAGGCAACGAGGTCTAATTGGTACAAACAGGCGGAAAAGGACTTGGCTGAATTAGGTTTTCCCAATCTCAAGGATCGAGAGGAAATTAGGAAAATTACTCGTACACGGGGTTTTGAAGGAGAAGAAAGAAGACATACCAGATACGTCTGTTCGCAGCAACGCAGACTCGCTCAATCGTTGCGCATGCAGAGTTATTAGGTAAACATCAAGGCCAATAAGTGTTGATTCCACGTGGTCCTAGGAGATCCCTTCGCGCAGAAGAAGAAAATATCGTTGATTAGTAGAAGTTTGGTAAGCTATACCAGTAATTCCAACCTTGAATTCAAGGGAGCAATAAACAAGTAAATTAACAGCGCATGGTGTTGTCCATCAAAGAGAGATTAATAGCTAAAAGTGCGCCTTTTTCACATTATATACTGGGAAACATAATAACATCCACAGCAGTTATGATGATTATCAACAGGTTTCGCTCGGGTGAACAACCTGCCCCTCCCTGCTCCCGGCTAGGGAATATCGTTTTATCGGTTTATCGTGCCTACATGCACTTGTTTTTGAGCAAATTTATCAGAACTAAAATCTTTATAGCCCCTGCGAACTCCTTATGTTTCAGTTTACCAAGAAGTATAATTGAAAGAATAAAACTCTTTATTTTCGAACTGAATGTTTTGAGGGTGCGTAGTGGCGCATAGATCACGCTGTTTGTTTCTCATCAAGGTAGACCGGGTTCGATTTCCGGCCAATGAATGTGAGATTTCCGAAGTGAAATGACAAGTCCTGTGGTTCGGATTCCACGTAAAGATGATCGCTGGATTAACGGTCATGTAATAAAACTACAAGTTTCTTCTTAAATTTATTTATTTATCGTATGGCTTTTAGTGCCGGGAGTGTCCGAGGACATGTTCGGCTCGCCTGAGTCTGTAGCTGCTTCCCGCGGACACCCTTATTAGGGTGAGCTACAAGTTCCGTTCAATTTCAAGTAGTTCCAACTTTCGCCACCAGATATCAATGATACCTAGTGGTGAACGTTGGAACTTTGATAGAGCGTTCTGACGAAATCTAACCTTACAATTTTGCTTTACACAAGTTTAGTCTGTGAAAGGATCTTTTACATGCCATAAATCTATGACATGGGACCGCCGGCTTTACTTCCCCTCCGAAGGAAGGCATACTGAAGGATTTTTAACGCTCTTAAACAATCCGACGACTACGGCCGGGTTTGAACCCGCTATCTTGGGCACAGCAGTTCATCATGCTACCGACTACGCCACCGAAGCCGCTTCTTCTTGAATGTTATGACCATTTAACAGTCAGACATAATTTCATGTACTTGACTTGTTTTATATGTATTGGCTTATCTTCTTCTTCTGCGCGAAGGGGTCTCCTAGGACCACGTGGAATCAACACTTATTGGCCTTGATGTTTGCCTAATAACTCTGCATGCGCAACGATTGAGCGAATCTGCGTTGCTGCGACCAGACGTATCTGGTATGTCTTCTTTCTTCTCCCTCAAAACCCCGTGTACGAGTAATTTTCCTAATTTCCTCTCGATCCTTGAGATTGGGAAAACGTAATTCAGCCAAGTCCTTTTCCGCCTGTTTGTACCAATTAGACCTCGTTGCCTCTTTCTGCAAGGACGTATAGATTTCGTGTGTTATTATAGTTGGGTCCTTTCTGTCCAAATGTCCCATGAATTAGATCCTTCTCATACGGATTGTGTCTGTGATTTCAGTAATTTTCAAATAGATGTCAGCATTAGGTTTTGGAAGGTGAATTCCATCTTTGATTCTTGGTCCCAACATTTTTCGCATGATTTTGCGTTCCTTAATCTCTATTGGTTTCTCAGTGTTTTATGTTGTAGATTAAGTGCCTCAGCTGCATAAAGGGCTGCAGGTAAGACTACTGTTTTATAATGTTCGCTTATCTATTTTGTATTTATTCACTAAATAGTCAAAATAAATACAACTCAAGATTTTGATTACACCACGAATTGGACATACAGTATACCAGGTGAATCAGCTTCCCCTAATATCGTTGTTTTATGCAGCCCAACCAACGCGTGTTGTCAGGAAGGTCGATA
The DNA here is from genome assembly GCA_946902985.2 of Meconema thalassinum. Classification (NCBI taxonomy): domain Eukaryota; kingdom Metazoa; phylum Arthropoda; class Insecta; order Orthoptera; family Tettigoniidae; genus Meconema; species Meconema thalassinum. The sequence goes on from OX336394.1 coordinate 353,780,895, forward strand.
TTTCTCTGCTTGTATCACGTATGGTACTAGGTCACGGGTTCAAACCTGACCGAAGTCGACGGATTTTTTAAGAGCGTTAGAAATCCCTCAGTATGCCTTCCATCGGAGGGGAAGTAAAGCTGGCGGTCCCATGTCATAGATTTATGACATTAAAAAGTGCACATTATTTCCTTGATTCTAATTCGCTTCTTATATAATTTCTGGCAACTCAATTCCGATTTCTCCATACACATTAGTTTTTTCCTACTGTTGCAACAGTCCCCAAATCTGAATTCCTTCACGGATAATCTTCTTTATATTTCATCTCCATTATTATATCTACTCCTCGAATAAACAATTAGAGTAGGTCTATTTGCTTTTTATGACGATCTCGTTCTATAGTTCACAATATCACCACTACAATAAATCCAAAGGCGCAGCAGCCATCTTGCACGTCATAGTAGCTTCATTAGTTCTGCATTTCACCATATCTACTTTAGCCGCCATCTTGCACTCTTAGTAACTTCTGCCGCCATCTTGCACGTTACATATATAAAGGCTGTTGCGTAGTCTACCCATTATGATACCTTCTCTAGAGTTTCACAGTGCAGATAATGGTTGGTTGGTTCTTAAGTTTAGGGGCTGCGACAACGTGGTCATGTAGCCCCGTGTACTTTGGGTGTGTGTAGAATCTGTCTGATAACCGGTGTTAATTGTGATGACTGTATTAGTGTGTGTTATCTGTTTTTTTAATTTAAGTACAGACTGCAACTTAGAATTTTTCAAATAGTTCCTACTTTTGCCGCCAAACGCCACCGTCAACGACTACTAGGCCAAGTTCAGAACTTAGCTACTAGACGGCACCGCAGTCGGCTCTTGGCAATGAACGTAGAAACCTAAGAGCGTTGTTTACATTCTTAACCTATCCAATTTAGCTTCACACAGGTGTAATTAGTGGAAGGTTCTTTAATATTCTTAGGAATGCTGCAATCACCTCTCCTTGCAATAGTACATCGGAATTGCACAAAATCGTATGTAAACAGTTCCAATCTCAATTTCTGAATATATTACAACCAAGAACCAAGGATCGCACCTGGTACCTCAGGGATTACAACTAATAAGACATGACAGAGAAGCTTTTATTTCATAAAGGTGTAAGGCAAGGCTGCAACTTATCACCCATACTTGCCAATCTATACATTGAACAAGCAATGAAGGAAATTGGAGAAAAAATCAAAATAGGAGTAAAGATTCAAGGAGAAATAATTTAAACTCTGAGATTTGTTGATAACATCATCATCTTAGCTGACACACCAGAGGATTTGAATGAGTTTTTAGATGGTATGGATTCTGTCTGGAGGAAAGAATTCGTGATGAAAACTAATAAAGGTAAAAAAAAATATTGAAATGCAGTCGAAAGAAAAAATAAATCCCTATGGATGTCGAATTATCAGGTGAAAGGCTAAAGGAAGTAGGATACTTATGTTACGTAGGAAGCAAAATAACCAGTGATGGATGAAACAAAGAGGATATAAGAATTAGGTTAGCACAGGCAAGGAAAGACATTTTGAAGGTCTTAGTCTGGAGCGTGCCACTCTATGAAAGTGAAACTTGGGCTGTTGGAGCAGCGGAAAAGAGGAGAATTGAAGCGTTTGAAATGTGGTGTTACAGGAGAATGATGAAGATCAGATGGGTAGATAGGGTTACGAACGAAGAGGTGTTAAGACGAGTGAGAGAGGAGAGGTGTTCCTGGTGACTTCCAATGAAGAGAAGGGATAGGTTGGTTGGACACAAACTAAGACTCCAAGGAATAGCAAAGTTAGTTATAGAAGGAAGGGTCGAGGATAAGAACTGTTGGGGTAGACCAAGGTTAGAATATGTTAAACAGATTGCCTCCGATGTAGGGTATGGTAGCTATGTAGAGATGAAACGACTAGTTCAGGACAGGGAAGCATGGAGAGCTGCATCAAATCAGTCAAAAGACTGAAGACTCAAACAGACAGACAGTGCTAAATACTACACCACGAAGGGAACCATAGTGAAACAATAGCGCAGCTTATTCATCCATGCAATGCAATGTATCAGTCTGTATGAATGAAAGGCAGAGTTTCGGTCGAGTACACTTGGTTATTGATTCGTATCACGGACGTTAGTGTCAACCCTGACCCACAAGGCGATTCTATCAACATCAAGAGAATTACATGAGGGGATCTACCAGTATATTGTGACCAAAGGCTTCGTAGTTGTGTGCGTTAAGCAGTTTACATATTCAAAGTAGGAGTAAAGATTCAATGAGAAATAACTTCAACTCTGAGATTTGCTGATGACATCGTCATCTTAGCCGACACTCTAGAAGATTTGAATTATTTATAAAATGGTATGGATTCTGTTTTGAGGAAAGAATTCATGATGAAAATTAAGGGAACCGTGACGTGTGAATCGATAGAAAATGTAGCTTCCGATGTTTAGTTACATATCTCAGAAACTACAATAGATATTTCCTTGAATGTTATTTTGGTATGTTTAGAGTACAGTCGTCATTATTTGGGTAGAATTTGAAGCATCTATATTGAATATTTTGTGTCAAAGAGAGCATTACAAAAACAATCTTAGAAAAATATATTGTTAAAAAGTCCCTTAACTCGTGTTCGTTTTTCTGAGCAAATACTCAAATCAGACCCAACAAACGTTGTATGCATAATATTTAAACCGTGTTTGAGCTACTGAAGTAAAAGTATTGTCCTATTGTTTACAGGAGTTGAGTTATTTATTTTTACATCCTAAATGAAAACTGAAATCTTCTGTAAAATTATCCGTGCTTTTCAAGCTGGGCTCCATAAATTAATCAAGATACCGGAATAAATTTACTTCGTCTAGTAGATCTGAATAGTGTCTTAGAGACAACCAGGTTTCAAATACATTGATCGGATAGTTTCTGAGAAAAATGGCACATGAAGATTCAAATAATATGACTTACGGAAACCACAAAAAGAATGATTGGCTAGTAGCTACAGTAGAGCCTTAAAACATTTTTAAACCTAATTTTATTGCATCAAATATCACTTCAACACAATAATTGATACACCAAATTCTTCAAGAAAGATGGGAGATCTATTTAAGCTAACAAATTAACATTTTTGAGCCTATCACATGTCCCGGCTCCCTTAATAAAGGTTAAACAAAAATATTGGAAGGTAGTCGAAAGAAACCAGAAACCCCTGCAGTTCTTATCCTCGACCCTTCCTTCTATAACTAAGTTTGCTATTCCCGGGTGCCTTAGTATGAGTCCTACCGACTTATCCCTTCTCTTCATTGGCAGTTTCCAGAAACATCTCTCCTCTCACAATCATCTTAATACCTCTTGGCAATGGCAAGAAATTTTAATTCTGATGTGAGGGCTGGAACGGGGAACACTCTGCCTCGTGAGGCAAAATTGAGAAGAGCAGGGTTTGATTCCCATGTCAGCCATCCTAGAAGTGGTTTCCTCAATTCTACTCCAGGCAAATGCTGGGATGGTTCCTAACATAATGCCACGGACCCCTCCTTTACAATCCTATCCCTAATATAAAAATACACTCCCTAATACAGCCTTCACAATATCATAAGTTATCACACAAATCCCACACACACACAAAATACACGGGGCTATATGATCATGATGTCGGAACTCCTAAAATAAGCAACTAAGAAGCGTAATGAAGAACGTTCAAGATCGGTTCCCATTAATAGTACATTAATAGTACGACTGTTTATGTTCGACGATAATTATAACTTTATTATATGTTTAACATAAATATCTGTGGGATTCAGTAACTTCAGTTAGTGAACAGAGCGCGCAGGGTGGTTAGCTGACTGAACCGAGCGCATGCGTGGGTCAAAGAATTTCGAAAGCACAGACCATTTACTTTGCTTGGCAGAGCTATTGTTTACAGCCTGCATGATGTCTAGTGCCGATCAGAACTAGCATTCAGTAATATTGTCACCGAAGTCGTTTGAAAGCAATGCGCTGTGTAGGAATTGGAGTTAGGGATATTAAAGTACAGTGCTATATCTTGTCTCATATTCACCAGTTTATTTACGTGAACATATGGGACGGTGCACTTTCCATGTCGGTAATTTATATGGAAGGATGCTGTGTTGCTAACTTCTGGATGTAGATTCATACATTTCTTGCATATGTCATAGTTTTTCTTGTTACCGTAAAGGTTCGTGCTGATTTTGTCTTTGTCTTTGGGATTGTAACTACAATGGTTGATCCGATATCCAATTTGAACTTTCAAATCATGTAATTCATGTCCGACCTAATTGGTCAATGAATGAGCTATAATTGGCTGGAGAAACTGTTTCATAATGAAGAATAGTACTATAATGACCCTCATTATGATACAGTTTTCTGATATATAATATTTACATTTCGACATCGTCGAACATAAAATATTCTAAAAGCATGACGTCCCTTCATCGCCGTGCGTGTGAATTTACGCACTACGACTGCAAGGGGCAGCATAAAGTCCGCAGATCGAAGGTTCTAATACCGGTGCTGACAGCGACCATACCTCATTTTTCCACCCCAGGCTAAGTGCAGGACAGGTACCCTATTTTAAATCCAGGGACACCAACCTAAATACTAGACCCTTAATTACAACTACATACACAAGCCCAGTCATCACAGAAACACAGGTTATTATCAGACAAAATTTTCACTCACCCAAGTGCTTGGTGCTGATGACCTAGAAGACACCAACCCCTAACATGTATTAACACCATAAATGCTAGTTTACGTGGAATGTGAGACGTCCAAAATATGTTTCCATTCGTTGTTAGAAGCCGCGAATAATAAAAAATTGGTAAGCATACAAGACATTCGCCCGAACGATCCCGTGTTCGATTCCCGACCGTCAAATGTTAATTCCTCTTGCTCGTGGGCTGGATGTCTGTGACGTCTTCCTCATTAATTCCATCTTTATCAGGACGTACAGGTCATCTACGGGAGCCAACTCAAATCTCTAATGACCGACGCCAGACCCTCTTGAAGGCCACACGCCTCTATATTATTATTATTATTATTATTATTATTATTATTATTATTATTATTATTATTATTATTATTATTATTATTATTATTATTATTATTATTATTATTGTTACAGTTGAAACGCTGTACAAGTATGATGTAGCTTGCGGAGATACACCCTTCAGTCGATTGTGGTCTCGGGGCAGATGGCCTCGCTGTTCCGCCCCTTAAAATACAAGAACAATACAATACGGTACGTTTGTTTTCACGGGGTGATTCCTGGGACCTCGGTTCCGAAGGTCAACGATTCGATTCACGGGCCTGGCGAAGAAATGTAATTGTGGCATGGGGGTTGGAACGGAGTATATTCAGCTACCAGAGGAAAAACTGACAATTAAGAGTAAGAATAGGAATAGGAATAGGAATAGGAATAATAATAGAAATAAGAATAAGAATAAGAATAGGAATAGGAATAGGAATAAGAATAAGAATAAGAATAAGAATAAGAATAGGAATAGCAATAGCAATAGCAATAGGAATAGGAATATGAATAGGAATAAGAATAAGAATAAGAATAGGAATAGGAATAGGAATAGCAATAGCAATAGGAATAAGAATAGGAATAAGAATAGGAATAGGAATAGGAATAGGAGTAGGAATAGGAATAGGAATAGGAATAGCAATAGGAATAGGAATAGGAATAGGAATAGCAATAGGAATAGGAATAGCAACAGCAATAGCAATAGCAATAGCAATAGCATTAGTAATAGGAATAGGAATAGGAATAAGAATAAGAATAATAACAAGAATAAGAATGCAAACCAAACCCTGTGGCACCAAAGCGACCAACAAGCGACTGATGCCCTGCCATTCAGCCTTCAGATTGCGGGGTAACGCGTGATCAGCGCATCGCGTCCTCTCGGCCATTAATCTCATTTTTCATGACCGGGGTACTGTTTCACTCTCAGATAGCTACTTAACTGACCTCATGAGGCTGAGTGCGCCCCGTTCCAGCCTTCATGTCAGTTCCTAAAATCCCTGACGGAGCCGGGATTCGAACCTGGGACCTCCGGGTGAGAGGCACGTGACCTACCCCAACATCACGAGGCCTGCAATATGAATAATAATAACTAGGGCACCCGTGTGAGAAGACTTGTATTTCAACACCATTGCCGTTATTTATTTTGTGTATTTCTCGCGGAAACATAAGCAAGGGCACAATACATAGAATGGTAAAACTGCACAAGATGAAGGGCACAGAGGGCAATGAAGCATGTGTCTTGTGGTTTGTTCTTGTCCACATTCGCAAGACGTGTCACATGTACTGAGGCCCCATCTCTTCAGATTGTCTCGGGATCTTCCAACTCCTGATCATAACCTTTTTAGGGATTTCCACACCAACCAGCTTTCATTGTGTCCGGGTTGTAGTTCTTCAGCTATTGGCATCCAACCGCAGAGGTGAGGGGTTGACTTCTTCCATATATCCAGCCTTGCCTTCTCCGGTGAGACGGTAATCATCTCAGATGTCCTCAGGAAGCTCTTTAGGGACCTCAGCCGTTGCTGAGGAGGATCATATCCATGCAGTGGGTGGGCGCTGTTCTCTTCCACTCGCAGCCTCTCCCTGTTGGCAGCCACACAAGGTGGTGCTGTTCCAGCCAGGTAGTAGAGCTTAAGCAACCTGTTATGCACAACAGCAAGGCACGACGCTACACCAATCTGGCTGTATACGGGCCCGGCTTTACTGTTATGCGGGTTCAACGCGACACAGTTCTGACAGGGCTACTTGTTTATTTATTTAAACATGTATTCATAAACAAATTGTCATACGGCTTTGGTGGCGTAGTCGGTAGCATACTGAACTGCTATGCCTACGGTCGCGGGTTCAAACCCGTCCAAAGTCGTCGGATATTTCAAGAGCGTTAAAATCTTCAGTAAGTTATGCCTTCCTTCGGAGGGGAAGGAAAGCCGACGGGCCCATGTCATAGATGGTCGAACAGCTGTAGCCCTAAACCAGTGGGGTTGGATAGATTCCCCCCGATGTGACTGTGGTTTTGAAATGCAGACTATCGAGCATATTGTGCATTCATATCCCGGCGCCTTGGATGATCTCCACTCAGAAACTCCTGGTGCCATTGCGTGGATTACAGACCTTCCTGTCCAAATTTGAACAGATGGTCCTAATGCTGTGAATAGTGTTTATTGTAAATAGTGTATATAATTATTTTCTGTCTTGTAAGCATCATACGCTAAATAATAATGGCATTAAAAAGAACCTACCACTACAATTCATAGTGTGTAGCTAACTTTGTAGGTTATTTGGTTAGATGATGATGACGATGATAATTTTGGTTTAAAGGTGCCTAACATCTAGGTTATCGGCCCCTAATGGTTTGGGTCATGGTGAAGGATGAGAGGAAAATATAATGTAAACTATAATGAATACTAACTACAGAATTACAAACTAGAAGAAAAAATGGTAAACAAATAAAGAATAGGTCAAACAATGGACAGGAGGAAAAGACATGGCCCCAACCCTCGAAGAATGAGGATTGAGGGACTTGGAAGAAAGGAGAACCAGAAGAGGCAGATAGGAAAGGAAAAGAGGAGAGGTCCCGCCCCAAAATTAGAGGATGAAGGGGACAAAACGGACCCAGCTCAGGAATCCCTCGGGATCACCAACTCCCGAACTCACCAGCCGTGAGCCCTTGAGGATGTAGCACTATCCAGGTGCACCAGAAGTGGTGGGGCTACACCACCCTGCCTCCTTAAGGGCCTTGAGCAGAAGGCTGGAGATGTGAAGAGAACAGAAGAGGTCTGACCCCTCGCAGAATGAGGGATCAGAAAAGATGAGACAAGGGCCAATTAAGTCGGGAAAGTGAAAGATTCCCTAGGACTCGAATACCCTAATACCGTCGGGGTCAGAAAAGAACAAGGGTGGTCGATAGGAAAGATGACAGAGATCAAGTTCTAACGTTTTCCGCTAGGTGTCAGTGACAGTGGCATCTTTGGTAGCCCAAGTTGGAACTACAGTGGAACGTGGCTAATTCGAACTTCTATAATTCGAAATCTTCTTTAATTCGAATTTTTCTCTTGGTCCCTAGCATTTATATACAATCAATGCTAAAAAAAATGTGGTTAATTCTAATTATATTATGGATAATTCGAAGTTTTTAGTGTAAAAAGCAGATCGGAAGCCAAACAGTTGGGTCAGTTTCCGAAAAAACTGTTCCGAGTGCAGCCCAAGCAACAAACCACATCACAGAACTTCGGCATTATTTTAAAGTAGAAATGACGTAAGTGATTCTGTTTCCTGATCCTTAAATTTGTTCGATTCTTTTGTAATGGCTGACAGACTTAATTGTAGGAAACAGGTAAACATCTCAAACTATTTTGAAAAACAGTAGATTTCTCTGAGACTTAACTGGATTGCTGGATTACTACTGTCGTTAAATAGGTGAATAGTACATTTTGGTTTTATTTTTCATTTGAAATTTTGAGGTTATTGACGATACAAAGTACCGTTGTATGTTAATCTGCTTCGTTGAAATTAAATCATTATGTAAACGTAATACAATATAGACTACTGTATTTTCTCTACCCTTATCAAAGAACTTTCTTAATTCGAATTTTTTGGATAATTCGAATTTTTTTACTGGTCCCTTGAGGTTCGAATTATCCAAGTTCCACTATACTTGAAATGGAAATTGATGGAGAGCTATGGTCATTGGCTGCAATCCAAATATAATAAACGAATTCACGATATTTATGAAATCAGAGCGCAATTCGTCACGGCTCCGGGTAAATCTCATTCTTTGGAATGCTCATTTCTTACGATTGGTAACCTGAGAGTGTCCAAAAAGTGATCTGTACTACTGAAATAAACAGGGTAAGAATGTTCAAATATTTGGGGGAAATTATTCAAGAAAATGGTTTGGAAAAATCTGCTGTAGTAGAATGAATATGAAAGATGGAAATAGCATATGGCATAACTAGGAATACCTACAACAAAAAGTGTTTGTCTAAAGATCTTACTACAACACCGTAGTAAAACCGGAATGCCTGCATGCGAGAATGTCTCGTACTGAACTACAAATTGGATAAATTAGAAGTAGTAGAAAGAAGAATTTTACGCAAAATACTCGTTCCTTTAAAAACTGCCAAATTCTCGAAATTAAGAAGCAATGATGAAATATATCGAAAAACAGAAAACATATCAATGATATCAGAAACAGAGGAGATTGCTGTTTTTGGACATTTGTACAGGATAGATGACAGTAGGTTAACCAAGCAGATCTTCACATTCCTTTTGAACAAGAAGTCAACAACAACCTGGGTGCAAGAAGTCAAAAAGGATTTGGAAAGAAACAACATCAGAGAAGAAAATACACCACAGAGATATTTTGAGGAAAAAGTGCTAAAAATGGAAGGATTCCAAGGGAGGAAGAGAAAGAAAGCCGGCTCGAAATGGACCGAAGAAAGGAAGAGAAAACATAGTGAGATTAATGAAGTAACTAGTGGACCGTGCGAGAACTCTCGCATAATGGTTGTGTGCGCCCCATGTGTACAGACTACCCGCCCGGCTCTACTGCTATGGGGGCTGTAGGCAACAGAGTTCTCTCAGGGCCTATCATCTTGTTTATTTGTTTAAAAGCACTTTATAAACAAATACATAATTATATTTCCGTTGACTTTCCAAGAAATGCAAGATTTTTCCTGTACTATTGAGACGATTTGCAAGATTTTGGTACAAACCACACCTTCTAACTCCTTCTGGTTTAGGAGCTCGAGTTTTGTGAAACATTCACCTTAGCCTTAGCGTATTATATACAGTATCAAGATACTGGAGTAAGAAGGAGGAACAGCAATGGACAAAGCATTGAAATTGGCTCGTGGTCCATAGATTACCGAAACGAAAATAATAATAATAATAATAATAATAATTCGTAGATTAAGGATTTCTCGGTCCGGTATACTAATCATATCCTTTTCAGGAAGCAGATAAAAAGAAGGGTTATATATTGGATCCAACCGTGCGTTTTGAAACCCATGCCGAGGAGCCAGATGAAGTGAACAATGAAAAGAAGGATATTTACGAGCCTACAGTCCCTTTCTACAAGGAAAAATACCGCCTTCAAGAAATAGAAGTTATTGGGTTTTTAGAGGGGGCCCGGGGAACAATACCTTCTCTTTTTGCTGCAACATGTAGAAAATTTCGTATCTCAAATGCCACCATTAATACCACAGAATTAACAGCCCATTAGTATTTTGAGAAATCACCTATATTCGTAAATTATGTGTATTTTAAGGAGGGGCGTGGTGGCTCAGCGGTCTAGCTGTATGCCTCTCACCAAGGCGGTCCGGGTTCGATTCCCGGTCAATGCATGTGAGAATTTCGAAGTGAAATGCCATGTCCTGTGGTTCGGATTCCACGTAAAAAGGAGGTCCCGTGGCTCATAATCACAAGATTCACGGTCACGTAAAACTACAATCTTCCTTCCTTCCTTGTATTTTAAGGCTGAATAGCTAGTTCAATTATTTATTTTTAGTTGCGGTTGGCCCACTCTTCAGGTCTTTTATTCTAATTTGTATGTGTCTTCATAGTTCATTAGTCGTATTTTGTTACCCTTCTAATTTGTATTCTTTCACCTCATTATGATTGTTAAGTTTTGTATATTAGCAGCCTTGTTAGTCGAGGAACCATAAGAATTAAATAAACAAATAAAAAAATTACTCGCCAAAAAGGATAACACGATTAATAAGAACAATAATAATAAATCTCAAGTAATCTATTCCTATGATCATGATTAATTCAATTCCACCGCCTCCCACTCAACTCTTGAAGGTAGATTACACCCAGGTCAAAAGTCACCAGCCACCAATGAACTGTCCCTGAATGATGAATCTGACCTTGGAGCCACCGCTGTTTATGAGGAGACTACGGCTGATGGCGGCACGTGTCTCTACATCAGCTGACCTGGAGTTTGACCTAGACGAGCCACAAGTGTTACCGTAGGCCGCCACGGCGAGTATACCCGCTCGATAGCCCTGTCAGTCGGGCCTTGTCGTGCTAGCGCCAACTTCAGCTCAGGTAGGGAAGGTTCATATAAGTCTCTCGCCGCACTGCAGATACCTCTACTCTGCACATATGCCTTGTAGCTGCACTTCAACCGAGGTTCACCATCAACACTTGTTCACGTGCTGTATCATCATACAACTACCTACAAACTAACTTTTTCATGTCTTCATTTCAACCAAAATTATTCTATTTATGAATCTGGAGGACTTGAATTGACAGATGAAATATAGTACCCCTTCCTCATAAATGTTCTTCAATGCATTGATACTATTATTATTAGACTATTATTATTATTCTTTTTTCGTTTAGGCCAGCTATGGACCACGACATTTCAACTGCTTACGTCTTTGGGCCTTGATCTTAGCCCAGTGTTCACGCATTCGCTGCCTGTGAAACTCCCTTCTTTCATCAGACCACTTCTTGCCGGTTTTTAACTTCACTTTTTCTTGGAATTGGTGGTGTGCTCCAAGCTTTTCCTTTAAAAGATCACGTTCCATAATGTCTGCGTGGGTGATCTCTACTTCGTGCAAATCCTTGGTTTTCTTGTTAAGGAAATAGGTAGATATCCGATTGGCGATTCTCTCGGGTTTCATACGAGTTAAGTGGTCGTAGAAAGATATTCTTCTCTTCCAAATTAATTGAGATATTATTATTATTATTAATAATAATAATAATAATAATCTTTCTTCCTTTTTTCGTCATGCCCGACTAAGGAGCGCGATTGAACTTATTTAGCTGATGGCATTGCCTCTCTCTTCTCCCAAAATCTCTTCATCTTCTCACTGTGGCTTTTCTTGCGATCTTCTGACCAGGTTTTGTTGGTGATAGTGCTTGGATGGTCTGCAAAACGGTGATTATCGACTAAATCACTGAACATAGCTCTGTCTAGTGCAATGCCATCTGTGATGCCTATTTTCTGAAGATCTTTTTCAACTTCAAGCAGCCAGGTGTTTTTAACTTTCATTGACAGGGCAAGGTTAAGAATCCTTTTGGTCAGTCTCTGATTGCCCATCCTGAGGATATGCCCATAGAATTTCAATCGTCTTTTCCCAAATGTGTCTGAGATTTTCTCCGAGTGCTGGCATAAGTCTTGGAATTTTCTTTTCATCCAGATTCCCCTGGTACAGACTGGTCCAAAAATGTTTCTTTGATTTTCCTTTATTGCTTTTCCACATCTTTAATTAATGACTTGCCCCCAATCATCAGCGTTTCAGAAGCATATAGTGCTTCAGGCTTGATTACAGTGCTGTAATGCCGTGGGTATTCTTTTCTTATTATATCTGTTATTATTATTATTATTATTATTATTATTATTATTATTTTACATCGCCATGCCCATCCAAGGAGCGGGATTGAATCTATCTAACTGATCTTGCTTTCTTGTATTGCCAAAATCTCTTCGTAATCTCACTATTGCTCTTTCTGGGATCATTCGTCCAGGTTCTTTTGGATGTAATATTTGGATGGACAGAAAATTGATTATTGTCAACTAGTTCTCTAAATCTAGATCTGTCCGGTACCATGTAACTTGAGATGTCTATTTCCTGAAGGTGCTTTTAGCCTATTTTCGTTTATGAAAAAATAGGCTTAAGAGATCACCTTTTGTCCGTGTGTGTGGGTGTCACCCTAATGAAATCTAATCGGCTCGAGCGATTTCAATGAAATTCGGTAAGGTCTTAGTACTACTTTGTCCGACCCCAACCGTGTCACTCAAATATTATTACGTCTCACCAATCCAAAATGGCGGCTGTGCGAAATATTTCACCGGCATCCTATATTGTCGAAGCTATTGCTTTCTTCACCCTGAAATTTTGTACGGTGATAAAAGGCACTACTAAAAGTTCACCTACGTGACTTTCAAAAACCTGTTAAGTACAAATTGAACATGGTGGCCAAGCAAAGTTGAAGCATATAAATAGACGTTTCTCGCGATTTAACTATCCGAACACAGTGAACTTGGTACAGCAAATGTCTATAGACTACACATTGTAAAGCTAATTTAGTTCAATTGTTCACATAACCTCAAGATGGCAGCTGTGCGAAATTTTAAAATTAGGATTTTATTTCTTGTGTCCTTATCATGCGTTTGAAGTCACGTTTGAATAATGAACCTACGCAATAATCGTCGTCTGTATATATATTAGACGGTTCTCAATATCTACTAATCTATTACAGCAATCAAACTGAACTTTTGTGAGCTGATAAAGGCTATTAACATAAATTCATATATGGGACTTTCAATAAATTGGTGAGCACAAATCCAACATGGCGGTGACGCGAAATTTAAATATTTAAATGAACGCATCTCGTGATTTAACCATCCGAGCGCAGTGAAACTTGGTACGTTAAGTGCTTATTCAAATTTTAATCCATGACATCTAATTTATTTTAATTGGTTTATAGCTACAAGAAGGCGGCTGTGCGAAATTTTAAAATTTCGGTTTTATTTCTTGTGCCCCTAACTATCAGTTTGAAGTTTGAATAATACACCTACGGTATAATCTCTATGTAATAGTACATAACTGTATGGCCTACCCTATAAATATCCAACATGGTGACCATCTGAAATTGTTGACAGTTCTCAATATCTACAAATCTATTACAGCAATTAAACTGAATTTTTGTAACAGGAACAGCACTCATTCCAGGTTCCGTATTGACCATGTTTACATGAAGTATAACATAAATTTCTCGCCAAATCAATACTTTACTTACATTAAAAAATACTAAAGGTACATGTTTCGGAAAACTAAATGTTTCCTTCCTCAGCCCACTTTTTGGTGTGTAACATTATACTACATCGAAAACCTCACCAAATAACAAAAAAATACATTTTTTGTCAAGAATAACATTTTTAGCCTATTTTCAATTTTGAAAAAATAGGCTTATGAGATCACCTTTTGTTCGTGTGTGTGTGCGTGTGTGTGTGTGTGTGAGGTGTGTGTGTGTGTGTGTGTGTGAGGTGTGTGTGTGTGTGTGTGTGTGTCCCCCTAATAAAATCTAAACGACTGGAGCGATTTCAATGAAAACTCGGTAAGATCATAGCACCATTCCGGCCGACCTCGACCGTGCCCTCCAAATTTTATTCTGTCGCACCAATCCAACGTGGCGGCTGTGTGAAATATTTCACCAGCATTCAGTATCTCCGAAACTATTACCGATATCACCCTGAAATTGTCTACGGTGACAAAGAGCACTACTAGAAGTTCACCTATGAGACTTTCAAAAACCTGGTAAATACAAAAACAACATGGCGGCCAAGCGAAGTTGGGACGTTTAAATAGACTTTTATCTCGATTTAACAATCCAAACGTAATTAAACTTGGTACTGCAAATGTTTATACACATTGTAATGCACTGGCGTCCAATTTAGTTCAATTGTTTACATAACCTCAAAATGGCGGCTGTACAAAATATGTCACTGTCATTCTATATCTCTGAAATCATTACAGATATCACCCTGAAATTTTGTACGATGATAAAGGGCACTGCTAAACGTTTACCTATGCAACTTTCAAACACCTGTAAAGTACAAAACGAACATGGCGGCCAAGCGAATTTGAAACATTTTAATAGACTTTTCTCTTGATTTAGCCATCTGAGCGCAGTGAAATGTGGTACAATAAATGATTGTACATATTGTAATGCAATGGCATCTAATTTAGTTCAATTGTTTACATAACCTCAAGATGGCGGCTGTGCGAAATTTTAAAATTAAGTTTTTATTTCTTGTGTCGTAATCATGCGATCGAAGTGAAAATTTGAATAATGAAGCTACGCATTATTTTTCCTTTAATGGTACATAATTATATGGCCTATACATAAAACAATCCAAAATGGAGCATCCGAAATATTTCGGCGGTTCTCAATATCTACGAATCCTTTACAGCAATCAAACTGTTTTTTTTAATGTTCATAGAGGCTATGAACATAAGTTCACCTATAGGTCTTTCAGTAACCTGGTGAGCACAAATCCAACATGGCGGCGACGTGAAGTATAAATATTCAATTGGACGTTTCTCGTGATTTAACCAGTCAAGTGCAGTGAAACTTTGCACGTTAAATGATTATACAAATATTAATCCATTGGCATCCAATTTATTTCAATTGTTTTGATAACCACAAGATGGCAGCTGAGTGAAATTTTAAAATCTCGTTTTTACTTCTTGTGTCCTAATCATGCGATTGAAGTTTGAATACCTCACATACACAATAATCTTCATGTAATAGTACATAAATTAGAATCCAACCTGTCAATTATCTGAAATATTTAGACGGTTCTCAATATCTACGAATCTACAATCAAACTGAAATTGTGTATGTTGATAGAGACAATTAACATAAGTAGGATATATGAAAATAGGCTTTAGTTCTTCACGTAACTACTTGTTCAACTTCATGAAGCCAATTATTCTCAGCTTTATTTGAGAAAGTAACATTTAGAATTCTTTTATTCATCCCGTGATCACTCATTCTGAGAATATACCAATAAATGTTCAAATGCATTTTACTGAATGTGTCCGAGATTTTCTCTGAATGCAGATAAGGCTCCTTGGATTTCCTTTTCATCCAAATTCCCTCAGTACAAGTTGGGCTAAATATCTTCCTCAATGTTTTTTCTTTCTTGTTTTTGTATATCTTTAATTAGTGATCTGATTATTATTATTAATTAATTAATTGATTAATTAATTAATAATTTTTATTATTATAATTATTATTAAAATATATAAATGGCTTTAGTATATAGCTCTACTTGGAGCGATAATCTGTTGAGAAAAAGTTGAAAATATGTGACCGCAGTCGGTATTCGAACCCGAATCTTCTGTAGATATTATCATCATTATTGTTGCGTAAACTTTATCGACCAATTGTATCCATAATATAGCTTTGTGGCTATTAGGTCGAGTAGTATATTAAGAGCCGACGTTTTGAAACAACTGCTTGTCCCTTTATCAAGGTTTGTCAAGAAAGAAAGAAAGAAAGAAAGAAGGAATGAGTAAACTATGGCATATAACCTCCATGGATAAATGGTATAAGATAGAAGCCATGTCGAAACAAATAGTTACTCCATGACCTCCTGAGACCAAGAGGATGTTGGAAATGAAACTTTTGAGGGCAGCCATGATTTACTCAAGGGATAACCATCACCTCTATTAAAGTTCTGAGGTTGTTTACTTATTTCAATCGCTTCCCGAATCATACGAGTTCTAAAATGTTTCTCCATACAGATGACAGAAGTCTCATCAAAGAATATTCGATAGTCATTCTGTATGGCATGTTCTGCCACCTCAGACTTCTCTGGTTGGCAAAGACGTAAATGCTTACGGTGTTCATTGCCCCTTGTTGTGATTCTCCTACATGTCTGCCCAATATATACTTAACCACAGGAACATGGAATCTTATGTACTCCAGCCAGTTAAGACCAACTGAATCCTTGACTGATCGTAAGGATTTGCCTACGGTGAAATTAGGCTTGAATATGATTTTGATGTTGTGTCTTCTTAGAAAATTGCTAATCCTGTCCGTGACAGATTTCACGTATGGCAGATAGGCCAATTTCTCAGGAGAAGGGTTCTGCCATAATCTGTCTTTCGGTTTAGGATGTAACACTTCATTTATCTGTCTAATCGAGTAGCCATTGTCCTGGAAAGTATCGGCTAGGAATACAAGTTCACCGTCTAACTTATCCTTTTCACACACTGTCCTTGCTCTGTTAACAAAGAGTGGCTTCCTATCTTATACCATTGATCTATGGAGGCTATATACCCTTGTTTACCCATTCTTTCTTTCTGCCTTTCTTTCTTTCTTTCTTTCTTGACAACCCTTGATACCGGGACAAAAAGTTGTCTCGAAACGTCGGCTTTTAAAATACTACTCGACCTAGCAGACCCAAAGCTATATTATGGATTATTATTATTATTATTATTATTATTATTATTATTATTATTATTATTGCGAAATGAAGGCTTTAAATTATTATGACGTTCAATGCTCAAATAGTGCAACCCATAGCCTATAGATGAAACTTACAGAATTCAAATGTTTGATCCCGGAAGGACCCGAACCAATGACCTCCAACCAAATGAGAGTTAAATGTCCCACTCTAGTATAAAAGGCCAGATAACTCTCGTATTAATCCGGAGGTCCCAGGTTCAAATCCCGTTGGGGTAAGATATTTTAAATTTTTAACTTCCATCTACATGGCTTGCGCTATAAGTGCATTACAATACCTAACAGCTTAAAAGCATTCATATTTTAATAATTGTAGTCGTGATAATCTGTTTATTATTATTATTATTATTATTATTATTAGACTACTATTATTATTTTTATTATTATTATTATTATTATTATTTATTCAATTCACCATTATAAACGTGGGTTACTCTAAAGCACGGGTTAAACCAAGTGCTTTACAACAATACATAAAAACTATAATACAAACTATAATACATATCATGTATATACAAAATATAAGAGTTCATTATCACTCATTCATTAGCAAGGAAGGATCGCACAATATTGCATGTGGACAATAGGACCGAATGCTGCATACTCTTGTAGATGGTCGGCGGAAGATCCAATTCTTTCAGACTCTTGTGGAGTGTGTGAGGTATGAGGCCGTTGACTGACAAGATTACAGGCACTATCCGGACGCAGTTCATCTTCCATATCCTCTTGATTTCCTCTGCAAGCTGTCTATACTTGGAGATGTTTTCATTGTGTTTACGTTCGATGTTGGTGTCGTTGGGGACTGCTATGTCTATTATAAATGTAGTGCCATCAACCTTATTTACTACTATGATGTCTGGTCGATTGTGATCTATTGTTTTATCTGTCACAATACCAGTGTCCCAGTATATTTTACACAGTTCATTTTCGAGGAGGGATGGTGGATGATATTTGTAGTAAGGGATATACTCCTCAGTTAATTTATATTTCTGTGCGAGTGCTTGATGAATGATGCCTGCAACCTGATTGTGCCGCTTTGTATATTGAACTGATGCCAGTATTGGGCAACCTGCAGTGACATGGTCAACGGTCTCGAGATGAATGGCGCATCGCCTGCATTTGTCTGAAATTACACTGGTATCTTTGATTATGTATTTCTTGTAATTTTTTGTTGCAATGACTTGATCTTGGATGGCAATTGCAAATCCCTCTGTTTCTCCAAACAGTCGACCACTTTATAACCACACACACGATGCGTTTTTATCAATACTCTGTTGGGATAGGTTGCTGTAGTATTTTCCATGGAGGGTCTTTTCTCCCCATGCCTTTTCTTTTTCATGTAAGTGTAGTGGCTGGCTGATATGATCATCAGAGGATGTACGAAGGTTCAATATTGTGTGTTTATCAGCAAGTACAATGGCTTTATGGAGAATGCTGTTTTCCTTTCTTTGATAGAAATATCTTTTAAGGGTTTTAATTTGGTTCTGGAGCAAAATTTGTAAATCCAGTACTCCTCGACCTCCCATCTTTCGTGGAAGAGTGACCCTTTCTTTACAGGCGTTTGGATGGTGTAAACGGTAAGTAGTGAGAAGGGTCCTTGTTTTTCTCTGCAGGCTTTCCATTTCTGTTGCTGACCATTTCAGAATCCCAAATGAATATACTAGGGTTGGTATAGCGTATGTGTTGATAGCTTTAATTTTGTTCTTTGCACATAGATTGGTTCGCAGCACTTGATGTAGTCTTGTGGTATATTTTCCAATGAGTTCATCTTTGATAATTTTATGATCCAAAGTTGTATTTTGAGCAAATCCCAGATATTTGTAGGTTTCTATTTCAGTCATTCCTTCAATTAGAGATCCTTTGCGTAGCTCATGTGGTTCAGAAGTTGCATATTTACCTCTTTCAATTGCCAGACGCTTGCATTTCTTCACTCCCAGCGTCATTCGGACATCGGATGAATATGAATCTATTATATTTAGCATGGCATTCATTTGAGTCTCACTGTGTGCATATACTTTGAGGTCATCCATATAAAGGAGATGGGATATTCTGTATTTCCTATTGTAGTATTTGATGTCAAATCCGAAACCGGTGGATTTTAGAATTTTAGAGAGAGGATTGATGGCTAAGCAAAACCATAATGGGCTTAGCGAGTCTCCTTGATAGATACCACGCTCAATTTTTATTGTGTCAGATGTGACACATTCATTGTCTGTCTTAGTATACAGTACTGTTTTCCAATTATCCATCGTGACCTCCAGGAAGTGAATTACAGCAGGGTCAATCTTATACATATGGAGGATTTCTTTCAGCCATGAATGCGGGACTGAATCAAATGCTTTCTGGCAATCTATGTATGCCGTATATAGATTCCTTTGATTATGTATCGCCTGTTGTGTTATCACAGAATCAATAACTATCTGTTCTTTGCATCCTTGCGACAGCTTCTTGCATCCTTTCTGTTCCTCAGCCAAAATGTTATGTTTGTCGAGAAACTAGTATATTTCGTCCGCAATTATGGACGTAAATAGTTTGTAAAGTGTTTGGAGACAGGTGATAGGTCTGTAGTTTGATGGGTCTTTAGTATTTCCACTTTCTTTTGAGATTAGATATGTAATCCCAGCAGTAAGGAAATCAGGACATTCCTCAGGATGATGGATGAGGTAAGTAAATTGCTGGGCTATCTTCTGGTGCACGCACGTGAAATGTTTGTACCAATAATTGTGAATTTTATCTGTGCCCGGCGCTTTCCAATTCTGAGTTCTCCTTATAGCATCATACACATGCCGTTCTTCAATGGTATCAAAATCCATTTCTTCATATACATTATTGCTATTTCGTTCTTCGTTGATCCAATTTGCATTTTCATTGTGCGGTGACTTTGCAGCCCATACACTTCTCCAAAAATCTTCCGTTTCTTGCGTGCTAGGAGGTTCTGCTTTTGTCATGGATTGTTTGTTTCGTTTGATCATTCTGTAGAACTGACCTTCATTGTTGGAGAAAAGTTTGTTTTGTGTTTTCCTCGCTCGTGATTCCTTGTACCTCCTGAGTCTCGCTGCTTTTGCGCATAATTTTAGCTTTTGGTTGTCAATGTATTCCTTGATTTTTTCTGTGTGATCATATTCTTTATATGGCTGTTGATTTTTCTGAATATATTTCTCAGCTTTCGATTGGTTTTGGGTTTAGTTTTATTGTTTAAATATGCTGTTAGTTGGCCTATGGTTTTCCTCAGTTCCTTGATGTCATTTTCTAATCGACGCTGCCAGGGTGGAATGTATTCTGCATCTGCACCTTTTCCACGAGATCTTCCAGACAAAGGTATTAGTTTCTGGTTGTT
This sequence comes from Meconema thalassinum, assembly GCA_946902985.2. NCBI lineage: Eukaryota > Metazoa > Arthropoda > Insecta > Orthoptera > Tettigoniidae > Meconema > Meconema thalassinum. The sequence continues at coordinate 353,801,253 of OX336394.1, forward strand.
CAGCCTTATCACAGTTACTGCTGCGCAATATACAAGAGAGTTTGTTTCTTCTAGATTATCGGATGTTTCCACATACTGTTTTAGGATGTTATTTGTCATACTGACAAGAGATTTACTCTTTGCTGTTTCTAGGAGTTTGGGCAGCTTTGGTCGATAGTCTACTTTAAGGCCCATAAAATCTGTCATTGCCTCTTTAAACACATGTTCAATAGAACTTGTTTCATCAGAACTCGAGATATTAGTAGGGATAGTTGGTTCAATAATTCCCTCTTCCCCTGTGTCATTTCTGCAGGTTACTTCCTGAACAGCTTGAATCAATAATGTGGATCTGCTTTCATTGTTGGATTCTGAAGCTAGAATTTTTGCTGCTTCCTCTTTAAGACTTTGAATCATTATTGCAGGAAGTCTATTGTTCCTCACTATTACACGTCTTTGGTCTGCAATTCTTTGTTCGGTAACGAAAGAGTAGTCAGGAAAATTCTCCACAAACAACTTGTGCAAATCTTTCCTATATGTTGTGAGGTCTCTCTCTAAGTTTGTAACAATAAAGTAGGAGCGCATTATGAATTTGTTCATCTCATCAGTCCATTTTAAGCGCTGCTTCAGTTTGCCTGCCTTAGTGGTCAGTTGAATGTTTGAAACACTTTCGACAGGGGGAGATGACGGCTGTTGGGTTCTCCTATCTGCGTTGTCGGCTGTAGAATTTTCGGGTGACCCGACATGTGCCCGCCTGTTCAGCATCATGTCACTGGTGGTTCGCCTGCTGTCATGTTCAGCACCAGCTCCAAACGTGCCCCGACGCACCTCGGGTAGCGTCCTTTTCCGAGGCTCATTATTATTTGACATTTTCTCCATTATCAATGGGTTGCGTTTTATACCTACTGCCAGGATTTCATTTAGGCCGCCCCTAACATGGGGTACAGACGCCTTTCACAGCCGCCCCTGACATGGAGTACAGACGCTGTTGGCTAGTGCTTATGGCGGCACTGACTCGCCTTGTCACATTGCTGTCTTTGGATATATGTGGCATTTTATAGAGACTGTGGTGCCATCCACAGACCCACCACATCCTGTTAGCAATGCCGCTGTTGGTCCGGGACTGCTTATTCGTCAGGTTGCTCTGCTTATGTCGCAGCTACCCTCCATATCTAGAGGGCGATCCACTATCCGCCACCTGTGGACCCGTCCGGCCGTAGTCAGCTCTACGTCCTCCTCGAGGCGGATTATTATTATTATTATTATTATTATTATTATTATTATTATTACGTCCATTGTAACTACTTTGTATTTAGAATCACTGGGGTGTCGGATTTTTGTCCTGGATCTATAGGCATCAACATGTAGTATGTCATTGAACTGAGTCGGCATCGGACCCGCGTATTAACATTTTGAAGGGCACCGCTTAAGCGACTGCACCTCTCAATGCGAATCACTTTATTTATTATTTTAATATTATTATTATTATTATTAATTATGTATTTAATATTATAATAACTAGACTTTTGTACCACCCATTGGCGGGTTTGTTCTCCGGGGCTAAGAAAAATAGCTCTCAGCCATCCTGCAAGTGGTTTTCTATGGTTTCCTACTTCTACTCCAGGTAAATGCCGGGGTTTTCCTAACTTAAGTCGATGGTTGCTTCCTTCTTATCGTCACCTCTATTACAAATACACACACTACTAAAGACACCACATTAACACGGGTTATCAGACAAATTCTACACACATCCAAGCACATGGGGCTATATATCTTGTTATGATGAGGAAAGAAGGTTGGGATGTATATACAAGCCGGACGTTTGTGTTAGACGATTGCCCTTGACCTTGAAGCTTGCGGGTGAGCCTGTACACAGTCACTTTTCGCCCTCTCCCTGCACAGTTGTCACCACCGGTCTGATGTAATGGAATTTCAGACTTGAGCATGTGACGACATCACAGTACAGAGCAGTACAGCCCAAATCGAAGTATTGTGTGACGCGAAAGTACACATTACATAGTTACGAACAGAACGCCATTATATTTGCCAATGACTGTACTTCAGCAGTAGCGTGAGATAAATTTGTCCATCGTCAGACCACACGGGGCAGGTGACCACAACACTGGTACAGTAGTAACTCGCCTCCAGGCTTACATTATGATTTTTCACTCGTCTAAAACAAACGCCCGGCCTGTACCAGGTCAATCAGCTGCCCCTGATAATAATGTTTTATGCAGCCCAACTAACGCGTGTTGGCAGGAAGGTCGATATTTCTCTTCTTACATCCAGTATGGTACTAAAACACTGCAAGCATATCCTACAAATGATCGCTCGCTATCGTTTTACCCTCCAGGGTTGGCTTTTCCCACGGACTAAGCGAGGGATCCCACCTCTACCGCCACTGAGGGCAGTGTCCTGGAGCTTGAGACTCTGAGTCAGGGATACAACTGGGGTGTGTAACCAGCACTACGCCCAGGCGGCCTGGCCTGCAAAGCGAACAGGGGGCCTGATGAAGGAATGGGAAGAGTGGGACGGTTAGGCAAGGAAATGGGAAGGCGGCGGCCGTGGCCTTACAGTAGGAACCATCCCGGCATTTGCCCGAAGACGAAGTGGGAAACCACGGAAAACCAATTCGAGGATGGCTGAGGTGGGAATCGAACCACCTCTACTCATTTTGGCCACCCGAGGCTGAGTAGACTCCGTTCCAGTCCTCACACCACTTTTCATATTTCGTGGCAGAGCCGGGAATCGAACCCAGGACCTCCGGGGCGGCAGCTAACGATGCTGACTGCTACGCTACGGAGGCGACTCCTACAAATGATACTGAACACTATTATTTTTCCCTCGATGTGACTACAGACTAATGAAAATGAAAATCCACAGCCTGCTTCCAGTCGACCGACCGGGTCAGGGAATGGAATGAATGAAGCCCCCATCTTGCGGCGAGGATATGAACTGTGCCGGCTACCGAAGCCTGTCGCACTCCCATGGGGCAATGATTAAATTAATGACAGATGAAATGAAATGACAGTGGAGAGTGTTGCTGGAATGAAATTTGTGACAGCGAATACCGGAGGACCCGGAGAAAATCCTGTCTGCCTCCGCTTTTTCCAGCACAAATCTTACATGGAGTGACCGGGATTTGAACCACGGACCCAGTGATGAGAGACCGGCGTGCTGCCGCTTAAGCCACGGAGGCTTATGACTACAGACTAATACGAGACTAATAATACAAGCAGAGAATTATCGACCGCCCTGATAACAACGCTACTTGGGCTGCATAAAACAATATTATTAGGGCCAGATGATTCACCTGGTATAGTCAAACCTCGATATCTTGAACCTTCATTACTCGAAATTTTGATAATCCGTAATGATTTCCTATAATTTACATGAGGTTTTTTTTATCATATATTTGATTTTTGTAAAAAATAGTAGACTTTGATATCCAGACGGGCCAAAAGTTCCCGTGTCTGTCTCTGTGTGTGTAAGTGTATGTCGGTCCCTCTTTCAATTTAAACACGACAGCACCGAATTAAACCAGAATTAGTACAGAGGTATCACTAACAAAGGACACCTCAGTGTCATTTATTATATAGCCGTCATCTTAACCTAAACAAAACGCTCGCCATCCAAAATGTTCGAAATTCAAATCAAGTTACAAATGAACTAATAAACGGATCTCTATCAATTTTTATAAAAAATATGTCATTTCAATATGGCAGCCGTGGGAATTATACAAGCATTATAATCCACAATTTATGATCCAGTGAATCCATGTGCACAGTATTTGGCATTCAGATATTAGCCTACTTTCGAATTTTGCAAAAAATGTAAGTAGACTTATGAGATCTACACAGGGCCAAAAATTGTGTGTCTGTGTGTCTCTGTGTGTGTGTGTGTGTGTGTGTGTGTGAGAGAGTATGTGTGTGTGTGAGTGTGTGTACTCTGAATGTCTGTCCCCCCTATCAAATCGAACACGGTGAAACCGAATTGAACGAAATTTGGTACAGAGGTAGAACTAGCAAAGGGCACCTCAGTGTCATGTTTTATATCACCGCCATCTTGACGGAAACGTAATGGCGGCCACCCAAATGATAAAAGCTTAAATCAAATTACGACCAACCTAATCATCTGATCGCTACCAAATTTTTCAATATTATACCTTTATGTAGGAAGCATATTTTCACAAAAACTATAAGGTCATCAGCCCAATAGTTTGCATATGACGGCAATGTATGTGTGCAAATCGTTTTCCCCTATCGATTCAAACACGATGAAAACAAATTGGACGCAATTTGGAACAGAGATAGCACCAGAAATGTGCACTCCAATGTCAAGTTCTATACCGACGCCATCTTGACGGAAACGTAATGGCGGCCACCCAAATGTTCAAAGCTTAGATCAAATTACGACTAACCTAATCATCCGATCTCTACCAAATTATGCAACAACATATATTCATACGGCGAGCGTGTTTTGACTAAACTACAAGGTCATCAGCCCAAAAGTTTGCAGATGGCCGCCATGTATGTGTGCAAATTGATTCCCCCTATCAATTCAAACACGGTGAAACCAAATTGAACGAAATTTGGTATAGAGGTAGCACCAACAAAGTGCACTCCAGTGTTATGTTCTATACCGCCGCCATATTGACGAAAACGTAATGGCCGCCACCCAAATGTTAAAAGCTTGAATCAAATTACGACTAAACTTATCATATGATCTCGACCATATTTTGCAACAGTATACCTTCTTGTAAAAATAATCTTTCGACCAAGCTACAAGGTCATCAATCCAATAGTTTGCATATGGCGGCCATGTATGTGTGAAATCGATTCGCCCTATCAATTAAACACAGTAAAACCGAATGCAACGAAATGTGATACAGAGGTAGCACTAGCAAAGGGCACCTCAGTGTCATGATTTATATCGCCGCCGTCTTGACGGAAACGGAATTGCGGCCACCCAAATGTTAAAAGCTTAAATCAAATTACGACCAACCTAATCATTTGATCTCTACCAAATTTATCAACAACATACCTTGTTGTGGAAAGCATCTTTTGACTGAACTACAAGGTCATCAGCCCAATAGTTTGCAGAAAGTAGCCATGTATGTGTGCAAATTGATTCCCCATATCAATTCAAACACAGTGAAACCGAATTGAATGATTTATTTACAGAGGTAGCACTAGCAAAGGGCACCTCATATTCATGTTTAATATCCGTATAGCACGTTGTATTTCAACAAGCTACTACAACCAATATTCAATTATACTCCTTGAAATGGACAAAGAGTTATAACTATACCCATGCATTTAGGAGAAAGTAGGCTATATGTTCTGTACTGAACATCTTGTTTTCTTATAAGAACTCTCTGCTAACACTGTGAAAACTACACAAGACTGTACGTTACGCGGTGCCGCCATCTTGAAATTATAAAACATTTTGAAACATAACGCTCAACAATTATGAACTACTGCAACGAAAAATTAACAGCTCTATATGTGGCCTTGTATTGCCGAGGCATAAGAACAGACTCTCCATACATTCAAAATGGCGGCTGAGCGAACTATTAGAATATTAAAATCGACAACCCTGAATGAAATTGGGAAATTGAGAAGAATCTTGCCAAGAGGTAAGTATCACATCATATCACATTAGTCAGAAATGTATCATCTATACTAATGTAATAAAGCTGAAGAGTTTGTGTATTTGTTTATGTGTTTAAACGCGCTAATCTCTGGAACTGCCAGTCGGATTCGAAAAATTCTTTTTGTATATGATAGCCTGATTCAAGAGGAATAGTTTAGGCTATGTAGCATTAGGCTACACCTCTCATGTAACCTTAAATATTGCTATTCTTCAGTAAGTCGGAAGAACAAGCGCTCCAGAACGGCTTCAATAATACCGAAGTCTATTGTTGCCATGTAATGCGGGCTCCATCAGGTTGCCCCTACCAATGTTCTGGTGCAGAATTGCGAGCTGTTTATAAATTGCAGTCACGGGGAGTAATTAGTGCAAAACGATTTCTTATGCCCCTTAAAACAGTTATCATCATGACAATAGTAGACTATGTCTCTGTATAAGGGCGATGGTGTTGGTGCAGTATACTGAGGTTATCAGCTGCAATAAACGTTGGTACTTTCAAATTTACTGTCATTTATACCAATCCATATCCTTGAGCGCTCCAGTTCTGTAAAGCAAATAAATCCACCGGGCGAAGCCGGGCACTACTGCTAGTACTGTATTGTTTTAGATCCCTTATTTGGGGGGTGGTTGGATCAAAAACGGAAGAGTTGTTGTGCTAATTTATAAAGAGGTGCCTAAAAAGGGGGTAGCTTCTCGTAGTCGGGCAAGCTGACCAGTGTAGAGTGTTGTTTAGTGTTAGGAACTAGGGGGCGCTCCTATAAAAGACGTAGGTGTATTTTAGGGGATGGAACTTAGCGTACAGGTCGATGCGCTGGTCTTCCAGCTGGCTGGCTGACTGGTTATGTAACCGGTGTGCTCGCGTCTGCGTTACGGCACGCGCTGCTCTTAGCAGTCGGGCCTATGCGGGAATACAATGATACTTGCGATAGCAAGTATCTGGCTACTGCAAGTCACGTCTAATTGTGACGGAGAGTTCAGGAAGGGAGTTAGGGCGTAAAGAAGCGTGTAAACAGAAATGCAGGTGTAATGTACTGACCAAGTGTTTATTGGCCAGTAATATTGAATTATGAGTCCCTTTTAAGGGATGTAGTGATGTTACAATGTGATAGTACAATTGGTGTATACAAATTGGTGGGTAAGGTTACAAAGTATAGGATTCTGACACTGCTGACTCACCTGATGATAACAGCGCTAGCCTCCGGCCGCCGAACTGTAAGACTGGTAATTGAGAGCTTGACCTCCTTAAGACTCCCTTTTTATATTCTTCGGCGCTGCTTCGTCGACATTCTGATGGCATAGATGCCCTAGTTAATAGTGTGTCGCTGTTTGTAGTAGTGATGCAAGGATTGGGCCAGCTTTCCAGAATGGTAAGCTGTCCTTGCGGTGTTGATAGATGTTGGTCTGGACTTATAAGGGTTGCCAGTTAGGAGATTTAAATAGATGATGGGGGGATGGTCTCCAAGGGGTGCATACCCCTGGGGTACTGTACAAGCCTCTTCCCCCATTTAGTTCGCGTCCTCGCGAACGGGAACGGAACTTGGGGTTGGGATGTTGATGTATTAGATATAGTTGATGTATCAGTTAGTTCTTGAAGCCCCCTCGTATCTTCTGTTGGCGTCGTCTTCGTCGTCGTCGTAGAGATGTGGTGATGTCGTGTAGGTGTGTAGGTGTGAGGTCAGCTCGTGTTCAGAGGGGAGGGTTATGGGATATACATATATACATAACATTGACATTGGCATAAAATTATTGCAAAAGAAATTGACATTGGCATTTTGGAAGTTTGATAAAAAAATACATGGTGCTGATGTTACATTGTTGTGCAGGGAGGAAAAAACCCAGGGCCGAACGGATGCTTGCGTCGTCCGCCCTATCTTAGGGAAAAAGTGCTCCCTGCAATGAGAAAGGTAGAAGAAAATAGAAGAAATGGGTGTTCCAGGGTATAATTTAAGGGAAATATTCAAAGTGCATTTATTGGTTTGGGATAAAACGGAACACCCTGACAAATTTGGACGTTTAGAAGAAAGGAAATGAAAGCAACAAAAGCATGATTACTGTGTACATGTGTACATTGGAAAAAAAATATAACAATATTCGCCGTGGCGCTGATGGCAATAATGGTGCCGTATACAGGCTGGTGATAGTACTATGGTAATTATGGGAGCATTGCATAAGGACATTGGTAATCATGATGATGCCGGGCATGACCGGATAATAATAATGATCATGACATTTATAATATTATTATAATTTATAAATAAACATACTAAACATAATAATAATAATAATAATAATAACCATAGTAGTAATGATGGTTGCCACGTTGGTACTCTATGTATGGGTATATTATCCAACCATGTGGATCATGTATGTGTATAACCTTGTCATGATATAATTATGGAATACAAAATAATTTATAACTAATATATATTACCTTATAGAGCTCTGATAGGTGGCCATTTATTAGATACCTTTTGCGCTGTTAACTCTCAACCTTGCTTCTGAAGCGTCCTTAAGTGGCCGTTCCTGCTAAGGTACAGTGGCTAATCCGCTGTCTCATTTTGTTTTCTCTTATGCCCTAGTGGTTTTCCCACCGTGGTTAGGAATTCCACCTTAGCGTCGAAGGCGCGGCGCTTACAAGCGTTGTGCCGCCCTTAGACACTGAATCCACGCTTCATTTGCGTGCATCACGTGTTTTTGTGTTCATTGATACTCAGTATTCCACGGTTACTGTGCATCGTTGACCACTGTGTTGTCACCGTTAAAGGGTGCAACTGAAAGTTTTGGAGAGTGTATATGTTTGTGACAGAGGAGAGTGTGTACAATTTGGTGTTGGCAATATATTTACAAAAGACATGTTTATTGCGTTGTGGACCTGTGGACAAAATATATTCGTGGATTGCCGCTCGGGTGATCTGTAATAGAATATAGAAATATTATACAAGCCATATATATCATTTATAGGCGCATGCCAATATCGCCTGCCTTTGGCACTCTATATTGCTGTCTCCTAACCTATGCCGGCTAGAGTCCTATCTTAGCCTACTTACTCTACTTATTGTGTTATATTACCGGGCTTACCCTGGTACCGATTTTTGGTGACCAAGTGCCGAAATATTCTACCTTAATGTAAGTTATCCTAGTATAATCTAACTTAATGTATTACCGGGCTTACCCTGATGACGGGTTTGTTGGTCATCAGGTGCCGAACGGCGTTATCTTAATACTATCTTACTTATGGTAAAAAAAATGGCTGTTATGACTAAGCCGAATAGGTGGCCTTACTCTATTGCCGAAATGTGCTGTGCCATTTACCTGGCAACAGCGGTTAATGAATTTGCTTAATCCTAAGTTGCGTACCAAAGTGCAACTGTCGTATTGGCTAAATTTGGACCAGAACGATCGCCTGAGGCAATTTACTTCCTCAAGGCACCACCCGTACGAGTCCTAGAAACACCGGTTGTCTCTAGGGTCGCCGGATTCCGTTCCCTTAATTCTAGATGTCGACGCTTATCAACTAGTATTAACCTAGTCGCAGGCGGCTTACGGTGCCCCTGAGCAAACCGTTTCGCCTGCTGTACCATCCTGCTCGTTGACATTGTTGTCTATATGTTGTCATAGTTAGGCCTGCCCACTGTAACCCCTGTAGACAGCTCGTTGCATGTCTATTTAATGCCCTCTGACTGCCCGCTGCGTCGCCATTTATGTGGGCATTGGACATTGTCCAATGGCATAATGTTATCTTCGCCTTCATTGGCAATCGTAGTCTGCTTTTCGCAGTAATATTTCTCTTCGCCTTTATCGGCCGCAGTAGTACGCTTTTCGCAATAATATTTCTCTTCGCCTTTATCGGCCGCAGTAGTATGCTTTTCGCAATAATATTTCTCTTCGCCTTTATCGGCCGCAGTAGTACGCTTTTCGCAATAATATTTCTCTTCGCCTTTATCGGCCGCAGTAGTATGCTTTTCGCAATAACATTTCACTCCAGCGCACAGGAGTCTTGCTTCCCGCTGTAGAAGCCTTACTTACTTAATTTTAGCTAGGAGTCTAGTCATAATGGGGTCGTCTCTATGGTCATCCCCTGAGTTCGGCGCGGAGTGAGCTATTTCTCCCACCATCCTCAGAAAGTCTCCCCTGCAGGTTTTGGCTTCGATGACCGTGGCACAGAGTGGGTGTAGCATCCCTTCCTCCCAGGGCCAGTTTAAGTGCACCTAGGATTCCAGAGCTTGCCCGGCCAGGCCGCGAGTGCCTTAACCTTACGTGGTTCGTCTGTTTGGTCGGGTCAGTGATTTGTTGAGCCAACTGGGGTAAGGGTCCACATCACCTTCCCCAGCTCTGCTCCCGTGTGGTGCCTCTGACCTTCGGCTTACGCCGTTATCACCAATCAGAGTGTTTCAGATTCCTTTGCAAAAAAAAATATGGGCGTAACCTGTGTAAATAATTTAATTTAGTGTAAAATGTAAAATATTTCCAGTGTTGTGGAGTTGTAGAGCTTCTAAGTACATAGACTACTTCTGGTCTACTATTGCTACGTCAGCTTTCCAGGTGTTAGTAGGGTCTATGACGTCAGGTACCCTGTTATTAGGATCTGGGAGTAGTTATTTGTAGAGTGGGCTGAAAGCATGGTAGGAAGGGGTTGTGCATCTTTGGGCTCAAATAAATGGTGGCCTTGAGCCGGTAATGCTACTAGGATTGTTCTTACAATGAGTGGACTGGCGAGGCAATTCCCGGGATTGCAAAAATATGAAAATTCCATGCAGGTTTGATAGTAATATCCCTGGTAAATGGATGGGATACTCATGCATGTATCTGGATATGAGGCGTCTGCACTCATGTACGGATAGGTGTAGGTTGAGGCATAATACTAATATATTCCTGTCATGCGGGAGTATTTAATTAACAAAAAATGGTTAATATATATAACTGTGGCCTCATCTCTCATTTGGAGATGCGCATTATGCTTATTTGATGTTTGCCGACCTACCCCTAATACTCAGGTGGTAGCATCGAGAGCCAAGGCGTAGTAAGCCTTCTCTTTAAACGCATGAAGTCTATCAACCCCTGTGTATATTTTGTAATGTAGTGTAGCTGTTTTGATCGTGTTCATGTGTCTGCGTTGGTCGTGTAGGATGTGGGAAGGTTATTGGAAGGGCGTAAGGTGGTACGATGGTAGCCTGTGCTCCTGTCATCCTCCCTTTGTCCATGTTTGCTCGCTATCCGCTTCTTGGGATAGTAGAGCGTCGTGACGCTGTGACGTCACGACGTAATCTGGTCTGCCATCTGTAGTGTGAATGTGGCCAGTGGTCGTAGTGCGACTGGCCATGCCCTAATCGCCTGGAACGATTTTTTGAAAACTGAAATCCAGAAAGGATGTTATTGGGGGGGAGGTCTTGTTTCCTCAGAGCCCCTGTCTGTGTTCGCTTCTAATTAGTGAGCGCGTGTGTGTGTGCCTATGTTCCGCTACACCACGCGGACGGTTGGTCTGTTACAGGCTAAGTCGTAATGTGTATCGCGTGTATGGGCAGGAGGTGCCCGTGGCCTGTCAACGTCTTTGCGAACGTGCTCCTATGGGCCCAAGGTAAGTTCCGATCTGTCACGTCTTGCCCATTGCTAAATGTTTTTGCAGTGTTAAAAAAATGTATGGCATGAAGATTGTTTTGTGCTTGTAATTTCATGGTCAATGCCGATACAACAATAGTGTCTTGTCACCAGCGGTATTGCAATGTGACGAGGTCTGCAAGTCAGCGGTTCGTATGTGTAATGGCAGTCTCGGATGTTATGTATGTCATCTGCCGGTATGTGCTTTCCTGCACGTATGCGAATGTTGTCATTGTTCTAGATTCCTGACGGCCTAATGTAGCAATTCGTACTATTTGCTAGTATTATTGTGTGGCTACTATTTCATAAGACCTTTGCCTTACGAAATTTCTATGCCTGTGTGTGGGAAATGTATTTTCCATGTTAGGTGTATTTGAAATTTTATGCCTGGCTTTTGGCCGAAGGAAATGTGGTATTATCTGGTTGTGTGGTTGTATGAGCTAATTTCCGTGTGATTGGAAGCCTGGATAGTTGTTTTCCCTGGTGTCCAATTTCCGCTGGGATTTGAACCCGTGATCTTATGTAATTCTCTGTGTTATATGTCTGCGTTGTGTTTCAGGGATTGAGGTGTCCTCAGTGTGGCTTTTGCTTGTGTTTCTCGTACCAAAAATACCGTTGGATAGTTAGTTTTTGGTATGAGTGTGGTGTGTGATCATGGGTTCGGACCCGGGGTGCTGTAAAGGCTTGGTATGCCGCTATCTGTGCCGTATATATTATGGCACATTCCCCGTGTATTTGCAATGCGCAAATGAAAGTACGCATACCTGTGGAGAGTTTGTATGTTTTTGAATTCTCCCCGTAGTGTAATTTGTGAGTTATGAGGTGTTTGGACTCGGCTTAAATGATGCCGTATGTTCTGCTCTGAGAGCTGCTAGTGTATTGCTGTCTGTAAGCGTGCAGGTTATCCATGAGACTTGCGTTATCGCTGAGTGTGGCGGTATTGGGTTACAATGCCGTGTGCGCTCACTTGTTACTCGTTTTGATAATGCTGTGTGTCCGGCACATGTGTGTCTAATCGGCTTGCTCTCTGTGACTGTGAGTAGTGCTTTTCGCACTGTAAAAAAAAAGGAAGGAAACTTGTGGTTTAACGTGACCGTTAATCTGTTGATCATGAGCCACGGGACTTCCGTTTTACGTGGAATCCAGACCACAGGCCATGGCATTTCACTTCGGAAATCTCACATGCATTGGCCGCACTGTAAAAGAACCTCTCATTACTTACATTTGTGTAAAAAGTACATGCAGGTCCCTGTCCATGGTACAAAATGTCGTTATACACGAGTGTCTCCGGGCCGCTAGTCGCGTGTTTGGTGACTATGTGCCGGAGGCGATTTTGTTGTTTTTCATTTATGCCATTGTTAGTGGAACTGTCCCAATCTATTTTAGCTTCCTACTCTTCTATCCTAGAACTGGATAGCTACCCGACCTTATGTTCCTGGTATTCAGAAGGTTGCGGGTTTGGAGACCGTCTTTTCTCAGAGTAATTGTTTCTGGCGCCATTCTAGGCTGTGTCTCCGGGACAGTTCTGTTGAGTGTTAGGATCGTATCCCGGTGCGGTCAGTGAGGTCTGAAGGCTATTTCTTGGCCTTCTTTCCACGTCTGCCAGTGGGAGTACTTCCCTTTGTTTTACTGTCGTGTGGCAATGTAAACTGATTGTGTGATTTCCAAAAATGTGCGGGGTTTCCCAAAGTCTGGGATTTTCATCCTATGGTGTGTTAGCGTTTTAGCTTGCGTGTTGTTGTGGAAGTGAGAAAAAAGTCATATTATAGGCAATGTAACGTGTCACGTATGCCTATGGATGCAATGTATATAGTTCAACTTGGCCAATTTTTCCTTCATCGGGCCTAATGACTGAGGCAGAGAGAAAAAAAATGAGCTATGCCCCGCTCCGTATTAAGAGAGCACTTTGAAAAGGTATAAAAAATGTCTTGTATCTCGTCTGCAGCCTGCTCTATGCTGATTAAAGCGGGTTGCCCGACGGCGATAGTCTGTCAAAATTGTGTCGTGAACACTATGAAAAATGTTTAAAAATGGTAAGTAGTACCTGAGCGTACTATCCACCTAGTTGGTGACGTTAGTACTATAGTAATCTAGTTACGTCTCAGGGAAATCTACCACTTTTGAAAAATAGTTTGAGATTCTTAATTCTTGCTACAATGAGGGCTCTCGCCCGTCACAAGGGAATCTATCAAACCGTGGGACAGGATCATAGAACATTTAGTCATTTCCACCTAGAAAGACCCGCTTAAGCTCTATGCTGTGTTTTATTGCTTAAGCTGTGTTCGGAATATCTCTTTCCGGCCTTAAGCCGCGTGGCTCACCTGATGGGCTCCCACTTGGCTTTGGATATTAGCAACTTTACGTTATCCAAGTTATAATATGGACCAACCATGCTCAATAACCATGGATGGCCTGTGAGAAAAAAATGCTAGGGGCTCAAAAAAAATCAAGAAAGATTTAGAATTATATACTTTTGGTTTAGCCATGTTGCACTGCATATACGTGGAGAAAAAAATGTGCCGTTTACGTTAGTGAGTCTTTATGTGTTTGTTGCCGTATTTCTGACGTGTAAAAGAACTTACGTGTAACTATAATATTGGTGCAAGAGATGTTGGAATATATTGTATTCCTAGTGAAAGTCGTTATCCTTGTTCGAGCGTTAGTGCTCGGGAAGGTGGATACCGTCGCCCTGTCACTAGGGTGTAGGCCCGTGGGATCCACTGAGGTGCCCCTTTGCTATTTTCCGGCGGAATTTCTAGCAAAGTAAGCCTGGGTCTACTTCCACCGTAGCGCGTGTGTGTAGGTTTGAGTGTGCCTGTACTCGAGGGCCTAATTGCGCTCTGCGCTACCCTAGTAGAGTTTACGGGGGTGTGTGTGTTTTTGCCTGAGTGGTTTTGTGGGGTAGGTAATAACACCTTTCCTGTACCCCGTGTACCGTGTGTGAGTGCGTGGTCACAATGTGCAGGCGTGTATCGTGCATCCTGAGGGACTGAATGCAACACCCTCTTATGCATTCGCACCTGGGGTACTAATGCCGGTGTTCGCCTTCGTTCTGGCAAACTTGCCCTTTGAACTGGCGGTATAGGCCGCTTAATTGCCTGTCTCTGGCCTGGCGATGTGGTGGCGTGTAACCTGACCGCTTTCTGGCCTGTGGCCACGGCAGACTCCTGCCATTGTGTTTGCCTATCTGTGTGGGTGTATGTAGGCTTTATGTACTGTAGGGCGGGCTCTACGTCCTCAGCCCATGACGTGGTTACGTCCCGTTGTCTCCCTGTCATGTCATATGTGTCTGAGGGTCCTGGCTTCAACTCCCTCTCGTTCGTCCGTTCAGAGGGGATTGACCTAGGTTCTGCTGCCCGGTTTGGCAAAATTGCCTTCCGACCCGGAGCTAAAGGGTATGCATTGGTGTAAGCTTGTTCCCGCAGTGTATTGGAGTCTAACCTGGCCGTCTTGTGGACTGTGGCCATGGTATCCTCCTTCCCATGTGTGGCAGTACATGGCGAGAGGGACATCCTCGCGAATTGCCGAGTTAGCGTATCTACGCTTATGTCCTCTCTCGGCTGGGCTGGTGGCCCTGCCATGTACTCAAAAATGGCCTTGTTGTTCTGGAGTTCACGGTACTCGTCCCAAATTTGGGTGTACTGACCGTTGAGGCTCATGGCCTGCCCAGCGACTTTTGTGCCATTGGTCCCTATACGTCGGTGTTCCCTGATAAGTGTCTCCCATTGCTGGAACATAAACTCGTGTCGGCAGTGTAGTTGCCAGTGTGCTTTAATGATCTGTGTACGGAGGGTGGGGATTTTCGCCCGAATCTTGCGATTCTTAGCGCTGCGGATTGGCCGGACAAGGGCTCTTATGATCCGCATGTACTGGGCGTGCAGGAGCTGCTGAAACCTTCTGAGGTAGTCCTGCCTAGTTTCAAAGACTCTTTGCCAGGCAATTAATTCCTGGTACTCCACAATGCTCCTCAGCACAGCTAGGCGGTATAGAGGGGCCATGCTAAATGAAGTATAAGTGTCTTCTTATTTGAAAAAGAAAAGAAAAAAAACTGTGCGTGTTTATCAGTGTATCCTTATTCTCTCTGATTCCTTCTGGGGCTGGGGGGTTGGTTTGGGAGAAAAAATTCCTTGTGTAAGTAGTACGGAGCAAAAATGCTGCTCTCTGTCTGGGAAAAAAATTCACAACTTTGCTTGGCTTTTTGCGGTACGGAAGGGGTCGTTTCTACTACGAGGGCTCGTTGGTTGAGTCCTATTTTACTGTGCGTAGTAGAGGCGCCTCCACCATCTGTTTTAGATCCCTTATTTGGGAGGTGGTTGGATCTAAAACGGAAGAGTTGTTGTGCTAATTTATAAAGAGGTGCCTAAAAAGGGGGTAGCTTCTCGTAGTCGGGCAAGCTGACCAGTGTAGAGTGTTGTTTAGTGTTAGGAACTAGGGGGCGCTCCTATAAAAGACGTAGGTGTATTTTAGGGGATGGAACTTAGCGTACAGGTCGATGCGCTGGTCTTCCAGCTGGCTGGCTGACTGGTTATGTAACCGGTGTGCTCGCGTCAGCGTTACGGCACGCGCTGCTCTTAGCAGTCGGGCCTATGCGGGAATACAATGATACTTGCGATAGCAAGTATCTGGCTACTGCAAGTCACGTCTAATTGTGACGGAGAGTTCAGGAAGGGAGTTATGGCGTAAAGAAGCGTGTAAACAGTAATGCAGGTGTAATGTACTGACCAAGTGTTTATTGGCCAGTAATATTGAATTATGAGTCCCTTTTAAGGGATGTAGTGATGTTACAATGTGATAGTACAATTGGTGTATACAAATTGGTGGGTAAGGTTACAAAGTATAGGATTCTGACACTGCTGACTCACCTGATGATAACAGCGCTAGCCTCCGGCCGCCGAACTGTAAGACTGGTAATTGAGAGCTTGACCTCCTTAAGACTCCCTTTTTATATTCTTCGGCGCTGCTTCGTCGACATTCTGATGGCATAGACGCCCTAGTTAATAGTGTGTCGCTGTTTGTAGTAGTGATGCAAGGATTGGGCCAGCTTTCCAGAATGGTAAGCTGTCCTTGCGGTGTTGATAGATGTTGGTCTGGACTTATAAGGGTTGCCAGTTAGGAGATTTAAATAGATGATGGGGGGATGGTCTCCAAGGGGTGCATACCCCTGGGGTACTGTACAGTATATAACGCTCAGTGGCCATCTAAAAATATCGAATCAGTGTCCATGAGCTATAATAAGGAACTTATTAATTAATGAAACAGAACCTTATAAGTCACTTGGTATGCCCAAAGCAAACTCCCAGTAACTACATACAGTAGAAATAAGATGGCGGCTACTATTAAAGTATTCAAACTAATAACTAAAGGTGTTATTACACTATTAGGGCGTATCTTGGTAAGAGAGGAGAGTTGCATCGTGAGGCAAAACTGAGGAGGGTTCTATTCCAATCTCAGCCACCTCGGAAGTGGTTTTCTGAAGGTTTCCCCACTTCTACTCCAGGCGAATGCCGGGATGGTTCCTCACTTAAGGACACAGCCACCCCCATCCCAATCCTCATCTGAATTACAGATATACACACTAATACTACTATCACTATAACACAGATTATCAGACAAGTTTCCATACATACCCAATTTCACGGGGCTACATGGGCACGAAATCGAAAAGCCCCTAAATCAATCAACAACAACAGCAGCAGCTTGTCATGGTGTGCTGACGGACGCGGACTGTGTGAGTCATGAGCTCTTACCCTTTTCAGGAAAGGAAGGCAATACAGATGGTAGAACTGCCTTACTTCAAAGAACAGATTTTCGCATTTATCTCAGTAAGCGTTCATTCCATCCTAAAACGGTATTAGCTGAAAATGTTCATAATTAAATTATCGATGTCTATTGCTCTGTACATCTTCTAAACTAAGAAGGAAAGGGCGAAAAATGATTAATGGATCACTCATAATCTCTTCTTCCTTTAGGACTACATAAATAAGTTGTAGCGTACTTTTATTGTAGGTATGTCATCTACCTAAAATCCCTATTTTCATGCCATTTTCTTTGGTACTTTTGAATCCAACTTGTAAGAAACTTACAACAAAAATAAAACTGAGGACATGCTTGGTCCTTCAACACTTCATCCGGTATAAATACTAAGTGTTAGCCAAATCCTCAGTGTTCAGACAAAGTTTCACTTTATTTATGGATATAATAATGTGTGTCTATCTGTTATTATTTCTTTCTTTAACGGAGATGCGATGAAAGTCTCTGTGGCGGGTGTTTTTATGGTCTAATATCCTTACTGATTCCAAACTCATGAGAGGAGTTAATGGGAGAAGAAATGAATGAGAATAAATGTAACTAGGCAAGGAGATGGAAAAAAGCGGCCGTGGGCTATTAGAAAGTACTTTCTCAGCATTTGCATGAAGTTGAAAATGGGAATACCACGGAAAACCATTTCAAGGACGGCCGACGCCAACTGTGGGGTTCGAAATCTCGTCTTCTGAGTCCGCTGATAGCTTATCTCCATGGCCTAGTGCTGCGCCTTAGTGTGTATAGCTAATACTGTCCGCTATGGAGATGATAATAATATTATTAATCAGATAGACTACAATTTGCCGAGAAACCCACACGGAAGAGAACAGGAAGGACGGAAGAACGCAAAAGAGAGCACAGTGAACGGATGAAGAGAAATTGGGAAGAAAAGAGGAAACATTGTGCTAAATAAGTTCAGATGCGCTCCTTAGTTGGGCGTAATGTATAAAAATTAAAAATATTATTCATAATAATAATCATTATTATCATCTGCCAGTCAAGTATTAGGCCAGGTGGCCTGTTACGGTCTCATTCCATCTTTTAGCTGGGCGTCCAATAGATCGAACCCCCTTTGGTTGGTATCGTACAATCTGCTTTGGGACTCGTTCCCTAGGCATTCTGTTGACGTGGTCTCTTCATTTCTTCCTATAGGTTCCTATGTAGTTTAATACAGGTTCTGTCGTCAGTTCTTTCATCACGTCCTCATTCTTTTTGTGGTCCCAACGTGTGTATCCTGCTGTGTGTCTCATAAACTTCTTCTCAGCAGCAGTGATCATAGTTTCATCTCGTTTTCGGATTGTCCATGCTTCACTTCCATATGTGAGGACAGGTCCTGCTAGTGTTTTGTAGACTCGTAGTCTTGTGCCCCTCTGGACTAAGGATGGTTTCATTACTGAGTTCACTGTGCCTATGGTTTCATTATACTTTATGATCTTATTAAAAATATCTGCATCATTTTCAGCAAAGAAGGAACTCGGCAAAGCAATTAAGAAGAGTAAAGCTGATAAATGGTGGGCTTTGGCTAAGGAAGTGGAAGATGATCCATGGGGTCTGGGTTATAAGATTGTAATGAAGAAACTTGGCAAATTCTCAAACCCAAGCATGGATTCACAAACCATTAAAAAAATTGTGGATACACTATTTCCCAACCATCCAGAGAGGACTGATTGTGACGATGAAAGTGAACTGAATGATATACCTCTCTTCACAGTAGAAGAACTGAATACAGCTTTTAGCTCCCTTAGAAACAAGAAGGCTCCAGGACCAGATGATATACCTGCAGAAGTGCTAAAGATAATATCAGAACTTTGTCCAGAACTGTTGTTGAATATGTACAATCATTGCCTGCAAGCGGGTGTTTTTAATGCCCGATGGAAAATGGCTCGATTGGTTTTGATCGGCAAAGGAAAATCTGCTGGTTATAGACCTTTATGTATGTTGGACACAGCTGTAAAAGGCCTAGAGAAACTTCTGCAGCCAAGAATTCCCTCAGCAGTTCAGATAGCAGGGTATTTATCTGTTCATCAGCATGGATTTCGCAGAGGACATTCTACTATTGATGCAATATGGGAGGTGATGAGCACAGTAGAAAGAGCGCAAACGGGCAATCATCATTCTCGTAAAGTGACACTTCTTGTGACCCTGGATGTAAAGAATGCTTTTAATTCGGCAAGTTGGAATGACATGTTGGAAGCTCTTGAAGAGACTTTCAAAGTACCACAGTATCTTATGCGCATAATGAGAGACTACTTCAGGGATCGCACTCTGCTGTATGATACGGAATATGGACAAAGGGCAAAACGACTGACGGCTGGAGCAGCACAGGGATCGATCCTTGTTCCAGATCTCTGAAACATCATGTATGATGGCTTGTTACGTCTGGAGATGCCAGAGAATACGAATCTAGTGGGCTACGCTGATGATGTGGCTGCCTTGATAGTGGCCCGCAATGTTGAGATGGCTCAAATCAAATTGAACCAGGTGATGCGGCGCATAAAAAACTGGATGACGAGTCACAGACTAACATTAGCAGAACATAAAACGGAGATAGTTCTTCTGACGAGGAAAAGGATTGAGACTCTTGTACCAATGACTGTTGGAGATACAGTGATTGAAACACCTACGAGTACAAAATATTTAGGAGTGACACTTGACTCCAAGCTCACATTCTGGAACCATATTCAGAGAGTGACAGATAAGGCAGTAAAATACATGACAGCACTTAGTAGGCTGATGGGCAATATTAATGGCCCAAAATCAAGTAAAAGACGCCTCCTCATGACGACGGTTCAGTCAGTGCTCCTGTATGGCTCCGAAGTTTGGGCCGAATCCTTGAGATTTGCATGGTATCGGAGAAAGATAGCTGCCGTACAACGGAGAGCAGCTTTACGTATTGCATGTGCATACCGCACGGTTTCTGAACCTGCAATCCTCACGGTGGCAGCAATAGCCCCAATAGATCCACTTGCATTGGAGCGACAAGAAATCGGGCGTACCCAAGGAGAGCTGGGGAAAAAATGTGCAAAGAAGCGTGCCTTTAACCAACGGATGAGGCGATGGCAACTCAGATGGGAAAGTGACCCTCGTGGTACATGGACCAAGCGACTGATACCACGCCTGGATACCTGGGTCGAAAGAGTCCATGGTGAAGTCAATTATTACCTCACACAACTTCTAACAGGACACGGATATTTCCGTAAATTCCTGCATAGATTAGGCGGAGCGAGTGGTGCAATATGCATATATTGTGACGACATCGATGATGCACTTCACACCCTCTTCGTGTGCAGCCATTGGATGAAAAGAGAGAATATATGGAAACTGAATTGGGAGAACTGACGCCAGATAATATTATTTCTTTGATGTTACGGAACCAGCAATCATGGGATCATGTAGCAGTGTATGTGGAGGATGTCCTTCGCCAGAAAAAGCGAGATCTGGAAGCGTACGATTGTCCTTAAGAAGAAATGAAGAAAGAAGAAGTCTGAAAGGCTAAGTAAGCACGACATCACCCTGAAGTAATGCGAGAGCGGTTCCGGGGTGATGAACGCATCGTGGGAAAAGGGATGTGGTTTTTAGTGGGTAAAAATCCCACACTACTGTGGAGTGCGGACCCTTCACAAGTGTCTTTTGAAGATTTTACACAGTCCCTCGTAAAAAAAAATGCGAATGATAAAGAGTAGCCTAGGTAATTGAAGGTGTTTACTCTTTCCAACAGTTTATTGATGAGGCAGATCTTCCTCGGAATTGGTTCTTTGCCCTTGAAAGCGGGTACGGTTGTTTTTTCTGATGATATTTCCATGTCATATTCAGTGGCTATTCTACTGAGATGATGTATGGAACGTTGTAAGTCGTCCTCTGTGCTGGCGAATAGTACTTGGTCATCAGCGTACAGAAGCGTGTCTAATTTCAATTCATAATAATAAGTATTATTATTATTATTATTATTCTTTCTTCGTTTAGGCCAGCTATGAACCACGTCATTTCAACTGCTTCCGTCTTTGGGCCTTAATCTTAGCCCAGTGTTCACGCATTCGCTGCCTGTGAGACTCCTTTCTTTCTTCAGACCACTTCTTGCCGGTTTTTAATTTCGCTTTTTCTTGGAATTGGTGGTGTGATCCAAGCTTTTCCTTCAAAAGGTCACGTTCCATAATGTATGCGTGGGTGATCCCTACTTCGTGTAAATCCTTGTCTACCTCACAAAACCAGGGGCCCTTGGTCTTTTTGTTAAGAAAATAGGTAAATATCCGATTGGTGATTCTCTCGGGTTTCATACGAGTTAAGTGGCCATTGAAAGATATTCTTCTCTTCCGAATTACTTGAGATATCCTTTCGACATGATGGTACAGCTCATTGTTATGCCGTCTCCTGTACTCACCATCGTCTTTCAACGGCCCTGAGATTTTCCTGAGGATCTTCCTTTCCTTGGCTTCAAATTTCTCAACCAGACCCTTCCTATTCATTGCCAGGCATTCTGCTGTGTACAGCGCCTCAGGTCGGATAACTGCACGATAGTGTCTTAGTTTGGCTTTGCGGGACACTGTTCGCTTGTTGTACACACCTTTCGTTAGCTGGTAGGCCACTTCCATCTTGTCCATTCTTGACGTGAAGGCTTCCTTCTCTGATTTGTTGGGCTCGATCCACTCGCCTAGGTACTTAAACTTTTTTGCCTGACGGATATTTCCATGTTCAACATTTAATTATTTGACTAATTATTATTATTATTATTATTATTATTATTATTATTATTAATAATAATAATATTAATATTATCATTGTTAGTATTATTATTACCATTAATATTATTATTATAAACATATACAGAGTGTAACTAAATAGTGGAAGGGCTCCGGGGATTCGATAGAGGACCTGACCACAAGCAAATCATGCCCTATAAACATAACTATGTGGAGTCTTTTTGGAACTCAGATTGTGTTAAAGCGATTCAAATTACGAACTTAGATTCTTTCAGAGCTTGCATATGACACCAACATTGAACGTATTCTTGTGTAATAATGCCAGGGGAATTATGTACCGCCAGAGAACTGTGTCGAAACCATTGCTGGCCCGACATATAAATTTGAATAATTACCGGTCCTACTGAGGATTCTTGACGCATATAAACCTGAATAGTGGCCGATGATAGCAGGGAAACTTTATCCCAAAAACGTCACCTGGATTGTAGTTTTACGTGACCGTTAATCTTGCGATCATGTCACGGGCATTTCACTTCGAAAATCTCACATGCATTGTCACGGAATGGAACAAACGTAGTCGAGTACAAAATGTACTCGTATGATAGCGGCAGATATTGGATCCCGCCATACATCACCGCTTGAAGGGTTGCATATAGTAAAGGCGCTCAGGTAATCCCATTTCCAAGCGGTCATTTTGCATCATGAAGAGGGGAATCCCTTAAACACAGGACTACCAAGGACTTTGTTGGTGTGGAGGCTCTTGTCCGCATGTTGAATTCTCCCAGACAGCGTCACACTTCTTCCTCTGCATTCGTAACAGCGTTGTCTCCACTTCTCCTCAGTCCAATCTGCTCAAGATGTGCAGCATAGTCGGAGGATCTAAGCAAGGCATTACTTACATGCCCCAGCTTATTCCCGTTTTATAACCACGAATTACACAATTCCTTAATTACTAATTCAATGAGTGGGCAAATGTAATACATCGCCGCTAAGCCACTAAGGGCGCTGGAACACCATAGTGGTGCGTGGAAAAAGTTCGCTTGTTCTGGTCCAGGTAGCGCTGCTGTAGCGGCGGTAATGTTCGCCCATGACTGCCAATGAACCTGCTACTTTTTCTATAATTATAATAACAACAATAATTACTAAGGCAGGTAACTTTGAAGCGGTCACACGTTAACTTGGCAAAATAGTAGAGTACTGTGTTGTTACCCTTCATCGTCCCACAAGCACAAAATTAGTATAGTACTTACAATGTATATATAGAAATTTTGGAAGGCAATTATTTCAATGTTGGCATCTTATTCTAGTAAAACGTTTGACATGTAGTCAGTCAACACGTCAATAAGCACAAATAAATTGGACGGGGATTAACATTTACTGTACTTACAACGGGACAGTGTCTACTCTTCATCTCCAATTTCGTCCAAATTAATGGTATATGCAGGGTTTGACCAGAAATTAATGTGGCGGAAGTGAAAGCTCCCCATAGCCAAACGTTTAGTAAAGAATAGTATTTTTGGCACGGACCGGGCGAGGCATGAGCCACGTATGCTTTTTTTTTTTTTTTTTTTTTTTTCTATAGCAACTTTAAAACAACTATGTAATTCTAAAATGCGGCGTTTATAGCGTGTGCTAAATCCCGAGAAAATTACTGCTTCCCTTATTAGCCTACTTTCGATTTTTGCAAAAAATGAAAGTAGATTTACGAGATCAACACAGGGCGAAAAAAATTGTGTGTCTGTCTGGGTGTGTGAGTCTGTGAGTCTGTGTGTCTGTGAGTGTGTGTACTCTGAATTTCTGCCCCCCCCCCCCCATCAATTCGAACAAGGTGAAACCGAATTGAATGATACTGTATTTGGTACAGAGGTTGCACTAGTTAAGGACACCTCAGTGTCATGCTTTATACCGCCGCCATATTTACGGAAACGTAATGGCGGCCACCCAAATGTTCAAAGCTTAAATCAAATTACGACTAACCTAATCATCCGATCTCCGCTAAATTTTGCAACATTATACCTTTATGCGGTAAGCACCTTTGAGCTGACTACAAGGTGATCAGCCAATACTTTGCGGATGGCGGCCATGTATGTGTGCAAATCGATTCCCCTATCTATTCAAACACGGTGAATCCGAATTGAACGAAATTTGGAACAAAGGTAGCACTAGCAATAAGCACCTTAGTGTCATGTTTTGTATCGCCGCCATCTTGACAGAAACGTCATGGCGGCCACCATAATGTTAAAAGCTTAAATCAAATTAGGACTTACCTAATCATCCGATCTCTACCAAATTTTTCAACAACATATATTCTTGTCGCGAGGGGCTTTTGACTAAACTACAAGGTCATCAACCTAATACTTTGCGGATGTCGGCCATGTATGTGTGCAAATCGATTCCCCCTATCTATTCAAACACGGTGAAACCGAATTGAAAGAAATTTAGTACAGAGGTAGCACTAGCAAAGTGAACCTCAGTGTCATGTTTTATATCGCCGCCATCTTGACGAAAACGTAATGGCGGCCACCCAAATGTTGAAAGCTTGAATCAAATTACGACCAACCTACCCATCTGATCTCTACCAAATTTTGCAACGTTATACCTTTATGTATGAAGAATCTCTTGACTGAACTACACGGTCATCAGCCCAATAATTTGCGGATGGCGGCCACGTATGTGTGCGTATCGATTCCCCCTACGTATTCATACACGGTGAAACCGAATTGAACTAAATTTTGTACAGAGGTAGCACTCGCAAAAGCAACTCAGTGTTATGTTTTATATCGCTGCCATCTTGACGAAAACGTAATGGCGGCCACCCAAATGTAAAAGGCTTAAATCAAATTACGACCAACCGAATCATATGATTTCCACTAAATTTTGCAACAACATACCTTTAGGTAGTAAGCATCTTTTGACCAAACTACAAGGTGATCAGCCCAATAGATTGCAGATAGCGGCAATGTATGTGTGCAAATTGATTCTCCCTATCAATTCAAACACGGTGAAACCAAATTGAACGAAATTTGGTACAGCGGTAGCACTCGTAAAAGGCAACTCAGTGTCATGTTTTATATCACGGCCATCTTGACGGAAACGTAATGGCGGCCACCCAAAATTTAAAAGCTTCAATCAAATTATGACCAACCTAATCATCTGATCTCTACTAAATTTTGCAACAACATACCTTTATGTGAGACGCGTTCTTTGACCAAGTTACAAGCTCATCAGTCTAATAGTTTGCATATGGCGGCCATGCAGGTGTGCAAATCGATTCCCCTATCAATTCAAACACGGTAAACCCGAATTGAACGAAATTTGATACAGAGGTAGCACTAGCAAAGGGCACCTCAGTGTCATGTTTTATTTCGCCGCCATCTTGACGGGAATGGAATGGCGGCCACCCAAATGTTCAAAGCTTAAATCAAATTACGACCAAATAATAATTTGATCTCTACCAAATTTTGCAACGACATACCCTTTTCTGGGAAGCATCTTTTGACTGAACTACAAGGTCATGTGCCCAATAGTTTACAGATAGTGCCTATGTATGTGTACATATCGATTCACCATATCAATTCAAACACGGTGAAACTGAATTGAATGAAATTTTGTACAGAGGTAGCACTAGCAAAAGGCACCTCATATTCATGTTTAATATCCATATAACACTTTGTATTTCAACAAGCAACTACAACCAACATTCAATTATACTCCTTGAAAAGAACAAAGAGTTATAACAATACCCGTGCATTTAGGAGAAAGTACCGTAGGCTATATGTTCTTTACTGAACATCTTGTTTTTACTCTGAATAACACTCCAGCACGTGTAAATCATCAACTGCAAAATCATAAACGTATCTAATGTTACATACGACGCTTTGGTGTACGCCTTAAATTGCAATCCTTTCCTGGAAATTCATTTGCCATTCCAAGTTTTTCCTTTGCCTTTCCGTTTCATGAATTGTATTCAATTATTAATAGATACAATATAACCCCCAGTACTACAGCCCATTAAGTGCCTAGGCCTACCAAGCGACCGCTGCCCAGCCATTTAACCTGCATATATTGGGGTGACGCGTGATCAGCGCATCGGGTTCCCTCGGCCTTTAATCTTGGTTTTCGTGATCGGGGCACTGCCTCACTGTCAGACAGCTACTCAATTGTCCTCACGAGGCTGAGTGAACCCCGTTCCAGCTCTCACGTCAGTTTCTAAAATCCCTGATGGAGCCGGGAATTGAACCCGCTGCGTCTGGGTGAGAGTCAGGTGTGCTACCCCAACACCATGGGGCCGGCTTAGATACAATATATTGAGCATTCTTTCGGTTCCTTATTATTTCCGGGCTATCTTCATATGAGATATTTTCATCCCCTAAGTATGAGGAACTTCATATGCCTTTTTGTTGCACTCTGTGTTGAATAGGATTCATCAAATCTGCGCATGAATAGTATATGAAAGTAGTCGTATTTTTAAATAAATTGGATCCCATTGACTTCTCCAATCTGTTGCGTATTGGAATTGAGTTCATTACGACAGTACTGTTATTTCTTCAAATACAGCGCTAAGTTTTATGAGCGATCAATTGAGACGGACCGGCCGCTGTCGCGACCTTGGACATGTATAGGTAGGTAAACACAGTGGTAAATAAAGTAGCCCCGGTCAATGAATTCTACGGCCACACTCAACATAGCACGGCAAGCTGGGACACGCGGCTTCAATGCCCATTGTCAAGTACAGGGCTAAGGTCAATAATTATCTGTTTATATTCCCCCAAAATGAGTAAGGCTCTCGTAAGCCCTGGTCAAGATAGTTGGATGTGATTTCGTGTGACCACCTTGTGGAGCAATGGCTAGGGGAGTTTGGAATAATAAATGTTCAAGGACACTTTTTGACTGATTTTCACTTAAAATGCGTAAACATTGACAATTATGACAATGGTGATAATTAGGGCCCGGATGTTAATGCCGTAAATAAAAGTTTAAACAAGATGTTCAGTAATGAACATATAGCCTACTTTCTCCTAAATGTATGAGTATAGTTATAACTCGTTGTTATTATCAAAGAGTATAATAGAACTATTCTTTGTTGAAGGCCATAGAAACGATTTTCCTCTACCAAACGCCACAATCTAGATAAAAACTGCTACCATCATTGAAGAAAGAAAGATAAGAAGTATCTCAAGAATGTTATGGATCTGGAGACATAATCGACCGGACTGGCTGCGTGGCTCGGCGGTAACGTTCTCGCTTGCTGGGCCCTAGGTTGCAGGTTCGTATCCTGGCGCAGTCAGCTGGCATTTGAGGGTGCACAAATGCGAGGGAGCCGTGTCAGTACATTTACTGGCACGTTAAAGATCCCCTTCGGGCCAAAATTCCGGCA
Organism: Meconema thalassinum; assembly: GCA_946902985.2. Taxonomy (NCBI): domain Eukaryota; kingdom Metazoa; phylum Arthropoda; class Insecta; order Orthoptera; family Tettigoniidae; genus Meconema; species Meconema thalassinum. Next base: position 353,828,352 of record OX336394.1, read on the forward strand.
CCCCGGTGTCTCTAAAATCAGCAGTAGTTAAAAGGGATGTCAAACCAATAACATTATTATTATTATTATTATTATTACGACCTGCCGTGGGCAACATCCAACTTTGAGTTGAGGCATGTCTTTACACGTCTGGTTGTGCATGGCTTTCACAACCCTAATTGAATTAACAAATCTTTCCATGACCCTACCGAGACGTGTGTATACAAACTATGTGGATATTTTCGATAATATAATCCTAACAGAGCGAGTGCATTCTAGCGGCCAGAAGAAGAAACTTTTCAATAAAATCTGGAAGTTACCTTTTTGGCAGCTAGATGTCTCGAGTAAATCTGCTGGCGAATTATGTTTTAATTAAATATATATTTTACACCATAATGTGCACAATATAACGCTTAATAACATTTTCAAGTAACGCAAAATAGGCTGTTACAAACCCTTTAAAATAAAAAGTTAAAATGTATCGTAGTATCATCTTGTCATTCTTCAAATTCGATGCGCATAGAATGATAATGGTATAGTAATCAATGGATCCCCACGTAGACTAGTCGTGACATCTATTGGTGAAATATCGAATAATATAATCCTAACAGAGCGAGTGCATTCTAGCGGCCAGAAGAAGAAACTTTTCAATAAAATCTGGAAGTTACCTTTTTGGCAGCTAGATGTCCCGAGTAAATCTGCTGGCGAATTATGTTTTAATTAAATATATATTTTACACCATAATGTGCACAATATAACGCTTAATTTTAAAACATCTGAGTCATTACAAAACAATAAACATATAACATTTCAAGCAAAAAACCTAGCTCTGATCGGGTTTGAACCATAGGCATTTGAGCGATAGTCTAACGCTCTACCACTGAGCTAATTGTGTCAACGAATATCGTTCTATTTAAAATGACTTACATAGAACTTGTTAGCAAATAATGATTTATACTAAACGATTTCATCACTGGAGTATATTATTTATATATAAAGCATTTCATACAAAGTTTATTTATTTTTTATCAGTACGCTATATTGCATGCAATACTCAAATTAGTGAAATATAAGTCCGGCACAAGATATCCGCTGCCATCTTGTCTTATTACTGAATCAGTTCAGCTTTTTAAAATCACGTCTGCACTATAGTATTACAAAATAAACTTTTAATTTCGAACGTGCCTCTTCCTTTAGAACAGTTAAAACGATTCTCGGCTCGATAATCGGAACTGGTGGGTCCCATGATATGGATTATAAAGTTTGCATAATTCGCACGGCCGCCATCCTGAAATGGTATGGCGGACGACCTTGTAATTTGGTCACAAGACGCATCCTATACGAAGGTATGTTGTTACCAAATTTGGTAGAGATCGGATGATTTGGTTAGTCGTTATTTGATTTTACGTTTTGAACGTTTGAGTGGCCGCCATTCAGTTTTAGTAAAGATGGCGGCGATATAAAACATGACACTGAGGTTTCCTTTGCTAGTGCTACCTTTGTACCAAATTTCGTTCAATTTGCATTCACCGTGTTCGAATTGATAGGGGGGGACAGACATTCAGAGTACACACACTCACACACACACAGACACACACACACACACACACAAACACAGACTCACACACACACATACACACACACACAGACTCACACACACACATACACACACACAGACAGACACACTTTTTTCGCCCTGTGTTGATCTCATAAGTCTACTTTCATTTTTTGCAAAAATCGAAAGTAGCCTAAAAATGCACTTAAAATTTTCAAAAATGACTGTAATATAAGACCTAAAAAATCGAAAAATGCACAATAAATTGGAGAAAATGATCTTATAATAATTGACTAAACTCAACAATATTTCAAAAATTCGAAAAATGCACTATAAAATGGAGAAAATGATCTTATAATAATAAACTCACCAATATTTCAAAAATGACATCTGAAGTTCAAACTGAAAAGTCAATCAAAATAGATTTCTAGCACTTAACAAAAGGTTTTTGTTCATAGCTACTAGCTTCTTCTTAACTCTGAGAGACGTAGCCCCCTCATATAAAGCTGTGACATGACTAAATTGGACAAAAAAATGACCTTAAAAGGTTGATTTCTCTAAAATATGACCAAAAAAAACTATCAAACTTAAAAAAATGCTCTTAAAATGGAAAAATAGCAAAAAATACAAAAAGATGCAAAATAAAAATAACATATTTGAAGACGGGGTGGCCCGTCCGGAGTTTCTATGAACTTCAGCATTGTTTTAGACAGCTCAGTAAAAAGATGACATGTTATCAACATCCGGACCCTAGTGATAATTAATAACCGTGTTAAATGATGGCATTATCTCATTAAAACCGCCCAGTCAAACGATAAAGAAACGTTTAATTACAATATTAATCGTACATGTTTCGGTATTTCATTGATTCCTTCCTCAGCGTGATTGGCATTAAAACTTAAAACTAGTTAACAAAACCAAAAAGAAACGGATATCCTTAAAAAAAATGTTTAAAATCAAAAATGGAAAAGCTTGCAAATATATTAAATAGGCCTACCATATATTAAAAAGTGATAGTAAAATGATGTTATTAAAATAAGAGAACTACCTTATAAACTGCTTTCGTCAATACTCCATTAATGTTGTTCGATGCTCTAGTGACAGAAGATATCGCTGTCAGAAGAATGAAGAAGCGTAAAAGATTTAGGCTAAATTGTCGCTTCAATTGCAACAAAATTTGTGAGAAAGAACGTAACAAATATTATATAATATAGTCTTTTAACCTTAAAAATGCAGTCGATTCCCAACTTGATGGCCCACTTTGTTGTTATAGTTGCAATGTGCAGGTTATTTACTAAACACAGCAAACAAGCATATTATACAATCATTTAACCTCTAAAAAATTCTGTTCATTTATTTATTGGTTGATTTTCACTCGACTGCCTTTAATGCAGTCACCAAGTTTATATTGTAAACCGTTGATATCTGATGTCAGTGAAGGAACATAATCTCATTCTTTCCATAATTCAAAAAAAAAACTTACAAGATGTGATATCAGGCGAACGGGCAGGCCACAAGCATCATGCGTCGTGAGGAAATGCCTTCTCTAACATATTCTTTATTAATATCAATAATAATAATAATAATAATAATAATAATAATATCGTATGGCCTCGGGTCATCAGCAAAATCAAGATCCTCCAACCTGTCTCGAAGTCCCCACTGTATCCCTCTCTTCCTTCCTCTCCCCACCTTCCTAAGAGTATTATCAAGAACAATCAGGAACAAAGTGGGAGAAAGTATACATCCTTGTCGTACTCAAGTCTGGATGGCCAATGCCTAGGATAGCTGACCCTCATGCAGGACTTGACATTCATAACCAGAATACATATCTGTATGCTAGCACAGCGCTTTAGAGACATAGAGGGAAAACTGGCAAACTTAGAACTTGAAGCTGCTAAGGTTGGACTTAAGATAAACCCAAAGAAGACAAAGGAGCTGAGAGTGAACTCCACAGTACAGGCTGGTCTCACTGTGGGAGGTGTAGATGTAGAACAGGTGGATACATTTGTTTACTTGGGAAGCGTGGTAACGAGAAGTGGAGGGGCTGAGGAGGATGTCAAGAGCAGAATAAGAAAGGCAAATGGGGCTTTTGTGCAGCTCTATCCAGTATGGAGAAACCGTAACATATCCAGGAAGACGAAAATCAGACTTTTTAATACCAATGTGAAAGCTGTCCTATTGTATGCATGTGAAACATGGAAAGTTACCAATCCTATCAGCCACCAACTTCAAGTATTCATCAATCGTTGTCTGCGTCGAATTCTGGGTATACGATGGCCAGATATAATCCCAAATGAAGAGCTGTGGCAAAGGGCTAACCAACAACCTATAGAAGTCCATATTAAACGGAGGAAATGGGGCTGGATTGGGCATACTCTGCGGAAACAGAACGATGCAGTAGAAAGGAGAGCTCTGGACTGGAATCCTCAAGGGGCTCGGAGACGGGGAAGACCAAGGAACACCTGGAAACGCACCATTGAAGTGGAGGCCAGAAAAGCGGGAAAGACTTGGATGGAAGTGAAGAACTTAGCAACACACAGAGCCCGATGGAAATCATTCTTGGATGCCCTATGCTCCGCACGGAGCGAAAGGAAGTAAGTAAGTAAGTAAGAAAGATGGCCTCGGGTGCCGGGTGCAAGCTTTGTAATTTGACACCCAGAGGGTAGCTTGCATGTCAAATTTCGTTGTTCCTTGAATCACTACGAAAGTCAAGGAGGTTAGATATCTAAGCTCCTTTTGAACACTATATGGCTTTCTAGTAGAGAAATGAGTAACACTGTGTTGGCGGAAACTCCCGAGATTAATTTTGCCATTATGAACACGGCCTACTGAATTCAAATGGGTTCGTTGACATGCCAACATCGTTTGACATGCGTGTCGTATTTTTGCCACCTTTCAAAAATCACTTACCACGGCCAGAAGCGTACCTGCAATTTTGGGGTTAGTAGACCGACACGCTTCCACTCACCCACCGTGGCATGCTACTAATATCAATAATAATACAGTATAATATATATGGTCCCGGGTGCCGGGTGCAAGCTTTGTTAATTGACACCCAGAGGGCAGCCTGCGTGTCGAATTTAATGCTCCTTGGAGCGCTATGAATGTCAAGGAGGTTAGATATCTAAGCCCCTTGACGCTATACCGCTTTCTAGTAGAGAAATGAGGAACTTTGTGTTGGCGGAAAATCCCGAGATTAATTTTGCCATTATGAACACGGCCTACTTAATTCAAATGGGTTCTTTAACATACCAACAACGTGTGACTTGAGTATCGTGATTTTTGTCGCCTTTCAAAAAATCACTTACCATGGCCAGGAGCGAACCTGCAAGCTTGGGGGGTTGGTAGTCCGACACTATAACCACTCACCCACCGTGGCAATTATGCGGGCTCAGGGATGATGTAGCGCAAATCGATAAATGTCGTTTTTTTTACGGCCAAACGTTCTACATGATTCCAGCTCCTGTTAGAAGGTACCATCCCGTCATTTTCTTGGGGTTGAAAATGGTAATCTTCAGAATCTACAGGCTTGAATCACGTCATGGTCAAACTCACATCAGGCTCTGATATCCAAACAATTATTTTTCTTCATGTGCTTGAGATTAACTTGCAATTCCTGCCTTGAGGGTAAGCAGCAACACAGGGGAGTTTTTATTTCTTTGCACTATAAACAAACCCACAAACATAATTCAATGGGTCATTTATGTTGTTGTAGTTGTTGTTGTTGTTGCTGTTGAGTAATGACATTTATTTCATACTAGCTGAAGTACCCGTGCTTCGCTACGCGTCATAAATAAATTAAAATGTGAAGGTGACAGTTAAAACAGGGGATAGGCGAGATGCTGCGCAGAGGGATAATAAGGATGGAACATTTTGTCCAACTACACCGCTCGGCGTTGACCATGTTTTATAGCACAAATTTAGGTTTTTCTCGCTAACCGTTGGAGATACCTTTCGGATAGAAAATGTAATTTTAAACCTCGTATATGCCATCAAAAGTTTGCTATTTCTTAGCGTTCTCTTTTTATTTGAAATGGAAATATGAAAGTTTGAAACCAAAGGGTGTAGTGACGTCACTAAAATGGTCGCCATCTTTAAATAGTGCAAATTATTGAAAACAAAAGTAACCTATATGTTAACCAGGTAAATCAGCTACTTCCATGTAAAATTCATGTAAATCGGACCAGTGGTACTTGCGTGATTGAGTAATACACACACACCATCTCATTTTTAGCCTCGCTTCGCTCGCGTCATAGTCGTGTCATATTGTTATTGAATGAAATGCAGGTTTAACCCCGTTAACACCCATTTAGAACCTGAATATCCAAAAATCCCTCCTTAGTAGACATTTTCGACACACAACAAACATATCCCCAAAATATCATTCTTCTAACTTTAATAGTTTTGGTTGGTCGATGAGAGTGAACATCCAAAAATCCTTCCTTAGTGGACTCTTTTCTTCCAGAATTTCACCCCTCCCCATAGGCCCCTTAAATTGTATTTATGAAAAAACGGTCGAACACATATTTATTTATTTATTTATTTATTTATTTATTTATTTATTTATTTATTTATTTATTTATTTATTTATTTATTTATTTTTTTATTTTTAAGCTGATTGATTTCCTCCGAGTTTCAAACACCTCGCTTATGTCGTTTAAGAGATACACGCTCCGTTAAGAATCTTTCAAACCCCACTTTTCATCCCTTTCACCTTATAATATACACTACATCGAAAAACCATTAGACATGTGTCAGCTTATTTTAATGATTAGAATATATGCCAAGTATCACATCCCCAAATGAAACCACTCGTGAGATATTGTTATTCAATGAAATGCACATTTACCCCCTTAACACCTCTTTAGAACCTGAATATCCAAAACTCTTTCCTTAGTGGACGTTTTCGACATACAACGAACATATCCCCAAAATTTCATGTTTCTAACATCAATAATTTTGGCTGGGCGATGATGAGTGAGTGAGTCAGTCAGGACATTTTCTTTCAATTATTTTTGATAATTTCACCCCTCCCCATGAACCCCTTAAATTGGATTGATGAAACAAACGGTTGAACACCTATTTACTTATTTAAAGCTGTTTTCCCCCTGAGTTTGATGAGTGAGTAAGTGAGTCAATCAGTTAGGACACTTTCTTTCCTGTTTTTTTTTTCCAGAATGTCACCCCTCTCCAAGGGCCCCTTAAATTGGATTTATGACAAAACGGTCGAACACCTCTTTACTTGTATTTAAAGCTGTTTTTCCCGTCGAATTTCAAACTTCTCGCCTATGTCGTTTCAGAAATACACGCTCCGTTAAGAATCCTTCAACACCCAATTTTCACCCCTTTCACATCATAATATACACCACATCGATAAACCCTTAGACATATGTCTGATTATTTTTAATGATTAGTTTATATACCGAATAACACATCCCCAAAGAAACAACTCATGAGATATCGTTATTGAATGAAATGTACGTTTACCCCCTTAACACCTCTTTAAAACCCGAATAAACAAAAATCATTCCTTAGTTGACGTTTTCGACATACAGCGAACATATTCCCAAAATTTCATGTATCCAACTTGAATAGTTTTCGTTGGGCGTGATGAGTGAGTGAGTCAGACAGGACATTTTCTTTCAATTATTTTTACCAGAATTTCACCCCTCCCCACGGGCCTCTTAAATTGGATTGATGAAAAAACGCTTGAACACCTATTAACTTGTTTTTTAAGCTGTCTTTTTTCCCTGAGTTTGATGAGTGAGTGAGTTAGTCAGTCAGTTAGGACACTTTCTCTCCTTTTTTCCCCCTGAATTTCACACCACCCCATTGGCCCCTTAAATTAATTTATGAAATAACGGTCCAACACCGATTTACTTACTTTTTAAGCTGATTTTTTCGCTGAGTTTCAAATTTCTCGCCTATGCCGTTTAAGACATAGACCTACAAGCTCCGTTAGGAATCCTTCAACCCCCACTTTTCACCCCTTTCACCTCATAATAATACACCACATCGAGAAACCCTTAGACACATGTCTGCTTATTTTTAATGATTAGTTTATATGCCGAGTATCACATCCACAAATGAAACCACTCGTGAGATATTGTTATTCAATGAATTGCAGGCTTAACCCCCTTAAGACCCCTTTAGAACCTGAATATCCAAAAATCCTCCCTTAGTGTACGGTTTTGACATACAACGAACATATCCCCAAACTGCCATGTTTCCAACTTCAATATTTTTGGCTGGGCGATGATGAGTGAGAGAATGAGTCAGGACATTTTCTTTAATTTTTTTTCTTCAGAATTTCACCCCTCCCGATGAACATCTTATATTTGATTGTTCAAAAAACTGTCGAAAAGCTATTTACTTACTTTAAAGCAGTTTTCCCCCCCTAAGTTTGATGAGTGAGTCAGTCAGTCAATCAGTTAGGACACTTTCTTTTCTGCCCCCCCCCCCTCCCAGAATTTCACCCCTCCCCATGGGACCCTTAAATTGGACTTATGAAAAAAAATGTCAAACACATATTTACTTATTTTTATCCTGATTTTTTTTTCCGCTGAGTTTCAAACTCCTCACCTATGTCGTTTAAGAGATACACGCTCCGTTAGGAATCTTTCAATCCCCACTTTTCACCCCCTTTCACCTCATAATATACACCACATCGAAAAACCATCAGACAGGTGTCTTCTTACTTTTGATGAATTTGTATGCCGTGTATCACATCCCCCAATGAAACCAATCGGGAGATATTGTTATTCAATGAAATGCAGGTTTAACCCCCTTTAGAACCTGATTATCCGAAAATCCTCCCTTAGTAGACGGTTTTGACAAACAATGAATATATCCCCAAACTGTCATGTTTCTAACTTCAATAATTTTGGCTGGGCGATGATGAGTGAGTGAGTGAGTCAGGACATTTTCTTTCAATTTTCTTTTTTCAGAAATTCACCCCTCCCCATGAACCCCTTAAATTTGATTTAAGAAAAAAAAACTGTCAAACAGCTATTTACTTACTTACTTACTTAATTTTCCCCTGAGTTTGATGAGTGAGTCAGTCAGTCAATCAGTTATGTCACTTTCTTTCCTGTTCTCCCCCCCCCCCCCCCGAATTTCACCCCTCCCCGTGGGCCCCATAAATTGGATTTATGAAAAACCGGTCAAACACATATTTACTTCTTTTTATGTTGATTTTTTTCGCTGAGTTTCAAACTCCTCGCCTATGTCGTTTAAGAGATACACGCTCCGTTAGGAATCTTTTAATCCCCACTTTTCAACCCTTTCACCTCATAATATACACCACATCGAAAAACCCTCAGACACATGTATTCTTATTTTTAATGATTAGTTTAAATGCCGAGTATCACATCCCCCAATGAAACCAATCGGGAGATATTGCTATTCAATGAAATGCAGGTCTACCCCCTTAACACCCCTTTAGAACCTGAATATGCAAAAATGCTCTCTTAGTGAGCATTTGCGTCCCTTGAGGAAGCTGCATATCAAATTTCATTCCAATCCGTTCGGTGGTTTCTGAGATTTCGTGATGAATGAATGAGTGAGTGAGTGAGTGGTATTTGACAAATATATATTAGAAGATGGTGTCAAGTCTTTGTTATGCTAAACTCGGTTGACAGTGCTGTGTGAGTAGTTGAGTAACTAACGGGATTTCAAGTAAAGATCCTCATTTTCTATACCGGTAGTGCAGAGCGCGAATGGCATCCAGTCGGCCGTGTCTCGACTTGAGCTATGTTGCCATGGAAACTATCTGCTTTGCCATTCCTTCATGAGTATATTTTATGATTTGATTAGCCTGTGCTTGAGTGAAAAATGGCCGAAATCAGAAGAATGAGAAAGACTATCGAAAATTCATGTAGCCAGCGGTTCGTTCTGGGTCCTGAACTATGTGTATGCAAAATTTGGTTGAGATTGGTGGAACGGTGTAGATTTGTATACGGAACAGACCCACCCACATACCCACATACATACATACAGACTTTCACTTTTATATTTAAGATAAAACGTGTTGTTGTAATAGATTTCGTGTATTTCATAACCAATCGCATCAAATGATTTAATATCTACACATTTTGATTCACATTTGTTTTATCACTCTGTAATAACTCAAAATATGCAAAATCTTACCAGATATTAACTGTTATATAAAAAATTAAACAATTATAAGCAGGAATAGTCAAATTTACGAATGCTTATTAATAAGAGTGTTAGTGTTCAAAGTTAAAACTTGTGCCCAGAATGTGAAGTAAATTTACATCTTTTTAGTAGGCCCATATTTTAAGAATGTATTATTACCTAGTCGCCTCCGTAGCGTAGCGTCAGCATGGTTAGCTGCCACCCCTGGAGGTCTTGGGTTCGATTACCGGCTCTGCCACGAAATTTGAAAAGTGGTATGAGGACTGGAACGGGGTCTACTCAGCCTCGGGTGGTCCAAATGAGTAGACGGGGTTCGATCCCCACCTCAGCCATCCTCGAAGTGGTTTTCCGTGGTTTCCCACTTCGTCTTCGGGCAAATGCCGGGATGGTCCCTACTGGAAGGCCAGGGATGCCTCCTTCCCTCTTCCTTGTCTATCCATCCCAATCGTCCCCTCCCATCCCATCCCTCTTGAGGCCCCCGTTCGCTTTGCAGATGAGGCCGCCTGGGCGAAGTGCTGATCACACTTTCCCTGTTGTATCCATTCCGACCAAGTGTTCCCAGCTCTAGGACTCTGCCCGGAAAGTTGGTAGTGGTGCGTTCCCTCGCTGGCTTCGTGGGAAACACCAACATGGAGGGTAAAATTGACTAAAAATAATAATTATTATTACCTATAGCCCATAATCAAATTGTGTGTTCACAAACTCTCAACCTTCAATTGAAACATGTCATGTTGCCTTGGCACACATTCCAGCGGGAACTCACTCTTGTGCTGTCGATAGGTACTGAACCAGGACTGCGGGATACTGTATTAACCTAGACTATGCTCTTCTCCATGGCACAGAGACGTGTTCTGAATCAACGTCTGTCGGATCTGACCTGCTTGTTATGCCACAAAGGAATCTTCTCAGCGAATGGTTATTTTTCTTCCTCATATAATCACATCAAAATTCACATCAGCTACACTGTTATCCTTTCTTGAATATTTCTTTTCCTGTAAATATTGAATAGACGTACCAGCCGCCGTGGCCGAGTGCGCTAACGCGCTACCTCGTGCCTCGCTAGCATCGGGAGAGCTTGGGGTCGAATGCCACCTCAGCCGTCCTGAAAATGGTTTTCGTGGTTTCCCATTTTCACCACCAAGAAAATGATGATGATGATGATGATGAGGATAATTGTTGTTTTAAGGGGCCTAACATCTAGGTTATCGTCCTCTAATGATTTGGGTGATCGTGAAGATGAAAATGAAATGCAAACTTAAAACTAAAACTAACTATTAACCCACATACTAGAAGAAGAAATGGAAAACAAAAAACAGAATAAGGCATATAAAGGACAGGAGGAAAAGAAATGCCCTCAACCCTCGAAGAATGTGGATTGAGGGACATGGAAGGAAAGAGAGCCATGAAAGGCAGATAGAAAAGTGAAAGAGGAGAGGGTCCACCCCACAGGTAATGGATAAAAGGGGGAACCGGACCCAGCTCAGGAATCCCTCGGGTCGCCAACTCCCGAATTCACCAGCCGTGAGCCCCTGAGGGTGTAGCAAGATCTAGGGTCCACCAGAAGTGGTGGGGCTACATACACCCTGCCTCCTTGAGAGCCTGAGCAGAAGGCAGGAGATAGCAGGAAAAGAAAAAGAAGGCTGACCCCTCGCAGAAGGAGGGTATCAGAAAAGAAGACAAGGGCCAATTAAGGCGGGAAAGGAAGAGACTCCCTAGGCCTCAGATACCCTAACACCGTCGGGGTCGGAAGAAAACAAGAGTTGACCAAGTGAGGTCGACAGGAAACAAGATGGAGACGAGCCCAGCACAAGTAAGTGAAAGCAATGCCGGACTCAGCTGGGGTCCCGTGGTCGCCAACTCACGTCTCACTAGATGTGAGCCCCTGGGGGGACAAAGCAAATGCTGGGACGGTTCCTTTCAATAGGTCCATGGCCGATTTCCTTTCAGAATCCCTTCCCTGACCCTTCCTGAAAAGAAAAATACGTGGCCATTGGCTGCATTAATAAAAGTATTAATAGATGTACAGTGTGATGGTCCATGAGGGTCATATTGTCAGAATACTGGAGTGACATTCGTCTTACCCCATGTATATTCATACTTCCACGTTGTTGGTTTATTTTATTTATTTACTGGCACGTACCCGCAGCTTCGCTCGCGAATAAGACAATGGGGACGATGCATTATTGCTGATAATTGGTATATTCTATTACAGCAATCGTGGCTACTGGTGGGTCCATTTTAATTCAGAAAATTCTGATATATACAGTATATTGATATGAGCAGCAAAGCGGGAATTTCATAGAGTTGAGAAAGTCTGCAGAGTACGATGTTACATTATGTGAACACATTTGCAAATTACGTTTTTGATTATGCCATCTTTTGCTGAGACATAACGATCTTGCTGTCCGGATACTCGTGAGCACGCCACATACAGTTGCCCATGGGAAAATCTTGTTTTAGTCTTCAAATTGTTGACTGGTTTGATACAGCCGTTCATTCCTCCCTCTCCTATGCTAATCGTTTCATCTCTACGTAGCCACCACAACCTACATCCGAGGCAATCTGTTTAACCTTGGTCTACCCCTACAGTTCTTGTCCTCGACCCTCCCATCCATAACTAAGCTCGCTATTCCTGGGTGTATTAAAATGTGTCCTACCAACCTATCTCGTCTCTTCATTAGCAGTGGCCAGAAACATCTCTCCTCTCCACTCGTCTTAATACCTCTTCATTTGTTACCCTATCAACCCAACTGATATACATCATTCTCCTGTAACACCTCATTTCAAACGCTTCAATTCTCCTATTTTCTGGTGCACCAATAGTCCAAGTTTCACTTCCTTATAGTGTCACGCTCCAGTCAAGTTTTCAAAAATGACTTTCTAATACCTAAATCTATAATCGATGTCAGCAGATTCCTTTTCTGTATAAATGCTCTCCTTGCAGAGGCCTATTTTCAATTTTGAAAAATTAGGCTTATGAGATCACCTTTTGTCCGTGTGTGTGTGCGTGTGTGTGTGTGTGAGGTGTGTGTGTGTCCCCCTAATAAAATCTAAACGGCTGGAGCGATTTCAATGAAACTCTGTAAGTTTATAGCACTATTCCCGGTGACCTCGACCGTGCCCTTCAAATTTTGTTACGTCTCACCAATCCAACATGGCGGCTGTGCAAATTATTTCACTAGCATTCAATATCTCCGAAACTATTACCGATATCGCCCTGAAATTGTGTACGGTGATAAAGGGCTCAACTAGAAGTTCACCTATGAGACTTTCAAAAACCTGGTGACTACAAAACCAACATGGCGATCAAGCGAAATTGAGACATTTAAACATTTCTCGCGATTTAACTATCCAAACGTAATGAAACTTGGTACAGCAAATGTTTATACACATTGTAATGCACTGGAGTCTAATTTAGTTCAATTGTTTACATAACCTCAAAATGGCGGCTGTGCGAAATATTTCACTGACATTCTATATCTCCGAAACTATTACAGATATCATCATGCAATTTTGTACCGTGATAAAGGGTACTGATACAAGTTTACCTATGTATATTTCATAAACCTGTAAAGTACAAAACGAACATGGCGACCAAGCGAATTTGAAATATTTTAATAGACTTTTCTCGTGATTTAACTCTCAGAGCGCAGTGAAATGTGGTACAGTAAATGATTTTGCAGATTGTAATGCACTGCCATCTAATTTATTTCAATTGTTTACATAACCTCAAGATGGCGGCTGTGCGAAATTTTAAAATTAAGTTTTTATTCTTGTGTCGTAATCATGCGATCGAAGTGAAAGTTTGAATAATGAAGCTAGGCAATAATTGTCCTTGAATGGTACATAACTCTATGGCCTATACATATAACAATCCTAAATGGCGAGCTTCCGAAATATTTAGACGGTTCTCAATATCTATTAATCTTTTACAGCAACCAAACTGATTTTTTTTATGTTCATAGAGACATGGACGTTTCTCGCGAATTAATTATCCGAGTGCCGTGAAACATTGCACGTTAGATGCTTATAGTAATAGTACAAAAATAAAAATCCATCCTGGCGACCATATGAAATATTTAGACGGTTCTCAATATCTACGAATCTGTTACAGCAATTAAACTGAAATTTTGTATGTTGATAGAGACAATTAACTTGAGCAGGATATATGAAAATAGGCTGTATAGTTCTTCACGGAACTACTTTTTATATCCTCTTTGCTTCGTCCTTCGCTGGTTATTTTGCTTCCTAAGTAACAGAAGTCTCCTACTTCCCGTAGCGTTTCACCTGCCAACTTGATGTACATTGAGGTTTCTGATTTATTCCGGCTGTATTCCAATATTTTTGTTTTACATTTATTGATTTTCATCATGAATTCTTTCCTCAAGACGGAGTCCATACCATTCAAAAACTCATTCAAATCCTCTGGTGTATCGGCCAAAATGACGATGTCATCAGCAAATCTCAGAGTTGAAATTATTTCTCCCTGAATCTTCACTCCCAGTTTAAATTTTTCTCCAATTTCCAGATTATTGTGTTTTTAGAGATCTTTGAAATGCGTTGCCCTCGCACATGGTGTAGATGCATTGTCAAAGGAAAAATTCCATGTTACGAACATGGGCCGCATATCCTGTACTGAAAGCTTCTGCAGATTTAACTCAAGGCCTATTCTGCAAAGCAGTTCCTTGAACTTCGATTTGCCAACATTTTATTGGTATATCATGTGGTATATCTCTGTACCGTAACATACAGAAGAGTGCTTTCAAAATCACATCTTGCGTGCATTTTGGAAAAGATAGTGAGTGTGGTTTTTGCCGGAGTGGATACTCGCTCGTAGAAATTATTTTCTGTAAAATAGACTGGTTCACAATTCTGTAAGTTCACATTGAGGTATGTGACGGCGGGATGCCTTTAGTGTTACGGAAACGGCAATAGCCGCCACAGACTGATATTTGTACTTAACTATACGCGATTTGTGAGCCCAGGGTTTATGAAATTGACCGTAGCTATATCGCTACCTTTATTTAGTAGCCACTACTGTAGTGTTTAAATATTAAAGGTGGTATTGGAAGTCTCTATCTCACACTAAGTTTTAGCCTACTTTTCACATTTTGCAAAAATGAGGAAAAAGTAGACTTATGAGATCGGCCAAATGTCTGTCTGTCTGTCCTTCTGTCTGTCTGTCTGGCTGGCTGGCTGTGTGTGTGTCCCCCCCCCCCCTCCTATCAACTCCTAAACGGCTGGAGCAATCGAAACAAAATTTGGTAGAAGTAAAGATCTATACCTGAATATCTCACGGCCATATTTGAAAATGATGTCAGTGCTACCAACTGCTGAAAAATCGCGACTGAATTTTGAGCTTCATGTTGGATATCTTGGAAGGTATGAATGGGAGCTATTTCTAAATTGGAACACGTATAGATAGATAATATTGCAGTTTAATTTCCAGGAGGCCATACATGGCAGTGTTGCCAAAATGATTATAAGCCTGCTGATAGGTCCAATTTTAAATGCATATAACTTCTACACTATTGATTGGAATTCAACCAAATTTCGTATGTTGTATGTGAACATAACCAGATATGACTGAACGTATTCTTAAGAGCAACCAGGGCTGCCAACTGTTAATATGTGCTGTCTCTATTTTTGTTACCCTAATATCAATACTGTATATCAGAAAGAATGCATGCCAATAGCTCTAAACTTTGCACACGTATAGTACCTGGCATTCTATATGAATTTGGAGTAACTAATATACGTCAATGCTGCCAACATGATTCTAAGCCTGGTGATAGGTCCAATTTTAAAATGCATGTAACTTCTATACTAATTAATGGATTTCATTCAAAATTGGCACAACAATAGATCATATTATTGCAGATTATTTATGACCAATACATGCATGATATTGTTGCCAACATGATTTTACGCGCGCTGTTAGATCCAATGTTTAACTGCATGTAACGTCCATGCTATTCATTGGACTCCAACCAAATTTTGTATTCTGTACCTTAAGAGATGGAACTAAGAATATATTCAGTCACCGGGGCTGCCAACTGTAGTGCTCTTTTAGGCTACATTATGCCACGTACACAGTATTTCGAACTAATTAGAAATTTCGATTTTACCAACTTAATTTCGTAATTATTCTAGATAGATCCATATAGATTAATCATTGGCATGAATCTTAAATTTTAAGAAAAGTAGGCTCTTTAGTTCGTCACGGAACTTCTTGTTTTATTGTAGTTCTAAAACATTGAAAGTTATTTATTTTTAAATTATGATATAGATACAGTATATCTTGAAAATGGGATGACCGTTTAGATTTCTAATGTTCTTATCGTGTTTGTATAATAATGTTATTGGATTTACGTTCCTTTTAATAACTCGGGGTTTTTGAAACGCCGGGGTGCTAGAATTGTGCCCCGAATGGGATCGTTAACGTGCCAGTAAATTTACTGACCCGGCTCCCTTGTATTTGCGCACCCTCAAATGCCAGCTGACTGCACCATGATACGAACCTGCGACCTTGGGCCCTGCAAGCGAGAACGTTACCGCTGAGCCACGCAGCCAGTCCATCGTGTTCTAGATAATAAATGGGTTGGCCTTGCCTCTTAAAGGGATAAATGGAAAATTGGATGGCATATCTTGAGGTACTGTTGCCATGGATACGGACTTGCGATTCGTTCATCAGTTTATCAGAGCGTACTGTTGCCATGGATACGGACTTGCGATTAGTTCAACAATCAGAGCGAAGATAGTTTTCTTTGAAACTGTTGGTTTTAGGGCCTTAAAATGTGGTTTAGGGACCTACGGAGTATTGTTTCTCGCATCGAGGGGCGTAAAATGAACTATGTCCGGTCTTTATAAGACAACTCCGATATTTTGTCCCAGTTAAGTGTATTTTTGATGACTTTTTAGTCACGTTTCCCGTTCCACAGGAACAACGATTTATTTCTGGATGAAAGGCAGCCTATGTGTTAATCCAGGGTATAGGCTATCTCCACAGCTGGCATTTAAGGGTGCGCAAATGCGAGGGAGCCGTATCAGTAGATTTACTGGCACGTTAAAGATCCCCTTCGGGGCGAAATTTCGGTACCCCGGCGTCTTTAAAAGCCAGAGTAGTTAAATGGGACGTAAAACCAAAAACATTATTATTATTTACAGTCAGGCTATTAAATCTGAGTGTACCAGATCTTTTGATGATACTGTTGACCAAATCAAAAGCATAAATTTCATAATGTTTAGATATTTAATTCCAGGTGACAGACTACAGATTTATTTATTTAAATATAAAATAAATAACTGAAGTTCCTTGGTTTTTACACTATTATTCATATTCATAAAAGTATAGCTAATTTTAGTAAGCAATAAACATCTAATTTTGACGTATTTTAACTATTAATAGTTAAAGGTAATTGAAAGTTATGGGAGAACTGAGCACAGATTTGCAAATAGAAACAGGAGTGCGACAAGGCGATGGACTGTCCCCGTTGCTCTTCAATTGTGCTCTTGAGAAAGTTGTACGGGAATGGAGAAAAGCTGGTGCACCAGCACACCGACTGGGGCCAAAACTGAAAGGCATAGAATTAGACTGCTTAGCATTTGCTGATGACATGGCACTAATTGCCCAAGATATCTCTGACGCGCAAAAGCAAATTGAACTACTACAAGAACAAGCGGCGAAAATTGGATTACAAATCTCGTTTGAAAAAACAAAATTTATGACTGACATCAAAACCGCATCAAATGAACTTCAAATTGGCAACAATAAAATCTTTCGACTAAACGAATTTAAATATTTAGGTGAATGGATTACAGCAAACTGTAACGAATGGAAAGCAATTGAAATGAGGCTTCAGAAAATGGAAACTGCTTTTCAATCAACAAAAAATATTTATAACAAAAAGAGTCTCTCCTGGAACTGCAAAATTCGGCACTATACAACTGTAATCAAACCTGAAGCTCTCTATGCTTCAGAGACACACAATCTCCAACACAAAACACTAAAACACAAAATAGAAGTGAAAGAACGTAAAATAATTATAAAAATCCTTGGACCGAGAACAAAGGATGGTGTGCATTATCCAAAGCCTAATACAGAAATATACAAAAAAGTTTCCAAAATCACAGACACAATGCGAATGCGAAGAATCCAATTTATGGGACACATAGAAAGAATGGACCCGAACAAACTGACACACAAAATACATACTTTCTTAAAGAACAAGGCTACTAGACCGAATTGGTATAAATTTACAGAGAGAGACTTAAAGGAATTAGGATCACCAAACTTACATGACCGGAAGGAAATCAGGAAAATCACTCAGACGCGGGGTTTCGAGGAAGAAGAGAAGATGGCTACACAACATCGATGGTCAGAGCAGCGGAAACAGACCCACTCGTTGCGAATGAAGGAATACTGGGCCAACAGGAAGGCTAGAAAGGGTTGCTTTCGCGGGGTCCTAAGCGACCCATTCGCGAAGAAGAAGAAGAAGAAGAAGAAGAAGAAGTTAAAGGTAATAAATGTTTTATGACACTTTCTGGACTGATCCGTCTTCACTTGACAGTTCCTCGCATTTTCAGTTCATCGTCGCAACGTTATAATATTAGAGGTATTGACAATAATTGAAGTTCATTTTATGATACCCGCAAGCTATTGTTGAAGCTATATGTATAATTAAGCATTCACGATCCCTCAGCCACACGTAAGGAATACATTTACTCTTTCAGCAGGCGTATTTAATTCATACATACAGTATTATCATTTTATCAGCAATAAATGAGTCAAGGGACCTTGAGGAGGGAAATTATGGCGCAGGCAAATCTGCAGCGAGATTGGCACGCGAACAGAGCAGAGGTCTAGCGTGCTTGGCTAGCAGTATTGGCCTTTTATCTCGTGCCTTTCATAAAACAAGATACAGGGAATTCTCCAGCCTAAAATATAAAGCTATAATCATGTCTCATAAGTTATAAGGATAATGAAATTAGCATCCTGTCTGAACAGTGTATTCCAGATGACTTCCCAACTTGACCCATGAAGATATCTGTAGGAGGTTCCAAATACAGGGTCATCGAAAATAATGCCAACATTTCAAAAAATTATAGCACCGAAACCCTTTATGTTAAACATGTAATTCTTTCACTGAACGCCAGCTGGTTAAAGTAAGTTTTGTTTTGGAGGGGACGTGACCTTGCTATGCGCACACTAGATGCGCAGTAGCCAAGGTCGGCTGGGGGCGCGAGCGCGCCAATGAAGCCCTGACCTCACCCCTTTGGATTTTTTCTGGGGGTACATTAAGAACATTGTGTATGCAGAAAAAATTCGGTATTTTGAGCACCTGCGGGAGCGAATTTCTGCCGCCATCTTGACAGTTACTCCTGAAATGATTGCACGTACCAATCCAGCCATCGGGAAAACGTGCGTTTAATGCTGATGTTGGTGGTCGGCCTGGCCTAAATTTTTTTCTCTCCAGTCCCTGTTTCCTTAAACTGATTAAACCATCGAATGACAGCTTTGTAATCAGGTACAGTTTGACGGGCGGCGCAGTCATTAGTGCGCGCGCCCGCGGCCGACCTTGGCTACTGCGCATCTAGCGTGCGCATAGCAAGGTCACGTCCCCTCCAAAACGAACTTACTTTAACCAGCTGGCGTTCAGTGAAAGAATTACACGTTTAACATAAAGGGTTTCGGTGCTATCATTTTTTGAAATGTTGCCATTATTTTTCGATGACCCTGTACTATAGATAACCAAAAGCGGACATTCCACTCTAAAACAAGTGATATCCTTGTAGCGGCGTTCCTAGCAACTTGGACTAACGGTATAGCCTGGCTGAGTATAGGTGCTACCTATTAGCGTGCAGTGATCATTTTAGTTACCCCAGCTGCAGTAAGATGTAATAATAAACCTACTAGGATCCCTACTTAGGAAATAAATCTGTTTTACAATTGAAGTGATAGAAGCCATTTACCAGTGTTTCCTAATTATATTATAGAAAGCTTTTCAGTCGGTCAACACAAATTGTGCCCAATTACATTAGGTGGGAAAACAAGTATTTACCAAATATCCTAACCTGAAAGAAATAAGATATTTATCTCTACATAAGTTAGTAAAATCAAATTCTTCGATTCTTGGATGTAACGGGTAATCTCGAGAACCACAGAATGGATTTTGATGCGGTTTTCACCATTCTGTAAAGAATTTCTCGAGGAAGATTTCTGTAGAAAAATATTAATTTATGACCAACGGAAGCCGAGCAGTAACGATTTCAGTGAATTAAGTCGAAAAAAAACTGACGTCCATGCACCTTTTAAGCATAAGCTGGGTAAACCGTTAAAAATATCTATGTATTATGAATGTAGGAATTGTTCAGCATGAAAACTTCTAAAAAAAAAAGTCCGCGACAGCATATCTCTATCTTTAATACATCGCTCACTATAAGAGCTTTTACGTTTTCAGTTCTTCCAACAATCTCCATTCAGTGAAAATTTAAATTAAAAGCTTCGGAGCGAGTGAGCCTATCGCCCCAGATTTGCCCAGCATCGAACTTTCGAGTCGTGTTGAGTTAAGACATCAGAGAAGAGTATATGTGTTTGGAGTTTCGCTGTTCACCTCGGCTTTTCTCAATTGCATCTGGGATCTGCCGTCCGTGCGCCTTTTAAGCTTACGCTGGGTAAACCGTTAAAGATACCGGGCGAAGCCGGGGTGGGTTGCTAGTTATAAATTAACAAGCTTTTATGAAAAAATGTTTAGTGTTTGAACAATACTTTAGGGGCAGATGACCTCACTGTTCCGCCCCTTAAAGCTACAATAACTAACCTACAATACTTTTGCAGTCTTTATCGTGTTCGAAGGCATTTCCCAGTGTTACCTTGGTAAATTTGTTTAGAAGTTTAGGGAATACCATCCATTACAAGTTGGCTACAATCGTGTTGACCGACTGGTAAGCATTTTCAGGCACCCTGTGAAAGTCTACCTTGTCTGCTGTAACAGCTGCTTCTGTAGCTAACAAGGACTGAGCAAGTAAATGCTTTTCAGTCGGCCAACACGATTTCACGCAACTTGTAATGGGTGTTATTCCCTAATGTAATGTTTTGAAGACATTCTTTCAGTATTGCCTATTCTAACTGTCAGTTGTTACTCTTCAGTCGGTCAACACCAATTTGCCCAAAGACTGGGCGGGGTACAATGTATATAGCAATAAGTAAATAACGCTCATGGAAAAAATACATGTATTAATTCTGAGCGCTATTACGAGGCACTTTGGTAATAAAATTAAATTGTGTACAGATACAGAAAAAATATTTATTGCACAACATTCTACACCTCTTAAACTAATTTTCCACATCCTAATTGCCGAAATTTTGCAGGCATTTGACATAGCGTGGCACAAGTTTTGGGATACCTTCTTCATAGAAGTTTGCTGCCTGTGTCTTCAACCCGTTGGAAACATCTTCTTTCAGCTCGTCGTCATTGTTGAAGTGTTGACCGCCAAGGAAAGACTTGAGATGTGTGAACAGATGAAAGTCCCAGCCAAATCCCTGTAGGAGGTTTTTCGTCACATTTGCAGTGTGTGGTCGTGCGTTGTCGTGAAGAAAAACAACACCTTTTGACAGCAACCCTCGGCGCTTATTCTGTATTGCGCGGCGCAATGTCCTAAGTGTCTCGCAGTAAGCATCTGCGTTGATTGTTTGACCACGCGGTAAGAAATAATGAGTAAGATGCCTTTCCAGTCCCAGAACACTGTGCACATCATTTTCCGAGGTGTCAAGATTTGTTTCGGCTTAACCTTTGCTGGGGATGAAGTGTGCCTCCTTTCCATTGATTGCCGCTTACTTTCAGGGGTGTCGTAAGGAATCCAAGTTTCATCTCCAGTGACTATCTGTGTCAGAAATTCTTCGCCGCCTTCATTGTAACGGGCCAAAAACTGAAGTGCACTACCCATCCGTTTTGTTTTGTGTTGCTCCGTAAGAATCTTTGGTACCCAACGTTGGCAAAGTTTACGAAAGTTCAGTTTTTCGGTAACAATTTCATGAATTAGTGATCGTGAGATTTGGGTAAATTCCATAGCGAGAGCACTAATTGTAAACCTGAGGTTTTCCCGGATCTTGTCATCAATCGCGTGAACCAGTTCTTCTGTAACCAAATATGGACGCCCACTTCGTTCTTCATCGTGCACTTCACTACGTCCTTCATTGAACTGTCGGACCCATCTTCTCACCATTGAATCACTCATCGCATTTTGCCCATACGCTTCGCAAATTTGCAGATAAATTTCAATTGGTTTCACTTTCCTAGCATTCAGAAAACGAATCACAGATCTGATTTCACAAGCGGCAGGATTTTCAATCAACACCGACATTGTACGAGTAAACATGCACAACAACGCGTACATGGCTGACAGCGCTCTCCAAATGGCGCACGTTCATTCTCCTTGATACAGAGCGTCTACCGCGCATATGCGGAACTGCGCTGCAGCGGAACGTACAACTAGTTGAAGACACAGGCGGCACACGTCTATGAAGAAGGTATACAAAAATTCGTGCCACGCTACGACAAATGCCTGCAACATTTCGGCAGTTATGTGGAAAAGTAGTTCAAGGGTTGTAGAATTTTGTGCAATAAATAATTTTTCTGTATCTGTACACAATTTAATGTTATTACCAAACGAAACTTACTTTCTGGACGTACTTCGTATAATGGGGCAATTTTTAGGATTACACATTTCGACCTTCAAGTGGTCATCATCAGGTTTGTCTAGTTAGATAACATTGTGTACAGATTTAAAACACAGCTCAGTGCTCAGGATCTGCTTCTGGTTTAACAACGGTATTGACGGGTCTTAATTTTGCATTTTGTGATATGAATTGTTAATTATTTTTATACCTGCTCCATGCAATTTTTATTTGTAATTATTTTGTAATTTTACAATGTTTTCCTTGTTCATTTCCTGATTTAATCCTGATGGCTGAATAATTTTCTCTATAAATATTTGAATTTATCTAGTTGGGAAGTGAAATGAAAAAATGAAAATCCACAGCCTGCTTCCAGTCTCCGACCGGGTCAGGAATGGAATTAATGAAGCCCCCATGTAGCGGCGAGGATATGAACTGTGCCGGCTGCCGAAGCCTGTCGCACTCCCCTGTGGCATTGATTAAATGAATGACTGATGAAATGAAATGATAGAGGAGAGTGTTGCTGGAATGAAATTGTGACAGGGAAAACTGGAGTACCCGGAGAAAAACCTGTCTGCCTCCGCTTTGTCCAGCACAAATCTCACATGGAGTGACCGGGATTTGAACCACGGACCCAGCGGTGAGAGGCCGGCGTTCTGCCGCCTAAGCCACGGAGGCTCTCTAGTTGGGAAGTATTTTTACAAATTTCGAAAATTTTATTATTAGAAGTAACAGGAGGAAATTTAGTCGGTAGTCTGCCACTCAGGAGGCCAACACTCTGCGTACATGCATTTCTTCCCCTAAAAAGAAAAAAAGGAAATAATATAATTATAATAATATTATCCAATTAACAACTCTTCAGGAATCCTGAAAATTCAGAACTATGTTGGTTATCTGCGTGAGAGTTAAAAAATAAAGCGAATAACTCCGTAACAACCGTACGACACCATTTCAGAGATATTCTTCTACTGGACACGCCTTGGAAAGACGGTATAATAGTTTCGAAAGACCCTGTAAATGACTATATCATAATGTCCACGTCGAACCTGCTTAAGTCAGTAATCTGTTAAAAGATTAGTACATTATTCAACGAGCCTATAATGGCTATAATTAAGACACGAGTATCTTTAGAAAACGAGCGTATGTGAGTTTTATAATTTCCATACGAGTGTCTTAATTACCATTATAGGCGAGTTGCATACGACTGTTTATGTTCGACGATAATGATAACTTTATTATATGTTTTAACATAAATATTCTTAAATATCTGTTGAGATTGTCACTAGAATTTTGTGATCGGGTGCTGCGCTGAGTATAGGATATCTCTGATTTCCAAGCTCTCTGATCGACCGACGCATGCGCTCTGTGTGCTTCAATGCCATATGTGCAGATTGAGCGCCAGTATTCAGTAAAAATGTCACCGAATGCGTTTGAATACAACGCGCTGTGTAGAAATTGGATTCGGGGATATTAAGGTACAGTGCTATTTCTTGTCTCATATTCACCAGTTTATTTACGCGAACATATGGACGGTGCACTTTCGGTAATTTATATAGACATGTTGAATTTTGAGCGCATGCGCGAAGGT
This sequence comes from Meconema thalassinum, assembly GCA_946902985.2. Classification (NCBI taxonomy): domain Eukaryota; kingdom Metazoa; phylum Arthropoda; class Insecta; order Orthoptera; family Tettigoniidae; genus Meconema; species Meconema thalassinum. The sequence goes on from OX336394.1 coordinate 353,852,310, forward strand.
ATCCTTATCTAGTTGGTCAAACAACTGTTTCTTGAGCTGTGATTGGTGGGAGAAACTGTTTCATAATGAAAAATAGTGTTATAATGACCATCATTATGATACAGTTTTCAGACTTATAACAGTCAGGGTCGAACATAATAGTACATTATGCAACGAGCCTATAATGGCTATAATTAAGACACGAGTATGTTTATAAAACGAGCTTTAGCGAGTTTTATAATTTTCATACGAGTGTCTTAATTACCATTATAGGCGAGTTGCATACGACTGTTTACGTTCGACGATAATTATAACTTTATTACATGTTTTAACATAATTATTCATAAATATCTGTTCAGTAACTAGAATTTTGTGATCGGGTGGTGCGCTAGGTAGCATATCTCCGTGTTCCAAGCTCTCTGGCCGACCGACGCATGCGCTCTGTGTGCTTCAATGCCAGACGTGCAGATCGTGAACCAGTATTCAGCAAAACTGTCACCGTAGTCGTTTGAAATCAACGCGCTGTGTAGAAATTGGATTTGGAGATATTAAGGTACAGTGCTATTTCTTGTCTCATATTCACCAGTTTATTTACGCGAACATATGGACGGTGCACTTTCGGTAATTTATACAGACATGTTGGATTTTGAGCGCATGCGCGAAGGTATCCTTATCTAATTGGTCAAACAACTGTTTCTTGAGCTGTGATTGGTGGGAGAAACTGTTTCATAATGAAAAATAGTGTTATAATGACCATCATTATGATACAGTTTTCAGACTTATAACAGTCAGGGTCGAACATAATAGTACATTATGCAACGATCCTATAATGGCTATAATTAAGACACGAGTATGTTTATAAAACGAGCTTTAGCGAGTTTTATAATTTCCATACGAGTGTCTTAATTACCATTATAGGCGAGTTGCATACGACTGTTTACGTTCGACGATAATTATAACTTTATTACATGTTTTAACATATATATTCATAAATATCTGTTCATAATTTTGTGATCGGGTGGTGCGCTAGGTAGCATATCTCCGTGTTCCAAGCTCTCTGGCCGACCGACGCATGCGCTCTGTGTGCTTCAATGCCAGACGAGCAGATCGTGAACCAGTATTCAGCAAAACTGTCACCGTAGTCGTTTGAAATCAACGCGCTGAGTAGAAATTGGATTTGGGTATATTAAGGTGCAGTGCTATTTCTTGTCTCATATTCACCAGTTTATTTATGCGAACATATGGACGGTGCACTTTCGGTAATTTATATAGACATGATGGATTTTGAGAGCATGCGCGAAGGTATCCTTATCTAATTGGTCAAACAACTGTTTCTTGAGCTGTGATTGGTGAGAGAAACTGTTTCATAATGAATAATAGTGTTATAATGACCATCATTATGATACAGTTTTCAGACACATAATAGTCAGGGTCGAACATAAAATACATTTTAAAATGGACAAAATAAAGTTATTTATAGTAGTAAGATAATCAAGATGGTCTTGCTTGAGCGTTGACTCCCATCTAATTACAGGACAATAAGTAGCTGTCTGACAGAAGCCTCCGTGGCTTAGGCGGCAGCACGCCGGCCTCTCACCGCTGGGTCCGTGGTTCATATCCCGGTCACTCCATGTGAGATCTGTGCTGGACAAAACGGAGGCAGACAGGTTTTCTCCGGGTACTCCGGTTTTCCCTGTAAAAATTTCATTCCAGCAACACTCTCCACTATCATTTCATTTCATCTGTCATTCATTTAATCATTGCCCCAGAGGAGTGCGTCAGGCCTCGGCAGCCGGCACAGTTCATATCCTCGCCGCAAGATGGGTGCTTCATTCATTCCATTCCTGACCCGGTCGGAGACTGGAAGCAGGCTGTGGATTTTCATTTTTCAAGTAGCTGTCTGACAGTGAGACAGCGCCCCGTTCACGAAGTCCATAATTAACGTCCGAGGGGACCCTACGCACTGACCTCACGTCACCCCATGGCTGGGCAACGGGCGCTTGGTAATCCTTGGCCCTTCATGGGCTGTAGCGCCACTGGGCTTGGTTTGGTTTGGTTTTAAACTCCACATTTTCCATGACAGCAAAATCACAACTTATTAATAAATAAAAACAGAGTTTATTGCAGCCAATGGCCGAAATTACGCTTAAATTCTTCTTCTTTCTTCGAATTTGGCCTACTGTGGACCACGGGAAGCAATTAATTTGCTAGTCAGTTCTTTTCTTCAGCCAGTAGTTCTTCATCCTTTCGCTGTGATTCCTCCTCCTTTCCTCTGACCAGGTGTTCTTGGTCGTTCTACTGGTTCGTTCCTTGAACCCCTTGAAGTTATCAATTTTATCTCGAAATACAGCCCTATTCCAGATATCTTTTGGATGTACGCCAACTTCCTCCAAGTCTTTTCTTGTTTCTTCTACCCACGTTGTAGTCGCCTTTAGCTTGGTGATATAATTAAAGATTCTTTTCGTTATTCGATTCTCATCCATTCTCATGAGATGCCCATAAAACTTCAATCTCCTCTTACACATTGTATCCGTGATCTTCTCTGCCTGTCTATATAGATCATCATTTCTCCCCTTCCTCCATGTACGCTTAACTTACTAATTATATTAAACAGAATGTTGTTAGACCTTTCTGCCTCTCAGTCCACGTCACAACATGATATAAGTCGCAAGTCTTCCCGCACAACAGACATATGTATTAATTTTTCGGGGGGTGAAAAGTTGTTCTTGTTCACAGGCAGTGATGAAAACCATGTGCTGCTATTCTAGTCATTATGTGCCTAAGTTCATAGTCCAATCCATACTAGTCATAGCCTCTGTGGTATAAAAGGTTTTCCATATATCTCTCTTCTTGGCTTTCAGTTCTGTTTGAATGACAAAACAAGTTTGTATCGTAGTTCTTCTGTATAGAAGAGTGCTCTTGAGAGCTCGTAACATAACCTTGAAGGAGTGAATTTAGACAGGCATAATAAATGTTTCATGTAGATTGCTTTTACACGTTCAATGTCTCGAATATTTATTTTGGTAAGACGTTTCCATATCAATTCTAGTCCGTACGTCATTATCGGGGATATTTTTGGAACAATGGAATAGTAACTTCAACTGAAAGTTTGCGTAAGATCAAGATGTCATTCATTGCCATTAAGGCCGCAGCCACTCTATCCTTGATGAGTCTTGTATAAGTAGTTCCTGATGTCCGTAATGTAATGCCCAACAACGTATTAATGATTTTAAAAGAAAGCTGCAAGTAGGTGCTCTCAACCCTTTCTAAGAACAGGTTTAGGGATGACAGGAAACAACAATATCTGGATTCAAAATACATTGTCGCGACTAAAAATTATACAAACTGAGAGTTGTGTCTGATGAATATCCAATAATAATACTAATAAAAATAATCTCTACTTACTGAACAAGAAAGGTGAATTAGAGGAACTGGAGAAGAAGTAAAGAAAAATCTTGAGGAAGATCTTAGGACCTGAAAATAGAAATGATGGTACATGGCGGAAGAGGCGAAACAAAGATATTTACGGACAAGCAGAAAAAATCACAGATACCATACGGAAAAGAAGATTGAAGTTCTATGGACACCTTAACGAGAATGAGCGATAGTCGACTAACGAAGAAGATCTTTAATTACATCGCCAAGATAAAAGTGACTACAAAATGGGTAGATGAAATAAGAAAGGATATGGAGGAAGTTGGGGTCAGTCCAAATGAGATCTGGACTAGAGAGGTGTTTCGAGGTACGATTGATGCATTCAAGGGGTTCCAGGAAAAGCAAAGGAGAAGAGCCAAGAACATCTGGTCGGAAGAAAGGAAGAGAATCCACAGTGAAAGGATGAAGAGTTTCTGGGAGCAGAAAAATGGACTAATCAGCACGTCAATTGTTTCCCGTGGACCAAAGTAGGCCAAAATCGAACAAAGAAAAAGAATCTCTACTTAATATAAAACTAAGTCTCCGATTGTTGAATGTCACGGATAATCTCGAGAAGCACTGGATGGATTTTGATGCGGAATTCACCATTCTGTAACGGATATCTCAAGGAAGGTTTCTGCGGAAAATTATTTATTTATGATCAAAGTAAGCCAATCAGTAACGATTTCAGTAAAAAAAGTCGAAAAATACCCAGTGTCTGTGCGCTTTTTCAGCTGGGCAGACCGTTAAAAATATCAATATACTATGAGTGTAAAAATTGTCCAGCATGAAAAGTTCCACAAAAAAGTCGGACAGCATATCTCTATCTTCAGTACATTACCCACTATAAGTGTGTTTACGTTTTCTTTTCTTCCAAAATTCTCCATTCAATAACTGAGGTGACCGTTTACGTACGAGCTAGGTAGTGACAAGCCTATCACCTCAGTTACAGCCTAACTAGCGGGCGAGCCTATTACCCCAGATACAGTCAGCAGCAAACTGTCGAGTCGTGTTGACTTAAGACTTCAGAGAAGAGTGGTTGTGTTTTCCCTGGAAGTGCAACTCGGCTTTTCTTCAGTTCGCCTGTGAAAATTTCGTTCCGCAAAATACACAGTCAAGTTAGGATTGGATGGAAGGGGGATTTGTATTTCATGCACCTCGCCATTCTTAAATTACGTCTGACAAGAATTCGTTGCACATGCATCTGGTTGGTTGGTTCCTCAGTTTAGGGGCTGCGACAACACGGTCATGTAGCCCCGTGTACTTTGGGTGTGTGTAGAATCTGCCTGATAACCTATGTTAATTGTGATGACTGTATTAGTGTGTGATCTGTTTTCAATTCAAGTGAGGACTGCAGACATTGAACTTTTTCAAGTTGTTCATACTTTTTCCACCAAACGCCAGATTAACAGATGCCACCGCAGTCGGCTCCTGGCGACGAACGTCGGAACTTAAGAGCGTTTGTCGAATGTTTAACCTATATTATAATTTAGCTTCACACAGGTGTAATCAGAGGAAGGTTCTTTAACATGCCATAAATCTATGACATGGGACCGCCGGCTTTTCTTCCCCTCCAAAGGAAGGCATACTGAGGGATTTTTAATGCTCTTAAAAATTCGACGACTTCGGCCGGGTTTGAATACGCGATCTTGGGCATAGAAGCTCAGCTTGCTACCAACTACGCCACCGAAGCCGCTTGCACATGCACCTCCATGATAATATAATTAATATAGTTCGTAGTTCATTGACATCGAATAAAAAAGAGTGCTTATCACGTAATGCATTCATAACTGTTCCCGGGCGAAGCTGGGGCGGGTTGCTAGTAACCAATAATTTAATTTTGTTTGAATTCTGTAATTTATAGAAATATATTTATTCAAGAAATACCAGCCGGAAAACAAATGTTTATTCAGATAGCTACGCTCAGGTTGGAGAAATGGAACTTCACTTGTGAAAGCGGTCCCTGTGAACATATGCAGCTGTGAATATATATCTTTGTTCGTAGCACTCGTAATATGTGTCATTGTCCGACTGACCAAGCATGTAAACGTCAAATAAGGTCCTGCATTTCCAAACACTCTATTGACAGCAATAATACATCAGAAGTATTGATCAGCTGTAAGAGGTGGTGCAAGGCGCGACAGACCATCACGCAAAGAAAATATTCAAGTTCGTTAAAATTGTCATCAGTGAATATTTCTTGTAGGTCTGCCTTAGTATTTTCTAGCAAGTTTATCAGGGATGGCGAACAAATAGTCAATGTGCTAATGGATGGTGAAAAACTAGCCCAAGTAAAGGATTTCAAATATCTGGGGAGCTTGATCACATCAAATGGAAAGTGTACGAGAGAAGTAAGTGCTCGAATCGTAGAGGCAAAAGAAGCCTTCTCAAAACAGAAGTCTTTACTAACATCCAAGACTGTTAACTTAGAGGTGCGAAAACACTTCGTGAAAAGTTTTGTATGGAATATTGCAAGTTATGGCTCTGAAACATGGACTGTGCGACAAGCAGATGTATCAAAACTTAGGGCATTCGAGATGTGGTGCTGGCGACGACTACTAAAGATACTTTGGACTGATAAAGTCACGAATGAGAATGTTCTCAAAAGAGCAAAGGAGACACGTACCTTGGTTGAATACTTCAACAGAAGAAGGAATAGTTTTGTTGGGCATTTGTTTCGTCATTCTGACTGGTGCACCACACTCTTTGAAGGGACGCTAGAAGGAAAGAGGAGTCGAGGAAGACCAAGGACTCAATTTATAGACAGCATTAAAGCCAAGTACACTTATTGCCATTTGAAACTACATGCCAGAGAAATAAGAAGTTTTGGAAGACATGCATGTTACCCACCACCCTGGCGGTAGAGAAGAAGAAGAAGAAGAAGAAGAAGAAGAAGAAGAAGAAGAAGAAGAGAGTTGATTACCTTAAATATGTTTTTTAAGTTGGTTGGTTGGTTCCTCAGTTTAGGGGCTGCGACAATGCGGTCATGTAGCCCCGTGTACTTTGGGTGTGTGTAGAATCTGTCTGATAACCGGTGTTAATTGTGATGGCTGTATTAGTGTGTGTTATCTGTTTTTAATTCAATTAAGGACTGCAGACATTCGATTTTCAAGTAGTTCCAACTTTTGCTACCAAACGCCACCGTCAACGACCAACTAGTTCTGAACTTGGTTAGGCCTACTAGATGCCAACACAGTCGGCTCCTGGCGAAAAACGTTGAACCTAAGAGTGTTAGTCAAATCTAACTTATAATTAAGCTTCACACAAGTGTAATTAGTGGAAGGTTCTTTATCATACCATAAATCTATGACATGAGGCCGCCGGCTTTACTTCCCCTCCGAAGGAAGCATTACTGAGGGATTTTAACGCTCTTAAAACATCCGACGACTTCGGCTGGGTTTAAAACCGCGACCTTGTGCATAGAAGCTCAATGCTACCAACTGCGCCACCTAATCCGCCTATGTTTTTTTAAACGATCACCTCTTTGAGTAGTGGCCAGAATTCTTGTCTGTCACCGCAAAGACCCGGGTTCGATTCCCGGCTCCGCCAAGAAATTTAATTCTTGTTAGAGAGCTGAGACGGGGTACATTCTGCCTTGTGATGCAAAACTGAGAATAGGCGGGTTCGATTCCTACCTCAGCCAACCTGGAATTGGTTTCCTCTGGTTTCGCACTTCTACTCCAGGCAAATGTGCAGAAAGCTACCTAACTTAAGGTCACGGCCACTTCCTACACAATCCTATCTCAATTACAACAAGAAGTTCCGTGACGAACTAAAGAGCCTACTTTTCTTAAAATTTAAGATTCATGCCAATGATTAATCTATATGGATCTATCTAGAATAATGACGATATTAAGTTGGTAATAATAGAGAACTACAGTTGGCAGCCCTGGTGACTGAATATATTCTTAATTCCATCTCTTAAGGTACAGAATACAAAATTTAGATGAAGTCCAATGGATAGCATGGACGTTACATGCAGTTAAACATTGGATCTAACAGCACGCGTAAAATCATGTTGGCAACAATGACATACATGTATTGATCAGAAATAATCTGAAATAACATAATCTATTGTTGTGTCAATTTTGAATGAAATCCATTAGTTAGTATAGAAGTTACATGCATTTTAAAATTGGACCTATCAGCAGGCTTAGAATCATGTTGGCAGCACTGACATATATCAGTTACACCAAATGAATCTAGGATGTCAGGTACTATACGTGTGCAAAGTTGAGAGCTATTGGCTTGCATACTTTCTGATATATTGGTATTAGGATAACAAAAATAGAGACAGTATTTATTAACAGTTGGCAGCCCTGGTTACTCTTAAGAATCGGCATAGTCATATCTGTTATGGTACACATGGCACACACAAAATTTGGTTGAAATCCAAATGAAAGTATAGAAGTTACATGTATTTTAAGTTGGACCTCTCAGCAGGCTTAGAATCATGTTGGCAGCACTGACGTATATAAGTTACTCCAAATTAATATAGAATGTCAGGTACTATACGTGTGCATAGTTTAAAGCTGTCGGCTTGCATACTTTCTGATATATGGGTATTTGGATTTAAAAAATTGAGAGCATTTATTAACAGTTGGCAGCCCTGGTGGCTCTTAAGAATATGCTCTGTAATATATGTTTATGTACACATAACACATACGAAATTTGGTTGAAATCCAATTGATAGTGTAGAAGTTATATGCATCTAAATTTTGGACCTATCAGCAGGCTTATAATCATTTGGCAACACTGCCATGTATGGCCTCGTTGAAATTAAACTGCAATATTACTATCTAATCGTGTGCCAATTTTGAAATAGCTCCCATTCATACCTTCCAAGATATCCAACATGGAGCTGAAATTTCAATTGCGATTTTTCAGCAGTTGGTAGCACTGACATCATTTTCAAATATGGCCGTGTGATATTCAGGTATAGATCTTTACTCCTACCAAATTTTGTTTCGATTGCTCCAGCCGTTTAGGAGTTGATAGGGGGGACACACACACAGCGAGACAGACAGACAGACAGACAGAAGGACAGACTGACAGACACACATTTGCCCGATCTCATAAGTCTACTTTTTCCTCATTTTTGCAAAATGTGAAAAGTAGGCTAAAAAATACTCACTAGTACAGTGAAACAGGTTATCAGAAAAATTCTACACACACACTGCAGTACAAGGGACTACATGGCCACGATGTCGCAAAGCCCCTAAGGAATCAATAACAACAACAGTATTTTAGTGAGTCTCTCGCAGTCCTTTCTATAGACATGGCCATAGAATTCCAAGCGTCTCTTACGTACAGCATCAGTGAACCTGTCAGTTTAAGGCAAAGGCGGGCACAATATTCAGTTCGTTGAGCAGCGCCCCACCTCAGGCAGGATAAAGAAGCAGAGAGTGCGCTCTGACGGAAAGTACAGCCTACCAGCTGCTTACACGGCTCGCACGGGAATGGACGGATATCGAAACAGATTTACGGTAACCTTTTTACAGCCTAACGTACCGTTCTATTCAGTGCACTGGATTATGGTGAGGAAATAAATAATTTTGTGTATGTAAGTGATATGTGCTAAGTATTTATTTATTTATTTATTTATCGTATGCCTTTTAGTGCCGGGAGTGTCCGAGGACATGTTCGGCTCGCCAGAGGCTGTAGCTACTTCAAGCGGACACCGATGGGGTTAGCTACAAGTTCCGTTCAATTACAAGTAGTTCAAACTTTCGCTATCAGATGTCACTGACACCTAGTGGTGAACGTTGGAACTTTGATAGAGCGTTACAACGAAATCTAACTTAGGAATTTAGCTTCACAGAAGTTTAGTTAGTGGAAGAATCTTTTACATGCCATAAATCTATGACATGGGACCGCGCCGGCTTTACTTCCCCTCCGAAGGAAGGCATATTGAAGGATTTTAAAGCTCTTAAAAAAATGACAGTCAGTCTGAAAGACTGGACTTTATATCATTTTATATGCTACAAATGCTGAAAAATGCTAGAAAGGCTTCGCTCGAAGCCAAAGACTCTTGACATATTAGATGATCAAATAACGATCAGAACGCTAGAAAGTTACAAGTCGTGAGGGAGCTGGAGCACGCGATGAAAGGAGGGAGCTGGCTGGATGACGTCACGCTTGCTGTGTCGTTGCCGTCTCGTAACTCCAGAGCTCACCAGTGAACTCAGTACACATGCACCAAGCGGTACTATGACGTCACACACCTCAGTGCATTCTCGGTACATTTCGTGACGTCACCGTAACGTAACGACGAAGTCGACTAGATCATTTAAAATGATAAAAATCTGAAGACTTCGGCCGGGTTTGAACCCACGATCTTGGGCACAGCAGTTCAGCATGCTACCAACTACGCTACCGAAGTATGTACTAAGTAAATACGCATATACAGAGTGTAAAAGGAAGCTTGTAGTTTAACGTGACCGTTAATCTTGAGATCATGAGCCACGGGACCTCCTTTTTACGTGGAATCCGAACCACAGGACATGGCATTTCACTTCGAAAATCTCACATGCATTGACCGGGAATCGAACCCGGACCGCCTTGGTGAGAGGCATACAGCTAGACCGCTGACCCACCACGCCCCTTATACAGAGTGTATCAGTGAGAGCGTGCAAAATGGATACCAGCAATCCGGGCCGCCACACTGAGCATATCGACACCGGGAACATGTGGTCTCCGAGGTCAACCAAAGGTGCTATGGACGTAAACACGTGTAACACGGATAAGGAGTCCTGAGTAGTTAGTTTTGCGTATTGCTTATTGACAGTACACTAGGCTATTACACAGGTAGTCTGTAAACGGTTGGGCATAAAATGTAGGCGACCAATGTGGAGTTTGTGGTTCCTCTATCGTCCGGGGGTAGCGTGGTCATAAACAAGAAGTTCCGTGACGAACTAAAGAGCCTACTTTTCTTAAAATGCAAGATTCATGCCAATGACTAATCTATATCGACCTATCTAGAATAATGTTACGTGCCACCCCCCTAGTGGCACTTTTGTTAACTGGATTACGGTGGGTACAAAGCACAAAACCAATTACTGCTTAAAGAAATAATTAACTTTATTGTGGCCAGAAAGATACACTACTCATCAGCAAATACAAGCAATTAGGACCTTACTCCAGTTTTCCTCAAGCCTCTTTCTTATGGAGCGCTCTTGCCTCCTTTCACTTGTCAACAGACCACAGTTAATCCTCTGCTAATGAGTCCGGTCCCGTACGCTAGCTGGAAATAGCTGCACTAAGTCTGTCACTGTACTACACACTGTTTCACAATGCACCACAATCACCTCTGTCACTCGGTGAAATCACACTCGCCCAAAACACAGGCAGTCCCTTGTAAGCTCCTCACTCCCTCGCTGTCAAGAGAATCGGCTTCACTAGGGGTTTCGCAAGTCACCACACTTCTGTCGCTCAGGATAATCGCTCGCACTAGCTCGTATAATACAACAACAACCACTGCTTGACAGGTCGCCCTTATATAGCAGTCCGGTGACTCAATAAATGCTTCTAGATCCATCCAGGGTTCACGGCTTCTCGAGGTTTCCATCGCTGGCTCAGTCACGAATATTCTGGACCATCCCTTTGTCCTAGTAGCCCTGTTGCATAAGGCGCACGCAATACACGAGGCAGGGCACAGCCCAGCCCTGGGGCAGTTGTGACTCATGCGGCGAGCGATGACACAAACTCACAGCCATAACAATAATGATAAATTAAGTCGGTAATATCGAAATTTCTAATTAGTTCGAAATATACCTGGCATAATGTAGCCTAAGAGCACTACAGTTGGCAGCCCTGGTGACTGAATATATTCTTAGTTCCATCTCTTAAGCTACAGAATACAAAACTTGGTTGAAGTCCAATGGATAGCATGGACGTTACATGCAGTTAGACATTGGATCTATCAGTGCGCGTAAGATCATGTTGGCATCAATGTCATGCATGTGTTGGTCAGAAATAATCTGAAATATTATGATCTCTTGCCGTGCCAATTTGGGATGAAATCCATTTCCTAGTATAGAAGTTACTGGTATTTTAGAATTGGACTTATCAGCAGGCTTAGAATCATGTTGGCAGTACTGACATATATTAGTTACTCCAAATTAATCTAGAATGTCAGATACTATACGTGCGCAAAGTTTAAAGCTGTTGGCTTGCATACTTTCTGATATATTGATATTAGGGTAAAAAATATAAACATCATTTATTAACAGTTGGCAGCCCTGATTGCTCTTAAGAATACGCATAGTCATATCCGTTATGGTACACATAGCACATACGAAATTTGGTTGAAATCCTATTGATAGTATAGAAGTTACATGTATTTAAAAATTTGTCCTATCAGCAGACTTAGAATCATGTTGGCAGTACTGACATGCATTATTTGCTCCAAATTACTCTTGAATGTCAGGCACTATATGTGTGCAAAGTTTAAAGCTGTTGGCTCGCATACTTTCTGATATATTGGTATTTGGATGAAAAATAGAGACAGCATTTATTGAAAGTTGGCAGCCCTGGTGGCTCTTAGGAATACGCTCAGTCATATCTGTTTATGTACACATAGTACATACGAAATTTGGTTGAAATCCAATTGATAGCGTAGGAGTTATATGCATTTAAAAATTGGACCTATCAGTAGGCTTAGAATCATTTTGGCAACACTGTCATGTGTGGCCTCCTGCAAATTAAACTGAAGTATTATTATCTATATGTGTGCCAATTTTGGAATAGTGTCCATGTATACATTCCAAGATATCCAACACGGAGCTTAAATTTCAATTGCAATTTTTCAGCAGTTGGTAGCACTGACATCATTTTCAAGTATGACATTGAGATGTTCCGGTATAGGTCTTTACTCATACCAAATTTTTTTCGATTGCTGCAGCCGTTTAGGAGTTGATGGGGGACACACACAGAGACAGACAGTTAGACAGACAGACAGACAGACAGACAGAAGGACGGACAGACAGACAGACATTTTCCCGGATCGATCTCATAAGTCTACTTTTTCCTCATTTTTGCAAAATGTGAAAAGTAGGCTAATAATCTCATACGTCATTGCCGTGCTTGTATCGAGGTTGGTGACTGTCATGTTAAGCAACTTTTATGAGTTTGCACACACTAATACAATAACTCTGACCCATTCCTGGCATGGTCATCAGTTACAGTGCTACCTGTGCGATAATGTACACATTTACTGTAAATGAACAAATAACCACAGAGGACACGTGTTGTGTTACCAATGTTTACACATTTACATCAGTGTACACATTTCCTGTCAACAAACATAAATAACTACTCAGCACACCCCAATTACAAAACACCTCAGTTGTTGAATTCGTAAACCACGTAATATAAATAATTCATACAAAATGTTTGAAATATATCCATGCCATACAGCTTTGTATAATATTTTTAGTATCCAAGATACAACTTCTGTGGAATTGATAGTAGTTCGGGTAATCATGTCACTCATGCACTTGTTTTAATATTAGATCATATTATAATTCACATAAAGAATTTAATGCTTTATTAACATACTATTAGCCTACTTTCGATTTTTGCAAAAAATAAAAGTAGACTTATGAGATCAACACAGGGCGAAAAAAGTGTGTCTGTCTGTGTGTGTGTATGTGTGTGTGTGAGTCTGTGTGTGTGTGTGTGTGTATGTGTGTGTGTGTATGTGTGTGTGTGAGCCTGTGTGTGTGTGTGTCTGTGTGTGTGAGTGTGTGTACTCTGAATGTCTGTCCCCCCCTATCAATTCGAACACGGTGAATGCGAATTGAACGAAATTTGGTACAAAGGTAGCACTAGCAAAGGACACCTCAGTGTCATGTTTTATATCGCCGCCATCTTGACGGAAACGTAATGGCGGCCACACAAATGTTCAAAGCTTAAATCAAATTACGACTAACCGAGTCATCCGATCTCTACCAAATTTTGCAACAACATACCATTATGGGGGGAGCATCCTTTGACCAAACCAATAAGCCAACAGCGTAATAGTTTGCGGATGGCGGCCATCTTTGTGTGAAAATCGATTCCCCCTATTAATTCGAACACGGTGCAACCGAACGGAACGAAATTTGGTACAGAGGTAGTACTAAGAAAAGGCACCTCAGTGTCATGTTTTATATCGCCGCCATCTTGACGGAAACGTAATGGCGGCCACACAAATGTTCAAAGCTTAAATCAAATTACGATTAACCTAATCATCCGATCTCTACCAAATTTTGCAACAACATACCTTTATAGAGGAAGCATCCTTTGACCAAATGACTAGGTCATTAGCCTAATAGTTTGCGGATGGCGGCCATCTTTGTGTGAAAATCAATTCCCCCTATTAATTCAAACACGGTGAAACCGAATGGAACGAAATTTGGTACAGAGGTAGCACTAGCAAAGGGCATCCCAGTGTCATGTTTTATATCGCCGCCATCTTGACGGAAACGTAATGGCGGCCTCACAAATGTTCAAAGCTTAAATCAAATTACGATTAGCCTAATCATCCGATCTCTAGCAAATTTAGCAACAACATACCTTTATGGAGGGAGCATCATTTGACCAAACTAATAGGTCATCAGCCTAATAGTTTGCGGATGGCGGCCATCTTAGTGTGAAAATCGATTCCCCTTATCAATTCGAACACTGTGAAACCGAATGGAACGAAATTTGGTACAGAGGTAGCACTAGCAAAGGGCACCTCAGTGTCATGTTTTATATCACCGCTATCTTGACGGAAACGTAATGGCGGCCACCCAAATGTTAAAAGCTAAAATGTAATTACGACCAAACTAATAATCTAGTCTCTACCAAATTTTGCAACACCATATATTTATGTGGGAAACATATTCAAACCAAACTGCAAGAACATCAGCCCAATAGTTTGCAGATGGTGGCCAAGTATGTGTGCAAATCGATTCCCCCTATCAATTCAAACACGGTGAAACCGAATTGAACGAAATTTGGTACAGAGGTAGCACTAGCAAAGGGCACCTCATATTCATGTTTAATATCCCTATAGCACGTTGTATTTCAACAAGCTACTACAACCAACATTCAATCATACTCCTTGAAAAGGACAAAGAGTTATAACAATACCCATGCGCTTTAGGAGAAAGTGGGCTATATGTTCTTTACTGAACATCTTGTTTTTCAATAGTTTTAATAATACATTAGGTAGGTTATTTATTTAATTATTACAATCTAATTTGCATTATTCATCGTGTATAAAATGTTTGCTAATTGGTTTGTTAAGTGTATTCTATATTTTGTTTTGTTAGCTGTTGTTAAGCAAGGTTTAGTTTCTTATTACATAATTTCAGGGATCATTGTATACGCTACATAAAGGGACTCTTTCGCCTCAGTGGCATTTCTTTATGAATGAATTGAATTCAATTCAGTAGTGTACAACATGATCACGTCCATAGCACCTGCTCCCAATGTGGATATGTTCAGTATGGCGAACCAGACTGCTGGCAACCATTCTGCACATTCTCACTGAAACACCCTGTATACAGTATTAATTTCAATAGGTTGCGAGTGGGAAGCAAAATTATTGTGACATAATATGATACCTAAATACTCTTCGCGTAGATTATCGAGAAGAGTGAGTCACACTTCACCCTCTACACTTCTGTGCTGGTGGAAGTGATGTGTTCTGTAGTGACGTTCTAAATTGAACTTTTTGATGCCTAATATACTGCACCCTTGAAAGAAGCCTTTTAGTAAGATTCTGTCTCCAGGGTCACGTTCAGTTCTTGATTCATCAGTGTTAGAGTATAATAAAATATCTCGCTTCCATAGTATCAAGGATTCATAAGGTAAACTTAAAACTAGAAATGAAGTGAAAAACAGGAGTAAAATAAACAATATTTAATGACTGAATCGTCATAAACGTAAAACAAAGACAAAAAACCTACACCCTGAGCTTAATCCCAGAATAACATAAATTAAAAGAGATAAAATAATGTGGAAAATACCATTCCAACTATCTGATTAGATTGTGTGCGTGTTAACTAATTATTGAAGGAGAATGATTATATTTTAACGGTGGTTCGCTTCCAAACGATTCAATCGGATAGGTCGTGAATCGCCGTTCTAAAAACTGCAATTATGGTCCATGGGAATACACTGATAAAATGGCTGTACACTTAATAAATTACCCTGGCACACGCTACCCTTACAAATCATTAAATTACACGATTTCCTTGGAAATCACAAAATATGCAAGAAGGCTTACGACAAATAAATGAGCCGCTGCAATTGGCACAAAAGCTCCCAATATTAATGACCACACTTGACATATCATAACAACAAACATGGCCGACCCGGGGTCGCCGAACTAAGACATAAACAAAGCATAAATTACACGCCCAAACAGGCTGATGTAAACATGAATACAATGAACACAATGATCAATATAGCGCTCGGAAAAGTATCGATAAGACGTGTATAGCTCCCTTTTACTGTTTCAATTAATTTATAACATTTAGGCTTTTAAAGAAAAGGTAAGCATTCGAAGAATGACTGACCAGAGTCCCAAGTCTTGATGAGCCTTATCATCTGTCTCTGATCTGCGCGCGACAGAGGAATACCCTCTCTCACTCACACAATATCTATTTCAGTCTCTGTCCAAAGCACGTGGCACAACAAGGACAGGCAACCCATAGCTTCTCGGGTCCTGTTAATTCTGCCAACCTGTAAACGCGTACAATAATATCGCAGACACAATATCTCACCAATTCTCTCGGAATTGCAAGATTCAATATAAATTTCACACAACCGTCCCGCAGGATTTAGATTCCTGAAATCTGGACCGCGGCATGTCGAAGCGTGTAATTAAAACACCTTCCGCAATCAGATCCAATTATCACATAAGGCACATCATCGCTTTGACTGACTGATAACACAAATCCACCCATGTCGGCGCTAGTTCAGAGTTTCCCTAACTTCGTGTTCAAGACACGCTCTCTTTAATTAGAAGCAGAAAAACAAACATGACGAGTAAGCAGACGGCTTCTCGTATACAAATATTCGCAACATGACGAATTATAAAATCAACAGCCTGATTGATTATAAATCATCTATCATATCTAAGATTCCCCCCTCAATACTGCATTTATGCTAATTTAGTTCAGGTTCACTTTTGTCCTAGCGTTAATTTCCAGATTACATTGATCAACAGCGCTACGCTAGCAACGTGCTCCGCGAGCAAGCGATGCCACGTGTACTTGAACAATACAATAAAAACACAAGATTAACAACAAAATATGTCACGATGCGTCATGCACTAAATCGTGTGTCAGTAATAAAACAAACAAGAATCTACGTTAAACACAAGACACAAAGCAAATATTTACACAAAACATTATTCCCATCTGAACCATAATCCGTTTTTCAAAATTAAATAAATTAATGTTTAATACTCATTCCTTCGCCAACCATCTTGTCAGATTACATCCCCTGCCATCGTCCCCGCTGCTATGCTTAGCACATCATCATCATCTCCTGGTCTATGATATCGGATTCCAATCTTCCGTCATAGGCCTGGGTGTACTTCTTGCTGCTTGAAATAAAATGTTTATTAGCACACCTTTCAATTGCTAGCTATGTTGCTCACTTTGGTTACTGAGTTCACCAAAATTGTCCTACAGCAAAATTTCGATGAATACTGCCCCAAACTGTGGTGTAGTAACTACTTAATTTTCACTGAGTCTATGATTATAAGACTTGCTAAGTTTGTTGTTATGATA
This sequence comes from Meconema thalassinum, assembly GCA_946902985.2. Lineage (NCBI taxonomy): Eukaryota > Metazoa > Arthropoda > Insecta > Orthoptera > Tettigoniidae > Meconema > Meconema thalassinum. The sequence continues at coordinate 353,869,475 of OX336394.1, forward strand.
TGTCAAGTGTGGTCATTAATATTGGGAGCTTTATAAGACGCACACAACAAAATACAAGTTAAAAATGTTTCTCAAAAGTTAGAATATTACATGTGCAATCTCGGCAACCAAAGTGATAAAACTACTAAGTGTCACCTGGACACGCAAAAATAGAATAACCTCTGTGTCCCTCGACACATCAAAATAGAATAACAGTGTCCTCTGTAGGCGGCTTCGGTGGCGTAGTCGGTAGCATGCTGAGCTTCTATGCCCAAGGTAGCGGGTTCAAAGCCGGCCGAAGCCGTCGGATTGCGTGCGGGTTGCCTATAATCGGCAATAGAATACAAAGGGTGGAAATGGAAGAAAAATGACGTGATGTGGGTTGCCTATGCATGGATGTACTTACTAGAGGCTGTTAACTATTTTGAAAAATTTTTGGTCCCGTTTCTCACCCTACCGATGAATTTCCATTCAACCTGCTGTTTTGGGCTCGATTTCAGGCCATAAGCTTCATTTTGATCCAATTCTGAAAACTCTGCCATGACGCGTTACGCGTCCAGACAGGGAGGGTTGGGGGTGCAAAAATTTCAACTTTGGGGGACGGAATGTCAATCAACGATCGGAAGGGGTTAATTTCGTGTCACCACTACCTCTAAGGACCTTTGCAGCCCTTTCAGCGAATAAGACCTCGTTTCAGCCCTTAAAAAGGGCCTGATTCGAAAAATCATACAAACGGGGGTAGCAGGCGAATGGGTGGTGACACAGGCACAGTTCCTTTTTTGAAACGTTCGGGGAAGACCCCCCTATTCACAGCACTGATAAACATCTCGATTAAAACCTTCCTTACGGGTGAATCGAGAGGGGGTGGTTTCATCTCATGTCAGTTGAGGGTGTTAGGGGGGGTGAACATTGTCGGAGGCCTTAAGAACTTACTGCAATCAGCAACTGAGGACGGTGTGCAGGTTTTCGGGTGGTTAAACACACCCGGTACATTCTCAGACGCCCCAATGGTAGTCCATGTTTAGGGGATGATAAGGGGGTTGAAAATACTCAAACGTCAAATGTAACGATTTCAACGTGTTTGCGGAACCTTTAAGAGCAAGACTCATTCATTTTTGACTGCTTTGGCAACCTGCGACAAGTCCTACAGCGTTTTTCGCAAACTTCAATTTGCGGTTTTCGAAAATGGGCTGGTTTTCGGGGCGCTACCCCGAAACTACTCAAGTTGGGGAGTTGTGCTGAAGCATATGCTTGGTAGGCATCAGGACAAACGTCATACTGAGATTTCGAGCTTGAGGAGTCAACTTTACAAAATCGGTGGCCTTTGAAAAAAGTGGTGCTTTAATTTTTTTGAGCAGTATATAAATAACCAGCAACCTGACCTGGCTTCGCCCGGGAACAGTTATGAATGCAATACGTGATAAGCGCTTTTTTACCACTGTCAATGAACAACGACCAATATCCGTTTTACGTCTCGGCATGATGGGTTAAAATCACTGACTGGACTATTAATTATATTATCATGGAGATGCATGTGCAACAAATTCTTGTCAGACGTAATTTTAGAATGGCGAGGTGCATGAAACATAAATCCCCCTTCCGTCCAATCTTAACTTGACTGTGAATTTTGCGGAACGAAAAGTTCACAGGCGAAATGAAGAAAAGCCGAGTTGCACTTCCAGGGAAACTCCAAACACAACCACTCTTCTCTAAAGTTATTAACTCAACACGACTCGACAGTTTGCTGCTGGCTGTATCTGGGGCAATACGCTCTTCAGCTAGCTAAGCTGTAACTGGAGTGATAGACTCGCCCCTAGCTAGCTCGTCAACTGTCGCCTCAGTAACTGAATGGAGTTTGTTGGAAGGAATTAAAACGTAAAAACACTTATAGTGGGTGATGTATTGAAGATAGACATATGCTCTCGCGGACTTTTTTGTAGAACTTTTCATGCTGAACAATTCTTACACTCATAGTATTTAGATATTTTTAGCGGTTTGCCCTGCGTAAACTGACAAAGCGCTCGGACGCCAGATTTTTTTTCGACTTTTCCACTGAAATCGTTACTGCGCGGCCACCTTTGATCATAAATAAATTATTTTCTACAGAAATCATCCTTGAGATATCCTTTACAGAATGGTGAAAACCACATCAAAACCAGTCCAGTGGTTCTCGAGTTTACCCGTAACATCGAAGAATCGGGGACTTTGTTTTATACTAAGTAGAGATTGGACGTCCCTGTTTTATGATTAACACGATAGGTACTTATTCGACTCGATTGTTCACACTTAAATGTATCTTATCTCCATGAGTCTTGCAAACAGATGTAGCATGCCTTGTAAGTAGTGAATCCTTAGTTATTTCGGAGGGAGAGAGATATAGGAAAAGGAAAGATAGACGCACGCTTGTTGCATTAATATTATTATTATTATTATTATTATTATTGTGACGTGCAAGAGCCCGTCCCAACGTTTTAAACATGTATCTTCCCCTGGATGGGAATTCATGACATTTTGAATCGACCGCCTGGTGACTTGATTCTAATTGTGTACACGAGATAGCAGCTGCTGTCGGACTTCGGGGTACCTCCAAGTAGTTCCTTCGTCCCCGATAGAGAGTGTTTGCTGTGTATTATAAAAATTCCTCATATTCATGGTATAATTTAAAGACAATTATATTCTACGTCATGAAACAAATGCCTGTGTGTTCATGATACCGCCAAATTATTTACGTAATAATGACATTGTTGATTGATGTGTCAAGCCTTGATTGGACAATAAATATTTACATGAATGCAGTTCGGCATTTGACGCAAAAATTCTCCGCCATTTTGTGGAGTCCATTAGCTATCGTGAAAAAAACATCAAGCTGACTGGTCGTGAAAGGTGTCACCGCTGATGGGGGCTCTGGCCCCCATTCCTTTCAAAATGTGAATAAATATATTCAAGAGAAAAAGGAATTGCCTGTGCTCTTCAGACTGTGAATTTCATCGTTTCGCCGTGAAGTGGACGTGTGAAATGTAATCGCATCTCGATGCGGACCTGTGCTTGTGACCAGGGCGTGGCATGTGCCATGTGGGCCATTTTCAAGGCAATATAGAGCCGCATTTTATTTTATTTAAAATGTGTTAGTTTTTTTTATTTTCATTGTGTCTCCACTGTGGAGTTTTAAGGTACGTTTATATTTTATCTAATTATTTTATTTTGGGAGCTCCAATTTTGGCCTCGTATGAATGTTTGATCTTATGTTTTGTTTTGCCTGTTAGGCCTAAAATTTCTTTTATGTTTTAATAACGTTTCCTTATATATATTAATTTGTTATTATTTTTGTACCTTCTGGAGACACTTTTATAAGTTTATTTTACGTTTAAATTATTAACTATTTTCATTTGGCAATCTTGGGATTGTCATATTATTAATCTTATGTAAGATCCGTCGAGAAATTAATCCGGCTAGCGTTAATAGTTTTTAGATGTAATTGTTTTCCGCTTTTCATTCCGCTCTGGGGATTCTAAATTAATTTAATGTTAATTGTTTGCCGTAGTTTCGATCAGGCATGCGGTCTCCTGTTTTTTTTTGAGTGGCCATGTTTGTTTTTTGTTTTGACGAGATGCATTATGGTCTCGAGGTCAGTCTTGGCGCCGGCCTCGAAACTCAAACGTGTTGTGTGTTTAGCTTTTTTTTTTTTTTATGTAATCTTGTTGATTTTATTTTGTGGTTTTTGGTAAATGTTCCTGTCTTTCCGCCGTCGTACAAAACACTAATTTTATTTTCCTATCCCATTTTATTTTATTAATTTAATTTTAATTTCTCGTTTCCTCGTGGTCTGGATCTCCGCATGTCGGATCGGTATTGCATTCCCTTGTAAATTATCAAGCCCTTTCTCATTGTGTTATGCCTGTAAATTTTATTTCAATCTTTGGGCTTTATAACATTTTAATTTCAATTTAATTCTTGTCTTTTTGTTTGCAAGCATGCATGTTCTGTTTCTGGTGGAGGTGTTTTCTCTTTAAATTTTTAACATTAAATTTTTATTTTAAATTTTTATTCAACTGTTGTGGCATTATTTCGCCGGCAGCAATTCTGTCGGTTAGTGGGGGGTGTCTGTAGAATAGCCTGTGCGTTCCCCTTCTCCACTTTCCTTCCCCCCCCCCCTTTGGAGCTCTTCTGTTGGGGAATGTCATCTGGAGGCGATTTGTTGGCCATCCACGCTGACCTTTGGGTGGTGTCATTCTGGTGAAGCAGAGCGTTGGTTATCGAGTTACCGACGTGCTGCTGGCCAGGCCGTCCGTGCGGTGGCAATTATTATTATTATTATTATTATTATTATTATTATTATCATTATTGGAGAATACATTTCATGTTCCAAATTATCTCTTGCGGATGATAAATTCCTACTTGAAAGATCGTTCGTTGCTTTATAACACGACAGAAGGACAACGCAGGGTACGGGTCTCGGCCGAAGCTGCACAAGGTTCGATATTATGACCAGATCGGTGGAATATCACATAATGCTGAGGTCTGAAGTCCCTGATGAAACTATTCTAGTAGGTTATGCAGATGATGTTGCTGCTCTTGTAGCAAAAAGAAATGTCAAGCAGGCACAGTTGCGACTCAATATGTTAATACGCACAATCAATAGATGGATTGAGGAATAAGGTCTGTCTTTATCCCTTAGTAAAACAGAAATTGTAATCCTAATAAAGAAGATAATTCAGACTATTAGAGACGAGGCTAGCAGCAAAATATCTGAGTATCATGATCGACAATAACATTAATTTTGGAGAAAAAATTAGACGGGCTAGAGATAAGGCGACTGGAGCAGTAACATCCCTCAGTCGGCTCATGGCCAATATAGGTGGGCCAAAATCTAGGAAGAGGAGACCACTGATGATAGCTACCCATTCAGTTATGCTGTAAGGAGCGAAAATGTGGACGGATGTCCTGGATAAGGAGATTTATAGGAAGTCACTAACCCAAGTACAGAGGCGGGGTGCTTTGCGCGTGGCATCTGCATATCGCAAAGTCTCTGAAGAACCAGTTCTTGCTATTGTCGGGTTAATTCTATTTTTGTTCTTGTGAAAGAACGCAAGTACATTTAATGGAGGAAATCTGAGGTAGGTTTACGAAATGCAAGACGAACAGCAAGATACAAACCTTTCGTAACTGGCAGATGAAATGGGATCAAGGAGACCGAAGCCAGTAGACTAAGAGAATGACTCCTCAGGTGCAGGTTGGGACAGAGGGGAAACATGGTGAGGTCGGTTATTACCTCACTCAGTCCTTGACTGGGCATGGGTACTTCTGTTCTTATCTTAAGAAGATGGGGAAAGTGGATTCACCAGGTTGTATCTACTGTGTTAATGAGCTAGTTAATGTCAATCACACCTTCTTCCCTTGTGAACGGTGGATCCAAAATAGACAGTCTCTTCAAGATCACATTGAGGTAGAGATATCTCCTGACAATATTGTTGAGGTGATGCTACAAAATGAAGAGAATTGGAAGCTGGTAGCAAGTTTTGTTGAAAATATCCTCCGAACAAAGATGACAGATCTGGATCGCCATTGAAGATAATTGGCTACGCAAGAATTCCCTTTGGGCAAAGATAACATGACTAGCCTGAAGTAATTTAATAAAAGGTTCCAGGCTAGGGTTCAGATGTAACTCCACTTTTAATGGGTAGTCTGCCATTCAGGAGTCCGACACTATGTGCGTAAATGCATTTCTTCCCCGCTACCAATAAAAAGAAAATATTATTATTATTATTATTAAATTCAATTTAATGGTGCTCGGGTATTTGGAATGGCATTGAGGTAGTACTCATAGCCTCAAATTCGTCGAGAATGCCTGATTTAAGGAGTAGAGGTCTGCTGTTCTCCTCGTAATCTACATTCCATTTTCTCTTGTGTGACCCCTAATTTTCCGGAGATATCCCATAACGTTATTATTATTACATTACATTACATTATACCTTGTATTAGAGAACAATGGTGGTGAGAAACTACAGATTGGAAATGCAGAAATTCAAACAGTCACAAAATTTAAGTATTTGGGTTCAATAATAAATGCTGCGGGAACCAGTTCATCTGAAATTAAGAAAAGATAGTGAGGCTAGGAGAACAATTGGAGCATTAAATTCCGTTTCATGGAGCAGAAATATTTTAAACAAAACTAAGAAACTTATTTACAGGTCATTGCTACAAAGTATTTTGTTGTAAGGAGCAGAAACTTGGACGTTAAACAGACAGCAAGCAAAGAAATTATTAGTTACAGAGATGGATTATTGGAGGAGGGCGGCAAGAAAATCAAGATTGGATAACATTAGAAATACGAGAATCAGAGAAATTATGCAGGTAAAAATAAATGTACTAGAAGTGGTTGAAGAAAGAAGATTAAAATGGTTTGGACATGTGAAAAGGATTCAGAATAGTAGAATTCCAAATTTAATGTTACATTGGCAAGATGAAGGCAAACGAAAACGGAGTAAACCAAGAGAACAATGGATGGATGGTGTAAAGAGAAGCATGAATACCAGAGGCTTAACAGAGGAAGACCGAAATTTGTGGAAGAGTAGAATATTGTTACGAATGCTAGACAGCTTCGTCGCCCCGCGCGTGACTCAGGCCGCCCCAGGCTATCCTGACTGTGTGTTACCAGCGATTTGCGCAACATTGAAGACAGGCAGTACAAAAGAGACCGTCTCGAATATTCGTGGCCCTACTGGTGTTGGAATTCTCGAGAAGGTGTGAACCCTGGTCAATTCTGGAAACATCCATCGAGTCACCAGCCTCGCTATATAAAGCGGCCTCACCAGCGAGGGACGAACAGTGTTTTTGAGCGAGTGCGACAATAGTTGGTGACGTGACGTGCGAAATTACGATACCCAAGGGAGGCTATGGCAGTGTGGTGAAGTGCTGTGTAGATTGCGAAACGCAGTGGACTGTTTTCCTAGCCTGCGGACGGCGAGACAGTGTACATTCAGAACAAGTGAGTGTGGCTTGTTTACATGAGGGAGAGTGCCGTTACTTTTAGTCGAGGACACCGGACTCATTCGTGAGAGGATTAACTTCAAGGCCGAGTGAAAAGGAGGTGAGTGAACTCCATAAGGGAGGAACCTGACTGAGACTGCCTATTGGTTTCCAAGTGTTTATGGTATACTGTAACTTATTTCTGACCAGCAATAAACCTAACATTTCTTTAAAGGAACAATTGTGTTGTGCTTTACCCACCACAATCCAGTTAACGAACTTGCCACTAGGGGCAACACGTAACAATATTTTTGGGTTGAAGGAAAACTACTGTATTGTATATTCCTAATAAAGATTTATTATTATTATTATTATTATTATTATTATTATTATTATTATTATTATTATTATTATTATTATTATTTAGGGGCCGATAACCTAGATGTTAGGCCCCTTAAAACAACAATTATCATCATCATCTTTATTATTATTATTGTATTATTATACCAGGGAAATTAACCATCGGAGATTAAAAAATCCGCTCCCCGATCGGAAATTGACCGAAAGTCTAACATGCTAATCTGATAACCACGGGACCGGATATCTTCGGATCTTCATCTTGCTGTCGTGGCCAGGCCTGACAAAAGGAAGGGGCAAACGAGGCTGCAGCCCTGGGGCCAAAACTTGGTGAGGGACCCGGGATGATAGAAGAACCAACAGTAGACAATTTAACCAAACGTAATTTCTAAAATAAATAAAATTATTCTAACTTATTAAATTGTTTGACACCTGTTAATCTATATATAAAAAGGAAGATGTCCTGACTGACTGATAATCAACGCACAGCAAAAACTACTGGAGATAATTGCATGAAACTTTGAAGATAATTATGTTCCTACCGTTGTAGATGCGCACTAAGAAAAGATTTTTAAAAAATCCGATTTTAAAGGGGTGAAAAGGGGTGAAATGTGATTTTACACTTTTGTTATACTTAACTGGGACAAAATATCGAAGTTGTCGCAAAAGGACCGGACATAGCTCATTTTAAGCCCCTCGATGCGAGAAACAATACTCAGTGGGTCCCTAAGGGACACCGAAAACCACATTTTAAGGCCCTAAAACCAACAGTTTCAAAGATATTCCCAGAAAACTATCTTCGCTCTGATAAACTGATGAACTAATGGCAAGTCCGTATCCATGGCAACAGTACGCTCTGATAAACAGATGAATTAATCGCAAGTCCGTATCCATGGCAGCAGAAGCTCAAGACATGACATCCAATTGTATATCTATCCCTGTAGGAGGCAATGCCAATCCACTTATTATCTAAAACATGCTAGACTAGCTGAGAGGCTCAGCGGTAACGTTCTAGCTTGCTGGGCCCAAGGTTGCAGGTTCGTATCCTGGCGCAATCAGCTGGTATTTGAGGGTGCGCAAATGCAAGGGAACCATGTCAGTAGATTTACTGGCACGTTAAAGATCCCCTTCGGGGCAAAATTCTAGCACCCCGGCGTTTCTAAAAGCCAGAGTAGTTAAAAAGAACGTAAATCCAATAACATTATTATTAAAACACTATAAGAACATTAGAAATCTAAACGGTCATCGCTTTTTGAAGATATATCAAAACACGATAAGAACAGAAATTTGTGTTCATAATGGAAAAATTAATGTCGGCATATTCTGCCAACACAAAGTTCCTCATTTCTCTACAAGAAAGCGCTATAGTGTCAAGGAGCTGACTGACTTTCATAGTGCCTCAAGGAACAACAAAATTTGACATGCAAGCTGCCCTCTGGGTGTTAAAAAATAAAGCTTTCACCCAGCACCCGAGGCCATACGATATTATATTATTATTATTATATCACTACAATATAAAATGCAAGCTTTATACTTCCAGGGTTATGTCATGGGACGAATAGAAAATATTCCTGGGGCCCGCTGTTGCGCCGTACGGCCCTGATCGTGGCCCGTGACTTAACACGCACGGCTATTCTGCAGTGTAAGAGAGTGCTGCTATCTTTATAGGACTCTCGTTTCTCACGACCTCTAACCTCCCCGTTATGAAGCTCGGTCATATTCCCCCGAGCAGAACGAGAGTCTAAATATAGAAAGCTGTAGTATAATTTATTGGATTTCGACGGCCTACATGTAGATGACATAACCTAGCCTACAGTATACACTATGTCTAATGCCATTAAACGCCGGCGCGACTGGTGCACAATGAATTGAGTGTGGCGTCGCACATGAAGGCCACATCGATCCAGGCACACCACCACACGAGGTCACACAAACAGATTTTTAATGAGATATGCTGTACTGTAGATAGCCAATTGAGCAACACGATATATCAGCTACACAAAGAAACTGCGCAATATTACCATACACCTTCTTCTTCCTCAATCCTACACCACGACCACGATGGGGAGGAGAAACAAATTTGGAGATCGGAGGTTTGAATCCCGCTGTTAACAGCGACTATCCTTTCTGTTTGTTGGTTGGTTGGTTCTTAAGTTTAGGGGCTGCGACAACGCGGTTATGTAGCCCCGTGTACTTCGGGTGTGTGTAGAATCAGTCTGATAACCGGTGTTAATTGTGATGACTGTCTTAGTGTGTGTTATCTGTCTTTTAATTTAAGTACTGCAACTTAGAATTTTTCAAATAGTTCCTACCTTTGCCGCCAAGCGCCACCGTCAACGACTACTAGGCCAAGTTCAGAACTTAGCTACTAGACGCCACCGCAGTCGGCTCTTGGCAACGAACGTAGAAACCTAAGAGCGTTGTTTACATTCTTAACCTATCCAATTTAGCTTCACACAGGTGCAATTAGTGGAAGGTTCTTTAACATGCCATAAATCTATGACATGGGACCGCCGGCTTTACTTCCCCTCCGAAGGAAGGCATACTGAGCGATTATCCTTTCTGTGGTTTTCCCATATGTTTACACACTGATTAGAGGAAGTTATCTCTGTCACAGTTTTGTACTAGTGATAAGTCTGTCTGTTAGGTCGTCAGCCCGAAGGCTGGTTGGATCCTCAAAAAGTACCACCGTTAGGTTATATGGGTAGATACCCACGAAAACCCAAGGCAGCGCTATATTGAGGCGTACTAGGCAAGATGAGGAGTGAGGTAGTTTGCCATTGCTTTCCTCACTGAGTCAGAACACCAGTACTAACCCTATGAGCAACCACAGGCACTAACTGTGCCCTGAATGGCATTACGAAGCGCCGCCCATACCTCAGTAGCTTCCATATAATCACAGCCATGAGTGCGACTGAGACATCGGTGAAAGCCACATTTTACTCTAGCCTGTGCCAACAGACAAATTCAAATGTACTGCATTCATCAAGAGATGGTAAACAGGCCATAGTGATAAGTAGGGCTCGAATTTTTAGGTAAATAAATATTTTTTTATGTAAATACATATTTAACGTATTTTTTCTATAAATACATAAATTCCTACTTTTCGCGTATTAGCACATAGGAAGACATAATATTTACATTTTTTAAAATCAGTATGCTAGATCTTTCAGTTTGTTTGCATTTTTGTTATGTGTAACTTCGACGGGGAAGAACCTATGAGCTATCTAATCTTCACGCAGGGCGTATGTCAGCTTGAAACTGTGTTATCCGTAACTTGTCGCCCCGTGCCACTCACTGTGGAAGCCGGAGATTTCTTCGTCCATAGCCATATTGCATCAGGTGCTAAACCTCCCCTCCCCCAGCTACCTGGAACCAGTGTCACTCACATGCAGTTCTTTTCTGGCACTGTGAAGTGTAAGTCAGTTCTACAATGCCTAAAGTAAAAACAACTACAAGTTATCGTCTGTTGCAGAATTTAAAGATAATTTTACTTTTGATTTGGGGCGTTCTGTTCTGTCAACCATGTGGGAAAGCAATCAAGGCTGAACAGCGATCTCAAGTTACACAACACCTCAAGGGCAAGAAATATATTGCCACAGTTTCGCGCCTTCAGAATAAGTGTTTCGCGATAATCGTCGGTCATTTGTGATGGACAACCTGAAGATGTATCTAGGGGGGCGTGGTGGCTCAGCGGTCTAGCTGTATGCCTCTCACTAAGGTGGTCCGGGTTCGATTCCCGGTCACTGCATGTGAGATTTTCGAAGTGAAATGCCATGTCCTGTGGCTCGGATTCCACATTAAAAGGAGGTCCCGTGGCTCATAATCACAAGATTCACGGTGACGTAAAACTACAATCATCCTTCCTTCCTTCCTTCCTTGAAGATGTATCTCGTTGTGTATTGTAATGATACAGCAGTCAGTGAGACATAGAATAAATTGCATTCGTGAGTACTGCATATTGTTGATATTCACATTAATAAACTAAATTATAAATAAATACTTTTACTTTCTTGACACATATTTCAGGTATTTTTCTGCTCTTCTTCTTAGTCGTTTACCCTCCAGGTTGGTGGAACCCACGGACTCAGCGAGGGAACTCACCACTACCGCCTCTACGGCCAGTGTCCTAGAGCTGGGAACATCTAATCGGAGTGGATACAACTGGTGAGGTGTGATTGGCACCTCGCCCAGGCGGCCTCACCTGCAAAGCGAACAGGGGCCTCATGAGGGAAGGTAATGGATGGTCAGGATGGATAGGCAAGGAAGAGGGAAGGAAGCGGCCGTGGCCTTGAAGAAGGTACCATCCCGGCATTTGCCCGAAGACGAAGTGGGAAACCACGGAAAACCACTTCGAGGATGGCTGAGGTGGGAATCGAACCCCCTCTACTCATTTGGAACACCCGAGGCTGAGTAGACCCCGTTCCAGTCCTCATACCCCTTTTCAAATTTCGTGGCAGAGCCGGGAATCGAATCCAGGACCTCCGGGGCGGCAGCTAACCATGCTGACCGCTACGCTACGGAGGCGACTCAGGTATTTTTAATACATAAAAAATAAATATTTTCTCGTTTTTAGCACCTAAAAATCCGAGCCCTAGTAATAAGTAATTAATTTATTTATTTAAAACGCACAATGTGCAAGATTATTTCACAGTCATTCTGTGCAGAACCTTGTCCTTCCTGCACAACTCAGTGCGTGATGACGGTCACATTGCTTCCCGCAGAGGGCGCACTCGCATTCATCGTTTGACGAGTGGTGCGTCTTCGTGGAGCATAGCTTGGGGTGAAATCCGTGCACAGCTAATCAGGTCGTTATGTGTCTTCATTCGTAGTTGACTTCTTTCCACTTGTCGGTGATCGTCGCGTATGTGCTGTAAAAGTCCAGCCAAATTCCTGTTTTATTTCTGTGATGTTCAAGAAAAAGATAAGTAATCCTTAATTCAATTGCATATTTTGTGCTCTAATAATTTGTTTTTATATATATTTGCACACGCTCTTAAGGAAAATTTTGGAATAGTACCTTACCGCGAATGCCATGGCAACTACCCCGTTCATGTCCCTATTAACAGTTACGCACGCTACTAGAGTCATCACAGATACACAGGTTATCATACAAGTTCAACACACACACACACCCAAGTACATCAGACTGTTCTTTGAATCTTCAGTCTTTTGACTTATTTGACGCAAACCTCCATGCTTCCCTATCCTGAGCTAATCATTTCATCTCTACATAGCTACCACATCCTAAATCTGAAGCAATCAGTTTAATATATTCTAACCTTGGTCTACCGCTACAGTTCTTATCCTCGACCCTTCCTTCCATAACTAACTTTACTATTCTTGGGTGTCTTAGTAAGTGTCCTACCAACCTATCTCCTCTCTTAAGTAGTAGACGCCACAAACATCTCTCCTCTCCCAATTGTCTTAAAACCTCTTAATTTGTAACCCTATCTACCCATCTGATCTTCATCATTCTCCTGTAACACCACATTTCAAACTCTTCAATTCTCCTCTTTTCTGTTGCTCCAATAATCCAAGTTTCACTTAGCACCACGCTCCAGACAAAGGCTTTCAAAAAGGACTTCCAAATATATAACTCTATATTTGATGTCAACAAATTCCTTTTCTCTAGAAATGCTTTCCTTGCCTGAGCTAACCTACATTTTATATCCTCTTTGCTTCGTAAATCACTGGTTATTTTGCTTCCTAAGTAGTATAATTCGCTAGACTTTGAATATTGCATCATCATGACCAGAAATTGCGTAATCCTGATGACGTCATGGGATGACGTCATGGGTCCTTAGAGCGAGCACGTGGTCCAGGAGCGAGCATGTGCAGTGCACGTGTTAGCGTGGGAAGAGGTTGACCCTTTGGCTTGTTTGTGCGATGGTGATAAAAAGTTAATGGGTGTTGACGTCATGGAGGATGTTTATTAGGATGCTAACTGTCATCTGACACCCATGCGAGTGTGAGCACCAAAACAAAAGGTTATTCGCGGGTAGTGGGGTAGTGTATGTTCTCTTGCAAGTCGCGTGTGTGCTTGAATACGTATGGCTATGTTGGGAAATGTTTGGTGGCGGGCGAGGACTAGGGTTGAGTGAGGGTTCGTTTAAATGCTATTTTTCCCGCTCTATTTGATGGTGAGGTAATTTTTTAAAATGGGTGGAATTTGGAAACGCAATTTGAGGTAAACGTGCTTTTTTGACATTTTGGCGAATTTAATGAGCTTGTAAGGCTAGAACGATGCATATAGGGTGTCGTAGGACTTGTGGTGAACCACCCCTTGCTATGGACGGGAGTATATCCACCCCAAAATAAATCTACCCTTACCCGGAGGTTAAGTAGTGGTTATTTTTGTATGCATGCGCACTTGAGGGCTTTTGTAAGAGAGCGGAATTTTTAAAAGATTCTTTATAGATGAGGCTTTTTAAAAAATTTATTAAAAAAACAAAAAACTAATAGGTCATTCGATTTTTAGTATCTCGCTAACCAATAATGCGATGTAAACATATGGGGTGTCATAGGACTCGTAGTGAATTCTCCTTTTGTATGAATGAGGTATGTCAACCCCCAAAATAAAAACTACCCTTACCTGGGGTGAAAGAGCAATTTTTGTATGTATGCACACCGGTGGCTTTTGTCAAAAGGGTCTAACTACACATTTGTTAATATTTTCTGAACCCAGGATGGGATTTTCCCATAGGCAGTATCCTAGCACTTGGGGTGACACCTCGTTTTTTGAAAGTATCATTCATTTATTTTCTTGTCAAAAGGGCCTAACTACACTTTTGTTAATATCTCGTGAACCAATCATGCTAGGGACTTGTATGAGGGGTCCTAGCACTTGGGGCGACGTCCCCCTTTATGGGGTGAAACTACCCCCCCCAAAATTGAAAACTCAATATCTTGGAAACTATGAACCCTAAAATTAGGCGTTATAGCTTTAAAAATAGGTGATGACATAGGCTTTTACCTGGATTGGTCATTTCACCCCTAAAACAGTAAATAGTCATGTTATGGGGAAAAAACGTGTTAAACACCTAAAAATTATAAATGAAACTAAGATCTTTTGTTTTTGATGAAAAATAGCAGGGGGGTGAAAACTACCCCCAAATTGAAAAATCGATACCTTGGAAACTAAGAACCGTAAAATTATGTGTAATAGCTTAAAAAATTCGTTGTGACATAGGCTTTTACCCGGATAGATGATGTCACCCCTAAAACAGTAAATAGTGATTTTACAGTGGGGAAAAAGGTTTTAAACGGGTAAAAATGATAATTGAACCTAAGATCTTTTGTTTTTGATGAAAAATAGCAGGGGGGTGAAAACTACCCCCAAATTGAAAAATCGATACCTTGGAAACTAAGAACCGTAAAATTATGTGTAATAGCTTAAAAAATTCGTTGTGACATAGGCTTTTACCCGGATAGATGATGTCACCCCTAAAACAGTAAATAGTGATTTTACAGTGGGGAAAAAGGTTTTAAACGGGTAAAAATGATAATTGAACCTAAGATCTTTTGTTTTTGATGAAAAATAGCAGGGGGGTGAAAACTACCCCAAAATTGAAAAATCGATACCTTGGAAACTAAGAACCGTAAAATTATGTGTAATAGCTTAAAAAATTCGTTGTGACATAGGCTTTTACCCGGATAGATGATGTCACCCCTAAAACAGTAAATAGTGATTTTACAGTGGGGAAAAAGGTTTTAAACGGGTAAAAATGATAATTGAACCTAAGATCTTTTCTTTTTGATGAAAAATAGCAGGGGGGTGAAAACTACCCCAAAATTGAAAAATCGATACCTTGGAAACTAAGAACCGTAAAATTATGTGTAATAGCTTAAAAAATTCGTTGTGACATAGGCTTTTACCCGGATAGATGATGTCACCCCTAAAACAGTAAATAGTGATTTTACAGTGGGGAAAAAGGTCTTAAACGGGTAAAAATGATAATTGAACCTAAGATCTTTTGTTTTTGATGAAAAATAGCAGGGGGGTGAAAACTACCCCCAAATTGAAAAATCGATACCTTGGAAACTAAGAACCGTAAAATTATGTGTAATAGCTTAAAAAATTCGTTGTGACATAGGCTTTTACCCGGATAGATGATGTCACCCCTAAAACAGTAAATAGTGATTTTACAGTGGGGAAAAAGGTCTTAAACGGGTAAAAATGATAATTGAACCTAAGATCTTTTGTTTTTGATGAAAAATAGCAGGGGGGTGAAAACTACCCCCAAATTGAAAAATCGATACCTTGGAAACTAAGAACCGTAAAATTATGTGTAATAGCTTAAAAAATTCGTTGTGACATAGGCTTTTACCCGGATAGATGATGTCACCCCTAAAACAGTAAATAGTGATTTTACAGTGGGGAAAAAGGTCTTAAACGGGTAAAAATGATAATTGAACCTAAGATCTTTTGTTTTTGATGAAAAATAGCAGGGGGGTGAAAACTACCCCCAAATTGAAAAATCGATACCTTGGAAACTAAGAACCGTAAAATTATGTGTAATAGCTTAAAAAATTCGTTGTGACATAGGCTTTTACCCGGATAGATGATGTCACCCCTAAAACAGTAAATAGTGATTTTACAGTGGGGAAAAAGGTCTTAAACGGGTAAAAATGATAATTGAACCTAAGATCTTTTGTTTTTGATGATTCCAAATAGTGACATTCATAACTCTACTTTAACACATAAACATATTCCTTACAGCATTTCTTTATACCTTCATTGTAATTTCGATAGTGAATTGTGCAGTTTCAAGCTCTTTAGGGGAAATAATTGCATTGAATTGTTTGTAAAGGAACTTTATAGTATTGTGGATAAACTTCAAACATATTACTTATCGGTTAAGCCAATGTTAAAGATGACCGAAAATGAAGAAAGATTATTTTTGTCAAGTAAAATGTGTCACATTTGCGAGAAACCGATTGCAGTTAATGAACTCAAAGTACGCGATCATTGTCACTTAACTGGAAAATATAGAGGAAGCGCACACAATAGTTGTAATTTAAATTACAAAGTAACAAAGGTTTTGCCTATAGCATTTCATAATCTAACCGCCTATGATGGACATTTTATAATTAAAGAAATTTGCGAGAAACGTGATGGAGAGGTGTTACATAATCCTGGTCATATAAAATTGTTAGCGATGAATATGGAACGTTACAAAGGGTTTACAAAGTATGTACGGGCTAAGAATGGATTCATTCAGTTAAGATTTTTCGATACATATAATTTCTTGTCCTGTTCACTAGATCAATGTTCATCTTCGTTAAGCGAAGATTCAAAGCAAATAACACGACGTTATTTTAATGATGATGCACAGTTTCGACTTACTGCGAGAAAAGGTGTGTTTCCCTATGAATACGTCACGAGTATGGATGTTCTTAACGAAACTAAATTACCTGAAATATCCAAGTTTTATAGCAGCCTTAATGATCAAACAATATCGAATGAAGAGTATGAGTTTGCTCAATCGGTGTGGGAAACGTTTTCCTGTCAAACATTAGGAGAATACGCAGATTTGTATTTAAAAGTTGACACACTTCTTTTGGCGGATGTCTTTGAAAATTTTAGATCGAATGGCATGGAAACTTATGGCATTGATGCAGCTCATTTTTTACACTGCTCCATCTATGTCTTGGTGTGCTATGAAAAAGATAACCAACGTTCAACTTGAATTGCTTCAAGATATTGATATGTTACACTTTTTGAACGATCTATTCGAGGAGGAAATGTTCAGTGTATAACACGACATGCGATTGCTAATAATAAGTATATGAAAACTTATGATGAGAAAAAGCAAGAGTCCTACATAATGTACTTTGACGTTAATAATTTGTATGGATATGCGATGATGGAATATCTTCCAACGGGTGGCTTTAAATGGATTGCAAATGTTGAAGGCTTTGATGTTTTAACTATTGATGATACTTCAGAAATTGGATATATTTTGGAAGTAGATTTGACTTATCCTCAAGAGTTACATGACAAACATTCAGATTACCCTCTATGTCCAGAAAAGTTGACAAAGCTAATGGCTACCCTAGATAATAAAGAACGTTATGTTTTGCATTATAGATTGTTAAAGCAATGTATTCAACTAGGAATGAAATTAGATCGTATTCACAGAATAATTGAATTCAATCAGAGCCAATGGCTAAAACCATATATTGATGTGAACACAGAGAAACGAAAACAAGCCAAAAATGATTTTGAAAAGAATTTTTATAAATTGATGAATAATGCAATTTTTGGTCGTTCACTGATGAATGTGAGGAAGTTAAGGGACATCAAATGGGTCACCAAATGGCATGGAGCTCGTGGTGGTAGGTCTTTAATAGCTAAGGCTAATTTTAAACATAGAATTATATTCGATGAACAATGTATGGTCATCGAGATGAGTAGACTAAAGATTTTTCACAATCAACCAGTATATGTTGGTGCATCTATATTAGATTTGTCTAAATGTAAAATGAATGACTTTCATTACAATGTTATTTTAGCAAATCCTGAATCAAATGTGAGGTTGTTATACACAGACACCGATAGTTTTATGTATATATTCTATTATGATATTTATGAGTTCATGAAACAACATTCAAATTTGTTTGATACTGGAAACTATGAAACAAACAATCCTTTTGGCATTGTGAGACAAAATAAAGGTGAAATTGGTTTAATGAAAGATGAAAATGCTGGAAGGATTGTTGAAGAATTTGTGGGGTTACGACCCAAAATGTATGCAATAAAATTGTGTGATGAAATGAATAGCTTGTGTAAGGCTAAAGGCATTAAGAAGAGTGTGAGTAAAAGTATGAATATTGATGAGTATCGAAAGTGTCTTTATAACAGAGAAAAAGTCAACAAAGTTCAAGTTTGTATAATTTCAAAATCTCATTCTGTATTTACTGTTCGGCAAAATAAGTTGGCAATTTCATCAAACGAAGATAAAAGACACATAACTGAAAACGGAATTGATACTTTACCGTTTGGTCATTTTTCTCTGAAAAATGATTAGAAACAAATTGAGATTAAAGCAGTTCATCTCACTTACTTTATTTCTTTCACACACACACACACTTTTATGCTGGTAATAATACTAATTTTTGTGTGTTCCTTTGCTTATGAAATCCTAGACTAGGAGTTCCACATTCGACATGATAGCGGAGTTTCATCTCCCATAAACTCGTCTCTGAGGTGGGTGCCAGAAAAGGCATCCAGCTGTAAAAACCACACCCTCACATAGACTTTCATAACTTCTTACGTTGAGGTTCATAACACTACGTTGATTGATTTATCGGTTTCCTTTTCACAATTCCTGTCTATACATTCCTCTTGAAGGTTGCAAGATGCTTGCAAGGTTCCTAAAATGCAATTAAATTTAATAAATACCTTAAGATGGTTTGATTTGTTTAATGATATGGTGTTAATAGTATTTTTAGGTTTTGACTGGCTTTGCATTAAGAATTGACTAACCAAACATGAGTTACCTATCAGGGAAACATTTTGGCCACTATGTTGGCTATTGACCAGTGAGTTTAGCTGTTTATCATTTTTTTAAATCATAAACAACAGAGGGTTAAACGTATAGATAAACCGTGTGACCATGTTTGTTAAACAAGACATTATACCAGAGACAATTAGAATACTTATGTAGAGTTTACCAAAAATAATGTTGTGTAACAGTAAATGCTAGTCAACAGTTATACACTTCTAAAAAAAAATCATCATACAATACCTGAGAGCTCTTCTAAAATTATTGATGTGTAACATGATTCCACTAACTTGCTATGTATTTTTTGGCTTGGGGGTGATTTTCAAGAAATGCAAATGGAACTGAAATGCAATACAAACAATGAGCGTGCCTGGTGGCTGAGATTGATACCACGACGTACTGTCGGTTATGTAGCTATGTGGAATGTATATCAAATATGGTTTACTTCAAGGTCTGGAGATCCCTACAATTCCTACAATAAATGATCTTGAAATGGTCATCCTATGGTGTGAAAATATTTATTAGGTATATATATTTACTGAAAACAATTATGATTTATTAAATGTTTATATGTTTACAGTATTGTTATTTAATGTAAGCACTTGAGGCACTACCGACCAATGGGAAGCAAAAAGTGGGAGCATATATGGGATGAAATGTGGGAGCAAAGCAAATATAAAAAGTGGGAGCAAATATGCTAACTTGAATTGTGTATATACTTTACTTTCAACTATCTTGAATTGAGTATATACTTTTGCCGGCATATTTGTTGACATATTTGTTAGCATATTTGCTCCCACTTTTTATATTTGCTTTGCTCCCACATTTCGTCCCATATATGCTCCCACTTTTTGCTTCCCATTGGTCGGTAGTGCCTCAAGTGCTTACATTAAATAACAATACTGTAAACATATAAACATTTAATAAATCATAATTGTTTTCAGTAAATATATATACCTAATAAATATTTTCACACCATAGGATGACCATTTCAAGATCATTTATTGTAGGAATTGTAGGGATCTCCAGACCTTGAAGTAAACCATATTTGATATACATTCCACATAGCTACATAACCGACAGTACGTCGTGGTATCAATCTCAGCCACCAGGCACGCTCATTGTTTGTATTGCATTTCAGTTCCATTTGCATTTCTTGAAAATCACCCCCAAGCCAAAAAATACATAGCAAGTTAGTGGAATCATGTTACACATCAATAATTTTAGAAGAGCTCTCAGGTATTGTATGATGATTTTTTTTTAGAAGTGTATAACTGTTGACTAGCATTTACTGTTACACAACATTATTTTTGGTAAACTCTACATAAGTATTCTAATTGTCTCTGGTATAATGTCTTGTTTAACAAACATGGTCACACGGTTTATCTATACGTTTAACCCTCTGTTGTTTATGATTTAAAAAAATGATAAACAGCTAAACTCACTGGTCAATAGCCAACATAGTGGCCAAAATGTTTCCCTGATAGGTAACTCATGTTTGGTTAGTCAATTCTTAATGCAAAGCCAGTCAAAACCTAAAAATACTATTAACACCATATCATTAAACAAATCAAACCATCTTAAGGTATTTATTAAATTTAATTGCATTTTAGGAACCTTGCAAGCATCTTGCAACCTTCAAGAGGAATGTATAGACAGGAATTGTGAAAAGGAAACCGATAAATCAATCAACGTAGTGTTATGAACCTCAACGTAAGAAGTTATGAAAGTCTATGTGAGGGTGTGGTTTTTACAGCTGGATGCCTTTTCTGGCACCCACCTCAGAGACGAGTTTATGGGAGATGAAACTCCGCTATCATGTCGAATGTGGAACTCCTAGTCTAGGATTTCATAAGCAAAGGAACACACAAAAATTAGTATTATTACCAGCATAAAAGTGTGTGTGTGTGTGAAAGAAATAAAGTAAGTGAGATGAACTGCTTTAATCTCAATTTGTTTCTAATCATTTTTCAGAGAAAAATGACCAAACGGTAAAGTATCAATTCCGTTTTCAGTTATGTGTCTTTTATCTTCGTTTGATGAAATTGCCAACTTATTTTGCCGAACAGTAAATACAGAATGAGATTTTGAAATTATACAAACTTGAACTTTGTTGACTTTTTCTCTGTTATAAAGACACTTTCGATACTCATCAATATTCATACTTTTACTCACACTCTTCTTAATGCCTTTAGCCTTACACAAGCTATTCATTTCATCACACAATTTTATTGCATACATTTTGGGTCGTAACCCCACAAATTCTTCAACAATCCTTCCAGCATTTTCATCTTTCATTAAACCAATTTCACCTTTATTTTGTCTCACAATGCCAAAAGGATTGTTTGTTTCATAGTTTCCAGTATCAAACAAATTTGAATGTTGTTTCATGAACTCATAAATATCATAATAGAATATATACATAAAACTATCGGTGTCTGTGTATAACAACCTCACATTTGATTCAGGATTTGCTAAAATAACATTGTAATGAAAGTCATTCATTTTACATTTAGACAAATCTAATATAGATGCACCAACATATACTGGTTGATTGTGAAAAATCTTTAGTCTACTCATCTCGATGACCATACATTGTTCATCGAATATAATTCTATGTTTAAAATTAGCCTTAGCTATTAAAGACCTACCACCACGAGCTCCATGCCATTTGGTGACCCATTTGATGTCCCTTAACTTCCTCACATTCATCAGTGAACGACCAAAAATTGCATTATTCATCAATTTATAAAAATTCTTTTCAAAATCATTTTTGGCTTGTTTTCGTTTCTCTGTGTTCACATCAATATATGGTTTTAGCCATTGGCTCTGATTGAATTCAATTATTCTGTGAATACGATCTAATTTCATTCCTAGTTGAATACATTGCTTTAACAATCTATAATGCAAAACATAACGTTCTTTATTATCTAGGGTAGCCATTAGCTTTGTCAACTTTTCTGGACATAGAGGGTAATCTGAATGTTTGTCATATAACTCTTGAGGATAAGTCAAATCTACTTCCAAAATATATCCAATTTCTGAAGTATCATCAATAGTTAAAACATCAAAGCCTTCAACATTTGCAATCCATTTAAAGCCACCCGTTGGAAGATATTCCATCATCGCATATCCATACAAATTATTAACGTCAAAGTACATTATGTAGGACTCTTGCTTTTTCTCATCATAAGTTTTCATATACTTATTATTAGCAATCGCATGTCGTGTTATACACTGAACATTTCCTCCTCGAATAGATCGTTCAAAAAGTGTAACATATCAATATCTTGAAGCAATTCAAGTTGAACGTTGGTTATCTTTTTCATAGCACACCAAGACATAGATGGAGCAGTGTAAAAAATGAGCTGCATCAATGCCATTCGATCTAAAATTTTCAAAGACATCCGCCAAAAGAAGTGTGTCAACTTTTAAATACAAATCTGCGTATTCTCCTAATGTTTGACAGGAAAACGTTTCCCACACCGATTGAGCAAACTCATACTCTTCATTCGATATTGTTTGATCATTAAGGCTGCTATAAAACTTGGATATTTCAGGTAATTTAGTTTCGTTAAGAACATCCATACTCGTGACGTATTCATAGGGAAACACACCTTTTCTCGCAGTAAGTCGAAACTGTGCATCATCATTAAAATAACGTCGTGTTATTTGCTTTGAATCTTCGCTTAACGAAGATGAACATTGATCTAGTGAACAGGACAAGAAATTATATGTATCGAAAAATCTTAACTGAATGAATCCATTCTTAGCCCGTACATACTTTGTAAACCCTTTGTAACGTTCCATATTCATCGCTAACAATTTTATATGACCAGGATTATGTAACACCTCTCCATCACGTTTCTCGCAAATTTCTTTAATTATAAAATGTCCATCATAGGCGGTTAGATTATGAAATGCTATAGGCAAAACCTTTGTTACTTTGTAATTTAAATTACAACTATTGTGTGCGCTTCCTCTATATTTTCCAGTTAAGTGACAATGATCGCGTACTTTGAGTTCATTAACTGCAATCGGTTTCTCGCAAATGTGACACATTTTACTTGACAAAAATAATCTTTCTTCATTTTCGGTCATCTTTAACATTGGCTTAACCGATAAGTAATATGTTTGAAGTTTATCCACAATACTATAAAGTTCCTTTACAAACAATTCAATGCAATTATTTCCCCTAAAGAGCTTGAAACTGCACAATTCACTATCGAAATTACAATGAAGGTATAAAGAAATGCTGTAAGGAATATGTTTATGTGTTAAAGTAGAGTTATGAATGTCACTATTTGGAATCATCAAAAACAAAAGATCTTAGGTTCAATTATCATTTTTACCCGTTTAAGACCTTTTTCCCCACTGTAAAATCACTATTTACTGTTTTAGGGGTGACATCATCTATCCGGGTAAAAGCCTATGTCACAACGAATTTTTTAAGCTATTACACATAATTTTACGGTTCTTAGTTTCCAAGGTATCGATTTTTCAATTTGGGGGTAGTTTTCACCCCCCTGCTATTTTTCATCAAAAACAAAAGATCTTAGGTTCAATTATCATTTTTACCCGTTTAAGACCTTTTTCCCCACTGTAAAATCACTATTTACTGTTTTAGGGGTGACATCATCTATCCGGGTAAAAGCCTATGTCACAACGAATTTTTTAAGCTATTACACATAATTTTACGGTTCTTAGTTTCCAAGGTATCGATTTTTCAATTTTGGGGTAGTTTTCACCCCCCTGCTATTTTTCATCAAAAACAAAAGATCTTAGGTTCAATTATCATTTTTACCCGTTTAAGACCTTTTTCCCCATTGTAAAATCACTATTTACTGTTTTAGGGGTGACATCATCTATCCGGGTAAAAGCCTATGTCACAACGAATTTTTTAAGCTATTACACATAATTTTACGGTTCTTAGTTTCCAAGGTATCGATTTTTCAATTTGGGGGTAGTTTTCACCCCCCTGCTATTTTTCATCAAAAACAAAAGATCTTAGGTTCAATTATCATTTTTACCCGTTTTAAAACCTTTTTCCCCACTGTAAAATCACTATTTACTGTTTTAGGGGTGACATCATCTATCCGGGTAAAAGCCTATGTCACAACGAATTTTTTAAGCTATTACACATAATTTTACGGTTCTTAGTTTCCAAGGTATCGATTTTTCAATTTGGGGGTAGTTTTCACCCCCCTGCTATTTTTCATCAAAAACAAAAGATCTTAGTTTCATTTATCATTTTTAGGTGTTTAACACGTTTTTTCCCCATAACATGACTATTTACTGTTTTAGGGGTGAAATGACCAATCCAGGTAAAAGCCTATGTCATCACCTATTTTTAAAGCTATAACGCCTAATTTTAGGGTTCATAGTTTCCAAGATATTGAGTTTTCAATTTTGGGGGGGTAGTTTCACCCCATAAAGGGGGACGTCGCCCCAAGTGCTAGGACCCCTCATACAAGTCCCTAGCATGATTGGTTCACGAGATATTAACAAAAGTGTAGTTAGGCCCTTTTGACAAGAAAATAAATGAATGATACTTTCAAAAACGAGGTGTCACCCCAAGTGCTAGGATACTGCCTATGGGAAAATCCCATCCTGGGTTCAGAAAATATTAACAAATGTGTAGTTAGACCCTTTTGACAAAAGCCACCGGTGTGCATACATACAAAAATTGCTCTTTCACCCCAGGTAAGGGTAGTTTTTATTTTGGGGGTTGACATACCTCATTCATACAAAAGGAGAATTCACTACGAGTCCTATGACACCCCATATGTTTACATCGCATTATTGGTTAGCGAGATACTAAAAATCGAATGACCTATTAGTTTTTTGTTTTTTTAATAAATTTTTTAAAAAGCCTCATCTATAAAGAATCTTTTAAAAATTCCGCTCTCTTACAAAAGCCCTCAAGTGCGCATGCATACAAAAATAACCACTACTTAACCTCCGGGTAAGGGTAGATTTATTTTGGGGTGGATATACTCCCGTCCATAGCAAGGGGTGGTTCACCACAAGTCCTACGACACCCTATATGCATCGTTCTAGCCTTACAAGCTCATTAAATTCGCCAAAATGTCAAAAAAGCACGTTTACCTCAAATTGCGTTTCCAAATTCCACCCATTTTAAAAAATTACCTCACCATCAAATAGAGCGGGAAAAATAGCATTTAAACGAACCCTCACTCAACCCTAGTCCTCGCCCGCCACCAAACATTTCCCAACATAGCCATACGTATTCAAGCACACACGCGACTTGCAAGAGAACATACACTACCCCACTACCCGCGAATAACCTTTTGTTTTGCTGCTCACACTCGCATGGGTGTCAGATGACAGTTAGCATCCTAATAAACATCCTCCATGACGTCAACACCCATTAACTTTTTATCACCATCGCACAAACAAGCCAAAGGGTCAACCTCTTCCCACGCTAACACGTGCACTGCACATGCTCGCTCCTGGACCACGTGCTCGCTCTAAGGACCCATGACGTCATCCCATGACGTCATCAGGATTACGCAATTTCTGGTCATGATGATGCAATATTCAAAGTCTAGCGAATTATACTACTTTCCTATGTAACAGAAGTCTCCTACCTCCCTTATATTTTCTACTGCCAATTCGACGTTCATAGTGGTTTCTGATGTCTTTCGGCTGCATTCCAATATTTTTGTTTTACATTTATTAACTTTTATCATGAATTCCTACCTCAAGACAGAATCCATACCATTTAAAAGCTCGTTCAAATCCTCAGGTGTGTCGGCTAGGATGATGATGTCATCAGCAAATCTCAGAGTCAAAATTACATCTCCTTGAATCTTTACTCCAACACGGGATGGATAACCAAGAGATCCTTAGCTCCTAAAATAAATTAACATGAACCGTCTTCAACAAAATGCACATCATATTCAGGGAAGAGAGAGCTTTCCCGTTAATTCGAGGCTAAGTTATTTTGTTGCTGTTAATTCATTTTCGGATTTTGCGACATCGTGGCCATGTAGTCCCGTCTGCTTGGGTGTGTGGAATAACACGTGACACCTCAGCCCATGAAGGGCCCTGGCCTACCATGTGACCAATGCCCAGTCATTCGGCCCACAGATTATGGGGCGACCCGTGGTTATCCGTTAATCTTGGCACTGTACACTGCCAAACAGCAACTCTATTGCCCTCAAGAGGCTGAGTGCTTCCCCTTTCAGCCCTCACGTCAGTTTCTCAAATACCTGACGGAGTCGGGAATAGAAACCAGTGACAGGCAGGCGCACAAATCCAACACCACGGAGACGGTGGAATCTGACTGATAACCTGTGATTTTGTGATTGCCTTACTGTGCGTATATTTGTACAGTGAGTCTCTCTCACGACTCGTCCGGCCGGCCGGCCGGCGCGCCCAGCTTATCTGTCTCCCGGGGGGCGTGGTGGCTCTGCGGTCTAGCTGTATGCCTCTCACCAAGGCGGTCCGGGTTCGATTCCCGGTCAATGCATGTGAGATTTTCGAAGTGAAATGCCATGTCCTGTGGTTCGGATTCCACGTAAAAAGGAGGTCCCGTGGCTCATGATCTCAAGATTAACGGTCACGTTAAACTACAAGCTTCCTTTTTTTTATCTGTCTCCCGTTGACTCATCACTCCCCACTTGGCATAGCATAGCATAGCAATAAGAACAGAACAGCACTTGGCTCACTTTATCCGTGCATGGCATGAGATAACAAATAAATTGAAGAAAGGAAGTATTAATATACTAAGGTCGTACCTTATGACAGGAGATGTTGGAAATTTTCTCATTTCTGGCATCGTCTTAGGAAACTCCGATTCACACGCATAAGTTCGTCTTCCATAATTGAGACTTTATATCTCTCCGCATATGTTCTTTCAGTTCGCCCAACGTGTGAGGGTTTCTTGCATACACTTTATTCTTTAAGTTCTCCCATAATTAAAAGTCACAAACTGTTAAATCTGGGGACCGTGACGGCCATAAGTCCGTGCTAATAACACGGTCTTCAAAAATTTCCTCAATTAGGTTTAATATGTCGTGAGCGGTATGCGCGCTGGCAGAGTCTTGCTGAAAATATCCACTTCGACAGTGTCAGTCAGTTCGTCGCTGATTTCATCATCACCAAACCATTGAATTTCCAAAATAAAAGTACACGGATTGTGATTGGCGATTTTAACAGCCAATGCTGCGCATGGGGTTACGATCATGAAGATGAGAATGGAATAGCAGTGCAAGAATGGGCAGAAATAAATCACTTAACCCTGATCCATGATGGAAAACAGCCTGCATCATTCAATAGTGGTAGATGGAAACGAGGTTACAACCCTGACCTCATTTTCAGTAGTAATAAAATCAGCGAACTTTGTGTAAAATCTGTCTGCTCTCCAATACCTAATACACAGCATCGGCCAATAATGTGTCAAATATTTGCTGCCGTCAGACCTCAGAAAATACCTTTCCGCAGGAGGTACAACTTCAAGAAAGCTGACTGGTCAAAATTTGCAGATATGTTGGACAACGAAGTGTCTTATATAGAACCTACACCAGCATCCTACGACATCTTCACCACAACTGTAAAGAAGTGCTCCAGAAGGTCTATACCTCGCGGCTGCCGGACTTCACTCATCCCTGGTCTCACATCAGACGAAGTTACCCTACTAACAGAATACAGGAAGGAATTTTAAGAAAACCCTTTCGGCGAATCAACAGTAGAAGCTGGGAACAGACTCATCTCCGCCCTTAGAGAAACAAAACGGGATCATTGGGTTACAACTGTAGAAGACCTGGATCTGAGACGAGACAGCCATAAGGCTTGGAGACTTTTAAGGCGTTTAAGCAATGATCCGACAAAGACCTCTGTACATTACAACATCACTGCCAACCAAATAGCTCATCAGCTTTTGATGAACGGGAAGCCCATCTATAAGCACAAAGTGCCCAGATATCAAAGAGGATTTCAAGAGGAAAGTAACGATCTTACAATACTATTCACTATGGTCGAACTGGAGAAGGCTATCAAACAGACTAATAAGAAGTTCCGTTAAGAACTATACAGCCTACTTTTCATGCCAATGATTATTCTACAGAATATGAACCTATCTAGAATAATGACGAAATTAAGTTGGTAATATCGAAATATCTAATTAGTTCAAAATATACCTGGTATAATGTAGCCTAATAGAGCACTACAGTTGGCAGCCCTGGTGACTGAATATATTCTTAGTTCCATCTCTTAAGGTACAGAATACAAAATTTGGTTGAAGTCCAATGGACGTTACTTGCAGTTAGACACTGGATCTATCAGCACGCGTAAACGCATGTTGCCAACAATACCATGCGTGTGCTGGTCAGAAATAATCTGAAATATTATGATATCTTGTTGTGCCAATTTTGGATGAAATCCATTTGTCAGTATAGAAGTTACATGTATTTTAAAATTGGACATATCAGCAGGCATAGAATCATGTTGTCAGCACTGCCTTGTATTAATTACTCCAAATTAATCTAGAATGTCAGGTGCTATACGTGTGCAAAGTATAGAGCTGTTGGCTTGCATACTTTCTGATATATTGATATTAGGGTAAAAATATAGACAGCATTTATTAACAGTTGGCAGCCCTGATTGCACTGAAGAATACTTATAGTCATATCTGATATGTTACACATAGCACATGCGAAATTTGGATGAAATCCTGCTGATAGTATAGAAGTTACATGTATTTAAAATTGGCCCTATCAGCAGGCTTAGAATCATGTTGGTAGAACTGACGTATATAAGTTACTCCAAAATTAATCAAACATGTCAGGTACTATACGTGTGCATAGTTTAAAGCTGTCGGCCTGCACACATTCTGATATATTGGTATTTGGATAAAAAAATAGAGAGAGCAATTATTAACAGTTGGCAGCTCTGGTGGCTCTTAAGAATACGCTCAGTCATATCTGTTTATGTACAGATATTACATACAAAATTTGGTTGAAATCCAGTTGATAGTGTAGAAGTTATATGCATTTAAACATTGGACCTATCAGAAGGCTTAAAATTATTTTGGCAACACTGTCATGGTTGGCCTCCTGGAAATTAAACTGAAATAGTATTATCTACATGTGTGCCAATTTTGGAATAGCTCCTATGCATACCTTGCAGGATATCCAACATGGAGCTCAAATTTCTAG
Source organism: Meconema thalassinum (assembly GCA_946902985.2). Taxonomy (NCBI): domain Eukaryota; kingdom Metazoa; phylum Arthropoda; class Insecta; order Orthoptera; family Tettigoniidae; genus Meconema; species Meconema thalassinum. Next base: position 353,898,468 of record OX336394.1, read on the forward strand.
TGCGTTTTTTCAGCAGTTGGTAGCACTGACATCATTTTAAAATATGGACGTGAGCTATTCCGGTGCACATCTTTACTCATACTAAATTTGGTTTTGATTGCTGCAGCCGTTTAGGAGTTGATAGGGGGGGACACACACACAGCCAGACAGACAGACAGAAGGACAGACAGACAGACAGACACACATTTGCCCGATCTCATAAGACTACTTTTTCCTCATTTTTGCAAAATGTGAAAAGTATGCTAAAAATGGAAAATCAGCCGGCTTGGATGACATTCAGACAGAACAAATTAAGCATTTCGGCTTAAAAACCAAGGATTGGATACTCCAGCTCTTCAATAACTGCATGAAGAATTATCAAATTCCAAAGATATGGCGGAAGAGCCGTGTGATAGCTTTGTTGAAACCTGGCAAAGAAGGGGACAGTCCAAAGAACTTCAGACCAGTTGCACTACTGTGTCACCTCTACAAACTACTAGAACGAATGATTTTGAATCGCCTTTTACCAGGAATTGATCCTCTGCTCATACCTGAACAAGCTGGATTTCGTCCCGGCAAAAGCTGTACTGGGCAGTTGCTGAACCTTACGCAATTCATAGAGGATGGTTTCGAAGCAGCTAAGGTAACTGGAGTGGCATTTGTCGATTTATCGGCAGCCTACGACACTGTTAATCATCAGCTTCTATTTGCTAAGGTCTACACGCTGACTAAGAACTCCAGCCTAACCAGGTTCATTGCTACTCTCCTGCAGAATCGGAGATATTTTGTGGACTTCCAGGGGCAACGCAGCCGTTGGAGACTACAGAAGAATGGCCAACCGCAAGGAAGTGTTCTCGCTCCATTTCTGTTCAACGTGTATTCAAATGACCAGCCGATAGCTCCCAACACCAGGAGTTTCTTGTACGCTGACGATCTCGCTCTTGCTACACAGTGGAAGGATTTTGAATCAGTGGAGAAAAACCTCACGAGTGTCCTTAAGGATCTGTCCAAATATTATATCGTAAATCAACTGAAACCAAATTCCTCCAAGACACAAGTATGTGCCTTTCACTTGAGAAACAGGGAAGCCTTTCGTAAACTGAAGGTAATATGGTCAGGAGTTGAACTGGAACACTGTTACACCCCAAAATTTCTAGGAGTGACACTGGACAGAGCTCTTATCTACAAGAAACACTGTTTGAACACCAAGTCAAAAGTTCACACCAGGAATAATCTTCTGAGGAAACTGGCCGGATCAAAATGGGGTAGCCAACCTGACACTATTCGAACACCTGCAATGGCATTGTGTTATTCCGCTGCAGAGTACGCCTGCCCGGTTTGGTATAACTCAACTCATGCTAAACAGGTAGACGTAGCTCTCAATGAAACGTGTAGAACTATAACTGGATGCTTTAGATCAACACCAATAGAATGCCTCTACCAGCTTGCAGGAATAGCACCTCCCTCTATTCGACGAGAAGTAGCTGCAACAAGGAAAGGAAGAAAGTTGTCCAGGAAGCAACCCATCCTCTACATGGGCAGGAACTACATGCTCTGAGGCTGAAGTCTAGGAAGAGTTTCCTAAGAACATCCAAACAATTGAAGACTACATGTGAAAAAGCCAGGCTAGAATTATGGAAAGCTAAGAAATCACCTCTCCTGGGCTGGAAAAGGATAGCCGAAACTTTACCTCCTGGTCATGATCAAGATTGGGTAACATGGAAATCCTTGACTAGATTAAGATCAGGAGTGGGCAGATCTAAGATCAATCTTGCAAAGTGGGGCTACATTAAGGAAGATGACATACAGTGTGACTGTGGAGAAGATCAGACTGTGAAACATATGCTTCAGTGTGGACTGTGCCCGACCTCCTGCTCAGAAGATGAACTTTATGAAGCATCACAGAATGCAGTGGAAGTGGCCAAGTTTTGGTCAAATATTATAAAATGTTTGCAGTCATAGTATTTGTATCTGTGTTTATTTGATGTTTTCTGACTCGAGAATAATAATAAGTTCGTCAAAAATGGGTTTAGTATATTATCCCTCTATCTATGTGCATTAATTGTGCCCTGAAAAAATATAGGTCCTATAATTCTGTATTCATTCACTGCGCACCATACTCCGACCCGTTCGTCATGAAGAGGAATTTCGTAAATGCGATGGGGGTTTTCTGTACTCCAATATCTGTTATTCTGCGTCGAAACATAACCGTGTAAATGGAACCAAGCCTCGACCGAGAAAAATATTAAGCGTGGATCAATCATGAACGTTTCGTAATATCCAATTGCAAAATCGTACCCGCTTATCATGATCACGTGGATGCAGTTCGTGTACTACAGTAATCTTGTATGGCTTCAGTTTCAACATTTTCGTATCCCGCCATGCTGAGCTCTTCGAAACCCCGGCTTCTTGTCCAAGTCGTCTTAGGGATTTTGTAGGCGTATGTTCTAATCTTTCTTAGATTTCATTGACTTTTTCCTCATTAAGTACGCGTTTTTTAACACTTCGATCCTTATCGAGTAAAGAACCAGTTCCTCTCAATTTGTTTACGAGATTCCGCACGGTATCTCTATATGGAGAGCGCACACCTGGAAAATGTGTTATGAAACGTCTAACGACTTCCCTGCAAAACTCTGTTTTCACATAATTATCGTACATAAATACCCTTTCCTCTACCGTGTACACACGTGGAGGCATTATGAGAATTATACCCCAAAGTAGCACTTCACAACTCGAGAACAGTTGGAGCGACAGATCAGCACTAACGTAATACACGTTATAAGCATGGACCGGAACTGCGAAGTGCGTGCTGTGTAACAGGAAGTGATCTGTCAACGGGAGACAGATAAGCTGGCGCGCTGACCGGCCGGACGAGTCGTGAGAGAGACTCACTGTCTTAGGGTTTACGACATTAATTAAGCTACCATCCCGACATACGCCCAGAGTTGAAGTGAGTAAACGATAGAAAACCACTTCTAAAACAGATGAGTTACGAATCTAGGCCGACTGAACTCCGTTTCATTCTTCGTAAAGATCGTCAGATCTCAAAATCCTGGCGGTGCCGGGAATCTACCTCAGGACCATCTATTGAAAAATACAAGTGTGCTAATCCTGCACCCCTGTGTTCGGTTTCTCAAAAATGGGGTGTAGCAACCAACACTCTTGGCTGTCACCCCGGATGTCCGGGTTCGATTCCCGGCTCTACCAAGAAATTTAACTATGGTCTGAGGGCTGGAACGCGGTACACTGAGCCTTATGAGGCAAAACTGAGAAGAGGTGATTTAATTCCCACCTCAGCCATCTTGGAAGTGGTTTTCCGTTATTTCCCACTTTCACTCCAGGCAATTGTCGGAATAGTTGCTAACTTCTGGCCACAGCCTCCTCCTTTTCAATCATCAAATGAATCGCAAATAATATCACTAATACAGCCATCACAACAAATCAGGATATCAGGCATCGTTACACACACACTCATACACAGAGGAATGAATGGCCATCATGTCAAAGTCCATCATGGCTCCTTCTCCATCCTCAACTGAATCACAAACACACACATTACTACAGACATCACAATAACTCAGGTTATCAGACAATGTTAGACACACACATCTCAGCACACGGGACTGAATGGCCATGATATCCAAGCCCATCATGGCTCATTCTCAATCCTCAACTGAATCACAAACACACACACTGATATAGACATCACAATAACTCAGGTTATCAGACAAAGTCACACACACTCACACACACCAATACAGACATCACAATAACTCAGGTTATCAGACAAATTTACACACACACTCAAGTACACGGGACTGAATGGCTATGATGTGCAAGCCCATCGTGGCTCCTTCTCAATCCTCAACTGAATCACAAACTCACACACTAATACAGCCATCACAATAACTCAGGTTATCAGACAAAGAAACACACACTAATACAGACATCACAATAACTCAGGGTCATCATCATCATCATTTGCCCTTTTCCAGTTGACACTGGGTGGGGGCAAATATGGTTCCTCTCCACTTTGTTCTGTCGTTCCACCATTCCTCTTCCGACACAGTGTTCCAATCCAGGTTCCGTTTTCTAATACTATTCTCCACCGAGTCCATCCAACGCATTCTTGGTCTTCCTCGTCCTCTCTTCCCTGTCATCCGTCGTTCCAGTGCTCGTCTTGGTAGCCTTACCTCATTCATCCGTTTGACATGTCCAAACCATCTCAATCTGTTTTGCTCCAGTTTGTCATTTAGTTTCTGTACTCCCAGTTCTTTCCTTATATCTTCATTTCTCACTCTGTCCCTCCTCGTTTTCTGGACCATACTTCTCAGGAATCTCATCTCAGCTGCTTGTACTCTGCTATCATCCCTCTTAGTCATTGTCCAAGTTGCTGCTGCATATGTCATTATAGGAACATAATATGCATTGTACATAACTTCTTTAGCCTTAATTGGTATATCCTTGTTCCATACTAGTCCCCGTACCTGTTGGTAGAAAGCACTCCCGAGTTATATTCTTCTGCTAATTTCCAAATCTAGTCTTCCATCTTCAGTCAGTTCACTTCCCAAGTATCTGAAGTGTTTCGCCACTTCCAATTCCCTCAAATGAAACAACAACTTAAAGATGTATTTGCTTGAAGAAAAGAGGAGCTAACAGGAAAGAATGAAGAATTTTTGTATTGCTGTTTAGGACGTCAAGTAAGCCCCACTAGTTATGTATACATTTTCAGTTTTACTGTGTTTATTTGAAAGCCGGGGCTTTTCTGTTAAGATTCCTGGAGTTAAGAGTATTCCAAACCAAATCTACCGTCTTTGACTTAAAATTCCAATGTAATACATTTTTTCTTTGACGATGTCGAAATGTAAATATCATATGTCAGAAAACTGTACTATAATGAGGCTCATTATAGTACAAGTCTTCATTATGGGACAGTTTCTCCCACCAATCAGAGCTCAAGAAACAGTTTTTTGACCAATTAGGTAAGGATAGCATCGCACCTGCGCTGAGTTCCAAGGTCTTCTAATTTAAATTTCACTGCGTGCCCTAGTGTCATAGTGGGGTAATCGAGGAGGCCATGGTCAAATACAAAGTATCCTCTGCGTCCCATGCGCTCTGTTCAGAACATAAAACTGGCGAAATCTCGACAGATATTTATGAATATTTATGTTCGAACATAAAATAGTTATAATTCTTTTTGTCGTGTAGCCTCCTGAGAGGCCGACTGCAGGTCTTTCTAGTCGATGAGAGATGGAATGGATGAAGATGAAGATGAATGAAACTGGGCAAGGATGTGGAAGGAAGCGGCAGTGGCCTGTCAGAAGGTACTGTCCCAGCATTTGCCTGGTGTTGAAAATGGGAAACCACGGAAAACCATTTCAAGGACAGCCGACGGTGGGGCTCGAACCCACGCGTCTACCTAGTCAGCAGAGAGCTTGGCCCCTTGACCTAACGCAGCGCTTTAGCCCACGTAGCCACTAATGTCGGTTAATAGTTACAATAACTAGCGGGCCCGTGCGAGCTTTCGCAACATGAATGTCCTGCCCTGTGCTCTAGTGACAGGCTCGCCTAGCAGTACGCCGCGCTACCACCAGATGGCTGAACCCGACGCACTGCCCTGCGCTCTAGTGGCAGGCTCGCCAGGTTACGGTGCTCCCATTGTAAATGTACATTTCTTAAGGTATTTATTTAATTGTGAGGCATTTAAAGAGGAAGTGAGTTCGTTTCGGGCACACATGGGGTTTTGCGGAACCTGTAGGTACCCCATATGTGTAGGATGGTGTTAACAGGAACTTATGTTCGATACAAAACCGGAATGGAACCTTAGCGGAATAATATTTGGAGGATTATCGTCGAACATAAACAGTCGTATGCAACTCGCCAATAATGGTAATTAAGACACTCGTATGGAAATTATAAAACTCGCATACGCTTGTTTTATAAACATCTTCGTGTCTTAAGTATTGCCATTATAGGCTCGTTGCATAATGTACTATATTATTACCATAGCGTATAGAAGAAAAAGTGACGTGACTTGTGGAGTTTGTATGGTCCAGCCGCTAGGCGGCTCTAGCGTCGGCTAGCGCTGAGTGCGGACGGTATCAATAACCCACCAGCAGTTGAATATGGTTGAATGTTACGTTTCAGTTATCAGCTTCCACTACGATGTATTAGACAAGATGACCCAAATATAAAATTATCCACACTGAGTACATAAACCGCTGACATCCGTTGAGTTAATTATGAAACATTATTTTACGTCATACAATAGGTTCATATATTAAAGAAATAAAACATCCTGGCGGGGATCAAAATGTAACTGAATGTGTAAAAATCATAAGCTACAGACCATTCACTACTGAAAAAATACAGTACATATAATATAATATTATATAAACTCACCCATGTACGGTAACTTATAGCTGTCAGGTGTTCGAAACTTAGCAAAGCTTACGGGACGATTTTGCAGACTTAGCAAATGACTGTTATTTCCTAATATTGTGCGAAAGATAAAGCGGCACTTCATGAAATGAAAAACGAGTTTTCCAATAAGGTCCAGTTTATGTTCCATAATATATCCTAAATCACAGGGCCCTAAATCACTCATAAAATATATCACCCCACAAATTTGAGAGGGTAGAGTAATAGATTTTAATTACTATGGACAGGTGTATGCCATGGACACGTTCCCCGAGTTCGCGGTTCTTTTCAACGACTACTTCGAACTGTAAAAGAATGTGGAAGACACTATCGGATGGTTGGGTTAGGTAAGTAAGGGTATTTATTGAGTCAAAGTCGTTTATGTCAGTGAAAGATGCAGCTGTTGTGTCTGACGGCCTTTCACTTTGAAGGGTTGTTGCACACTTCACACAGCTGATTCCTTTCTTTAGTTGCTTGACAATGCACCCTGCTTGATAGTAAACCAAGCGTTGCTTCGGAATGTTGTCTTCATAAGGAAGGGGAAGATCATTCTCCCAGTCCGTTATCACCACTTTGTCTCTAATTTTGTTGTCCGCAGACAACTTAACAGATTTGTGTTGTTCCTCGTTTTGCTTCACACTTAATCGCATTTGATTAATGGATGACTTGAGAGGTGGTTCTAACTTAGGTTTGCAGTTCCCGTACAGAGATATAGCCACATTAATTGGAATATACACACACTGAACCATTTGCAAATGCAGAAAATCTGCAATTGATGGGTGATCGTCACAATTTATAGACCTTAAAATTCCAAATAGACGTTCCAAGGGGTCTTTATTGAATTTCCCTGTCAACACGTACCTAAAGCATTTGGACCATAAATATTCAGCGACTTCTAAGGTCCTCTTTATCGTGACTCTAAGAGATTCCATTGTCTTATTTGAGGCAAAATTTCTGAGCTAATGGTTTCATAAAAGTCTATTAAATTAATGCCTTGTGCGAATGGACATCTTTGTAGAGTGCGTTTGTTGGTATTCTGGAGTTAAACGCATCTGCTAGATTGTTCATGTTTTTCGTAAATAATTCTGTATTCTAACTGCCGCTAAAAATGTCGGGGTAAGTTAACAGGAAGAACTTAATGACATTCGCGGTCGCATTGCTGAATAATTGGAAAGAGAGTCTCACGTTCGTTCTTTGGAAAGGCGTAAGGTTTATCTGTGTGGAAGTCAATTTTGGACTAGTTTTAAGGCCTGCGAATTCGGGTAACGTGTCCATGGCATAAACCTGTCCGTAGTAATTAAAATCTATTCGTTGATTTTTGTACAGCAACTTACTTTTATCGTGGAAATCACTTCTCGATAGAATACACTTGTCAGCACCAAGAAATAAGGACTAAATACGGCAGCATTTCTGTGTTTCAAACTCGCGAGCGCTTATTAGAAAGTGACTCCAGCCAGCAACAGTCAACCGCTGCGCAGTCTGTCGGCGGGTGCAGCAACTACCCATACTAAAGATAGGACAGATTCGGGAGTCTGCACACTTTCTCTTCTATACGCTATGTTATTACATTAATCACAGGTGTTCTGATATCAGCAATACCTTGTAATAATACAAGTGCTGTTCAAATTAAACATCACAATATTAATAATGATACCGTATGGCCTTGGGTGCCAGGTGTAAGCGTTTTTTGACGCCCAGAGGGCAGCTTGCATATCGAATTTTGTTGGTCCTTGGACCGCTATGAAAGTCAAGGAGGTTATATATCTTAAGCTCCTTGACACTATAGCGCTTTCTAGTAGAGATAGGAGGAACTTTGTGTTGGCAGAAAATCCCGAAATTAATTTTGCCATTATGAACACGGCCTATTGCATTCAAATGGGTTCTTTAACATACCAACAACGTATGACATGAGTGCCGAGATTTTCTCCGGCTTTCAAAAATCACCTACCACGGCCAGGAGCGAACCTGCAAACTTGGAGTTCGTAGTCCGAAACGATAACCACCCACCCACCGTGGCAAGCAATTAAACATAGACTGATGCCTACAAATGAACACTAAATATATTGGATAACATAATCTACATTACAACAGTAGCATACCCATGACAGTTCAAGAGAATCTACAGATATTAAGGTTTCCCTGTACCCTCCGCGAAGAAGGACTCTAATTGGTGGAGAAATCACAGGTTATTAGACCAATCCTATACGCACGCAACTCAATTACACGTGGTTTAATGGAAATGGTGAAATCTCATACCAACTCAACAATAGTGAACATCATGCATTATTCGATTCTTATCTCAGCCATCATTGAAGTTGTTTTCCATGGTTTGCCCACTTCTGCTCCACGCAAATGTTGGGATGGTTCAGGGTAACTACGTAAAGGAATTACATAAATGAGCATTCATTGGAAGCGTCAAGACATAGGGCGTTCCACAAAACCATTAATTCAACATTTCATGACTCCAAGTATTAAGAAAATTGACATCAGTAATGAAAATTAGTGAAGTTTGACTGATTGACTTTCATCCACCAGGCGGTACCCAGTGCCCAAGTAATTAAAATCCAGAAATTCATCTAGGTGTTTGTCGTGTCTTTAGCGGGGTTCCGTCTATATGAAAGCCAATATGCCATATTTTAGTACCTCTATAGGGAAGAGATAATATTGTGGGAGCTCTCAATTCGCGCAGTAAAGAAGTGCAGTGTACTGATTCAAATGGAACGTAGTACATGGTTCACTACCCCAGCGGCGGTCCGGGCACAACCACCAAGAGTACGCTGATGAGCCTGACTTTGTGCATCTAGGCAAAACCCTGCTAATGACGCGGCAAAACCTAGAAGAATTGCTGGATTTGTTTTGCATTTCTTTTTATTTATAACTAAATACTATCTATATTTTTCTAATCACTTAAGTTGTATAATGTCAGATACACTAAATGACCTGTTGTTTTAATCAAAATTTAATTCAAGTGTACAAAAAAATTAAATCATTTTATTGTTTATAGCTTTATAGTCTAACCAAAATTTCTGCTCATTTACATCAAAATTGGCATTTTACTTTCACATAATTCCATTTTCTGTAAAGTTGCCTCAATCTGTGGCCTCCTATGTGCGGATAAACAAAGCGTTATCCACATCCGGCTCACATCCACATGACTGTTATCCGCATCTACCTCGCATGCGCGCATTTGTTATCCAAATCCACTGACATTACAATATTATTTATAATTTAATAGATGAAGCATAAATTAATATAGCGACATATTTAGAAAATTGTGGAGAAAGTCGTATGCCAAATGTTTTGTTAAAATAAATTTTATGCAGACAGAATTATAACCCTATTGCCTATTGACATAATTTGAATGAGATAAGCATCATCTTACATTTGCCATGGAAAAATCATACCGGAAAGAATATGATATGTCATAAATATCCAGGTCGTATTCAACTAGTTCGGATTATACCCTACAAATTTACTCCAAACATTATCCGCATATTATCAGCTATCCGCTCAGCCATGCAAACTATATCCACATGGCGAAGAAATTTGCGAATATCCGCGGATATCCACATCCGCGCAGGGCTTTACCCATGGATTTTTTTCTACTTGCTCTTGACCGAACTGTCACTTGTCTTATTAGCTCGGCGTCAAGACTTGTTCTTGTCATGGAAGCAGTGATGCGATATGGCTGATAACGTACTGTATTTTCGGGGCGTTTCCATTAGCACATTGGCGTGCTGAGTACACGAGGGAACTCAGACATCTGTTAGATATAGTACAGTACATCTATCTACCTTGATATGCAAAGCTGTCCGAAGCTCAGGAACATGGTGAAATCGCGCATATCATATTGAGCTAAACAGTGCAGTGACCTGTCAGCGCTACCAACATATCAAAACTCATTTTAGCGTAACATTTGCATTTAATAATAATAACAATAGAGACTGAGTAACCGCATATGTTCCTTCTTTGTAGACAAGAAAACCAAGGTACCATCTCTGAGATCGAAAAAGATCTTATAGAAGTAGGGATTTCATTTGACGACATTCAAGAACGTCTTCCTCTCCAGAAAAAATATAGAGCACACCAGCGATTCCTAGAAAAGCCAAAACTGAGAACAGGCAAGGAGTGGACGCCTGACAGAAAGGAGGCGCACAGGAAACGGGTGAGGGACTACTGGGAAAAGATTAAACAGTTGAAGTAACGTGGTCCATGGCAGGCCGAAACGAAGCAGAAGAAGAAGCAGAAGATTAAGAAGAAGAATAGTGATCATAATAAGTCAATGAAGAACCAGTCATTATTTCGACAACCAGAATAGTTCGAAAATTCATGGATTAGTGTTTAGTGAACTAGACTTTGGTTGGTTGTTTGGTTGGTTGGTTCCTCAGTTTAGGGCTGCGACAACGTGGTCATGTAGCGCCATGTACTTTGTGTGTGTGTAGAATCTGTCTGATAACCGGTGTTAATTGTGATGGCTGTATTAGTGTGTGTTATCTGTAGTTCAGGTTAGGATTGCATACGACCAATTTCAAGTAGTTCTTACTTTTGCTACCAAATGCTACCGTCAATGACATCTAGCTGCAAACTTGGTTACTAGATGCTACCACAACTGGCACCTGGCGACGAACGTTGTAACTTAATAGAGTGATAATCAAATCTAACCTACAAATTACCGACAGTGGTGGCTACGCTCGCTAAAGCGCAGCGTTAGGCTATGGGCCCAAGCTCTCTGCTGACTCGGTAGACGTGGGTTCGAGCCCCACCGTCAGCCGTCCTTGATATATGTTTCCGTAGTTTCCAATTTTCAACTCCAAGAAAATGCTGGAACGGTACCTTCTGACAGGCCACAGACACTTCCTTCCACATCCTTGCCCACTTTCATCCATTCATCTCATCTATCATTCCGACGCGCTGGCTACCCACGTGCATCGACTAGAACAGGGGTTCCCAACCTGGGGGGCGTGGGGCTTTATCAAGGGGGGCGTGAAGTGATTCCCGAATTAATTTCTTAAACTCCAATATTACAATTTTGTATAATAAACATTTTTCGAATCTCTCCGGGTGATTGTCGCGCCAAGTCAGTCGTTCAAAACACTGGTAATTGGCAACTGTCGGCTCAAACATCTACGGAGTCGCGAGGTTGGAGGTGAAAGGAATTTGATGTGTTATAAGCAGCAAATTGAAGCCTGAGCGATGATTCCAAACAACTGTATTAGGATGGGTGACTTTTGGGTAAACTGTCTTGCATTGTATCCTGAAATAGCCAAAGTTGCATTCCGTGGCATTGTCCCATTTTCAACGACATATTTAAGTGAGTCAGGATTTTCAACGCTGATTGTCATAAAAACAAAGCAGCGCTGTCGGCTTGATGTTGCAAGTGATCTCCGCTGTGCTCTGTCAAATACCAAACCAAACATACCGGATCTTACCAAGAGAAAACAGTGTCAACCCTCTCACTGACATTTGTTGACTAATTTATGGATTTATTGTAAAAGTGTGTACGTTGCATTGTGCTAAAATGAAGTTAATATGTAATAGATATAAAGCGCGTACTTCATATAAATTTATCAGAAATAATTATTCCATTATGTAGTATTATTAGGTTAGGTCTATATCCCCTGCGTCAGTTTATCGAAGAGGTTATAGAAATGACAAGTGGAGGGCAAGGGGTGTGGGAAGGGGGGCGCGATGACCACCCGTATCTGAAAAGGGGGGCGTCAGGTGGCAAAGGTTGGGAACCACTGGACTAGAAGGACCTGCACTCGGCCTCTCAGGAGGCCGCACTATGGGCATAAGATGCGAAAGGATTGCCTTGGTTGATACGAGCACTGTTAAGTGGGTAGAAACTCGAGGATTTGTATTAAAACACCATCGTAATATTTACAGAAGGGAGTCTGGGTCGGAAACAGCCCAGGTAAAATCCACACTCAAGATTGCCAGGGAATCGAACCTCAGTTCTCTGAACACCTAGCTCCCCACTGCAGTCACGAAGCCATGCTACATTACCAATAAAGGCAGAGTGTACTGAATTTGCATGAGAGTTCTTACTCGCTAACAGGTTGATCTCTAAGTCTCCCACACTACTTCCGGAATGAGGAGCTGGCACGCTACTGCCATCCTTCTTCGAAATGAATCGCTTGCATTTTAATTTCTCTTCTTATAGTCCCAAGGTCAGTATCAACAGGAGTTACGGTATAGTCTAAGCTTATCAAACAGGAGGTTACAGATTCTCCGGTAATTAAGGAGGAACGAAATGGATCAATATATTAGCTGGGCGTAATTTGTAGGATATAAGTTAGAGATAAGACCATTATCGGGACCCAAACCCTAATCTCTTTTACTGGGGCGGACCGTGAGGTACGATAGTGCTGGTGTGCCATGGCACCACCTATGTACCCTATCAATAACAGTTTGTATTAAATTTAAATCTCAATTAAGCTGCAAGCAAATCTTATTTTGCATTCATTTGAACGAGTGCGCCAACTGACATGCGCTCTGGTGGGACTTTTCTGACTGAGTGCGCCAGATCTCGCAGGCACCTCCTTCAAGAATAAGACATAGTAATAAAGACTGGTTTGGCTTCAGTTTGTATGTGTTGTGTTGAGCTGAGATAGAGCCAGCAGCCACGAGACGCATCTACTCGAGTGCAGCATGTAACAGGCGTAAGTCAGAACTGCATGAAGTGATTTGTATTCCTAAGACTAGAGCAGGGGTTCTCAAACTTTTTCCGTCGCCCCGTCCCCCGCCTTCTTCTGAAACATGAAATATTAGCCCCCCACTGTTATTCTTCATTCCTTTCTTAAAACTTCTCATAGGTTACTTCGCAAAAAAAAAAACGTATCACAAGATCTACACTCTACAGTAAATTTTGCTTTTGTCTAATCACTGCAACTACCAGTTACAATAATAATAATAATAATAATAATAATAGACATGACAAACACAAAATCAGCGCCCAGGGAACTGGAGGTCTGACTAGGAAAAGTTCTGAAGGCAGAAAAGTTTAAATACCTCGGTGAATGGATAGAGCCTAACCTATCAGAGAAGGAAGCCTTCATGTCACGCAATAATAAAATGGAAATGGCATACAACCTGACTAAAGACATCTACACTAAGAGATCGATATCCTTATACGCCAAAATTAGACATTACTGCACAGTTATTCGACCAGAGGCTCTGTATGCGGCTGAGACTCTAATAATGAACAAGAAACGTCTGATGGAAAAACTAGAGGCTAAAGAAAGGAAGATTTTGAGGGCAATCCTGGGTCCCAACAAAGAAAACAGCGAGTACAGAAAGCGTCACAACCACTAATTGTACAAGCACGTGGAGAAGATCAGTGACACGATTCGAAAAGGAAGGATTGCCTTTCATAACCACGTGACACGAATGAGCCCAGGCAGGATATCAAAACAGATATTGACGTACTTTCAAGATAAGAAAACCAAAGGGGCATGGTTTACGGAAGTTGAGAAAGATCTACGTGAAATGGAAATTTCCCCTAAAGATATCCAGGAGCGTGTTCCACTTCAGGAAAAACTACGTACGCACAAAGGTTTCCAGGAAAAGCCGAAGCTGAAGACAGGGAAGGCGTGGTCCCAAGAGAGAAAAGAACAACAACGGAGACGAATGCGGGAACACTGGGCGGTAGTTAGAGCTCGGAAGAAGAGACAGTTGAACTGACATGGTCCCTAGTTGGCCGAATCTAAGAAAGAAGAAGAAGAATAGACTAATAATAATAATTCACCATTCCTAGAGAATATCAAAGCTCAACAACTCTTTGTACAGAAAAAGCATGCATTTATATTACTTCAAGGTTATTAATATAATGTAATAATGCATCCAAATGGCCAGTTATATACATAATCAATCAAAATGATTCACAACAGAATTGAGACAATGATAAAATTATATCTGTACAACCCATTACGTGATATCTCTCACAGAGTTTCCCACACATACGACAAACACATTCCGCGCATGGCTCATGAAAACGTATGGTCCTGCAAAAACTATGCACTGCAAATCTGGTAACAAGATGTCTGAGCTGATAATTTGCTTCTTTCCAGTCCGTCGTTATCATGGTATCTGTTGTGTAAAATTCCATCGAAATATCTTTTTTCTTTGCTATGTGTTCTCTGACTACCTCTTTGAAGGTCGGCGTGGGCGCAAGTAGCATTTTCAAGCACAGATCTTCTCCTTGCTTATAAAAAAAACTGCTGCATGTGCAGTTATTGGAATTGAAACAAGTAGTTCCGTGAAGAACTAAATAGCCTATTTTCATATGCCCTACTCGTGTTTATTGCCTCTATCAACATACAAAATTTTAGTTTGAAGGTTGTGATAGATTCGTAGATATTGAGAACCGTCTAAATATTTCACATGGTTCGCAAGTTGGATTTTTATTTATGTACTATTACAAGAAGATTATTGTGTACGTGTGGTATTCAAACTTAAATCGCATGATTAGGACACAAGAAGTAAAAAAGAGATTTTAAAATTTCGCATAGCTGCCATCTTGTGGTTATGAAAACAATTGAAATAAATTAGATGCCAGAGGATTAACATTTGTATAAGCATTTAACGTGCAAAGTTTCACTGCACTAGGATGGTTAAATCGCGAGAAACGTCCATTTAAATATTTATACTTCGCGTCGCCGCCACGTTGGATTTGTGCTTACCAGGTTACTGAATGTCCTATAGATGAACTTATGTTCATAGCCTCTATGAACATTAAAAAATTCAGTTTGATTGCTGTATTGATTCGTAGATATTGAGAACCGTCTAAATATTTCGGATGCTCGCCATTTTTTATTGTTATATGTATAGGCCATAGAGTTATGTACCATTAAAGGAAAATTATTGCGTAGGTTCACTATTCAAACTTTCACTTCGATCGCATGAGTACGACACAAGAAATAAAAGCTTAATTTAAAATTTCGCACAGCCGCCATCTTGAGATTACGCAAACAATTGAACTAAATTTGATGCCAGTGCATTACAATATGTATAATCATTTACTATACCACATTTCACTGCGCTCAGGGAGTTCAATCACGAGAAAAGTCTATTAAAATATTTCAAATTCGCTTGGCCGCCATGTTCGTTTTGTACTTAACAGGTTTATGAGAGTTACATAGATAAACTTTTACCAGTGCCCTTTATCACCGTACATAATTTCAGGGTGATATCTGTAATAATTTCGGAGATATAGAATGCCAGTGAAATATTTTGCACAGCCGCCATTTTAAGGTAATGTAAACAATTGAGCTAACTTAGACGCCAGTGCATTACAATGTGTGTAAACATTTGCTGTACCAAGTTTCATTACGTTTGGACGGTTAAATCACGAGAAGTCTATTTAAAAGTCTCAAATTCGCTTGGCCGCCATGTTAGTTTTGTAGTTACCAGGTTTTTGAAAGTCCCATAAGTGAACTTCTGGAAGTGCCCTTTATCACCGTACACAATTTCAGGGTATTATCCGTAATAGTTTCGGAGATGCTAAATGCTGGTGAAAAATTTCGCACAGCCACCATGATGGTTTGGTGAGACACAATAAAATTTGAAGGGCACGGTCGGGGTCGGCCTGAATGGTGCTATGATCTTGCCGAGTTTTATTGATATCGCTCCAGCCGTTTAGAAGTTATTGGGGGGACACACACATGCACACACAGACACACGGACAAAAGGTGGTCTCATAAGCCTATTTTTCATAAAATGAAAATAGGCTAAAAATATATATATTACTTATTACCTCTTTACCTCTGGCACCTGTGTTGCATTTAGTTCAATAATGCTTTTGATATTTGAAAGCTTGACTTAAGTTTTCAGAATTCTTGCTGGCAGTATCTACTGGTCAGTTCTTGTGAAATAAGACAGCAAAAGTACGAGTTTATTAGTCTTGAATGCTCCTGGGAGCTTCCTGCCTATGATAGGTTCATGGACATGAGGATAGCAATATTTGTTGCAGAGTGGTTGTTGTTGTTGTTGTTTTAGATGTTATTTGTTTACTCATTTATGTAACTAGGGTCATCTTGAACATCATCCCCGTGTACTTGGAGTGTTTTGATATTGTCTGACAACCTTTGTTTCTGTGTTAACTGTAATAGTGTATGTAACTGTAATTTTTTGTAGAGTTTAGGATTCTATAAATGTAATTGTAAACTTTTCAATACAATTTTCAATTTGACCCTGTCAGTACATTTTCGGCACACATGCCATCTTCAGCCTAATACAATATTATCATACAACTACTACAGCATTAGCATCAATTTTACCACACATTGCTTAAAAATAATAATCACTAATTTTGATTAACATGACATTGTTTTATCTACATAGATTAAAATTCTTAAAATGTCGCTTGAAATAAAATTTATTTCGGAAATCCTTCCTTTGTCAACCGTTTAATGTTCATTCTCTTCAATACAATTTCCTATTCCATGTTGTTTCGATTTGAACATTTCCTTATATTACAGCCTGTTGACTTGCTATTTCTTTAACACTGAACTTTCATATGAAATTCTTGGTGTGAATGGGCTGTTATTAAATCTTTGACGTATTTACAAATGTCAATAGAAGCAACCCTATTCGATCAACCCTGTTCTTGTCGCAGCTGTTCGTCGGTTCGAGTTTAGGATTACCGTACGTGTCCCGGGACTTCAAATAAGATACCATCCTAAGTTTTTCACGGAGAGTAAAAAGAAAAGAAATAAGTAGTTCCGTGAAGAACTCTACAGCCTATTTTCATATATCCTACTCATGTCAATTGCCTCTATCAACATACAAAATTTCAGTTTGATTGTTGTAGCCTAATAGATTCGTAGATATTCAGATGGTCGCCATGCTGGATTTTTATTTATGTACATTATGATTATTGTGTACGTGTGGTATTCAAATTCAATTGCATGATTAGGACACAAGAATTAAAAACGAGATTTTAAAATTGCGCATAGCTGCCATCTTGTGGTTATGTAAACAATTGAAATAAATTAGATGCCAGTGGATTAACATTTGTATAAGCATTTAACGTGCAACGTTTCACTATACTCGGATAGTTAATTCGCGAGGAACGTCCATTTAAATATGAATAATTCGCGTCGCCGCCATGTTGGATTTGTGCTCACCAGGTCATTGAAAGTCCTATAGGTGAACTTATGTCTATAGCCTCTATGAACATTAAAAATTCAGTTTGATTGCCGTAAAAGATTCATAGATACTGAGAACCGTCTAAATATTTCGGATGGTCACTATTCTGGATTGTTATATGTATAGGCCATAGTGCTATGTACCATTAAACGAAAATTATTGCGTAGGTTCATTATCAAACTTTCACTTCGATCGCATGATTACTACACAAGGAATAAAAACTTAAATTTAAAATTTCACACAGCCGCCATCTTGAGATTATGTAAACAATTGAACTAAATTAGATGCCAGTGCATTACAATATGTATAATCATTTACTGTACCACATTTCACTGCACTCAGATGGTTAAATCGCGAGAAAAGTCTATTAAAATGTTTCAACTTCGCTTGGCCACCATGTTCGTTTTGTACATTACAGGCTTTTGAAAGTTACATAGATCAACTTGTAGTAGTGGTCTTTATCACCGTACAAAATTCCAGGGTGATATCAGGAATAGTTTTGGAGATATAGAATGCCAGAGAAATATCTCGCACAGCCGCCTTCTTGAGGTTATGTAAAAATTGAGTTAAATTAGATGCCAGTGCATTAAAATATGTATAAACATTTTCTGTACCAAATTTGATTACTTTTGGATGGTAAATCGCGAGAAAAGTCTATTTAAAAGTTTCAACTTCGATTGACCGCCACGTTGGTTTTGTAGGTACCAGGTTTTTGAAAGTCTCATGGGTGAACTTTTAGTAGTGCCTTTTATCACCGTACAAAATTTCAGGCTGATATCGGTAAGAGTTTCGGAGATATTGAATGCTGGTGAAATATTTCTCACAGCCGCCATGTTGCATTGGTGTGACGTAATAAAATTTGAAGGGCACGGTCGGGGTCGGCCAAAATGGTGCTATGATCTTACCGAGTTTCATCGAAATCGCTCCAGCCGTTTAGATATTATTAGGGGACACACGGACACACACGCACGTACTGTACACACACACGGACAAAATGTGATCTATCAAGCCATTTTTTTTTTATTTTTTTTTACATAAATGAAAATAGGCTAAAGAGAGTGCCAAATACAAAACTTCTCAGGACTTCCCATTCTCCTTTCAAACTTACCACGGTGTGGTTGCCTACATATTGAATGTTAGGTGCTTAGGTTGCATCTAAATCTCATTTTGTACGCCTCGTTATGCGGTGGCTAGCATTCTTTACTGTTGGCTCGGAGGACTGCGTTCGATTCCCGGTTCTTCCAAAAAAAAGTAATTCCGGTTTGAGGGTAGCAACGGGGTACACTCAACCTGATAATTAGTGGGTTCTATTTTCATTTCAGCCATCCTGTAAGTGGTTTTCCGCGGTTTCCCACTTCTACTCCAGGGCAAATTCCGCGAGGTTTCTAACATACAGCTACATGCACCTCCTTCCTAATCCGCCCTGAATTGCAAATACACGCACTGCTATAGGCACCGCAATAACACAAGTTATTATACAAACGAATATCCTGCACGCACAAGTACACGGGGTTAAATGATCACGACATCCAAGACCCTAAGATGGGGCGGCGGCTTCGGTGGCGTAGTTAGAAGCATGCTGAGCTTCTATGCCCAAGATCGCGGATTCAAACACAGCCAAGGTCGTCGGATTTTTTAAGAGCGTTAAAAATCCCTCCATATGCCATTCTTCGGAGGGGAAGTACAGCCGGCGATCCCATGTCATAGATTTATGGCATAGAAAAAACCTTCCACTAGCTACACATGTGTGAAGCTAAAATGTGTTGGTTAGAATAGGTTACGCTATATTAATAACAACGTCCGCTGCCAGGTGCCGACTGCGTAGCTAAGTCCGCAAACTAGGTGTCGTGTACGGTATCATTTGGTAGCAAAGGTAGGAACTACTTGAAATTATCGTCTGCAGTTCTTACTTGAATTGAAACAGATAACACACACTAATACAGCCATCACAATTAACACCTGTTATCAGACAGATTCTACACACACCCAAAGTACATGAGGCTACATGACCGCGTAGTCGCAGCCCCTAAACTGAGGAACCAACCAACCAACCCTAAAATGAAAGCAGCTACAGCATAAAATTAAATTCTTCTGAATAAGGGAAGAATTATTCGACTAGTTCCATAAAATAGTATTGCTTCGTTTAAATTATTGTGCGAGGGGTGGAGGAGGTTGTAGCGCAGCTTTCAAGCTAACAAAAGTCGACCGGTTTCGATTCCCGGTCAATGCATGTGAGATTTTCGAAGTGATATGACATGTTCTGTGATTCGGATTCCACGTAAAAATAAGGTCCCGTTGCTCATGATTGCAAGATTACGGTAATGATCACGTAAATCTATAACCTTCCTTCCTTCCTTCCTTCATTCCTTCGTTTCTTCCTTCCTTACCTCCTTCCTTCCTTCCTTACCTCCTCCCTTCCTTCCTTCCTTCCTTCCTTCCTTCCTTCCTTCCTTACCTCCTTCCTTCCATCCTTACCTCCTTCCTTCCTTCCTTCGTTCCTTCCCTACCTCCTTCCTTCCTTCCTTCCTTACCTCCTTCCTTCCTTCCTTACCTCCTTCCTTCCTTCCTTCGTTCCTTCCCTACCTCCTTCCTTCCTTCCTTCCTTACCTCCTTCCTTCCTTCCCTCTTCCCTTTCTTCCTTCCTTCCTTCCCTCCTCCCTTTCTTCCTTCCTTCCTTCCCTTTCTTCCTTCCTTCCTTCCCTTTCTTCCTTCCTTCCTTCTTTACCTCCTTCCTTCCTTCCTTCCTTACCTCCTTCCTTCCTTACCTCCTCCCTTCCTTCCTTCATTCCTTACTTACCTCCTTCCTTCCTTCCTTCCTTCCTTCCTTCCTTCCTTCCCTACCTCCTTCCTTCCTTCCTTCCTTACCTCCTTCCTTCCTTACCTCCTTCCTTCCTTCCCTACCTCCTTCCTTCCTTCCTTCCTTACCTCCTTCCTTCCTTCCTTCCTTCGTTCCTTCCCTACCTCCTTCCTTCCTTCCTTCCTTACCTCCTTCCTTCCTTCCCTCCTCCCTTTCTTCCTTCCTTCCTTCCTTCCCTTTCTTCCTTCCTTCCTTCCCTTTCTTCCATCCTTCCTTCTTTACCTCCTTCCTTCCTTACCTCCTTCCTTCCTTCCTTCCTTCCTTCCTTACCTCCTTCCTTCCTTCCCTACCTCCTTCCTTCCTTCCTTCCTTATCTCCTTCCTTCCTTCCCTACCTCCTTCCTTCCTTCCCTATCTCCTTCCTTCCCTACCTCCTTCCTTCCTTCCTTCCCTACCTCCTTCCTTCCTTCCTTACCTCCTTCCTTCCTTCCCTACCTCCTTCCTTCCTTCCTTACCTCCTTCCTTCCCTACCTCCTTCCTTCCTTCCTTCCTTACCTCCTTCCTTCCTTCCTTCATTCCTTCCTCACCTCCTCCCTTCCTTCCTTCATTCCTTACTTACCTCCTTCCTTCCTTCCTTACCTCCTTCCTTCCTTCCTTACCTCCTTCCTTCCCTCCTTCCTTCCTTCCTTACCTCCTTCCTTCCTTCCTTCCTTCCTTCCTTCCTTACCTCCTTTCTTCCTTCCTTACCTCCTTCCTTCCTTCCCTACCTCCTTCCTTCCTTCATTCCTTACTTACCTCCTTCCTTCCTTCCTTACCTCCTTCCTTCCTTCCTTCCTTCCTTCCTTACCTCCTTCCTTCCTTCCTTACCTCCTTCCTTCCTTCCCTACCTCCTTCCTTCCTTCCCTACCTCCTTCCTTCCCTACCTCCTTCCTTCCTTCCTTCCTTCCTTACCTCCTTCCTTCCTTCATTCCTTCCTCACCTCCTCCCTTCCTTCCTTCATTCCTTACTTACCTCCTTCCTTCCTTCCTTACCTCCTTCCTTCCTTCCTTACCTCCTTCCTTCCCTCCTTCCTTCCTTCCTTACCTCCTTCCTTCCTTCCTTCCTTCCTTCCTTACCTCCTTTCTTCCTTCCTTACCTCCTTCCTTCCTTCCTTCCCTACCTCCTTCCTTCCTTCATTCCTTCCTTACCTCCTTCCTTTCTTCCTTCCTTACCTCCTTCCTTCCTTCCTTACCTCCTTCCTTCCTTCCCTACCTCCTTCCTTCCTTCCCTACCTCCTTCCTTCCCTACCTCCTTCCTTCCTTCCTTCCTTCCTTACCTCCTTCCTTCCTTCCCTACCTCCTTCCTTCCTTCCTTAACTCCTTCCTTCCTTCCCTACCTCCTTCCTTCCTTCCTTCCTTCCCTACCTCCTTCCTTCCTTCCTTCCTTACCTCCTTCCTTCCTTACCTCCTTCCTTCCTTCCCTACCTCCTTCCTTCCTTCCTTCCTTACCTCCTTCCTTCCTTCCTTCCATCGTTCCTTCCCTACCTCCTTCCTTCCTTCCTTCCTTACCTCCTTCCTTCCTTCCCTCCTCCCTTTCTTCCTTCCTTCCTTCCTTCCCTTTCTTCCTTCCTTCCTTCCTTCCCTTTCTTCCATCCTTCCTTCTTTACCTCCTTCCTTCCTTACCTCCTTCCTTCCTTCCTTCCTTCCTTACCTCCTTCCTTCCTTCCCTACCTCCTTCCATCCTTCCTTCCTTATCTCCTTCCTTCCTTCCCTACCTCCTTCCTTCCTTCCCTATCTCCTTCCTTCCTTCCCTACCTCCTTCCTTCCTTCCTTCCCTACCTCCTTCCTTCCTTCCTTACCTCCTTCCTTCCTTCCCTACCTCCTTCCTTCCTTCCTTCCTTACCTCCTTCCTTCCCTACCTCCTTCCTTCCTTCCTTCCTTACCTCCTTCCTTCCTTCCTTCATTCCTTCCTCACCTCCTCCCTTCCTTCCTTCATTCCTTACTTACCTCCTTCCTTCCTTCCTTACCTCCTTCCTTCCTTACCTCCTTCCTTCCCTCCTTCCTTCCTTCCTTACCTCCTTCCTTCCTTCTTCCTTCCTTCCTTACCTCCTTTCTTCCTTCCTTACCTCCTTCCTTCCTTCCTTCCCTACCTCCTTCCTTCCTTCATTCCTTACTTACCTCCTTCCTTCCTTCCTTACCTCCTTCCTTCCTTCCTTCCTTCCTTACCTACTTCCTTCCTTCCTTACCTCCTTCCTTCCTTCCCTACCTCCTTCCTTCCTTCCCTACCTCCTTCCTTCCCTACCTCCTTCCTTCCTTCCTTCCTTCCTTCCTTCCTTACCTCCTTCCTTCCTTCCTTCATTCCTTCCTCACCTCCTCCCTTCCTTCCTTCATTCCTTACTTACCTCCTTCCTTCCTTCCTTACCTCCTTCCTTCCTTCCTTACCTCCTTCCTTCCCTCCTTCCTTCCTTCCTTACCTCCTTCCTTCCTTCCTTCCTTCCTTACCTCCTTTCTTCCTTCCTTACCTCCTTCCTTCCTTCCTTCCCTACCTCCTTCCTTCCTTCATTCCTTCCTTACCTCCTTCCTTCCTTCCTTCCTTACCTCCTTCCTTCCTTCCTTACCTCCTTCCTTCCTTCCCTACCTCCATCCTTCCTTCCCTACCTCCTTCCTTCCCTACCTCCTTCCTTCCTTCCTTCCTTCCTTACCTCCTTCCTTCCTTCCTTCCCTACCTCCTTCCTTCCTTAACTCCTTCCTTCCTTCCCTACCTCCTTCCTTCCTTCCTTCCTTCCCTACCTCCTTCCTTCCTTCCCTACCTCCTTCCTTCCTTCCTTACCTCCTTCCTTCCTACCTTCCTTAAATTATTCTTCTCGGTGCAACGGAGAGTTTCTGTATTCCCTCGTAATGCAACCAAGCTTAAAATGTATACCAGTCAATCATCAAATTCACACGGACATTCCCAGGATGCAGGTCGTGCTCGTGCCTCTGCTACAATAACAGAAACACCAACTTCTTTATACGCCAGAGCTGAATGGAATGGAAAATATCTCTCTTTGATGCTCAACATCTTGATCCTTGTTCCATTTATAAGTATGTTGCTCTGCTGACATCCCACAGCGTAGCCATGTGGGTAAAGTTGTGTTGTTGTGGATACATTTAGGGGCTTAACTGTATGATGGTCATGCATCCCCGTGTACCTGAGTGTCTGTGATGGCTGTGTGTATACGTAATTGGGACGGGATTTAGGTGGGAGGAGGCATTGTCCACGGCATTTGCTTGAAGTAGAAATAGAAAGCCACGGAAATACTGTTAATTATAGAATGGTATGGACTCCGTCTTGAGGAAAGAATTCACGATGAAAGTTAATAAATGTAAAACAGAAATATTGGAATTTAGCCGAAATAAATCAGAAACCTCTATGGACATCAAATTGGCAGGTGAAAAACTAAAGGAAGTACGGGACTTCTGTTACTTAGGAAGCAAAATAGCCACTGATGGACGAAGCAAAGAGGATATAAAAAGCAGGTTAGCTCAGGGAAGGAAAGCATTTCTAAAGAAAAGGAATCTGTTGACATCGAATATAAGGAAGTCATTTTTGAAGGCCTTTGTCTGGAGCGTGGCCCTCCATGGAAGTGAAACTTGGACTATTGGTGCAGCAGAAAATAGGAGAATTGAAGCATTTGAAATGTGGTCTTACAGGAGAATTATGAAAATCAGATGGGTAGATAGGTTTACAAACGAAGAGGTATTAAGACTAGTGGGAGAGGAAAGATGTTTCTGGCGACTGCTAATGAAGAGCTGAGATAGGTTGGTAGGACACATACTAAGACACCCAGGAATAGCAAGCTTAGTTA
Organism: Meconema thalassinum; assembly: GCA_946902985.2. NCBI lineage: Eukaryota > Metazoa > Arthropoda > Insecta > Orthoptera > Tettigoniidae > Meconema > Meconema thalassinum. Next base: position 353,922,637 of record OX336394.1, read on the forward strand.
TGGAAGGAAGGGTCGAGGGCAAGAGCTGTAGGGGTAAACCAAGGTTAGAATATGTTAATCAGATTGCCTCAGATGTAGGGTGTGGTAGCTATGTAGAGATGAAACTATTAGCTCAGGACAGGGAGGCATGGGGAGCTGCATCAAACCAGTCAAAAGACTGAAGACTCAAACAACAACAACATAGAATGATCTCAACACGATTGTGCCCAATTATATTACGAGAGGAGTACAAATATTTAAACACCTTAACCTGAAGAGGCAAGGAAAGCTTTTCTACTGAAAGGAATCTGTTGACATCGAATATAGATTTAGGTATTAGGAAGTCAATTTTGAAAGCCTTTGTCAGGTGCCAAGTTCTCACGAGGTAAAGTAACTTATATTTTACACAACCCTGTCTCGAGCTGTTCCGTGTAGACCGGAGCGGGCGCACAAAGCTTTTCTTCAATTTAGAAGTGTGTGTACCTAGTGCCAAGTTCTCACGTGGTGAAGCCTATTTTACGCACCCCTGGCTCGTGCTATTCCGTGTATTCGAAGGCCAAGTAAATCGGAGCGGGCGAACGAAGCTTGTCATCAGTTTAGAAGTGCTGTGTAGCTGGTGCCAAGTTCTCACGAGGTAAACTATATCTTACGCGCCCCTGTCTCGAGCTGGAAGCCAAGTAGACCGGAGCTGGAGCAAAAAAGCTTTAAGTGTTTGTACTGGTGCAAAGTTCTCACGGGGTAAACTACATTTTACGCACCCCTGTCTCGAGCTGGAAGCCAAGTAGACCGGAGCGGGAGCCAAAAAGCTTTAAGTGTTTCTACCTGGTGCAAAGTTCTCACGGGGTAAACTACATTTTACGCACCCCTGTCTCGAGCTGGAAGCCAAGTAGACCGGAGCGGGAGCCAAAAAGCTTTAAGTGTTTCTACCTGGTGCAAAGTTCTCACGAGGTAAACTATATCTTACGCGCCCCTGTCTCGAGCTGGAAGCCAAGTAGACCGGAGCTGGAGCAAAAAAGCTTTAAGTGTTTGTACTGGTGCAAAGTTCTCACGGGGTAAACTACATTTTACGCACCCCTGTCTCGAGCTGGAAGCCAAGTAAACCGGAGCGGGAGCCAAAAAGCTTTAAGTGTTTCTACCTGGTGCAAAGTTATCACGGGGCAAACTATATCTTACGCACCCCTGTCTCGAGCTGGACGCCAAGTAGACCGGAGCGGGAGCCAAAAAGCTTTAAGTGTTTCTACCTGGTGCAAAGTTCTCACGGGGTAAACTATATTTTACGCACCCCTGTCTCGAGCTGGAAGCCAAGTAGACCGGAGCTGGAGCCAAAAAGCTTTAAGTGTTTCTACCTGGTGCAAAGTTCTCACGGGGTAAACTATATTTTACGCACCCCTGTCTCGAGCTGGAAGCCAAGTAGACCGGAGCGGGCACACAAAGCTTGTCATCAATTTATAAGTGTTTCTACCTGGTGCAAAGTTCTCACGGGGTAAACTATATCTTACGCGCCCCTATCTCGAGCTGGAAGCCAAGTAGACCGGAGCGGGCACACAAAGCTTGTCATCAATTTATAAGTGTTTCTACCTGGTGCAAAGTTATCACGAGGTAAACTATATCTTACGCGCCCCTGTCTCGAGCTGGAAGCCAAGTAAACCGGAGCGGGAGCCAAAAAGCTTTAAGTGTTTCTACCTGGTGCAAAGTTCTCACGGGGTAAACTATATCTTACGCACCCCTGTCTCGAGCTGGAAGCCAAGTAGACCGGAGCGGGAGCCAAAAAGCTTTAAGTGTTTCTACCTGGTGCAAAGTTCTCACGGGGTAAACTATATTTTACGCACCCCTGTCTCGAGCTGGAAGCCAAGTAGACCGGAGCTGGAGCCAAAAAGCTTTAAGTGTTTCTACCTGGTGCAAAGTTCTCACGGGGTAAACTATATCTTACGCACCCCTGTCTCGAGCTGGAAGCCAAGTAGACCGGAGCGGGAGCCAAAAAGCTTTAAGTGTTTCTACCTGGTGCAAAGTTCTCACGGGGTAAACTATATCTTACGCACCCCTGTCTCGAGCTGGAAGCCAAGTAGACCGGAGCTGGAGCCAAAAAGCTTTAAGTGTTTCTACCTGGTGCAAAGTTCTCACGGGGTTAACTATATTTTACGCACCCCTGTCTCGAGCTGGAAGCCAAGTAGACCGGAGCGGGCACACAAAGCTTGTCATCAATTTATAAGTGTTTCTACCTGGTGCAAAGTTATCACGAGGTAAACTATATCTTACGCGCCCCTGTCTCGAGCTGGAAGCCAAGTAGACCGGAGCGGGAGCCAAAAAGCTTTAAGTGTTTCTACCTGGTGCAAAGTTCTCACGGGGTAAACTATATTTTACGCACCCCTGTCTCGAGCTGGAAGCCAAGTAGACCGGAGCGGGCACACAAAGCTTGTCATCAATTTATAAGTGTTTCTACCTGGTGCAAAGTTCTCACGGGGTAAACTATATCTTACGCGCCCCTGTCTCGAGCTGGAAGCCAAGTAAACCGGAGCGGGCGCACAAAGCTATTCATCTACTTAGAAGTGTTTGGTAACTGACATGTCGAGCGGAAGTAAGGGAACGCCTTTCTCAGAACACACTACATTGATTTCAGAGTATTGTCTCTTTGTAGGTAGGGAAACTGACATGCACAGTAGCGTACCATCGGTTAATGTAAAATAACTAGACACCTTCAATGATCTCGAGGTACTGTGCCCACGTTTTATCTCTGCCAGTGAGCTACGTCATTACTTCCAGGAAAGGTATACCGACTGTACTAGCCTCACCAAAGACATTTCTCAAATTAGCACACCAACAATTGTGTGGGAAGCACTAATGAGTGTGCCGAGTGCATTATGCTAAGTCGGCCGTCAGAACTCCTGAGCCCACACTGTGAGGTAATGTCTTATGAATAAGGCGGCTTCGGTGGCGTAGTTGGTAGCATGTTGAGCTTGTATGCCCAAGATCGCGGGTTCAAACCCGGCCGAAGCCGTCGGATTTTTTAAGAGCGTTAAAAATCCCTCAGTATGCCTTCCTTCGGAGGGGAAGTAAAGCTGGCGGTCCCATGTCATAGATTTATGGCATGTTTTAAAACCTTCCACTAATTACACCTGTGTGAAGCTAAATTGTAGGTTAGGTGAAACATTTGACAAACGCTCTTAGGTTCCGACGTTCGTCGCCAGGAGCCGACTGCGATGACATCTGGTAACCAGTTCTGAACTAGTAGTCGTTGACGGTGGCGTTTGGTAGCAAAAGTAGGAACTAATTGAAAAAAATCAATGTATGCAGTCCTTGCTTGAATTGAAAACAGATAACACACACTAATACAGTCATCACACTTAACACCGGTTATCAGATATATTCTACACACACCCAAAGTACACGGGGCTACATGACCGCGTTGTCGCAGCCCCTAAACTGAGGAACCAACCAACCATCTTATGAATAGGAGTAGAGAAATTGACGGGTCGAATTCTCAGAAATATAATGGTCTTCACCGGCTGAGATATAATGCGGACACACTACATAGCCTATTGAGACTCCGTATCCATAGGTCCTGCGTTTGATTCCTGGGTCTGCCAAGAAATGTAATTCTGGTGTGAAGGTTGGAACGGGGTACACTCAACCGTGGATGCCAAAACTGAGAAGAGGAAGGTTTGATTTCCACCTCAGTCGTCTCAGATGCGATTTGTCGTGGTACCCTACTTCTATATATCAAATCCGCCTCATTGCGTAGTGGCTAGCATTCCTGGCTGTCACCACGGACGCTCGGTTTCGATTCCCTGCTCTGAAAACAAATGTATTTCTGGTCTGAGGGCTCGTGAGCCAAAACTGAGAAGACGCGGATTCGATACCTACCTTCAGCCATCCTGGAAGTGGTTTACCGTGATTTCCCACTTCTACCTCATGCAAATGCCAGGATGGTTGGGTAGATTATTAGCTTGGGAATAACCTAACCCCCAAGGGAAGATGATAAAGAAAAGGAAGTGGGTTTCGGACTGGAGAAATAGGACGAGAGTCCAAAAGAAGTTATAATTTTAACTTTAAATGTACTCAAAGGCGGCTGCCACAGCAAATCCGCTCTCCGATACCTAAAGTGGGTAGGGACCTGGGCAAAGCTAACGGGGAACGCAGCTGGAACTTGGGCGGTTTGCAAGAGAGTGGCTTTAGTGTATTCCCTCTCAAGCATACATATGCCTACTATGGGGAAGGGTGATGGTCTGGCAAGCCAAAGAGTAACAGATTTATTGTGTATCTGTTCAAAGGAGTTTGTTTTTAAACAAGTAATTTGAAGAATGCCAATAATTAGAATTGGTTTCGATATTTTAGTTTTCGAAATTGTAGAATTCCTAAAGAGCGACCAAATGCTTCCAAGAAGGATAGGGATAAAGCAATTATACCTTTGGGAATAATTTTGGTAAGTATACCAATAGTTGCATTCAGAAATGGCTAAGCTTTTACACAGAAAGGCGCCGACTAAAAGTTTAGACAATGAGAAACACTTATATTTTGAAAAACCAAACATAAGTGTTGGAGAGAATCTACACAAGCAAGAAGCTGGCGTAGAGAGCTATGCTTGCCTTACTGGCCAGTTAGAATTAGCTATTAAAGCTAAGAGAGACTTTACTAAGTTACCAACTAAGAGTTTTTGCTCAAATGCAACAAGTGGTGAAAGCCCTATCAATAGATTTATTTGCATTAAGTGGGAAGAGTCAAGGAAGACAGGATCTTGCCTAACCGTTATGTTAGAGAAATGATAAATCCAAAAAGAACTCTTGAATTTATTAAACAATGTTGGGTAATAGTTTTTGTAACAAATATATAATTTTGATTTTGTAACAAATGGGGTCACAGACCTCCGAAAACATCTAAAGCTTGCGCCAGGCAATTAACAATTCTTTTGGTTTCAAACAATTTATATGTTTTAAAATCTTCGTAAGATTTTGAAATGACAAAGATAAATAATAAAAGGAAAATTTAAAGATAACTGACGTAATTAAAGTTAGGCAATAAATTAAGTACAAGGTGTGTACTTTAAGAATTTCTAGGTAAATATCTTAGAAAGAGTAACAACTTCGGAAGTAACAACAAAGAAAAGCAGGAAGAATAAAATAGAAGTTTCTATAACTTCTTGTATTAATGCTGAATTACTTGGTCACTTATTGTGAAACCTGAAGAGAACAATCGAAAGGAAGTTTCTAGAACTCCTATGTTTAAGTAGGGATCACGAGACAAATGGGGCAAGTTTCCCTTTCGTGAAACCTAGAGATAACTCACTTATGAGTTGAAAGAATTGTATTCCCTAATTAGAAGGGAGAAACAATATAATTTAAGGCGTGTACTAGACACGAAGTTTTACAGACATTAATTCATTGTGAATAAGCAAGAGAGGGAGGGCACTTATTGAGAGTGCCACCTCATTGAAAAAAGACCTAAAGTAACCATTTTATTATTTTGGTTTGTTAATAAGGGGTTTGGGAAAGATCAAATAGGATGGTGGAAAAGTGACATGGCCGTATTTATTGTATTCGGACGAACGCGACGCGGATGAAAGGTTGAACAAGCACTATTTTCACTATAGTCTGTTGAAATAGATGAAAAGTTCACTGTAGTAGCACAAAAAGTTTATGGCAAAGAAAGTTATTGCAATGATGGAAAATAACTAGTTACACTAGATATGCGAGAGTTTATTGCTTGAGAAAGTTGTAGATTATAGTTGAATGCGCCAGAGAAAATCCCAACGGAGGAAGAAAAATTAGCTATTGATTAGCAGTTCATAAGGAAGATTCCTTAGTTTGAAAAGGTATTCCCACATGAGAGTGGAAAGTACATGACCGTATAACTGGTAGATAGAGTGCAGATTCTGGAAAGTTCCAGAGCAATCATGACTGAAGAATAGGGCAAAAGTTAGTGCAGCGGTGGAACGAGCTAAGTATTTTATAGACAGTGGGTAATTTAATGGTATCCCACCATGTGAGAAAATCTCTCATTTAATAAGCATAAGAAATGCTACTTCCCGTTAAGATTGGCTTAGATAGACAAAAACCCAACATAGAAAATCCCGCGAAGGATGTGTATTGCCCCAAATATAGTAATCTCACACTGCCTATAAATGATCATTAAAAAAGCATGTAGCTATTTAAAATCCATTAAAATTAGTTGAAGAACGTAGAAGTAATACTTAGCTTTGCTTTATGATGAGGGCGATGATCCCTTTGACGGTTGATACTAGAATTATAACATGGCGTAGAATTTGACAGGTTGCCTCTCGAGTTGAGGAGGCGAGCTTGAGTGGAGCTCTAACTGACGAGGTCGACTTCCGACTTACAAGTGAGACACGCTCAGCGAAGCACGGAGGGACCAGGGAAGGGAAAAGAGTGGGGGTAGGAGACAAAAGGAATACATATAAGAATAACCAATATTGAAACGTTAATTTCTCTTGATGAAATAATCTTCAAAGAGTTGATTGCAGGCAACACTAGCGCAGCTTGGAGGGTGAAAAAGTAGACGAAGTTCTCTTGGTCACGGAGATGATAGCTGGCGATGGCGACGAGGTCTGGTGGCCAGATTGATAAAGAAGTCCTCTTGTACAGGGAAGAATTGAGAAACTTCAGAGATTCGCTGCTAGATGACGCTAGGTGGATTATGGAAGATATATCTCTAGAACAGACTCACAGGTAACATGAGAGACATGACCAACAAGGAGAAATCAGAAGATCACTGTTGGTGTTTGAGAAAATGGAAGGAATGAACTATAGCAAAGAGAAGCAAAAGCTTACTCTATCTTACCGTGTATTCCAAAGAATACACCAAGTTGGGAGGGGGAAACACCAACAGAGAACAAGAGAAACAATTAAAAGTTTAAAGGTAATGGAGCAATTAAAGACAGTGGTCTTATGATGTGACCGTTAGTGGTCAAGATCCTGGCTACCCTAACTCTCCCATCCCTTCCAGGATAACACTCGGTCACTCTACCAGAAATCCAGACCAGGGGAGGAGAAACATCCCTAACCAGGACCAAGTCCCCCACTTTGATGTCGGGATTGGAAAGAAACCTCTTTTGTCTTCGTTGCAAGGAAGTTAAGTATTCCAAGTTCCACCTCTTCCAGAAAGAATTACGTAGGGCTTCAAGTTTACGCCAAACAATAGGTAAATTAGAATCCCGGTAAGAATTGGGAAGGGGAGGAGGGGCAGAAAGAGAAGTGCCTATATGGAAGTGACCAGGTGTAAGTGGAAGCAGGTCATCAGGGTCATTGGAAAGCGGAGTAAAAGGGCGAGGATTAACAACACCTTCAATCAGAACGGACAGCGAATTAAATTCTTCATAAGTCAAAATGCGATTACCTAAAACCTTTCTTAAGTGACGTTTAGTGAGCTTTACGCAGGATTCCCACCTACCACCGTGATGAGGAGCGTAGGGTGGAATAAAACGCCATTTGAAACCCTTTGAGTAGGAAAAATTAGAAATCTGTTCCATGACAGGAGAAGATGTGAGAGCTTTCTTCCACAAGGAAGCTGCGCCTTGAAAAGTGGAAGCGTTATCAGAAAACATCTCCAAAGGAACACCACGCCAAGCAGCGAAGCGAGAGACAGCTGATAAAAAGTAAGAAGTAGAGGCATTCGTAACTAGTTCCAAATGGATCGCGCCAGTAACCATGCAAACAAAGAGAGAAACATAGAGTTTACCAAACAATTTGCGTTTAGCTTCAGGGGAATTGCTTGATATTGGAACGGACCCATATAGTCCACACCAGTTAGAGCAAATAGACGTATAGGAGAAGAGCGAAAGGAGGGCAGATCGCTCATTAATTGAGTATTGACTTTAGGTTTCGCTTTGAAGCAAGGAATGCACTTGTGAATTACAGAGGAAACTTCGTGAATTCCATTTATAATCCAGTACTTTTCCCTTAAGAGGCAAAGCAGTGTGCGTGTACCAACATGCAGATTGCGGTAATGAAAGTCACGTATGATTAAGGAAGTTACGTGATGTTTAGAAGGCAAAATAACAGGATGCTTTTTGTCCTCAGAAAGCAAATATTGCGAGAGCCTACCACCTACCCTGAGTAACCCATTGTCATCAAGGAACGGGGCTAAGGAACGAAGACGACTGGATTTGGGAAGATCCTTTTTAGAGGAAAGTAAAGACAATTCAGAAGAAAAGGCTTCTTGCTGTGTTAGTTGCAAAATCTTAATGGTAGCGAGATTCAATTCATGATTGGTTTGGGGAGAAGAGGTTGGTCAACCACAAGATATTTCCATCTAAGTAGATAGGCGACAATTCGAATTAATTTGTGAGAGGAAGAATAGCGGGACAACAAGGGATGAGAGAAGTTGGAAACAAGACACGAAGCAGTAGATATAGATACTTTAGCGTCAGGCAAGTTGGATTTTGTAGCTGGAGGTTTAGAAGGCCAACAAGAAGATTCTTCGATTAACCACGAGGGCCCATGCCAGTACAACTGGGAAGCTGCCAATTGATAGGGTAAACATCAACGAGAAATGATGTCGGCAGGGTTGGTAGCGCTAGGCACATGCCTCCATTGACATCCCGAAGAAAGAGTTTGAATTTTGGAAACCCTGTTTGCAACAAACGTTTGCCAATGAGAGGGGTTTTTGGCGATCCAAGAAAGGATGATCATGGAATCGCTCCAAAGATAGATTTGCGAGAATTCGACTTTTAAGACTTCCCGTAATTTCTTAACAAGTTCTGCGGCTATGAGTGCAGCACACAAATCAAGCCTAGGCAAAGTGATAGTTTTAAGAGGAGCCACCTTCGATTTGGCACAAACAAGGTTGGAAACTGAATATCCATTTAATGAACCGCGATAAACCAAATATACACAGCAACCGTAAGCTTTTTCGGAACTGTCCGCGAACACATGAAGGAAAAAAGATGCATTAGGATGAGCGTTAATTAAATTCCTGGGAATTTCAATAAGGGAAAAATCAAGCAAATTGCTGCGAAAAGAGAGCCATCTGTTAAGAAAAGAAAGGGGAACAGTGTCGTCCCATTCACATTTGAGCGACCATAGCTCTTGCATGAAAAGTTTGGCTATAACGATAACTGGGGCAAGGAATTGAAGCGGATCAAAAATTTTGCAATTTCAGAGAGAATTTGTCTTTTTGTGTTCGGGAACTCTTCTGCGAGCGAAACTTTATAGATGAGAGTGTCAGTGCTAGTGCACCAATGAACTCCAAGAGTTATTATGGATTCGGAGTTTCCACAAATTTCGACGGAGGAGGGATCTACGCCTTCAATAGGAAACCGGGCGAGAAACTCATGGGAGTTGGAATTCCACTTATGAAGTGGGAAACCTCCATTCTTTAGCAATGCCTGAAGTTCTAATGACACGAAAGAAGCTTCCACCAGAGTGGGGACGGACTGCAAATAATCGTCAAAATAGAATGATGTAGTTATTGCTTCGGAAGCTTTAGAATCAAATAAATGACCATCTTGAGAGGCTAACAAGTGTAGGGATCGGATAGCAAGGAAAGCGGAAGGTTTTAAGCCATAAGTAACCGTTTTTAAGCGAAATACCTTAATGGGCTTGCTGATTTCGTCGCGCCACAAGATTCTTTGGAGATCTCGTTGTTCAGGCTGAATTAAAACTTGACGGTACATCTGTTTTATATCCGCTATAACAGCTATGGGAAATAATCGAACGTTTAAGAGTATAGCAGATAGATCTGACTGAATAGCAGGACCAGAGTAAAGAGTATCGTTAAGACTGTTGCCATTAACGTCAGGTGATGAACCATTGAAAACAACTCGGATTTTATCTTTACAAGAGGGTTTTTCCACACGGGATGATGATTTAAGAAAACCGTTTCAATTGGGGGGTGCAATTCGTCATCAGATTTGTTAACAACTTCCATATGATCTAAGCATTCATACTCATCCATGAAATCAGTGTACTGCTGTTTAACGAGAGGTTCTTTCTTGAATTTGCTCTCGATAGCAAGGAGAGCTTTTCGAGCTTTGGGTTGAGAGTTAATAAGTTTAGGGGGGATTATGTAATCTTGGCATATGAACAATGAACCGACCATCAGAAGAGCGAGTGGTGGTGTTCAGAAAAAGTTGCTCACAGAATTCGTTTTCTGAAGAGGTCACGTTAGGAGAATCGACGCTTTCGAGCCTCCAGAACTGTTCCAAGTCAGTATTAGCGAAATAACATTGCGATGCGGGTTGAGGAGAATAATGGGGAAGTTGACCGGTGACGATCCATCCAAACTTAGTGTCTCTGGCAACCACGTTTGAGGATAACTTGCGAACCTGTTTACGTAGGCAATTCCAGAAAACATTGGCACTAAAGAGTATGTCAATGGGGTTTTGTACATTGAACAGAGGATCGGCTAGCCTTAAATGCGAGGGAATGTTTAACCCTGAAATATCCACAGAGTGACTTGGAGTATCTTCTCCTATGCTATTGAGAATGAGACAATTCAGTTTGAGAAAGTTGTTTCTGTGACAAATGTCTCTTATGGTTAGCTTTGAGAACTGTAAAGCTTGCGATTTTGAGCTGTTAATGCCCGATACGTTAATAGAAGTGGGGTTTACAGGTAGGCCTAGTTTTCTAATCAAATAATTAGACACAAAATCATGAGTTGCCGCTGAATCAAGAAGACCGCGTGCACGGACCCAGTTGCCAAAGTTATCCTGAACTTCGATTTGGACAGTAGACAATAGTACTTGGGCACTACGTATGGACTTGGCATTTTGAATGTAAGACGAAGCATTAGAACTGTTAGCATTGTCACTTTTCTGAGAAGTAGATGCTGTCGATGACCTTGCCTGATCATGACGATGTAGTAAAGTGTGATGAGCTTTTTCACAATGGAAGCAAAGTCTGGTGGACTTGCAATTTGAAGCAGAATGCGTGGGTGCTAGGCAGTTGATGCAATGTTTATTCTGGGAAACTAATTTTCTTCTGTCGTCGACTGACAGTTCTTTAAAAGATTTACATAGATATAAGGCGTGGGAATCTTTACAAAGTATACACTTTAATGGTTCATTTAAACTCTTGCGGGGTTCGCTTTGAGTGTTTAAAACGAGAGAACTAGCAATACGGCGTTCACTAGACCTAGTTGGGTAACCAGTGGTGTTTGACTTGAGTTTAGATGAGCTGGACCCAGGCTTTTGGGTACTAGCCGCTAAGCGTTCGCTTTTAGGTTTGATAGACATTAATTCAAATGTAGAACTCGGGGATGAGGGTTCACTTTGATTAGCTAAAGCAGTTAAGAGTTGGCATCTACCATTTATGAAGGTGACTAAATGCTCGTAAGAGTAATCGTCTTCTCTAGAAAGTTCAATCTCCCAAGCTTTTAGGGTAGCAACATCAACTTTAGAAACCACTAAATGTATTAAGAAAGTGTTCAGTGGGTTGATCCAATTGGGACAGAGCTTTAACGTGAAGTTGTGTAGTATCAATGAGAGTACGCAAACTAGTGACGTCATTGTGCTGTGACGCAGGTAAGTTAAATAGAGCCTTAATATGGCGTTGAATACGTAACCGTAAATTTCCGTATCTTTCTTTCAATAAGTTAAAGGCAATGGGGTAATTTTCGGCGCTTTAAGGGAATGCTTCAACTAACTGCAGAGCTTGACCTCGGAGGATAGATCTCAAATAATGAAACTTGTAGATGACTTGAATGTCTTCATTGTCATGAACAAGAGAACAAATTAATTCATAGAAAGAATCCAAAGTAGATTCGTCTCCAGAAGAGTGGGGTAAATCAATCTTAGGTAGAATTGGTTTGGGCTTGTGAGTACCATCGCGAGAAGAGGTTTGTTGTTCGTGAAGGGAACCAAGAACAGAACCGTCATTTTTCTGTTCTTCTTCGAGTTGGCGTATTATTTTAAAAGCAGAACCTATACCTTCGTAATATTGGTTTTCTACTTCGACTCGATCTTCGGTTTGATTGAGCATACAAGTTTCTATTTCAGTTTGGATGTTACAATAATTTTCATATGAACGTTCAAAATTCTTTACACGATGTTTTAACAAAACTAATTGAGCTTCTGAGGGATCTAGCTCTTTGATGTATTTTCTCAATCGGGTAATTTGCCCTTTATAGGATCCTCGTTTAGAAGTAAGTTTTTCATCCTTATCCTTTTCTGTAGGAGCCATGACAAAATAGGTAAATTAAAGTATAACTTACGAAACTGTGGAACCTTAGAAATGCTGTCAGGCTGGCAGCAGCAAATAAGTTGAAAGAAAGGGACACGCCAAAGGAGACAGGAGCGGCCTCTCTCCACTTCACAGGCTTTGCACGATGTAGTTATAGCTGAAAAATTCAAAGAAGATATTAATGATTTGCAAAATATTGTCAAATAACCCTTGACAAAATGGAAAATGCGATAAATGGACTCTCCCGGGTTTCTGGGACCAAATTTTGGGTAGATTATTAGCTTGGGAATAACCTAACCCCCCAAGGGAAGATGATAAAGAAAAGGAAGTGGGTTTCGGACTTGAGAAAAAGGATGGAGAAATAGGACGAGAGTCCAAAAGAAGTTATAATTTTAACTTTAAATGTACTCAAAGGCGGCTGCCACTGCAAATCCGCTCTCCGATTCCTAAAGTGGGTAGGGACCTGGGCAAAGCTAACGGGGAACGCAGCTGGAACTTGGGCGGTTTGCAAGAGAATGGCTTTAGTGTATTCCCTCTCAAGCATACATATGCCTACTATGGGGAAGGGTGATGGTCTGGCAAGCCAAAGAGTAACAGATTTATTGTGTATCTGTTCAAAGGAGATTGTTTTTAAACAAATAATTTGAAGAATGCCAATAATTTGAATCGGTTTCGATATTTTCGTTTTCGAAATTGTAGAATTCCTAAAGAGCGACCAAATGCTTCCAAGAGGGATAGGGATAAAGCAATTATACCTTTGGGAATAATTTTGGTAAGTATACCAATAGTTGCATTCAGAAATGGCTAAGCTTTTACCCAGAAAGGCGCCGACTAAAATTTTAGACAATGAGAAACACTTATATTTTGAAAAACCAAACATAAGTGTTGGAGAGAATCTACACAAGCAAGAAGCTGGCGTAGAGAGCTATGCTTGCCTTACTGGCCAGTTAGAATTAGCTATTAAAGCTAAGAGAGACTTTACTAAGTTACCAACTAAGAGTTTTTGCTCAATTGCAACAAGTGGTGAAAGCCCTATCAATAGATTTATTTGCATTAAGTGGGAAGAGTCAAGGAAGACAGGATCTTGCCTAACCGTTACGTTAGAGAAATGATAAATCCAAAAAGAACTCTTGAATTTATTAAACAATGTTGGGTAATAGTTTTTGTAACAAATATATAATTTTGATTTTGTAACAAATGGGGTCACAGACCTCCGAAAACATCTAAAGCTTGCGCCAGGCAATTAACAATTCTTTTGGTTTCAAACCTTTTATAATGTTTTAAAATCTTCGTAAGATTTTGAAATGACGAAGATAAATAATAAAAGGAAAATTTAAAGATAACTGACGTAATTAAAGTTAGGCAATAAATTAAGTACAAGGTGGGTACTTTAAGAATTTCTAGGTAAATATCTTAGAAAGAGTAACAACTTCGGAAGTAACAACAACGAAAAGCAGGAAGAATAAAATAGAAGTTTCTATAACTTCTTGTATTAATGCTAAATTACTTTTAATTATTATACAAATAGGGCAGGTCACTTATTGTGAAACCTGAAGAGAACAATCGAAAGGAAGTTTCTAGAACTCCTATGTTTAAGTAGGGATCACGAGACAAATGGGGCAAGTTTCCCTTTCGTGAAACCTAGAGATAACTCACTTATGAGTTGAAAGAATTGTATTCCCTAATTAGAAGGGAGAAACAATATAATTTAAGGCGTGTACTAGACACGAAGTTTTACATACATTAATTCACTGTGAATAAGCAAGAGAGGGAGGGCACTTATTGAGAGTGACACCTCATTGAAAAAAGACCTAAAGTAACAATTTTATTATTTTGGTTGGTTAGTTTGGGGTTTGGGAAAGATCAAATAGGATGGTGGAAAAGTGTTCATGGCCGTATTTATTGTATTCGGACGAACGCGACGCGGATGAAAGGTTGAACAAGCACTATTTTCACTATAGTCTGTTGAAATAGATGAAAAGTTCACTGTAGTAGCACAAAAAGTTTATGGCAAAGAAAGTTATTGCAATGATGGAAAATAACTAGTTACACTAGATATGCGAGAGTTTATTGCTTGAGAAAGTTGTAGATTATAGTTGAATGCGCCAGAGAATTCCCAACGGAGGAAGAAAAATTAGCTATTGATTAGCAGTTCATGAGGAAGATTCCTTAGTTTGAAAAGGTATTCCCACATGAGAGTGGAAAATACATGACCGTATAACTGGTAGATAGAGTGCAGATTCTGGAAAGTTCCAGAGCAATCATGACTGAAGAATAGGGCAAAAGTTAGTCCAGCGGTGGAACGAGCTAAGTATTTTATAGACAGTGGGTAATTTAATGGTATCCCACGTTGTGAGAAAATCTCTCATTTAATAAGCATAAGAAATGCTACTTCCCGTTAAGATTGGCTTAGATAGACAAAAGCCCAACATAGAAAATCCCGCGAAGGATGTGTATTGTCCCAAATACAGTAATCTCACACTGCCTATAAATGATCATTAAAAAGTATGTAGCTATTTAAAATCCATTAAAATTAGTTGTAGAACGTAGAAGTAGTACCTAGCTTTGCTTGATGATGAGGGCGATGATCCCTTTGACGGTTGATACTAGAATTCTAGCATGGCGTAGAATTTGACGGGTTGCCTCTCGAGTTGAGGAGGCGAGCTTGAGTGGACCTCTAACTGACGAGGTCGACTTCTGACTTACAAGTGAGACACGCTCAGCGAAGCACGGAGGGACCAGGGAAGGGAAAAGAGTGGGGGTAGGAGACAAAAGGAATACATATAAGAATAACCAATATTGAAACGTTAATTTCTCTTGATGAAATAATTATCAAAGAGTTGATTGCAGGCAACACTAGCGCAGCCTGGAGGGTGAAATAGTAGACGAAGTTCTCTTGGTCACGGAGATGATAGCTGGCGATGGCGACGAGGTCTGGTGGCCAGATTGATAAAGAAGTCCTCTTGTACAGGGAAGAATTGAGCAACTTCAGAGATTCGCTGCTAGATGACGCTAGGTGGGTCATGGAAGATATATCTCTAGAACAGACCCACAGGTAACATGAGAGACATGACCAACAAGGAGAAATCAGAAGATCACTGTTGGTGTTTGAGAAAAAGGAAGGAATGAACTATAGCAAAGAGAAGCAAAAGCTTACTCTATCTTACCGTGTATTCCAAAGAATACACCAATGGTTCCTAACTTAAGGTCATAGCTGCATGCCTCCCAATCCACATCTGAATTACGAATACAGTCAGCACAATGTATGTTTGAGTCTTCAGTCTTTTGACTGGTTTGATGCAGGGCTCCATGCTTCCATGTCCTGAGCAAATCGTTTCATCTCTACGTAGCTACCACACCCTACATCTGAGGCAATCTGTTAAACATATAATAATCTTGGTCTACCGCTACAGTTCTTTTCCTCGACCCTTCCTCTCATAACTAACTTTGCTATTCCTGGGTGCCATAGTTTGTGTCCTATCATCCTATCTCTTCTGTCACCGGGTGAGTTGGCCGTGGTTGTTACGGCGTGGCTGTAGGCAGTCGCTCACATCCGGGAGGCGAGGAGGTTCGAATTCCCCCACCGGCAACCTTTAAAATGGTATTTTGTGGTTTCCCATCTTCCTTTCAGGCAAATGCCGGGGTTGATCTCTAACTATAGGCCACAGCCGCTACCTTCCAATTCCTTGTCCTTACACTCACACTTTCCTCCCCCAGACAACACTCCACACGCGACGGTACATGTAGCTAACCCCATGGGTGTCCACATAGAAGCAACTACAAACTCTGGCGAGCGGAATATGTCCTCGCACACTCCTGGAACTAAAAGCCATACGATTTTAAAAGAAATTGTTTTTAAATCTCTTCTGTCCGTTATAATTATCCGTCGCCAGAGACATCTCTCCTCTCACAATTGTCTTAATACCTCTTCATTTGTGACCCTATCTACCCATCTGATCTTCATCATTCTCCTGTAACACCACATTTCAAACGCTTCAATTCACCTCCATTTTGCCGCTCCAACAGTCCTAGTTTCACTTCCATAGATCGCCATTCTCCAGAAAAAGGCCTTCAAAAATGACTTCCTTATACCTAAATCTATATTTGATGTCAACAGTTCCTTTTCTGTAGAAATACTTTCCTAGCCTGTGCTAATCTGTATATCCTCTTTGCTTCATCCATCACTGGTTAGTTTGTTTCCTGAGTAACATACGTCTCCCACTTCCAGCTCAATAACATAGGTTATCAGACTAATTCTACACACCCAAGTGCAAGAAGCTATATGACCACGATGTCGCAAAGCCTCTAAAGTATCAACAACAACAACAACAACAACAAATAAATCTGAATTAAGAACAACATAGAGAATTTTCCAAATTCAAGTTGAACTTCCGCAAAGAAAATTCTTGTTGGTTGGCTGGTTGCTCAGTTTGTTTGTTTTTTTAGCGTATGGCTTTTAGTGCCGTAGTTTCCAAGGACATGTTCAGCTCACCAGTTTTGTAGCTGCTTCGAGGCGGACACCCAATGGGTGAGCTTTTTTTTTTTTGTCGTGTGGCCTCCTAAGAGGCCGAGTGCAAGTCTTTCTAATCGACGCCAGTGGGCGACCTGCGCTCCGGGATGAGAGATGGAATGGATGAAGATGAATGAAACTAGGCAAGGATGTGGAAGGAAGCGGCGTGCCCTGTCAGAAGGTACCGTCCCAGCATTTTCATGGTGTGGAAAATGGAAAACCACGGAAAACCATTTCAAGGATGGCTGACGGTGGGGCTCGAACCCACGCGTCTACCGAGTCAGCAGAGAGCTTGGCCCCATGACCTAACGCTGCGTTTTAGCGAGCATAGTCACTGCTGTCGGTAATGGGTGAGCTACAAGTACCGTTGGGGAGGAAAGTTGGAATGTAAGGACGAGGAGTTGGAAGGTAGCGGCTGTGGCCTATAGTTAGGGACCAACCCCGGCATTTGCCTGGAAGGAAGATGGGAAACCACGGAAGACCATCTTCAAGGTTGCCGGCGGGGGGATTCGAACCTCCTCGCCTCCCGGATGTAAGCGACTCCCAGCAGTCATGCCGTAACGACCACGGCTAACTCACCCGGTGGTACCTCAGTTTAGGGGCTGCGACAACGCTGTCATGTAGCCCCGTGTACTTTGGGTTTGTGTAGAATCTGTCTGATATAACCGGTGTTCATTGTGATGGCTGTGTGTTATCTGTAATTCAGGAAAGGATTGCAGACGATCAATTTCAAGTAGTTTCTACATTTGCTATCAAATGCTACCGTCAACGATACCGGTACCTAGCTGTGAACTTGGCTACTAGATGCCACTGCAACCGGAACCTGGCAGTGAACTTTGGAACTTAATAGAGCGTTAATCAAATCTAACCTACAAATTTAGCTTCGCACATGCCATAAATCTATGACATGGGTCCGCTGGCTTTACTTCCCCTCCGAAGGGAGAAGGGAGGCATACTGAGGAAACACGATGTGACAACGGTGATGCAAGTGGTACGTAAATCAACCGAGATAAAGCAGCCAAACTAGGAAGCAGGAGTTTACAAAGTGCCTTGCTCCTGTGGACAGGTTGATAGAGGGCAAACAAAAAGACGCGTTTCCATTAGGATTTCAGAGCACATTCGAGACACGAAACAGATAAACGACAGATCTGAAATAGCTGAACAATTGCTGACGTCACGAGACACGCCATCCAATTTGATAAGGCCTAAACTGCAGCTAAAATTCCCGGATATCAAAACAGGTTAATTAGAGAGGCAATAGAGATCGTGAAGCATCCCAATAATTTCAATCGCGAAGATGGTTTCGAACTTGGAAAGTTCTCCTTGCGCGGGTCTGCCTGGGGCGCGGACCAATCAGGAAGCAGCGTGACGACAATGCAGGCCAAGCAAGCACCTCTGACTGGCAATAACCGTTTGTTTGAGTACGGACACCAACTCGTACCTGCCCTTGATTAAGGCGGCAGCAATGTCTGCCGAAACGTCGGGAAATAATAACCGATATACGACGTGGCTCAATCCTGTAAGCCTAGGTGATAAACATACTGAGGAATTTTTAACGCTCTTAAAAATACCGATGACTTCAGCCGGGTTTGAACCCGTGACCTTGGGCATACAAGCTCAGCATGCTACCAACTATGTCACCGCAGCCGCTACGATTGTTGTTTATACTGTCCACTCCATGCTTAGTAAACATCATATCATACGACCTGTCGGCCCATCTCAACTCCATTAAGGGCTTTGTGTTTGGTGAAATCGATGTACGGTAATTACTATTTTGATGCTATCGTTTATCGTCTGACAGTATTCGCTGTGTAATTAAGTTTACAAACTCTCCAAAGCGAGCATTAATGCTTGATATTGGCCTGGATAGAATCGATTCTCCCCGCAGGGTAGAATGTCCGACGAGGCAGGAGGAACAATAGAAATACCACGCTGTCTTTTCACAATATCGATTACATTTAAATTCATAAAGAATATTTTAAGCTGTTCAGCGTTGTCACATTTAATGCATTTACTAGGTTGATCACCTTAAACTTATTTATGAACTAGCAGTAGTGCCCGGCTTCGCCCGGTGTATTTATTTGTTTTATGGATGATAATGAATACTACTACAGAACTGGCACATAATGCCTTAAATACCAGGGGAAAAAATATAAGTTTTGTGGTGGTGGTGGTGGGGGTGGTTGTAGTAAGGGTGATAAGCAGTACAGTATGATGGACGTAACATTTAGATCATTTTCCCCTAATGATAGGCCTAATAATGATAATAATGAATAGGGAAACGGCTATTTACTAACTACAGCACTGACACATGTAAATTACAAACAAATTTCTAAAAATGATTAGAAAGAGGAGTAAGTGAAATAAAAGACACTGCCTAGGGCAGAAATGTAGAGAACAATAGTGTCGTCTTTTGTCGCATAGCGCCATAGGAAAATAATCAGAACACTTTGGAAAACTCCGGCTGTCCCGAGCTCCTGGGGTAGCAATAGTATCATTTATGGCCGCATAGCGCTCAACGATAAGTTTCGGAATAAATTACGGTAAATTTGAAAGCACTAACGCTTATTGGAGCTGATAACCTCAATGTATTGCACCAACACCATTGCACTTACACAGATGCATAATACTGTATGTTTATGATGATAACTGTTTTAAGGGGCAAAAGAAATCTTTTTGCACTAATTACTCCCCGTGACTGCAATTTATAAGCTGCGCAAGACTTAACTATTTTCGCAATTTTGCACCAGAACACTGGTAGGTGCGATGAGATGCAGCCCGAATTGCCAATCAACAATAGACTTATTTATTTATTTATTTACAAGCTGAACCCGGCATGCGTTGCAATGCCAATCAAAGAAAGTGTTGGCGTTGAAATTCTGTTTCTTGAAGTGCTTTTGGATACACAACATGTTAACTGCCTCTAAGCTATCATAAAATGGATTTTCTAATTTAGAACCATTCGAGGGAGCGTGCACAACAACTTTCAAAATATTTCATCGCTGTCACTCATTTGTTGAATCTAATCGTACGCTACCTATTGTGAAATGGATTTACTAAGTCGAAACCCTTCCCTGGCGTGTACACAATGACTCATCAATGATTCATCGCAATCGGATGAATGGTATATGCACGTATAGGGGTTTTTGTTTAAACGATTCGTGCGCTGTCACTCATTTGTTGTATCTACTCGTGCGCTACCTATTGAGAAATGTATTACTAAGTCGAAGCCCTTCCCTGGCGTGTACACAATAACTCATCAAGGTTTCATCGCAATCGAAGAATGTTATATGAACGCAATACGGTAGGGAATTTTGTTGAAACGCTTCGCGCGTCGTCACCCATTTGTTGCATCTACTCTTGCGCTACTTATTGTGAAATGGATTTACTAAGTCCCCTTCCCTGGCGGGTACAAAATAACTGATCAATGTTTTATCGCAATCGGATGAATAGTATATGAACGCATACCTGATTTTGTTTAAACGATTCGCACTCCGTCACTCATTTGTTGAATCTACTCGTGCGCTACCTACTGTAAAATGTATTTACTAAGTTAGAAACCGTCACGTAAGTGTCCACAACATCTCACCCAAGTTTCATCGCTATCGTCGTTCATTTGTCGAATCTACTCGTGTGCTACCTACTGTGAAATGTATTTACTAAGCCAGAAACCTTCCTTGGAGTGTCAACCATATTTCACCCAAGTTTCACCGCTAACGGCAGAATGGTATATGACCTTATACGGGACTTTGTTGAAACGCTTCGCGCGTCGTCCCTCATTTGTTGAATAAACTTGTGCGCTGCATATTGTATAGGGGATTTACTAAGCCAGAAATTTTCCATGACGTGTACACAACATCTCACCCAAGTTTCATAGGTACGGACGAATGGTACATGTATGCATACGGGACTTGGTTGAAACGCTTCGCGTGTCGTCGCTCATTTGTTGATTCTACTCTTGCGCTACATATTGTAATATGGATGTACTCAGCCAGAAACCTTCCCTGGAGTGTACACAACATCTCACCCAAGTTTCATCGCAATCGGATGAAAGGTATGTGAACGTATACGGGACGTTGTCAAAACGCTTCGCGCGTAGTCACTCATTTATTGAACATAAACGTGCGCTTCGTATTGTAAAATGGATTTACTTAGCCAGAAACCTTTCCTGGAGTGTACACAACAATTCACCAAACATTTATCACTATCAGACGAATGGTATATGACTTTATACGGGACTTTGTTGAAACGCTTCGCGTGTCATCGCTCATTTGTTGAATCTACTGGTGCGCTACCTATTGTAAAATGTATGTACTAAGCCAGAAACCTTCCCTGGAGTGTACACAGCATCTCACCCAAGTTTCATCGCTATCGGATGAATGGTATATGAAATTAAATGGGACTTTGTTGAAACGCTTCGCGCGCCGTTGCTAATTTGTTGATTCTACTCGTGCTCTACCTATTTTTAAAGGGATTTACTAAGCTAGAAACCTTCCCTGGAGTGCACACAAAATCTCAGCCTAGTTTCATCGCTATCGGACGAATGGTATATGAACGCAAACGTAACTTTGTTGAAATGCTTCGCGCGTCGTAGCTCATTTGTTGAATCTAATCGTGCGCTGCCTATTGTAAAGTGGATGTACTAAGCCAGAAAATTTCCCTGCAGTGTACACAACATTTTACGCAAGTTTCATAGCTATCGGACGAATGGTATATGAATGCATTCGGGACTTTGTTGAAATGCTTCGCGCATCGTCGCTCATTTGTTGAATCTACGCGTGCGCTACCTATTGTAAAATGGATTTACTAAGTCAGAAACCTTCCTTGGAGTGTACTCAACATCTCACCCAAGTTTCATCGCTATCGGACGAATGGTATATGAATGCATACGGGACTTTGTTGAAATTCTTCGCGCATCGTCGCTCATTTGTTGAATCTACGCGTGCGCTACCTATTGTAAAATGGATTTACAAAGTCAGAAACCTTCCTTGGAGTGTACTCAACATCTCACCCAAGTTTCATCGCAATCGGACGAATGGTATATGAACACATACGGGACTTTGTTGAAATGCTTCGCGCATCGTCGCTCATTTGTTGAATCTACGCGTGCGCTACCTATTGTAAAATGGATTTACTAAGTCAGAAACCTTCCTTGGAGTGTACTCAACATCTCACCCAAGTTTCATCGCTATCGGACGAATGGTATATGAACACATACGGGACTTTGTTGAAATGCTTCGCGCATCGTCGCTCATTTGTTGAATCTACGCGTGCGCTACCTATTGTAAAATGGATTTACTAAGTCAGAAACCTTCCTTGGAGTGTACTCAACATCTCACCCAAGTTTCATCGCTATCGGACGAATGGTATATGAACACATACGGGACTTTGTTGAAATGCTTCGCGCATCGTCGCTCATTTGTTGAATCTACGCGTGCGCTACCTATTGTAAAATGGATTTACTAAGTCAGAAACCATCCTTGGAGTGTACTCAACATCTCACCCAAGTTTCATCGCAATCGGACGAATGGTATATGAACACATACGGGACTTGTTTGAAACGCTTCGCGCATCGTCACTCATTTGTTGAATCTACGCGTGCGCTACCTATTGTAAAATGGATTTACTAAGTCAGAAACCTTCCTTAGAGTGTACTCAACATCTCACCCAAGTTTCATCGCAATCGGTTGAGTGGTATATGAATGCATAGGAGACATACACACCCACAGACAAACTATCACGTAAGATTGATTTTTATATATATAGATTTATCGTATGACTTTTAGTGCCGGGAGTGTCCGAGGACATGTTCGGCTCGCCTGAGTCTGTAGCTGCTTCCAGCGGATACCCTAAAGGGTGAGCTACAAGTTCCGTTCAATTTCAAGTAGTTCCAACTTTCGCCACCAGGTATCAATGATACCTAGTGGTGAACGTAGGAACTTTGATAGAGCGTTCTGACGAAATCTAACCTAACAAATTTTGCTTTACACAAGTTTAGTCTGTGAAAGGATCTTTTACATGCCATAAATCTATGACATGGGACCGCCAGCTTTACTTCCCCTCCGAAGGAAGGCATACTGAAGGATTTTTAACGCTCTTAAAAAAATCCGACGACTTCGGCCGGGTTTGAACCCGCTATCTTGGGCATAGCAGTTCAGCATGCTACCGACTACGCCACCGAAGCCGCAATAGACTTATTAAAATACTCTTACAGTTACACTACTACGGACATGAATGATTCTAGGGCCTTCGAGCATGGTTTTCAAGCTCAGTTTGAGTATTCTAAATGTAGGGAATGGAGAACGTTGTCCAAACCATCAAGTGGACAGTGTTACCAGCAGGGTTTCAAAGTGTATGTATAATTTGGTACAATTAGGAAGAACGGTGTAGATTTGTGATAAACGGCCTAAATGCAGGAAGTGGAGTGGTCTCTCCGAAATTTAAAGTGAACAGTGTCACCCGCAGGGTTCCAAAGGGTAAGTGTACAAAATGTGATTCAGATCGGTGAAACGGTGTAGATTTGTGCCAATGTACCTAAATGCAGGGAATGGAGTGGTCTGTCCGAAATTTCAAGCAGACAGTTACTCGTCGGGTTCCAAGGTGTAAGTATGTGAAATTTGGTTCAGGTCGGTGAAACGGTGTAGATTTGTGCCAAAGGGCCTAAATGCAGGGAATGGAGTGGTCTGTCCGAAATTTCATGCTGACAGTGTTACTCGCAGGGTTCCAAAAGGTAAGTAGGCCTATACAAAGTTTGGTCCAGATCGGTGAAACGGTGTAGGGCTGTGCCAAAAGGCCTCAATGCAGGAAATGGAGTGGTCTATCCGGAATTTCATGTAAACAGTGTTACTCGCAGGGTTTCAAAGGGTAAGTATACACATTTCGGTTCAGATTGGTGAAAAGGTGTAGATTAGTGCCAAAGGGCATAAATGCAGGGAATGGAGTGGTCTGTCCGAAATGGCATGTACACAGTGTTACTCGCAGGGTTCCTAAGGGTAAGTATACACATTTTGGTGCAGATCGGTGAAACGGTGTAGATTTGTGTCAAAGGGCCTAAATGCAGGGAATTGAGTGGTCTGTCCGAAATTTAAAGTGGACAGTGTTACCCGCAGTGTTCCAAAGGGTGTGTATACAAATTTTGGTTCAGATCGGTGAAACGGTGTAGATTTGTGCCAAAGGGCCTAAATGCAGGGAATGGAGTGGTCTGTCCGAAATTTCATGTAGACTGTGTTACTCGCAGGGTTCCAAAGGGTAAGTGTACAAATTTTGGTTCAGATCGGTGAAACGGTGTAGATTTGTGACAAAGGGCCTAAATGCAGGGAATGGAGTGGTCTGTCCGAAATTTAACATAGCCTAAACTATTCCTTTTGATTCTGGCTATCATATACAAAAAGAATTTTTCGAATCCGACTGGTAGTTCCAGTGATTAGCGCGTTTAAACACAAAATCACATAAACAAACACACAAACTCTTCAGCTTTATTATATTAGTATAGATTAATAATAATAATAATTTAATAAATGCGCACAATGCGCATTAATTAGAAAGGAATTCACTAATGGCAATCTTCCTTGCCTCACATTCTAATAATAATACTAGTTGTTCGCCCGGGAACAGTTATGAATGTGCAACGAATTCTTGACAGACGTAATTTAAGAATGGCGAGGTGCACAAAAAACAAATCCCCCTTCCGTCCAATTTAAAAATCACTTATAGTTGGCAATGTATTGAAGATAGAGATATGCTATCCCGGACTTTTTGTAGAACTTTTCATGCTGAACAATTCTTACACTCTTAACATACATTGATATATTTAACGGTTTGCCCAGCGTAAGCTTAAAAGGCGCATGGACGCCAGGTACTTTTTCGACTTTTTCACTGAAATCGTTACTGCTTGACTTCTTTTGATCATAAATAAATTATATTCTACAAAAACCTTCCTCGAGATATCCTTTACAGATTGGTGAAAACCGCATCAAAATCCATGCAGTGGTTCTCGAGATTACCCGTGACATCCAAGAATCGGGGACTTAGTTTTATATTAAGTAGAGATCTACCACATTCCCTTCCACATAAAGCACAATATACATGTCTCTTTTAGGTCATGATTTTTTTATGGTACACAGTGTGAAGTGGAAACCATGTACAGCTAGTCCTAGAACTAAGTATCTTTTCTCGTAGTTGGTAATGGTCCAGTCTTTCGTCAACATGGCATCAGTTGTATAAAACTCTTGCCAGATGCGTTTCCTCTTGTCCTCCCTTTCTGCAATGATTCTATGCCAATTGTCCGCAGATGGCAGATGCAGTTTTATTCTTAGCTCCTCTATAAAATATATCTCCCTTGCTAGGACATACACTAGTCTAGAATGCGAAAACTTTGAATTAACTTACATCGATAAATCAATATGGAACCAAAGAAGGTTTCTATCATGCCTATGTCTGTCTGTTGGGTCGGATCCTCTAAAAGAACCACCGTAGGTTATGTGGGTAGAAACACACAAAAACCCAAGGCGGGGCAATATTGAGGCTTACTAGGCAAGGTGAGGAGTAAGGTAGTTTGTCATTGCTTTCCTCAGTGAGTCGGTACAGCAGTAGAACCTTTCACAACTTCCACAGGCACTAGCTGGGCCCCAAATTCCATTAATCAGCACCCCTCATACCTCAGTAGCTTCCATATAATCACAGCCATGAGTGAGACTGCGACATTGGTGAAAAGCCACATTTTACTCTAGCCTGTGCCAACAGACAGATGCGAATGTACTGCAATCATCAAGAGATGGTAAACAGGCGTCATGTCTAAGTAATACAGGGTGCCCGAGAATGTTCTCCGCAGTGGTTACGTGCAGCTGTGAGTGGTTTAGTTGATAGCACGATGTCTTCGACAGGGTGAATCCCACACCTGTGGGCTGCAGCCTGTTTAAATCGTCAGTGTGTATTTCAATTAGCAAGCGTATGTGCCATCAGCACTTCCAGCATCTGTTATGAATGGCTGTGGTGAGTACAAAGTACAGTGTTTGCTTGTTATTAGGGAACACAGCGATGACAGAATGCATTCTGCACATAAGTCAAGCAGCATTGCGCGTCATAGGAGCTCATGTCATCACGGAGAGTTAAACGATGACAGAGGCTACTTGAGCTGAGTCATATCCTACTAGCGCAACTGTACCTGTCAACGAAGCAGGCTGACGTGTGACACAAGTAAACAAAGAATAGATCCTATCTCGACCGCCGGCAATCATTTCGTGAAAGGCTAATATGATGCAAGCGGCAGCCGTGCTGCCAACGTAACTTCTGTAGCTAGCTCTCGCAGACGCATGTAGGCGCTGCGGAGAACATTCCCGGACTCACTGTATAATGTCTATGTTGTTGTTGATGTTGTTGTTATTGTATTGGGGGCTTAGGACATCTTTGATCTTCAGCCTCGTGTACTTGCGTGTATATTTGTCTGATAATCTGTGTTTCTACGGTGACTATAGTAGTGTGTTAATATAACGATAAGAAATTCTTCAACGTGGATGCCATTTTCAGTGAACATTGAAAGCAAGTGAAAATTAACCTAGGGATACATATAAAGTTTAATAAAATTCTCAATTGCTTATCAAAATGCTAACATACACCCTGCGAGTTCTGTAAATATTAATATCAGTAAAAGATTTTAATGGAATTCCTAACAAAAGAATTCCTTTCATTTATGGGACACTAGGACTGAATTTTTCAACTTCCACATTTCTTATCAGAATGAGTTGAAATTTAAACTGCATAATGAACAAAGAAACACTAAGTCACATACCAAATTTGAAACAAGTAGTTCCGTGAAGAACTATACAGCCTATTTTCATATATCCTACTTATGTTAATTGCCACTATCAAAATACAACATTTCAGTTTGATTACTGTAATAGATTCGTAGAAATTGAGAACCGTCTAAATATTTCGGATGGTCACCATGTTGGATTTTATATATGTAGGTCCTAGAGTTATGTACTGTTACATGAAGATTATTGTGTACGAGTAGCATTCAAACTTCAATCGCATGATTAGGGCACAAGAAGTAACAGAGAGATTTTAAAATTCCGCACAGGTGCCATCTTGTGGTTAGGGAAACAATTGAAATAAATTAGATGCCAGTGGATTAACATTCGTATAAGGATTTACTGTACCAAGTTTCACTGCACTCGGATGGTAAAATTGCGAGAAATGTCCATGTGAATATTTATACTTCGCGTCGCCGCCATGTTGGATTTGTGATCACCAGGTTATTTAAAGTCATATAGGTGAACTTAAGTTCATAGCCCCTATGAAAATAAAAAAACAGTTTGATTGCTATAATAGATTCGTAGATATTCAGAGCCGTCTAAATATTTCGGATGGTCACCATATTGGATTGTTAAATGTATAGGCCATAGAGTCATGTACCATTAAAGTAAAATTATTGCGTAGGTTCATTATTCAAACTTTCACTTCGATCGCATGATTACGACACAAGAAATAAAAATTTAATTTTAAAATTCGCACAGCCGCCATCTTGAGGTTATGTAAACAATTGAACTAAATTAGATACCAGTGCATTAAAATGGGTATAAACATTTCCTGTACCAGATTTCATTGCGTTTGGAACACTAAATCGGGAGAAATGTCTATATAAAGTTTTCAAATTTGCTTGGCCGCCATGTTCGGTTTGTAGTTAAACGGTTTTTGAAAGTCTTATAGATGAACTTCCAGTAGTGCCCTTTATCTCCGTACGAAATTTCAGGGTGATAACGCTAATAGTTTCAGAGATATAGAATGCCGGTGAAATATTTCGCACATCCGCCATCTTGTGGTTAAGTAAACAATTGAACGATGTTAGATGTCGGTGCATTACAATGTGTATAAACATATACTGTACCAAGTTTTATTGCGTTTGTTTGGTTAAATCGCGAGAAAAGTCTATTTAAAAGTCGCAAATTCGCGTGGCCACCATGTTGGTTTTGTAGTTATCAGTTTTTCAAAAGTTTCATAGGTGTACATCCAGTAGTTCCCTTTATCACCGTAAAAATCCAGGGTGATATCGGGAATAGTTTCGGAGATATTGAATGCTGGTGAAATATTTCGCACAGCCGCCATGTTGGATTGGTGAGACGTAACAAAATTTGAAGGGCTCGGTCGAGGTCGCCCAGAATAGTGCTATGAACTTACCGAGTTTCATTTAAATCGCTCCAGCCGTTTAGATTTTATTATGGGGACACACACACACACACACACGGACAAAAGGTGATCTCATAAGCCTATTTTTTTCAAAATTGAAAATTGGCTAAAAATCGGATGAAATTTAATTGATTGTTTACTAATTATATTTTTAAAATATACCGTAAGATCAAAATGCTCCACGCACAGTAGAAATTATGTGAAACGCTTGATTTTTAGCCTACTTTTCACATTTTGCAAAAATGGGGAAAAAGTAGACTTATGAGATCGGGAAAATGTGTGTGTGTCTGTCTGTCTGTCTGTCCTTCTGTCTGTCTGTCTGGCTGGCTGTGTGTGTGTGTCCCCTTATCAACTCCTAAACGGCTGCAGCAATCGAAACAAAATTTGGTAGGAGTAAATATCTATACCTGAATATCTCACGGCCATATTTGAAAATGATGTCAGTGCTACCAACTGCTGAAAAATCGCAATTGAAATTTGAGCTCCATGTTGGATACCTTGGAAGGTATGAATAGGAGCTATTTCAAAATTGGCACACGTATAGATAATAATATTGCAGTTTAATTTCCAGGAGGCCATACATCGCAGTGTTGCCAAAATGAATATACGCCCGCTGATAGGTCCACATTTTAAATGCATATAACATCTACACTATCAATTGGATTTCAACCAAATTTCGTATGTGCTATGTGTACATAAACAGACATGAATGAACGTATTCTCAAGATCCACCAGGGCTGCCAACTGTTAATAAATGCTCTCAATTTATTTTATCCAAATACCAATATATCAGAAAGTATGCAAGCCGACAGCTTTTAACTATGCACACGAATAGTACCTGACATTCTATATTAATTTGGAGTAACTTATATACGTCAGTGCTACCAACATGATTCTAAGCCTGCTGAGAAGTCCATCTTTAAATACATGTAACTTCTATACTATCATTTGGATTTCAACCAAATTTCATGTGTGCTCTGTGTACCATAACAGATATGTATATGCCGATTCTTAAGAGTAACCAGGGCTGCCAACTGTTAATAAATACTGTCTTTATTTTTGTTACCCTAATATCAATATATCAGAAAGTATGCAAGCCAATAGCTCTAAACTTTGCACACGTATAGTACCTGGCATTCTAGATTAATTTGGAGTAACTAATATACATCAGTGCTGCCAACATGATTCTAAGCCTGCTGATAGTTCCAGTTTTAAAATGCATGTAACTTCTATATTAACTAATGGATTTCATTCAAAATTGACACAACAATATATCATATTATTTCAGATTATTTCTGACCAATACACGTATGTCATTGTTGCCAACATGATTTTACGCGCGCTGTTAGATCCAATGTTTAACTGCATGTAACGTCCATGCTATCCATTGGACTTCAACCAAATTTTGAATTCTGTACCTTAAGAGATGGAACTAAGAATATATTCAGTCACCAGGGCTGCCAACTGTAGTTCTCTATTTGGCTACATTATGCCAGTTATACAGTATTTCGAACTAATTAGAAATGTCGATATTACGAACTTAATTTCGGCATTAATCTAGATAGATCCATATAGATTAATCATTGGCATAGATCTTACATTTTAAGAAAAGTAGGCTCTTTAGTTCGTCACGGAACTTCTTGTTTCATTACATATAAGCTACATAAAACTATTCTAAATATTTTAACATTGAGATATTTCAGGAAAGTGATACATGTATGGTATCAGATTAATATTTCTAGATATGCCATCATGTTTTATGAATTTTAATAATTTTTATAGTATTTTATTTATTTTCTCTTTAATTTACCAAGTACTGGAGATATAGCATTGTTATCTTACAACACATGTATTTATGAATATCCAGTGATCATTTTAGTACAATTGGTGAATACCTCTAGCACATGGAGCTTTTTGATTATCTAATGATGTTGTTTGGAGATAAAAGTATTTTTAGCCTACTTTCGATTTTTGCAAAAAATGAAAGTAGACTTATGAGATCAACACAGGGCGAAAAAAGTGTGTCAGTCTGTGTGTGTGTATGTGTGTGTGTGTGTGTGTGTGTGTGTGTGTGTGTGTGTGTGAGTCTGTGTGTATGTGGGTGTGTGTGTGTGTGAGTGGGTGTACTCTGAATGCCTGCCCCCCCCCTAGCACTAGCAAAGGGCACCTCAGTTTCATGTTTTATATCACCACCATCTTGACGGAAACGTAATCGCGGCCACCCAAATGTTAAAAGATAAAATGTAATTACGACCAACCTAATAGTCTAGTCTCTACCAAATTTTTCAACAACATATCTCTATGTGGGAAGCATATTCTGACCAAACTGCAAGATCATCAGCCCAATAGTTTGCAGATGGTGGCCAAGTATTTGTGCAAATCGATTCCCCCTATCAATTCAAACACGGTGAAACCGAATTGAACGAAATTTGTTACAGAGGTAGCACTAGCAAAGGGCACCTCATTGTCATGTTTTATACCGCCGCCGTCTTGACGGAAACGGAATGACGGCCACCCAAATGTTAAAAGCTTAAATCAAATTACGACCATCCTAATAATATTGATCTCTACCAGATTTTGCAACAACATGCCTTTTTGTGGAAAGCATCTCATGACTGACTACAAGGTCATCAGCCCAATAGTTTGCAAATAGCGGCCATGTATGTGTGCAAATCCATTCCCCATATCAATTCAAACACGGTGAATCTGAATTGAATGAAATTTTTTACAGAGGTAGCACTAGCAAAGGGCACCTCATATTCATGTTTAATATCCCTATAGCACGTTGTATTTCAACAAGCTACTACAACCAACATTCAATTATACTCCTTGAAAAGGACAAAAAGTTATAACAAAACACATGCATTTAGGAGAAAGTAGGCTATATGTTCTTTACTGAACATCTTGTTATAAAATCGCATGCTATATTAACCAGTTTAGCTCACCTAATGAAACCTTTTTGGAAAAAAAAATCTGAAAAATACAATGCTTTTTTTTTTTGTAGTAATAAAGTGCATAGAGACCTTTTGTTTGAGATAACATTCGACTTTCTAGGATTTCTAGTTCTAACAATGTAGCCTACTTTCATATGATTTGCCTTCCATTTTCTTCTTACGCAGAGGAGATTTTAAAATGTCGCTGAGTGTTTAAAAATGGCGGTGCATGAAAACTGTTTTACTGAACTGATCCTCAGGGGCCCACTAGATGTAATATGGGAAAAATAAAAAACAGTTATTTTGTCATTTTTGCCTAAAAACTCAGTCCTAACTTAGTGTCCCTTAACAAACTCTGAAAATTAATTAACAATTATAGAAATTAAACTTACAGTAAATCATTCAAATCCTGAAAAGTAGTATCATTCATCAGTCAGTTGTTAGTTGATGTCCGAAGAGATGCTTTTTATATTATTTCAAGTTTTGAATCATAAGTTGGAGGGTGACGGGTGTCAAATATGTTAACATTCCATAACCCATAGTTCCCAACGAGCATGATATATTTCATCAGTACCTGGAAAGAGGAATGACTCCTCCTGTCAAAAATAATTACACCTTTCGGCAGATTGTAAACCTACATGAAATTTGATTATTTTGGAATAACATTGAGAGCTCTGTAAATCAATTGACCGCAGAGATAGGATTCTTTTAAATCGCTTATCCTCCCAGCTCGGCTTCACCCACAGTCTCCCCAGGACGGTGTCTGGGAGGTAAACACACTTTGTCAGCAACTGGGGATCGTCCAGGTGACCGCTAACTTGGGTCCAATTAAGGAAGGGTCTGGGAAGGGATTTTGGAAGGAATTTGGCCGTTCAGCTGTTGAAAGGAACCATCTCGGCATTTGCCTGGTAGTGAATATGGGAAACCAGGAAAACCATTTTCGGAACCCACACTCATCCGATGCCAGCTAAGCACGGGGTAGCGCTCCCAGCCACCACGGCCGATTAGATAAGAATTTTACAAGTGTAATTTCTTACAAACATAGGTTGGTTGGTTCCTTAATTTAGGGGCTGCGTCAACGTGGTCATGTAGCCCCGTGTACTTTGGGTGTGTGTAAAATGTGTCTGATAACCGGTGTTAATTGTGATGGCTGTATTAGTGTGTGTTATCTGTGAATCAGGTAGAAGGACTGCCGACGATTAATATTCTCAAGTAGTTCCTACTTTTGCTACCATCCACGACACCTAGCTGCGGACGTGGCAAATAAATGCCATCGCAGTCACCACCTGGTGACGAACGTTGGAACTAATATACCGTTATCAAACTAACCTACAAATTTTAGCTTCCACAACTGTAGTTAGTGGAAGGTTCTTTTCCATGTCATAAATCTATGGCATGGGACCACCGGCTTTACTTCCCCTCCGAAGGAAGGCATACTGAGGGAATTTTAATGCTCTTAAAAAATCCAACGACTTCGGCCGGGTTTGAACCGCGATCTTGGGCATACAAGCTCAGCATGTACGCCACCGAAGCTGCTCTTACAAACATAGTGGAGCAGCGGTAACGTACGCTCCTGCCATGCCCAAAGATTCTGGATCAAATATTGGCGTATTAAGCTGGTATTTGAGAGAGCTTAAACACGAGAGAGACGTGTCAGTAGATTCACCAAGAGCGGATTTCTTCTGACCCGGCTGTGATGTTAATATTGGTTAATGAGTAGAGAAGAACATAAATCGATTAAAACCTGAAAATGTATATTTTCGACCCGCGTATCGTTTTATCATTTTCCTGGTAAATGGGTCCTTTTCTCATTACTTGATTGAAGTTCCATATATTTTTAAGACTTCCTGCTTTTTAATATACTGTATGTTTTAGGTTCTTCATAGTTCTTCAGTTCAAACATAGTTATCTTAACACAAAGCTATACGGTGTAATATCACAGTCTTTGAAACATTGTAAATGTCAACAAATGTTTCAAGGTGCTGTGCTTTAGTTCCACCATGTGCCTGTATATATTTTTTTATACAGTGCAATGCAATTTCTATGCTGTTCAGCTAGTCTAACTTGTTTTAAACTTGGTGAGGCGTTTTCTTCAAGCAGCACGCAGAGATACATCACGGACATACACGCAACTCGTACTGACATTGCTAGAGTCCAAGTCCAGCCAATGCACGCTCGGCGTGCTAGCCAAGTTGCGCCGCACGCCGGCAGGCTGGCTCGTGGCTCTCTTGGCTGGGCTGACAGCCGGCGCGCGGCGCTGCGATAGCTCTTCGCCGTGTCTGACCGAGTCAAGTGGGGATCGCTAGCGCACCGGACTTAATGTAATCAATCTGTTCGTCCAATGCGTTGCTTGTCACAAGTACTGTACTTTGTGTTTCAAGCGTTTTTACGCATACCGGTACTTGCAGATTACGTGCTTAGTATTAACACGGTCAGAATCACTGATAAGGTATCAAGGAACTCAATACCGGGTGAGTTAGCCGTGGTCGTTTCGGCATGTCTGCTGGCAGTCGCTCACATCCGGGAGGCGAGGAGGTTCGAATCCCCCCACCGGCAACCTTGAAGATGGTCTTCTGTGGTTTCCCATCTTCCATCCAGGCAAATGCCGGGGTTGGTCCCTAACTATAGGCCACAGCCGCTACCTTTCCCACTCCTCGACCTTCCATTCCAACTTGCCTCCCCAACGGTACTTGTAGCTCACCCATCGGGTGTCCGTCTCGAAGCAGCTACAAAAAAATTGGCGAGCCGAACATGTCCTAGGACACTCCCGGCACTAAAAGCCATACGCAAAAAAAACCTCATTTGAGGCATTGCAATTTCGGTCACATTATTTTTCTTTTCATATTTACGATTATTCCACTGAATACCTTTGACGTTCCACCGATCAACCACAACACAGCGAAGGCATTAGGGGAGGGAGTAAGACGGTAATCCGAGAGAGACAGACATATAGTCTTCCCCCAGTATCGCTCCAAGACCGTACGCACCAGAGGCACGCTGGCGTGCAGTCGGCATGCTGTATGGAAACCTCTGGTCCAAAGTCTTAGAACTCCCAAGTCTAGTCCTGGTATTACGGTTGTTGTTTGTAGTTGTTGATTCTTTCAGAGGCTCTTGCGACATTGTGATCATACAGCCCCGTGTACTTGGTTGTGTGTAGAATTCGTTTGATAACCTGTGTCTCTGTTTTGTCTGTACTAGTGTGAATTTGTAATAGAGGTAGGATTTGGGTAGAAAGCGGCCATGGTCCCAAGTTAAGTACCATCCCAGCATTTTCCTGGCAAACCATGGAAACCACTTCCAGGAAAGTCAGTTTGTTATTGTTGTTTGAAGGGGCTGAACTACAAGGCCATCTGCCCCTACTTCCAGGATGGCTGAGGTAGGAATCGAATCTTCTTCACGAGAATAACTGTACCACGTTCCAGTCCTTAGACCAGAATTAAATGTCTTGGCAGAGCCGAGAATCAAACCCGGGCCTCCACGATCACCGCCAAGAATGCCAGCCACTGCGCAATGAGACGGACTGGTATTGCACTCAGTTGAATGAACAAAATAGCAACTTGTTCCCACCAGTCCTCATTATATCTCCAACTCAATGTTTGTACTGTATTATGAAACTGATAGGTTTTGAATTGAATTGAATTGAATTGAATTTATTCATATAGAACTGCCACTGAGGCGACAGAGCCCCTTTATGTAGCATATACAATGTTCTGGCTTGAGGTTCTGTAATAAGAAACGAAACCTAGCTCAACAACTAATATATAAGCGGCTTCGGTGGCGTAGTCGGTAGCATGCTGAGCTTCTATGCCCAAGATAGCGGGTTCAAACCCGGTCGAAGCCGTCAGATTTTTAAGAGCGTTAAAAATCTCTCAGTATGCCTTCCTTCGGAAGGGAAGTAAAGCCGGCGGTCCCATGTCATACATTTATGGCATGTTAAAGAACCTTCCACTAATTGCACCTGTGTGAAGCTAAATTGGATAGGTTAAGAATGTAAACAACGCTCTTAAGTTTCTACGTTCGTTGCCAAGAGCCGACTGTGGTGGCGTCTAGTAGCTCAGTTCTGAACTTGGCCTAGTAGTCGTTGATGGTGGCGCTTGGCGGCAAAAGTATGAACTATTTGAAAAATTCTAAGTTGCAGTCCTTAAATTAAAAAACAGATAACACACACTAAGACAGTCATCACAATTAACACCAGTTATCAGACAGATTCTACACACACCCAAAGTACACGGGGCTACATGACCGCGTTGTCGCAGCCCTAAACTTAAGAACCAACCAACCAACAACTAATAAAACAAAAATATAAAATATACTTATAACTAGGGCCCGGATGTTGTTGATGACATGTCATCTTTTTGCTGAGCTGTCTAAAACAATGCTGAAGTACATAAAAACTCCGGACGGACGTCTTCAAACATGTCATTTTTATTTTGCATCTTTTTGCATTTTTACCATTTTTCCATTATAAGAGCATTTTTTTTAAGTTTGGTAGATTTTTTTGGTTATATTTTAGAGAAATCGGCCATTTAAGGTCATTTCTTTTTTTCAATTTAGTCATGTCACAGCTTTATATGACGGAGTTACGTATCTCAAAGCTAAGAAGAAGCTAGAAGCTATGTACATAAACCTTTTGTTAAGTGCTAGAAGTCTATTTTGATTGACTTTTCAGTTTGAGTTTCAGATGTCATTTTAGGTAGATTTCATTAGAAAGCTAACTATTGCAATGGGTCCCATGTTTCGACTTCCGGAAAATTTCGACATATCTTCGCGTTTCACATCCCCCAGACCCCAAAACCACCGTCAGTTCAAAATTTTTTATATATATATATTTATATATGTATATCAGTTTCTTGTGGACACGATAACTGCCGTAATTTTGCACCAATCACTTTGAATTTTTTACCGAATATGTATATCTATAAAATCTCGGTCGAGTTCGTTACTGGGCTAAGTCGGTCGAAGGGGGTGAAAATGGGTTTTTTTTTTTTTCAAACAAGTGAAATATTGCTATAACTCTCTTAATACGTGAAATATCGAATCCGTTCAACGTTCATACTATGTGTCGGATAAAGCCCAAAAATTTATGTTTGAAGAGCTTTTTTTATAGCACCAACCATTGACCAAAGGGGTGGGAAAAAGTGGGTTTTTCGGGAAACATTAATCATATCTCTCTTAATAGGCACAATCTCAAAACCGTACAAAATGGACAATATTCCCCTAATAATTACCTAAAATTTTGTCTTAAAGAATTTTTGATATGACCCACCATTATGCCAAGGGATGAGAAAAATGATTTCGGAATTATAAGAAAATGCCAAGAGCTATCAGTGCTTGCCATGGCAACTCTACTAAATTGATGCGGGATGAGCCATCAGACGTTGCCATGACAACGCACTTGCACGAGATCAGATTCAGTATTTCCATCTGACTAAGCCGGCCCCGTGGTGTTGGGGTAGCGCGCCTGCCTCTCACCTGGAGCCCCGGGTTCGATCCCCGGCTCCGTCAGGGATTTTAAAACTGACGTGAGGGGGTTGGAACGGGGTGCACTCAGTCTCGTGAGGACAATTGAGTAGCTGTCTGACAGTGAGACAGCACCCCGATCACGAATACCAAGATTAACGGCCGAGGGGACCCGACGCGCTGATCACGCATCACCCCAATATCTGCAGGCCAAATGGCTGGGCAGCGGTCGCTTGGTCGGCCTTAGCCCGTCAAGGGCTGGATGGTACCAGGGGTTGACTTTGACATCTGACTAAGTGGGAAGCGGCTTCGGTGACGTAACTGGTAGCAAGCAGAATGTCTATGCCCAAGGTCGCGGTTTCAAAGCCGGCCGAAGTCGTCGGATTTTCTAAGAGCGCTAAAATCCCTCAGTATGTTTTCCTTTGGAGGGGAAGTTCCAACGTACGTTACGAGTTGCTGGTTGGGGTGGCATCTAGTAGCCAAGTTCACAGCTAGGTGTCGTTGACGGTAGTACCTGGTAGCAACATTGGGAACTACTGCTTGAAATTGACCGTCTGCAGTCCTTACCTGAATTACAGACTAATACAGCCATTACAATTAACACCGTTTATCAGACAGATTCTACACTCACCCAAAGTTCACGGGGTTAGATGACCGCGTTGTCGCAGCCCGTAAACTGAGGAACCAACCAGAGGTAGATTTCATTAGAAAGCTAACTATTGCAATGGGTACCATGTTTCGACTTCCGGAAAATTTCGACATATCTTCGCGTTTCACATCCCCCAGACCCCAAAACCACCGTCAGTTCAAAAGTTTATATATAATTTATGTATGTATATGTATATATATATATATATATACAGCGTGGTCCACCCGCCCCTTATTATTTAGTTTTATGAAACCCAACTAACACGGCATTTCTCCCGTTGGTCGATTTTGCTCTGCGCTCTGACTGTGCGACAGCAATGTAATTGGGCCATGGGTCTAGCAAAGGAAAACCGACCTTAAACTTTTCCCCGCCAAATACTATGGCCCATTCTACTAACATATGACTCACTGCTCCTTGAAATAACACACATACACGCAATTCGATCGAATTAATAGCTTACGCCACGTGTTCTGTAATAGTAGAAAGTTAAATCAACACCATAATTCGTGATTGAAGACTTTGAGCTGGACTTAAACGTTTGAGGTGGGACGGCTACTGTAAATACACCACGTTTAGCGAGCTGTATCTACCATGTGTTGGTGGCTGAGAGGTTTAAAGCCTGACCGTACATGATGGGCGCGAGCGGGTTGAATTCTGCTTCGAATCCAGTAGTAGGCATACTTTTTTGAACGAAAGCCCACATTCCATTTTAGTGGGGATGTAACTACATTGCCACATTTATTGCCTTACGACGTATTTTTGTGACGAATACGTTGAATTTTGGTGATTTATTTACGAGAATACGATCGAACTGGTACGTTATGCCACGTGACCTGTAATGGCAGCAAATTTAAAAACTGGCATGAATATTAATATAACATATCGAAGTGTCGCTCCGGAGGTCCGGGTTCGATTCCCAGCTTTGCCAAGAAATGTAATATTTGTCTAAGGGCTGAAATTGGGTACACGTAGCCTCGTGAAGCAAATATGAGAAGAAGTGGGTTCGATTCCCACCTCAGCCACCCTGGAAATGGTTTTCCGTGGTTTCCCACTTCTACTCCGGCCAAATTCCGGGACGGATTCTATCTTAAGGCCACGGCCGCCTCCTTCCCAATCCTTAATTGCAAATACACACATCATTATAAGCCCGCAATAACTCAGGTTATCAGACAAATTCTACACACACTCCCAAGTAAACGGGGCTAAATGACCGCGATGTTCTAGCCCCTCACATGAAACAAAACAACAACATATCGAAGGATATTCTGATCGCCAGTGCTTGCATCGAAGTATACATATTCCTTAGAATTTCCCATGGTATTATTAGCATACTTTCGATTTTTGCAAAAAATGAAAGAAGACTTATGAGATCTACACAGGGCCAAAAATTGTGTGTCTGTGTGTGAGTGTGTGTGTGTGTGAGACTGTGTGTCTGTGTGTGTGTGAGTGTATGTACTCTGTCTGCCCCCACCCTATCAATTCGAACACGGTGAAACCTAATTGAACGAAATTTTGTACAGAGGTAGAACTAGCAAAGGGCACCTCAGTGTCATGTTTTATATCGCCGCCATCTTGACGGAAACGTAATGGCGGCCACCCAAATGTTCAAAGCTTAAATCAAATTACGAATAACCTAATCATCTGATCTCTACCAAATTTTGCAACAACATATATTTATATGGCGAGCGTCTTTTGACTAAATTACAAGGTAATCAGCCCAATAGTTTGCAGATGGCGGCCATGTTTGTGTGCAAATCGATTCCCCCTATCAATTCAAACATGGTGAAACCGAATTGAACGATATTTGGTACAGGGGTAGCACTAGCGAAGGACACCTCAGTGTTATGTTTTATATCGCTACCATCTTGACGAAAACGTAATGGCGGCCTCCAAAATGTTCAAAGCTTAAATCAAATTACGACTAACCTAATCATCCGATCTCCACCAAATTTTGCAACAACATATACTTATATGGCGAGCGTCGTTTGTTTGAACTACAAGGTCATCATCCAATTAGTGTGCAGATGGCGGCCATGTATGTGTGAAAAATGGATTCCCCCAATCAATTCAAACACGGTGAAACCGAATTGAACGAAATTTGGTACAGAGATAGCACTAGTGAAGGGCACTCCAGTGCCATGTTTTATATTGCCGCCATCTTGACGAAAACGTAATGGCGGCCATCCTAATGTTAAAAGCTTGAATCAAATTACGACCAACCTAATAATCTGATCTCTACCAAATTTTACAACATACCTTTATGTATAGAAAATATTTTGGCCACACTACAAGGTCATCAGGCCAATAATGTGCGGATGGCGGCCATGTATGTGTGCAAATCGATTCCCCCTATCTTTTCAAACACGGTGAAACCTAATGGAACGAAGTTTGGTAAAGAGGTAGCACTAGCAAAGGCCACCTCAGTGTCATGTTGTATATCGCCGCCATCTTGACCGAAACGGAATGGCGGCCACCGAAATGTTAAAAGCTTAAATCAAATTACGACCAACCTAATCATTTGATCTCTACCAAATTTGTCAACAACATACCTTTTTGTGGGAAGCATCTCTTGACTGAACTACGAGGTCATCAACCCAATAGTTCGCAGATAGCGGCCATGTATGTGTGCAAATCGATTCCCCATATCAATTCAAACATGGTGAAACCGAATTGAATGATTTTTTTTTTACCGAGGTAGCACTAGCAAAGGGCACATCATATTCATGTATAATATCCGTATAGCACGTTGTATTTCAAGAAGCTACTACAACTAACATTCAATTATACTCCATGAAAAGGACAACGAATTATAACAATACCCATTCATTTAGGAGAAAGTAGGCTATACGTTCTTTACCGAACATCTTGTTTTGTTATTAAATTTTAACAAATAGTCTTAGCATATCTTTAGGCCTGTATCACACGACACTCGCTGACAAGGAAGCTGCTGTGATCGCTGGTACAAAATCCTGTATGATTCTGTTCTCTTCGTCAGAATACTCGCTTGTATTACCGAAGTGTATCACACGCTAGCATTTTGTACGCTAAGTTGTATGAAATAAAACCGAAGGGCTGTCGTTGAGGGCATTATTTGTAGTTATTTCGCCTAAATAACGCAAAACGGTTGCGAAACTTGCTTTAAGTAAATTAGAAAACATGCTTGGTACTGAATGCATTCCAATCAATATTTAAGATCTAACTGTAATAATTTTATGTTTTACCATACGCGTTAATAAGAAGCGCAACAAAAACCTCCAGAGTGTGTTGAAAATGTGTGCAAGTGTTATTGCGCCCGCTCGCTCTTTCGAAGATCCCGGGTTCAAGACTATCCAACGGCAGACTTTTAAAATTCTTCTTAACTATTTTATTATACCCTCCCTACCTCGTACAGCAAGATTTCAACTTGGTTTTGTTCACATTATCTACGAAGACGATAGGGAAAGTTATTTTCTTGTCTCATTTAAATGGCTATTTTCCCTAAATACTGTTCAAAACCATGGATGGTTAGTATTCGTTATAATTATTATATTTTTAGTCGATTTTACCCTCCATGTTAGGTTTTCCCGCAGACTTGGCGAGGGATCCCATCATTACCGCCTCTACGGGCAGTGTCCTGGAGCTTGAAACATCTCGTCTGGGGGATACAACTGGGGAGGTGGGATCAGCACCTCGCCCAGGTGGCCTCACCTGCAAAGCAAACAGGGTCCTCTTGACGGATGGGAAGGGAGGGGAAGATCGGGAGGGTCAGGCAAGGAAGAGGGAAGGAGGCGGCCGTGGCCATACGGTAGGTAACATCCCGGTATTTGCCCGAAAGCCAAGTGGGAAACCACGGAAAACCACTTTGAGGATGGGTGAGGTGGGAATCGAACCCCTCTACTTATTTGGACCACCCGAGGCTGAGCAGACCCCGTCCCAGTCCTCATACCACCTTTCAAATTTCGTGGCAGAGCCGGGAATCGAACCCAGGACGTCTGGGGTGGCAGCTAATCACGCTGACTACTACGCAACGGAGGCGACTCTATTCGTGATAATTAGAATTTTAATAGTTCAATATTTATAATAATATGACACGTTCTGTAATTACTTCCTTGTTACGATGCTCAGCGGTAACGTTCTCGCTTGCTGTGCCCAAGGTTGCAGGTTCGTATCCTGGCGCAGTCAGCTGGCTTTTGAGGGGGCACAAATGCGAGGGAGCCGTGCCAGTAGATTTACTGGCACGTTGAAGATACCCTTCGGAGCAAAATTCCGGCACCCCGACGTCTCTAAAAGCCAGAGTAGTTAAAAGGGACGTAAAACCAATAACATTATAATTATCTGTATTTACTGTATGTTTGGGGCAGATGACCTCGTAGTTCCGCCCCTTAAAACCTCACTAACTAACTATTACTGTAAGTGTATAGCAATCGCTTTTCGCACAGAAGCCGTTGAAAGAAATTATAGTTTCGGTCTGATGTATTTATTCGTGAGCCTACCCACATAACAAATCTATTTGTTATGTGGGTCGTCTGATTTAGTCGGAGTTTTCATTTAAACAAAGGTGGTCAAAATTTCGAACACTTAATACCTTGAATATACAGGATACCTTGCTTTCGTTCTACTGATCGTTATGTCGTCGTCCAATCTGGCTGCGTACCATCGGAAAAGTACGGTCCTTTTGAGGACCAAATAAAAATCACTCGTTGGAACAGATAGATATGCGTCCATAATACATCCACAATAAACGACATTAGGCAAAAAAATGTACTAGTTCAAGGTTCGAACCTACTACAATGAGACTTCGTCGACGCTACTCTAGCAATTCTTGATTTAGCCACCATAGCTACCGAGAACCATAGTGTGTTGCTGGCATGTATTGAATCTATTCGTAGACACTTCCTGTCCAAACGTAAGAAGGTGTTATTCGGAGCTCTGATCGTTTCAATCATGCATTATATTTGAGGTCATTGAAAGAACACTGCCACTATTGATTTCTACTATATTCGCGAGGATGTACTCAACAGTAAAGTTGTACAATGGACGTACTAATGTTTTTAGGATAACTGTGATATACGCGTTAGTTGGGTTGCCTTCCTCCAAAAAAAATAAGGGGCGGGTGGACCACACTGTATATATATATATATATATATATCAGTTTCTTGTGGACACGATAACTGCCGTAATTTTGCACCAATCACTTTGAATTTTTTACCGAATATGTATACCTATCAAATCTCGGTCGAGTTCGTTACTGCGCTAAATCGGTCGAAGGGGGTGAAAATGGGGGGCTTTTTTCGAAAAAGTGAAATATTGCTATAACTCTCTTAATATGTGAAATATCGAATCCGTTCAACGTTCATACTATGTGTCGGATAAAGCCCAAAAATTTATGTTTGAAGAGTTTCTTTATAGCACCAACCATTGACCAAAGGGGTGGGAAAAAGTGGGTTTTTCGGGAAACATTAATCATATCTCTCTTAATAGGCACAATATAAAAACCGTACAAAATGGACAATATTTCCCTAATATTTACCTAAAATTTTGTCTGAAAGAATTTTTGATATGACCCTCCATTATGCCAAGGGATGAGAAAAATGATTTCGGAATTATAAGAAAATGCCAAGAGCTATCAGTGATTGCCATGGCAACACTACTAAATTGATGAGGAATGAGCCATCAGACGTTGCCAAGATAACGCACTTGCACGAGATCATTTTCAGAATTCCATCTGACTAAGTGTGAAGCGGCTTCGGTGACGTAACTGGTAGCAAGCATGCTGAATGTCTATGCCCAAGGTCGCGAGTTCAAAGCCAGCCGAAGTCGTCGGATGTGCTAAGAGCGCTAAAAATCCCTCAGTATGCTTTCTTTGGAGAGGAAGTTCCAACGTTCGTTGCGAGTTGCTGGTTGCGGTGGCATCTAGTAGCCAAGTTCACTGGTAGGTGTCGTTGACGGTAGTACCTGGTACCAGCATTAGGAACTACTGCTTGAAATTGACCGTCTGCAGTCCTTACCTGAATTACAGACTAATACAGCCATCCCTAAGTACACGGGGTTACATGACCGTGTTGTCGCAGCCCCTAAACTGAGGAACCAACCAAAATCTCTGCGGGAG
The DNA here is from genome assembly GCA_946902985.2 of Meconema thalassinum. Lineage (NCBI taxonomy): Eukaryota > Metazoa > Arthropoda > Insecta > Orthoptera > Tettigoniidae > Meconema > Meconema thalassinum. Next base: position 353,965,571 of record OX336394.1, read on the forward strand.
ATATAATTTTGCGTGAAGAAGTAACAGACCGTTACATAGTTACACGTCAGTGTCGAAACCTTGCATAAGGACAGTGTGACCACAAGTATAACAAGAAGTTCCGTGAAGAACTATACAGCCTACTTTTCATGCCAATGATTATTCTACAGAATATGAACCTATCTAGAATAATGACGAAATTAAGTTGCTAATATCGAAATTTCCAATTAGTTCGAAATAATGTATACCTGGCATAATGTATCCTAATAGAGCACTACAGTTGGCAGCCCTGATGACTGAATATATTCTTAGTTCCGTCTCTTAAGGTACAAAATACAAAATTTGGTTGAAGTCCAATGAATAGCATAGACGTTACATGCAGTTAAACATTGGATCTAACAGCGCGCGTAAAATCATGTTGGCAACAATGTCATGCATGTATTGGTCAGAAATAATCTGAAATAATATGATCTATTGTTGTTCCAATTTTGAATGAAATCCATTAGTTAGTATAGAAGTTACATGCATTTTAAAATTGGACCTATCAGCAGGCTTAGAATCATGTTGGCAGCACTGACGTATCTTCGTTACTCCAAATTAATCTAGAATGCCAGGTACTATACGTGTGCAAAGTTTAGAGCTATTGGCTTGCATACTTTCTGATATATTGATATTAGGGTAACAAAAATAGGGCAGCACATATTAACAGTTGGCAGCATTGGTTGCTCCTTAGAATACGCATAGTCGTATCTGTTATGGTACACATATCACATACGAAATTTGGTTGAAATCCAAATGATAGTTTGGAAGTTACATGTATTTAAAGTTGGACCTGTCAGCAGGCTTAGAATCATGTTGGTAGCACTGACGTATATAAGTTACTCCAAATTAATATAGAATGTCAGGGACTATACGTGTGCATAGTTTAAAGCTGTCGGCTTGCATACTTTCTGATATATTGGTATTTGGATAAAATAAATTAGGAGCATTTATTAACAGTTGGCAGCCCTGGTAGGTCTGAAGAATACGCTCAGTCATATCTGGTTATGTACACATACAACATACGAAAATTGGTTGAATTCCAATTGATAGTATAGAAGTTATATGCATTTAAAAATTGGACCTATCAGGAGGCTTATAATCATTTTGGCAACACTGCCATGTTTAGCCTCCTGGAAATTAAACTGAAATATTATGATCTGTACGTGTGCCAATTTTGAAATAGCTCCCATTCATACTTTCCAAGATATCCAACATGGAGCTCAAATTTCAATTGCGATTTTTTAGCAGTTGGTAGCACTGACATCATTTTCAAATATGGCCGTGAGATATTCAGGTATAGATCTTTACTCCTACCTATTTTTGTTTCGATTGCTGCAGCCGTTTAGGAGTTGATGGGGGGGGACACACACACACACAGACAGACAGAAGGACGGACAGACAGACAGACAGACAGACAGACACACATTTGCCCGATCTCATAAGTCTACTTTTTCCTCATTTTTGCAAAATGTGAAAAGTAGGCTAAAAATGGACCCCAAATGACAAGAAGGTTACCGTTCCCATAAGACAATAAAATGTTTAAAATAAGCATAAAATGAAGAAAAACAAAGTTAATTAAGCTCCAATTATAAAATACCTTCTCGCAATAAATGAGGTCTGATCCTTCTACGAAAACCTGCATATTCTGCCTATTTTCGCCTATCCCCAAGTTTGTCCGGTGAAATCTACCTACGCCTTCCGGCGTGCCGAGAGGACTTATTTGAAATATTGGTGAGTGTATTATTTATTATAAGATCATTTCCTCCGTTTTATAGAGATTTTTTTAGAATTTTTGAAATATCGGTGTGTTTAGTCTATTATTATAAGATAATTTTCTCCATTTTATAGTGCATTTTTCGATTTTGAGGTCATTTATTACAGTCATTTTTGAAAATTTTACGTGCATTTTTAAAACTTTTTTACGGCATCAACCTCCGGGCCCTACTTATAACTAAACAAGCCAATTAGCAAACATTATACCACATGAATAATACAAATTAGAATATAATAATTAAATAAATAATAAATAACTAAAACCCCAGGCACTACGGCCCGTGAGGGACCTAGGCCTACCAAGCGCCCGCTGCCCAGCCATTTGCCCTGCAGATATTGGGGTGCCGCGTGATCAGAGCATCGGGTCCCCTCGGCCGTTAATCTTGGTTTTCGTGATCGGGGCGCAGCCTCACTGTCAGACAGCTACTCAATTGTCCTCACGAGGCTAAGTGCACCCCGTTGCAGCCATCACGTCAATTTCTAAAATCCCTGACGGAGCCGGGTGAGAGGCAGACGCGCTACCCCTAACACCACGGCGCCGGCCTAGTTAAATAAATAACCTACTCGGGTTTGATTCTCGGCTCTGCCAAGACATTTAATTCTGGTCTAAGGACTGGAGCGTGGTACAGTTATTCTCGTGAAGAAGATTCAATTCCTACCTCAGCCATCCTGGAAGTAGGGGCAGATGACCTTGTAATTCCGCCCCTTAAAACAACAATAACAAACTAAGTATCCTGGAAGTGGTTTTCCATGGTTTGCCAGGAAAATGCTGGGATGGTACTTAACTTGGGACCATGGCCGCTTTCTACCCAAATCCTACCTCAATTACAAATACACACTAGTACAGACATCACAGACACAGAGGTTATCAAACGAATTCTACACACACCCAAGTACACGGGGATGTATGACCACGATGTCGCAAAAGCCTCTAAACGAATCAACAACTACAAACAACAACCGTAATACCAGGACTAGACTTGGGAGTTCTAAGACTTTGGACCAGAGGTTTCCATACATCACGCCGACTGCACGCCAGCGTGCTTCTGGTGCGTACGGTCTTGGAGCGATACTGGGGGAAGACTATATGTCTGTCTCTCTTATACTTATACTTATACTTATACTTATACTTATACTTATACTTATACTTATACTTATACTTATACTTATACTTATACTTATACATATACTTATACTTATACATATACTTATACTTATACTTATACTTATATCTATTGAAAAAGAAACAAATTATAGTACGTTAAAAAGGGGCTACAATTTTTATGTGAATTATAATGAAAATGAAAATCCACAGCCTGCTTCCAGTCGACCGACCGCGTCAGGGAATGGAATGAATGAAGCCCCCATCTAGCGGCGAGCATATGAACAGTGCCGGCCGCCGAAGCCTGTCGCACTCCTCTGGGGTAATGATTAAATGAATGACAGATGAAATGAAATGATAGTGGCGAGTATTCCTGGAATGCAATCTTGACAGGGAAAACCGGAGTACCCGGAGAAAAACCTCTGCCTCCGCTTTGTCCAGCACAAATCTCACAGTGAATTATAATATCATCCCTATATTATTCTGCTAAGGTCCCATTCCGGTTTTGACCGAAAATAAGGTCCTGTTAACACCAGCCTACACATATGGGGTACCTACAGGTTCCGCATAACCCCGAAACGCACTCATTTCCTCTTTAAATGCCTGACAATTAAATAAATACCTTAAAAAGATGTACATTTACAATGGGAGCACCGTAACCTGGCGAGCCTGCCGCTAGAGCACAGGGCAGCGCGGTGGCGGCAGCCATCTGGCGGGAGCGCGGCGTACTGCTAGCTGAAGAGTCTCTCAGCAGATGGCTCCGGTGTGGTCTCGCCAAGACTTTCTCTAGGGTCCAATCCTTTGTAAATGTAAAAATTGCTGTAGAAGAAACTCCCGAGCAAACAATAACCGATCAATTCGTTGTAACATCGAATATTGTCTACAAAGAGGTGCTGTGACAAGTACAAAACACTGTTCTACATAATTCTTTGTGTTCTTCTCATGTAGCCTTCGTATGCCGTTTAACAACAATAAATACATTTCTTCAATATTTAAAACTTCGTTCTCCCACATTCTTCCCTACTACCCCCATAAACCTACATTCACGTTGCGAAAGCTCGCACGGGCCCACTAGTGATTTATTATTAAAACATGTACATGAGTGACATGATTACTCGAACTACTATCAATTCCGCGGAAGTTGTGTCTTGGATAATAAAAATATTGTAAAAAGCTGTATGGCACGGATATGTTTCAAACATATTTTTTTAACTATTTAGATTAGCCTACTTTCGATTTTTGCAAAAAATGAAAGTAGACTTATGAGATCAACACAGGGCGAAAAATTGTTTGTCTGTCTGTGTGTGTGTATGTGTGTGTGTGAGTCTCTCTCTGTGTGTGTGTGTGTGTGTGTGTGAGTGTGTGTACTCTGAATGTCTGTGTCCCCCCCCCCCCTATCAATTCGAACACGGTGAAACCGAATCGAACGAAATTTGGTACAGAGGTAGCTCTAGCATAGGGCACCTCAGTGTCATACTTTATATCGCCGCCATCTTTACCAAAACTGAATGGCGGCCACTCAAACGTTCAAAACGTAAACTCAAATTACGGCTAAACTAATCATCCGATCTCTACCAAATTTGGTGACAACACACCTTTATATAGGACGCGTCTTTCATTCAAACTTCAAGGTCATCGGCCTTGCCATTTCAGGATGGCGGCCGTGTGAATTATGCAACCATTATAATCAATAGCTTAAGACCCACCAATTCAGATTATCAAGCCTAGGGTGGTTTAAGCTATCCTGAAGGTCGTGATCCATTATTTATTATAATTTAATATTATAATAGTATTCTGTATGAATGGCTTAAAAGAGCTGAGCCGTATCTGCCACACGACAAGATGGCAGCTGTCCTCATGAGCCTGTCTTATATTTCAGTAGTTTTAGTATGTTGTATGTGATATACCCTACTGATACAATAATATAAACTTTGTATGAAATGATCTATAATGAAGATGTACTGCAGTGAAGAAATAGTTTATTTCAAGTCATTATTTGCCAACAGGTTGTATCTAATATATCAGTTAAAATCGCCATGTTGTTAAGGATATGGTTAGCTCTGGGCTAGCGTGTTAGTCTGTCACGCAGTTGACTGTGGATCGAATACTGCTACATTTAACTTTTTTTTTTCTTGAATTCTTTTACAAATGATGTGCACAAGCTCTTTCCACAGATACTGAATAAAATGTCATTTAGCTCAAAGGGGAGGCTAATGTATACACTCGTTTATTAATAAAATCACAGTCCCAGCATTGCACATAAACAGAAGACATTAGGAAAAGGAGAATAGAAGAACTAGATACACGTTGTTATCAACCACAGCCTTCTTAATGTCTCTGTACGGTGCTGTCCTCTTGTGGGTTATGTGGGTAATATTGTTCCAAACATACCGCTGTGCAAATACCTGGCCTCCTGAAGTATGGCGATTTTGTAATACTGGTAGTTCAACTATTAGCCACGATCGCGCTCTGATTAACTTTAAACACTGCCAGCTGGATCGCCTCCCTCCTGGCTACTTTAAACTGCCTGCTCGTTAAACATCCAGAGGCGTACAAGATAAATATTAATTCACTGCTAGGTCTCAACACCAACCTACTGTGATCGGCGCGGATTTTTAAAGGGGAAGGTACCCAAAACGAAAGATTCTTAACTTTGCAGGCTGGCTTAATATAGAGATTAACGGACGTGAATGCATTACAATAAGTTAGTAGTTTTGTTATTCAATCATCATAAAGTATATAATATTGATTTTGACACTCTGGCTAATTTTCAATATAAAAGAAAACAAACAATACATGGTGGTAGAGGTGGTTTTAGGGATGAGGACAAAGAGTTATAAATATACCCATACATTTAGGAGAAAGTAGGCTATATGTTCTTTGCTGAACATCTTGTTTTTGATTCGTATTCCTTCAGGAACCTTGATATTAGGTATTTCTTGGTGTAAAATCACTGGTGATTTAATGTCACTTCAAACATTATTTCATATGTACTGAGCCAATCAGAACACTACCTGAAAGAAATGCCATACATTTATTTTTTATTTGAACAGATTACAATACCCCCACCTTCTTCTTTTAATCTGTGGAAATAATAATTAATTCTATGTCATTTTTATGGTAGAGTTTTATATTTCTCACATAATATTTTTGTGCATAAATACGTGTTGACCGACTAAGGAATATCAATTAATTATTAATTAGGCAACATTGAAAATAGTTTTAAAGCTTTCTGCATCTATTTGTTTTCAGAAAATGATTGCAAGCCACTAATAGAAGCTTCTCGTGAGATCCCCCAACAATGCCGCTGCTATGGGCGGGCATTAAGTTTGGTAGATCTAAGAAGAAGGAGGAGGTAGTTCCCCGAAATATCCAGGACGGCTTGTGGCTCATCGGGAACCAGGCGTGCCACATCCTAGTTCACTCGAACAATAACAACATCCATAGCTTGAACAAGAATGGCAAGGCCTCGCCGCAGCCTCCACAACCAACCGAGGAGGAGGCTACCAACTCCGAACAGCTAGTGGTTCTCATTCAAGAACCCAGCCCTAATGTTCCCAGGCACGTTAGAAGAAAACGAGAGCTGCGTCAAACCAAGTTCCGGCTGTCGGTAAGTACCGTAAATCTAGCTTATGCTTAGCTTCTACTATGTTGTCGAACAATTATCCTATAAGGCGTGATCAAAAAGTTTCCGTTTGAGGGCGTTGCTGCAGCGTACATGCGACGTAGCGTGACACCAATACGGATATAAAAGCAGGGACGCGTAGGCAAGGGGTTATTGTGGCAGTCGTGTCATTAAATGCGGCAACGGGAACTTCTTCTTCAAGACGCCATCTCCCTAAGAAGGTTGGCGATCCAATTGATTATGATTACACGGTTAACAGCTGATCGGAAGATTTCGATGGATGTACGTCCATACCATCGGCGCAAGTCTTTATGCCATGAATTTCTCCGTCTTCCTACAAATCTTTGTCCGACAATTTTCCCTTGAATTATAAGCTGGAGAAGTTTATATCGTTCGTCTCTCATCATGTGCCCAAGGTAACTAAGCCTACGTTCCTTGATGGTAACTACAAGCTCCTTGTTCTTGTTAACGATTTTGAGGACTTGTTCATTTGATTTCTTTTCCACCCAAGATTTTCTGAGTGTTCTTCTGTACTAGTACATTTCAAAGGATTCAATTCGCCTCTCCATCAATGGATTGAGCGTCCAACCGTCGAAACCATACAGAAGGACAGGAAATTCATAACAACGTAACATACGAACTATAAGCTGAAGGTTATTACCAAATGCGTCCAAATAGGACCAACGTGCTATTATTCTTTTCTTGGCTGCTGAAGGACAAGGCCCTATTGCCCCCGCAACATTTTTCGCCATGCGAATATAGTTCGCATAGCTGTGCGGATAGCGGGTAAGCTGTGGATAATGTTTGGATTAAATTTGCGGGTAGGTTTTAGAATACAATCGGAACTTGTTGAATATCATTACTAGGACCCGGATGTTTATGACATACCATATCATATTTTACCGTTATATTTTTTTCATGACAAATGTAAGATGATGATTTAAGCTAATATCATTCAAATTAAGTCGTTAAGCATAGTTAACGCTCCGAAATGAAAAGGGTTGCAATTCTAGCTGTATAGCACTCATTTTAATCATAGCACATGACATACATAGCCTAAGGGAGCGATTTTCTCCTCAAATGTCTAAATGTGTTGCTTTAATACTTGGGACTTAATCTAACAATATTGTTGTAATGCTATTAGATTCGGATAACAGTTGTGCGGATGCGGGGCGGATGCGGGGCGGATGCGGGGCGGATGTGGATAACGTTTTGTTTATCCGCTCAGGGCTCTACCTATAGTTCGATTTTCACACCTTAGGTCCCTTAGAAACGGGTTTGGAGGGTCGACGAACCCTGTGGTCAAGGGTGTGCAGCAGGAGATTACGAACTTCTTCACTCATCAGGACACAGTGTTTTACCACACGGGGATCTTCAACCTGGCGCATCGGTGGGATGAGTGCCTCAACGCTGACGACGATTCTGCCAGATTGGCAAACTGATTCTGGACTGAACGGCAGTCAAACGGAAACTTTTTGATCACGCCTTATAATTACTTTCGAATGTATAGTTCTCTCACTTCCCTCGTTAACGAACGGCGACTCAAAAGTTAAGCAGTAGCACGCGCTGACGATAACCATTGTTCACTGCTGACCAATAATATGCTTACTCTATCTCTCCACTTTAGGGGCAGAAGATCTCGTAGTTCCTTCCCTTAAAACAGCAATAACTAACTAACTCTCCACGTGGAGTCCCAAGTCCGGTCGTGAGTGCCGACTGGCTTGTCAGGTCTCCCGTGTTGCACAGTTGCACGTAGTTCTGTCCAGTCTCGCTGCTTGCTCTCAGTGGCTATGGTGGACAGTTGACAACGCTGTACCTCGATCTGGGAAAGCCCTGGCTCCATGCAGATATGGAATGTAAACATGGCCACCCTGCTAGGTTTCAAAAGTGAGCCAGTATAATAATAATAATAATAATAATAATAATAATATCGTATGGCCTCGGGTGCCGGGTGAAAGCTTTGTTATTTGACACCCAGAGGGTAGCTTGCATGTCGAATTTCGTTGTTCCTTGACTATGAAAGTCAAGGAGGTTAGATGTTAGATATCTAAGCTCCTTGAACACTGAGCCAGTGATTAATGAGGAAAGTGTCAGAACTTTATAAGCAAGAACTAAACATACCAGTTAAAGAATGGCCTCCTACAACAGGGGAGAAGGAGAGAGGCATATGTTCACTGTGCTGTCTGTAGTGGTTTCCTTGGCAACTGTTGTCGGACTATCCTCTTGAGTGTCCTTCTGTACCTCCTTCCTTCAAGCATGCTTAGCCATAGAATTTGCCGACAAGAAATAGACTTGGAATGTCCTCCTACAACAAGGCAGGAGAACAATCATATATTCACTGTGCTGTCTGTAGTGGTTTCCTTGGCAACGGTAGTCGGACTGTCCTCCTGAGTGTACTTCCGATTAGCGCCCTCTCTGCGTGCGTTATTCAACCTGTCTATCAACCAAGGTTCTGTGCCGTGTGAGTGGAAATGTGCTAACGTGGTGCCAATCTATAAGCAAGGTGACAGAGAAGATGTTGCAAATTACAGACCGGTGTGTCTATCATCTATAATTGGTAAATGTATGGAGCGGCTAGTAGCAAACAGTGTGCTGGAATTCCTGCGGGAAAACAATCTGCTTGACCCAAATCAGCACGGTTTTCTTCCGGGTCGTTCTTGCACTACGCTATTGACAAAAGTCATTGATGAGTTTCAATTCTACTTGAATCAGCCAGAAGTGAAACAAGTAGAATGTATTGCACTGGATTGGACTAAGGTCTTCGATCAAGTGTCTCATGAAAGACTTTAGTTAAAGCTACAGCAACGTAACATACGGGGTAGCTTACTTGCATGGGTGAGGTCTTTCCTAGAGGGTCGAACTCAGTGTGTAGTGTACGGAGGAGCTCGATCACAGGCTGTTCAAGTTACTTCTGGAGTGATTCAGGGTTCTGTGTTCGGACTTCTTCTCTTCACTATATACAGTATGTGCTCGATATTCCTGGCTGTGTCACCTCATCAATGTCATTATATGCAGATGACACCGTGCTATACAGGTGCATTAAAAGTGAAGAAAATTCCCTCTGTCTTGAGTCAGATCTGGACAACTTATCGCTGTGGTGTTCTGTGAATAATTTAAATATAAATGTACAAAAATTTAAACACAAAGAATAACTAGGTCAAAAAAACATTGAGAATGAATACAAAACTATGAACAGTGTCATCCCACAGTGCACAAACTTAAAATTATTAGGGGTAACAATCTCCGACACCCTGAATTGGAACATTCAAAGTGAAGAGGCAAGATGTAAAGCCACCAAAGTTCTGGGTTTCTTGTACAGAAACATGAGAGGTTGTAAACCTAGAGCCTTCAGGCTTACATATGCATGGTCCGTCCGATATTAGCGTACGGCTTACCTGCTTGGCATCCCACTACAGCGGAAAACATGAACAAGCTCCAGCGTGTACAGCGCCGCGCAGAGAGGCTAATAGCTCGTTATTCCCCTTCCCCTTTGTCAAAATTTCCATCTATAGGGGCAACAGCCAAACAAATTGATCTAATTTTTCTCAAATAATCCCTTACAGCTTCAATTAATATTGGCCCTTTTTGCCGACTGTCATTGGCATATCGCTCAGTTCGAAGAGGTGTAACTCTCGTGCCGCCCTTCGCACGTAGCAATGCTTACCTGACAGGTTTCTACGGCCGCTCTGCGCGGTTATGGAACGCGCTGCCAGGAGATGCCAAGATCTTGCCTCTTCGGAAATTCAAGCCGTACATAAAAAGGTACATTGTATAAATAAACGTATGTATTAGTGATTGATTTTCTCGCTGCATGAATGAGTATCTGAATGGAATGATTGAATGTATGGAGTGATTGAGGTTATGAAAGTGCGTGCGTGAGAGAGTGAGTGAACAGGAAAAATGTACTATGTCAGTATTCTAAATATGTAAATACTGCAAATATTTTTGTAAAACATGTAAATATTGTTAAAACAAATGTAGATGTAAACTGTGCCTGTGAAGAATGAAATATGTATGTGGGGCGCCCTTTTTCACTAGGCCTTCCATACTGTACTTCTTGTACGATTTATGGTAAATAAATAATAATGATAATAATTTAAGCTTAGTCATAGAATTTGCCGACAAGAAATTGACTTTGAATGGCCTCCCACAACAGGGCCGGAACAATTCCCTGGTAGGGTAGTACGTACATAGGATGAACGCAGACAGACTGACCAAGAAGTACAATGAAAACCAATTGGGTAAAAGAAACCGGTGAATACCTCAAGAAACTAAACATCTCTACACAAGACATGGCAAACAGGAAAATATACAGAGAAGAAATCAGAAAACAGAAATTAGAGTCAACTCCTAAAGAGAAGAAAAAGAGACGGTAAAGACGTTGACAGAAGAGAGAAAGAGGAATCACAGTGAATATACTGTATGACAGATTTTTGGGAAGAGAAAAGAGACAGAAAAAAGAACATGAAATTGAATTGTGTTTTAACGCTATCCTTAAGGGGGAATTATTGAAAATAATAATAATTATAATTATAATAATGGCATGGTGAGAACAGATAAAGAGATAGTCCCGCTAACAAAAAGAAGGAAGGAAACATCTCTGGTGGACCAGTGAATGTGAAGTAGCAATAAGGCAGAGACAACTGGCATGGCAGAGATGGAACTCTAAGAAGAATTCAGATAACTGGGAGAGTTTTCTGTTAGTGAGGAAACATGCTGCAAAAACCATACGTGGGGTTAAATGTGCATACGACAAAAGTCAATTGGAAATGATTCAACAAGACTTCAAGAAGAACAACACTCGAGATTTCTGCAGAACCTTCAGAAAGAATCTCACTAAATAAACTCCACCTAGCCTACATTTCAAAGATCCTGAGGGAAAAACTGCCTATAATGACAAAGACAACTTCACTATCCTGGAAAATTATTTTGAGTCTCTCCTTAACTGTGAAAGCCCAGGTTCCTCATTCTCATTTGAAGACAATCCAAATACAAACCCGGACTCTACACCACCAACCAAAGAAGAAATTATGCAGATCATTCAGTCACTTAAAAACAATAAGGCACCAGGCGAGGATTCAATAATCGCCGAATTATGGAAGCATGCTGGCGACGTCGCTATCGATAAACTAACAGAAATAATTAGTGAGATATGGGAAAAGAACTCCCTATTGATTGGACATCAGCTCTGCTTCACCCACTTCATAAAAAAGGTGATAGAACGAATGTGAACAATTACCGTGGCATCTCCCTCCTTGCAATAACATACAAAATCCTTTCAAAAGCCCTTCAAACTAGAGCAGAGAAACAGTTGGATCCACAATTAGGGGAATATCAAGGGGGATTTCGGAAGGGACGATCATGTGCCGAACAGATTTTGAACCTTAAATCTATCCTTTCATATCTGAAGCTTAGAAACAAACAGTTTGTAGTGATCTTCATTGACTTAAAAAAAAGGCTTATGACTCTATCGATCGACCCACCCTATTTGAAATACTGAAAGAACTGGGACTGGACAACAAAACAAGAGCAATCATTCAGAAAACCTTAACCAACACTGCGTCCAAAGTGAAATTCAGGGGAGAAATTTCAGAGCCCTTCGAAATCAAGACTGGTGTAAGACAAGGAGATGGACTATCTCCTTTGCTCTTCAACTGTGTGCTCGAAAAAGTCATCCGGCAGTGGCGAAAAGTAATGAACATTAACAAGTCTGAAAATGGAGTCAGATTGGGCTACAAAAAACAGAACCTGATAGTTGACTGCCTAGCATTCGCAGATGGCTCACATTTTTTTCAGATTCCCTCGATGCAGCCGCAGCGCAAATTAATGAACTCCAGATTCAAGCAGCAAAAACGGGCCTTAAGATCTTCTTTGAAAAAACAGAATTCATCACTAATATCAAGCTAGCGCCAAAAGAGCTGGATGTAGGACAGGGAAAAATCAAGCAAACGAAAGCGTTCAAATATTTGGGTGAGTGGATAGAGCCCAATCACTCTGAGAAGGCAGCTTTCGAGTCACGAATCAGGAAAATGGAAATTGCATATAATCTAACTAAGGTCATTTACAACAAGAAATCCATATCAACAAATGCCAAGTTAAGACACTACCAAACAGTCATCCGTCCAGAGGCTTTGTATGCTGCAGAGTGCCTTGCAATGCATCGCAAGGGACTAACAGAGAAGCTGGAAGTGAAGGAAAGAAAAATTCTAAGAAAAATCTTGGGTCCGGTAAAAGAAAATGGGGAATATAGGAGACGGCACAACCACGAACTTTACACCCACGTGGAAAAAATAACTGATACCATGAGGAAACGGAGAATTGCCTTTTACTGTCATATAACAAGAATGAACCCAGCACGATTGACAAATAGAATTTTCACCTACTTCCTCAAAAAGAAAACCAAGGGAGGAGCTTGGATCATTGAGGTGGACAAAGATTTACAAGAAGTGGGAATTACAGGCAACGATATTTGGGAACGTGCCACACTTAAACAAAAACTAACAGCACGCCGATGTTTTCAAGAAAAGCCAAAGCTTCCAACTGGCAAGAAGTGGACTGCAGAAAGGAAACAACAGCATCGAGAACTAATGCGAAAGTACTGGGAGGATGTTAAAGCTCGATGCAGCAAGAAGCAGTTGAAATGGCATGGTCCTTAGATGGCCAAATCGAAAGAAGAATAATAAGAAGAAGAACACAGCGTAACCTCCGGGGAGGCCTGGTGTAGCTCTTTCAGATTGATGCTCGTAGATCTCTACATCTCGAGATCAGGTTGAAATGAAATATGATGACGTAACAAACACCATATCCTCGATCAGGAGAATTGACCGTCCAAACCTGAAATCCCACATGCCGGCCCGATTCGATCCGGGTCCCTTCAACCCTCCATCCTACCCACTCAGCCACAAAGCCGAACTGGAATAGTGTTAATTAAGCCTTTGACCTTGTCATGGAAGCAATCTGTCTCCACTGCCTGTAATATGGCGGGTACTGAAAGATTCTAAGGACGATTACAAGGAAAGTACAGTAATGGTGCCCCGCCCTAGGTTACTAATGACCTAGCGTCTATAGCGTGGAGAACCATGACCGTACCGTAACAGTGCGTGTCTCCAACTGTTATTAGAAGTTAGCAACTGGCGTGCAGGCCCGTCCCTGAGTCGACTGGCACCGAGAATATACGTGATATTTCTTTCAGTAGTTAGTAGTCATTTCTTCAAACCGCAACCAACAACTCTTCACGACATTCACAAAGGTAACCTTATTATTCATTATTCTGTATTTCTTCTTTATTCGTGTTAGAAACACCTTCTAAAAAAAGTAACACAATAGAAGTATTCTTAATTGCACTTTCAGAAGTAAGTGTCAAGTGAGACAGCTGTATCCACTTACAGTAACACCTCCATTAAACGACCATCGATGGTACCGCAATAACTTGGTCTTTAAGAGGGATGGCCGCTAATAGGGGGGATACTTGAGAATCTCTATTGAGACTATGCAACTTTATAATACAGTACAAAAATTCATGTAACAAATTGTTAATTATTGATTATTACCATTTTTGTTACAAAAAGATGGTATATTGTCTTTCATGGCTAGTGAATTAAAACTCAGCATTTCTTCTAGGTTTGTGCCGTGTCTTGTGTGGGATTTCGCCCAGGACACCAAGCTGGCTCATCAGCAGGAAGGGAGGTAGCGCGCACCCCGCTACTCCTGTGGGGGTCCGGGCGGGGACACCAAGAGCCCACTGATGAGCCAGCTTGGTGTCCTGAGCGATACCCCACACAAGACACGGCACAAACCTAGGAGAATAATGCTGAGTTTTAATTCACTGGCTGTGAAAGCCAATATACCATATATTTGGAAACCTTCATTGAAGGTTAAGGCTGCTTGAGCTTTTAGATCTCGCAGTAAAGAGGCGCAGGGCGCTTCACAAGAAGAGAGATAGCACGCAGTCTGCTACTCCTGTGGGGGTACGGGCGGGGACACCAAGAGTCCGCTGATGAGCCAGCTTGGTGTCCTGGGCGAAACCCCACACAAGTCACGGCACAAACCTAGAAGAATTGCTGAGTTTTAATTCACTGGCCGTGAAAGTCAATATATCATCTAACCACATACATTTAAACTAACCTATGATCACTTTCCATCACGTCGGGTTTCTTAAAGCCGCTTTGTTTCGAAGGGCTATACTGTATTTGGATATAAGCATACAGGCTCTTCATTGGTTATACATCGACATGCAAGCTACCCCCTGGGTGTCAATTAACAAAGCTTGCACCAGGCACCCGAGGCGATACGATATTAAAAATTAAATTGGTTATAGATAAAAAAATTGGTGAAGTATTGGTGTTACATATTTACCATTTCAAGGAACTACTATTTGTCATGAGCAGCTGATCACTGTCACCATCTGATTCTCTTCATTTTATTATATTCTTATACCCTAAATTTTATGGTGCACCATATAAGGTTTTAAACACGTATATTACTACTGTGTGACGTTTTTTATTTTGTTTCTTCAACAGCTGATGAAGGGGATAAAATATAATTAATCCCCGAAACATGTACTGTAAACAAGTTCAATAATTAATTTTATCTCTATAGTATTGATTCAGGCAGATGTTCATTTCCTGTTAATAACTATTCTTCATAGGGAAGTTATGGCTGCTTGAGCTTATAGTTCTTGCAGAAAAGAGGCGCAGGTGCGCTTCATAAAAAGGGAGATAGCACGCAGTTCGCTACTCCCGTGCGGATCCGGGCAGGGACACCAAGGGCCCGCTAATGAGCCAGCTTGGTGTCCTAGGCGAAACCCCACACAAGATATGGCATAAACCTAGAAAAATTGCTGAGATTTGATTTTTGTTACAGTTCATAGGGCCGTTTCCACCGTCAATTATCTCGTAATTCATCATAAAAGGTTATTTAAATTTGCACGAGCATTTCATCAAACATAAACATTTGTTAACTTGACACTAACTAGCAATTACGTTAAATGGCCAAATCCGACCACTCAACTCTCTAAAGCCTCGTCAAAGTGGAGAAAAGCAGAATTCTACCTCGGGCATCTTGGAATGGTGGATGAATTGGTTTGTTTCCGACTTTCAGATGAACTTTCATCCATATGAATATAAATTATTATTTTTTATTTATTTATTTTATTTTTTTATATTTTTAGTCGTTTACCCTCCAGGTTGGTGGAACCCACGGACTCAGCGGGGGAACTCACCACTACCGCCTCTACGGGCAGTGTCCTAGAGCTGGGAACATCGAATCGGAAGGGATACAACTGGTGAGGTGGGATTGGCACCTCGCCCAGGCGGCCTCACCTGCAAAGCGAACAGGGGCCTCATGAGGGAAGGTAAGGGATGGTTAGGATGGATAGGCAAGGAAGAGGGAATGAGGCGGCCGTGGCCTTGAAGAAGGTACTGTACCGTTTTCCTTTATTCGGCCTGGTTTACGGTACATGTACCTATACGAACCGCTACACCACACGGCAGTTTTTGACCTAGTTTTGACAGCGCGCATAGCCATGTGATCGTTTGCTCAGCTGTTGTCCCATCAGTAACCTTCGGAAGGGAGTGTTTCGCTTATACGCCGCGAGGATGCGCAGGTGTCCTTGAGCTGGCAGGAGTGGGAGATTGACATGTACATTTGAATTTTTATTTGGAAATGAGATACAGATATGATGTCAAGTATATACTGGAGTTCGATTTTACAGCAGAGAGGGACAATGCAGTCGTGCTTTTTAGTTATGGCATCTGTAATATCAAGAATATAGATTTTTATATCGACCTGTCTCAGAGATCGTCCTGTCATGCGCAGTAGAGACGGTGCGTGAGTTGCCTCCTGCAGGCCGTCACGGGTGCGCGACAGACAGAACACGTTTCAACTCAGACGAATTCACGCCTAAGCAGAGCTTGTATCGCAATGTTGTTTCGGCTGAAAGAAGTGTCAAGCTATTTTGAATTCACGGCGGTGCTAGTTGACATTTTATACATCGTGTGGTGACGGATTAAGGTCATTATCATAAAAGTTCAGTGTCGAATGAGAACTTCAGTCGTCAGAGCGCCTGGCATTGTATGCGGGCAGTTTTCTGTTAGTGGAATCACTCTTTTCTCGTGTTACGGAGCGAAATGCAGTGATTCATAAAGGAGGCTTGTTTCTGAAGTATATGCATACTGGGAAGGCGTGCTATCTTTTCTCACGCCAAGACTATTGCAACTAAATATCAAGTACATTCCGAGTGAAGTTTTTAACAATGTAAAGTGCTTGGAAGTCCGAGGTGTTGGGGGAGATATTTAGAATGCATATAAACATATTAGCCATGAGCGGCTAGGCATTTTAGTGTGGACATCGCTCTCCAAGCAAATGCAGTGGACGTCACGAGTAACCACACTGCATGTTTGCGAAGTGGATCATAGCATATTCGCGACGCGGGCTATTGGCTTGTGCAACATGAACTTTTGGTAACATGCAGCCGAAAATAACTCAGGCTACCGTCATGTATTCACTTCCTTATCGAAATGTTGCATCCGCGCGCGTGTTGTATTTCCGAACCGGTCTGGAACTATTCGAAATTCGGGCCAGGACAATTTCTGAGATGAGGAAGCAGTTCGTTTACTACCAGTGGACTTGGGACATTGGAGTAAGGGATCCCCAGCGCGTTCATTGGAAATTGGAATGGAACCGTGTAGTCCCGCTACACCATGGTGGTATCAGATGGTGGGCATCTTCACGCTCCATATTGCCTTCGAGAATCTCCAGCCAGGTAGAGAATCTACTTTTCATGTAGCGTTGCAAGGTAGATAGTCCAGTTTAAACACTTTGCCATCTATTTTCTTTTTTCATTTTGAGTAGTATGATTGTCGAGTGGAGTTTATGCATGGCTATTCCATGTCATGTGTGACTTCATTTCCAGTCGAGTTTAGGCCTGATTAAGCAGGTGCACTCATTTCATAATATTTTATTATGAAATAATTGTTCATTTTTCAGCTTAATAATCTATTAAATTAAATTCATTAATGTATTCCGAACTTCTTGATTGTGAAGAACAGATCTTCGTAGGGGAAGAAATCTACGTTATTCTCATAGGGAATTGTTACTTTTTTTTTCATCAAGCTTTGGCTTGAGGGGTCATCGTTCCCTTATTTTTGTGTTCGACAATTGCGAGCTTCGAATTTTTCTTATGCACTCATGTATTATTATTATTAAAATACAGTATAGAATGTGGAGTTTGATCATTCTTTTAGAATGGGAATTTTATTTTCTCTTGAGGGTAAGCGAGGTCATACTGCAATTCTAATGTGTCAACAGAATTTAACTGGAGTCGTTATCTGGACACATGCTGTAGATTCAGTTTGATTTTCGTGAATTCTCTCGAGGGGACATTTCTATTTTTGTCTGATCAACGTTAACGTTTGATTTTGTAGCCACGTGTACTTGGATACACCTCGTTAATTTTTTATATTTATTAACATTGCTATAACTGAACTTTAATTCAGTATTTTGAGTTTTTCTTGTTTAGAACATTGCTTCAGAGAACTTTTTGAAGAACAAGAATCTTTTAGGAGACAGATCCCAGAGATTAACTTTAAGGGGAAATGAATTCTTATGTGACTGTCAATACAACTCTGTAAGGCAAGCTTCTGTGATCCAGTGCACTTGATTAAGTAGCCACTCATGTTAAATTTATGTTGCATCGGATTGAGAAATCATAATAATTAAGAAATACAGCTGATCATGTCTGATCACTAATTATCGAATAAAATAATCACCATGTGGGTGATAGTGTGTGAAGAAACGTCAATGGGCGTGATATATATTTACGATGGTACTCGTTGAAGTACGTTCATATTAAAATGATAGTAAAAGCATCATGTGTAATGCAATTATAAAATATAAACTTGGTAATGTTGGTGGTTATGCCCACCGTTTTCAGATATCAAGGTCATGAGTGACCATTATTATGACAGTAATTCTTTTGTCAAGCCTCAGAGTTTGTTTTTTTTGTGTGGCATCCCCATTTAATTAATTCTTCGGTTGTGTTCAGTTTCTAAGATTTAGGCAATGCTAGATATGATTCACGATCGTTATATTTTAAATTCTGGAGGAATTTAAATAAGTACATTCATTCTGAAATATTATTGAATCTTTAGAGATTCTGAATTTCGAATTTCACATCTTTTTAGCTTGAGTGCTTGATTGATAAAAAATACATTTTGAATACATTGCTAAGGCAATATGAGTTATACAATTTCAATTTTGACAAAGCAGATAAGGAGTACAGAATTACATGTTTGGAAAGACATTTACATCTAAGGGTGTAATAACATAAATAACGATTACGTTGTAAATAAGTAAATATGTATATATATATATCTGAAATAATCCACGTGTTCTTTAATGTTGGAATGAGTGGAAGAACCATTAAGGTGATTTGTTTAATTTTTTGGGGGGGTTTTCTATTGTTCTCATGATTAACAATTTCTATTGAGGGTTAAATGCACTCTTGGTCCATGGGGACTGTTAATGCATTTATTGGCATGATTCTAGTGCCCAGTTTCTTTGTTTGTGTCCAGTCAAGGACAATTTGGTCTGACCTTCTGTCAGATTTCTTTTGAAATAAAATATTTTGTCAGTTCTTTTAATCGCGTGATGTGATGATTTATAGAAGTATAAAGAGGTCGCATTAAGGGGGGCCACAGCTAGATATTTCTAGAGTTTCCCACACTCCTGAGAGGGTGTTTGCCCAAGATTCTCGTGTTCTTAGAGCTGTTCGCTGTTATGCTTTGGTCGTGCTTAATGCCACCTCTGTTAGGTTTTACTGCACCCTATTACTCCTTTTCCCTGTTGGTAGGATTTGGGGACTTTTCTAGGCCGGGGGGTTTTCAGGTCCTACGATCCAGCTACCATCGAGGGATTTCAACAGGTAAAGAGTAGGTATTTCGGGCACAGTAAATTGGCGCACCAACGACTTGGGGCCTCGAAAAACTGGAATACCAGAGTGAGGTTCAGTAAATTGGCGACCCAAACTTAAGGGGCATCGAATAGAGATATCGTGTCTTTTAGGGAGGTGCCAATTGAGTAAAATGGCATACAGATGATGGACTCGAGAAAACTGGAATACCAGAAACGAGAATATAGTTTGAGGCCATTATAGATGTCGAACCTCGTGGAAGGGCATCTGACTGGTGATATGACGCCATTTCATGATCGTTTCGAATCTTGCTTTCGAACACGTGGTGACGTTATATGCTAGTCAATTCCGACAACATTTCAGCGATCAATTGTGAACTCGTTGAATGAACGTCGGGAGATAATGGTTCACCAATGTTTTTAGCACAAGATATTGGAATTCATTCGTGAATAAAGCAATTAAGAGTATTCTCGACCTACACGGTATACGTGTAGAATTGCAACCATTGATAGATTTTGTGGATTTTTAAGTGGTGCTACACTGGTTTGGAAATAATATACGACTAGAGCCAAGATCAATGAAAGACATTCTCTGAAAAACTGAATTGACTTGATCAGTCGAGTAGGGCGTTGAGATGTAGCTCGTGGGTGAGTTGCACTCAAGGTGTCCCATTTTCTTGCAACAGGCGGATGGGTATTTCTGAGCCCATTTTAAATGTAAAACCATTTTCATTAATTCAAAGATGGTCATAATAGGAATACTTAGGATATATACTGATATAAATCATCACACATAGTACGAGTAGGTTCTGGGAATTCCTCGATTCTAACATAGAGCACTGATTGGTAATTTTTAATTAGATTTTAAGTTAACGCAACACAATCAAGAAGTTCGTATGATGGCAAATGTGGTTTACTCTGTGATGTCTATGCTTTGTTTGGTGGAGTGCTGTCCATGTTTTTCAGCTTTTGTGTGATATATATTTGATATGTCTGAGAACGAGGGAAAAGGATCTCCTAGTGAGATAGAGAAACTTTATAAACTGCTTCAGGAACAGATGCAGATCCAAGATGCTCTTGCAGAGAGTATAAAAGGCTCTTTAAATGACCTTCAGTCCGGCAACAGAGACCTTAGAGCTAGGCAAAATCAAACGCAGACTAGTCTAGAACAAATGCAATCCAGTCAAAATCAAACGCATACTAGTCTAGAACAAATGCAATTCAGTCAAAATCAAACGCAGACTAGTCTAGAACAAATGCAATTCAGTCAAAATCAAACGCAGACTAGTCTAGAACAAATGCAATTCAGTCAAAATCAAATGGCGACTAGTCTAGAACAAATGCAGGGTAGTCAAAGTCAAATGCAGATTAGTATAAAACAAATGCAGAGTAGTCAAAGTCAAATGCAGAGTAGTCAAACAAAAATAGAAGCAGACATTTATAGCATTCAGTCGGAAATTCTTAAGGTTGAATCCAGTCAAAGTCAAATGCAGGCTAGTCAGAACCAGATGAAAACATGTCAAAATATTATTGAAGTTAAAGTCACTAATGTACAGGAAGATGTAACTAACATCCAGTCTAAAGTTAGCATTGTTGAACCTAATCAAAACCTCATGCAAATCCAGATTAATGAAATAGAGAAAACTAATAAAGATTTCCAAATGGAAATTAAATTAGATTTAGATATCAGTAAACGGTTGGCAAAGGATAATTTGGAAGCTTTGCAACTACAATTCACTAACGACACTATCAATACTCAGGCTTCCATAGATCAATTGAGAACTGAAATGAATTATTTTCGAGTTCAAGTCAGTGATCATAATAAATTATTGAAAGATGACTTTGACATAGATCTTAAGGCAATTGTTAAAGAAAACATAGACTTGTTAAGAAATGGTATGCTTAGGATTAATGAAGATTCTTTCAGTGATATGAAACAGGAAATGGAACAAAAACTTGCCACTAGCGAATTAAAAGCTACTAAAAAAATATTAGATGTGAGGGAAGATGTCGATAAGAAGATTACTGTTCTTCAAATTTCTCAAATAGATAATTTAACCAGTCTAGAAAATAAATTAAAGTCCATTGAGGTTAAGGTGGATCGGAACAAGATAGAACTGAACGAAGACAGGGAAAAGAAAACTTCGGAATTAAATGCAATTCGAGCACAATTAGAAACCATTAACCTTGGGGGGAATGTTAACGTAGAAAGTATTAAGGAGCAATTAAGGTCAAGCTGGAATAGCGACTTTCACGCTGCTTTAGATCAAAGGGAACCTAGATTACAGGAAAGAGATGAAGCTATGCCACATGAGTCTCCTGACATTGGGATTAGTCCTCAGTCTAGAGTTGCGGAACGCTTAGGTCCAACTCAACCAAATTTGACTCAGCCAAATTTCACGCAATTACAACCATATGGGTACACTTATCCCAACACTAACGTCAATACAGGAGGTAATATACACAGGCCTGTTGAAAGAGCGTCCAACATCACTGTTATTAGAAATTTTGAGGACAAACCTCGCAAATTCAGTAATTTAGATGGGACTAACCCTCTCGAATTTATTCGTGGATTAAGGGATTACTTTGTGGAATCGCAGGTGCCACACGAACGCGAGCTTAGAGTAGTGGAGCGCTATTTGACTGATGCCCCACTTCAGTGGTATAAGGCGTTTAGGTATACCTTCAATAATTTCGAGGAGTTTGCTGACGCATTCATCAAAAGATTCTGGAGCATTGAAGTGCAACAGAATATAAGGTCAGAAGTTTACTCGAGAAAGTATGCAAATACAGGTCCCACAAGCTACGCGGAGTACTTTGCGTTTCAGCTCTCGAAACTGCGGTTTCTGCAACCCCCGATGACCGAGGGTCAGTTAGTGGAAGCTATATCGCAGCAACTTGCCGTGGATGTCAGAAAGTCAATAATTTAATCAGGAGTGACTGACTTAGCCACGATGGACGACTTGCTACGTCGTTTGGACCACGTAAACGCAATGTCAACACCTATCATATCGCGTGCTAGTCGACAGGAGTCTAAAGGGATCAACACGGTAGTAATGAACCGAACCCAGCAAACGGATCAGGTCAGATCCGATCAGAGGAATCCGGAAAGGACAGGGCAAACTCGAAACCACTACCAAAAGGATGAGAGATACCAAAACCAGTATAGGGAATACACGGAACCACCGTGGCAGAGACGTTATGAGGAACGACATTTCTATAGAAGGGACTACGGCAAGAACCGTACCAATTATCGTGATGCGCCTTATGACACTAATTACAGACCACGTCAGGGGTACAGCAGGTACAAGAAATATAGGACGGAAGAGTTTTATCGAAGGAGAGACCAGGAAAGGCTCAGAGGGGAGCAGGAAAAGTCCGATGGGGAAGGACGAAGAAAGAAAGAAAGAAAGAAAGAAAGACGATAGGAGAAAGGATACAATAAATGGTGCTCATGCAAGTACTAGTCGCCAGGGTAGCAGTGAAAGAACCCCAGAAAGAGATAAAGATAAAGATAAAAGAAAAGGAGGAACAAGAAATTAGAGATAACAGGTAATTCTGCACTACCATCGGGATATACCAAGAAAGAGAGATAAGGAAGAGGCTAGAGAAATCTGTAGCCGAGGAAACGTTCCGAATAGCTCGATGCTTTGGGAACAATTGTTATGAAGTCACCAGCATAGATGGAAGGGATATTATAGGTCGCTTCAATGCCAAGAACATGCGCAGATACTATAAGAAGTTAGTTTAACTCTGTATGTAGCCATGTATTGTAGCGGGAATATCTGGAATGATGAAATAAAAGTCGAGCCAACTTTTATTTGAGGTGTTAGGAGAGAGATGTACCGTTTTCCTTTATTCGGCCTGGTTTACGGTACATGTACCTATACGAACCGCTACACCACACGGCAGTTTTTGACCTAGTTTTGACAGCGCGCATAGCCATGTGATAGTTTGCTCAGCTGTTGTCCCATCAGTAACCTTCGGAAGGGAGTGTTTCGCTTATACGCCGCGAGGATGCGCAGGTGTCCTTGAGCTGGCAGGAGTGGGAGATTGACATGTACATTTGAATTTTTATTTGGAAATGAGATACAGATATGATGTCAAGTATATACTGGAGTTCGATTTTACAGCAGAGAGGGACAATGCAGTCGTGCTTTTTAGTTATGGCATCTGTAATATCAAGAATATAGATTTTTATATCGACCTGTCTCAGAGATCGTCCTGTCATGCGCAGTAGAGACGGTGCGTGAGTTGCCTCCTGCAGGCCGTCACGGGTGCGCGACAGACAGAACACGTTTCAACTCAGACGAATTCACGCCTAAGCAGAGCTTGTATCGCAATGTTGTTTCGGCTGAAAGAAGTGTCAAGCTATTTTGAATTCACGGCGGTGTTAGTTGACATTTTATACATCGTGTGGTGACGGATTAAGGTCATTATCATAAAAGTTCAGTGTCGAATGAGAACTTCAGTCGTCAGAGCGCCTGGCATTGTATGCGGGCAGTTTCTGTTAGTGGAATCACTCTTTTCTCGTGTTACGGAGCGAAATGCAGTGATTCATAAAGGAGGCTTGTTTCTGAAGTCTATGCATACTGGGAAGGCGTGCTATCTTTTCTCACGCCAAGACTATTGCAACTAAATATCAAGTACATTCCGAGTGAAGTTTTTAACAATGTACAGTGCTTGGAAGACCGAGGTGTTGGGGGAGATATTTAGAATGCATATAAACATATTAGCCATGAGCGGCTAGGCATTTTAGTGTGTACATCGCTCTCCAAGCAAATGCAGTGGACGTCACGAGTAACCACACTGCATGTTTGCGAAGTGGATCATAGCATATTCGCGACGCGGGCTATTGGCTTGTGCAACGTGAACTTTTGGTAACATGCAGCCGAAAATAACTCAGGCTACCGTCATGTATTCACTTCCTTATCGAAATGTTGCATCCGCGCGCGTGTTGTATTTCCGAACCGGTCTGGAACTATTCGAAATTCGGGCCAGGACAATTTCTGAGATGAGGAAGCAGTTCGTTTACTACCAGTGGACTTGGGACATTGGAGTAAGGGATCCCCAGCGCGTTCATTGGAAATTGGAATGGAACCCTGTAGTCCCGCTACACCATGGTGGTATCAGATGGTGGGCATCTTCACGCTCCATATTGCCTTCGAGAATCTCCAGCCAGGTAGAGAATCTACTTTTCATGTAGCGTTGCAAGGTAGATAGTCCAGTTTAAACACTTTGCCATCTATTTTCTTTTTTCATTTTGAGTAGTATGATTGTCGAGTGGAGTTTATGCATGGCTATTCCATGTCATGTGTGACTTCATTTCCAGTCGAGTTTAGGCCTGATTAAGCAGGTGCACTCATTTCATAATATTTTATTATTAAATAATTGTTCATTTTTCAGCTTAATAATCTATTAAATTAAATTCATTAATGTATTCCGAACTTCTTGATTGTGAAGAACAGATCTTCGTAGGGGAAGAAATCTACGTTATTCTCATAGGGAATTGTTACTTTTTTTCATCAAGCTTTGGCTTGAGGGGTCATCGTTCCCTTATTTTTGTGTTCGACAATTGCGAGCTTCGAATTTTTCTTATGCACTCATGTATTATTATTATTAAATTACAGTATAGAATGTGGTGTTTGATCATTCTTTTAGAATGGCAATTTTATTTTCTCTTGAGGGTAAGCGAGGTCATACTGCAATTCTAATGTGTCAACAGAATTTAACTGGAGTCGTTATCTGGACACATGCTGTAGATTCAGTTTGATTTTCGTGAATTCTCTCGAGGGGACATTTCTATTTTTGTCTGATCAACGTTAACGTTTGATTTTGTAGCCACGTGTACTTGGATACACCTTGTTAATTTTTTATATTTATTAACATTGCTATAACTGAACTTTAATTCAGTATTTCGAGTTTTTCTTGTTTAGAACATTGCTTTAGAGAACTTTTTGAAGAACAAGAATCTTTTAGGAGACAGATCCCAGAGATTAACTTTAAGGGGAAATGAATTCTTATGTGACTGTCAATACAACTCTGTAAGGCAAGCTTCTGTGATCCAGTGCACTTGATTAAGTAGCCACTCATGTTAAATTTATGTTGCATCGGATTGAGAAATCATAATAATTAAGAAATACAGCTGATCATGTCTGATCACTAATTATCGAATAAAATAATCACCATGTGGGTGACAGTGTGTGAAGAAACGTCAATGGGCGTGATATATATTTACGATGGTACTCGTTGAAGTACGTTCATATTAAAATGATAGTAAAAGCATCATGTTTAATGCAATTATAAAATATAAACTTGGTAATGTTGGTGGTTATGCCCACCGTTTTCAGAAATCGAGGTCATGAGTGACCATTATTATGACAGTAATTCTTTTGTCAAGCCTCAGAGTTTGTTTTTTTGTGTGGCATCCCCATTTAATTAATTCTTCGGTTGTGTTCAGTTTCTAAGATTTAGGCAATGCTAGATATGATTCACGATCGTTATATTTTAAATTCTGGAGGAATTTAAATAAGTACATTCATTCTGAAATATTATTGAATCTTTAGAGATTCTGAATTTCGAATTTCACATCTTTTTAGCTTGAGTGCTTGATTGATAAAAAATACATTTTGAATACATTGCTAAGGCAATATGAGTTATACAATTTCAATTTTGACAAAGCAGATAAGGAGTACAGAATTACATGTTTGGAAAGACATTTACATCTAAGGGTGTAATAACATAAATAACGATTACGTTGTAAATAAGTAAATATGTATATATATATCTCTGAAATAATCCACGTGTTCTTTAATGTTGGAATGAGTGGAAGAACCATTAAGGTGATTTGTTTAATTTTTTTGGCTTTTTCTATTGTTCTCATGATTAACAATTTCTATTGAGGGTTAAATGCACTCTTAGTCCATGGGGACTGTTAATGCATTTATTGGCATGATTCTAGTGCCCAGTTTCTTTGTTTGTGTCCAGTCAAGGACAATTTGGTCTGACCTTCTGTCAGATTTCTTTTGAAATAAAATATTTTGTCAGTTCTTTTAATCGCGTGATGTGATGATTTATAGAAGTATAAAGAGGTCGCATTAAGGGGGGCCACAGCTAGATATTTCTAGAGTTTCCCACACTCCTGAGAGGGTGTTTGCCCAAGATTCTCGTGTTCTTAGAGCTGTTCGCTGTAATGCTTTGGTCGTGCTTAATGCCACCTCTGTTAGGTTTTACTGCACCCTATTACTCCTTTTCCCTGTTGGTAGGATTTGGGGACTTTTCTAGGCCGGGGGGTTTTCAGGTCCTACGATCCAGCTACCATCGAGGGATTTCAACAGGTAAAGGGTAGGTATTTCGGGCACAGTACCATCCTGGCATTTGCCCGAAGACGTAGTGGGAAACCACGGAAAACCACTTCGAGGATTGCTGAGGGGGAATTGAACCCCCTCTACTCATTTGGGCCACCCGAGGCTGAGTAGACCCCGTTCCAATCCTCGTACCACTTTTCAAATTTCGTGGCAGAGCCGGGAATCGAACCCAGGACCTCCGGGGCGGCAGTTAACCATGCTGACCGCTACGCTACGGAGGCGACATTTTTATGACATTGAAATTATTAAATATCATAGCCTACATATTACTAATACAGTACCAAGAAAGAAGAATACGGAAATTTAAAGAAACCGCTGTGGGATTCGAACTCCTTCCAGCTATGCATAGTGAACTCCGAGTCTGCAACGCAACCACTTACCCTACGACGACAACGTAGAGGGTGTGTCGTATTTAGCTAAGTAAACAATGTATTCACACAACTGCCAGTTCTTCTAAATATTTTGTTCATATTATTTTAAGCTTTTGCCATGAATAAGGTCTTCTGTATTTCCCTTCCTTTATAATGATGTTCCAGAAATTCTCAAGGAAGCATCGCAAACAACGATCAGTGCTACACGCTTCTTTTTCTGTCCACCAGTGTTCTCCAGGGTACAACCGAGTCTACGCATGCGCGAGAGACGTAAAGTGAAAAGTAATTACGGACCCGAATGGTCTCATGAAACGCATTGACGATAACCATGCAATAATCTCGTATTTAAGTTCAATATCAATTAACTAACGAATCGTTAATAAAGAGTTCGTGGAAACGGTTACGTGCCGGGTGCGACCGTGGCGGATGCGACCCACCAAAAATCGTGCCAGTAGCGACACTGCTAGTAGCTTACAGTGCCCCATGCGACCCATTGTTCGAGGGAAGAATGTTTACGATGCGCCGTTTTAACTTAATTTACTCCTACTGTCGACCAAAATATTATGTACAGGCCGGACGTTTGTTTTAGTTTTTTATTTTATTTTTTTAATTTATTTAGTCAATTTACCCTCTAGGTTGGTGGTTCCCACAGACTCAGCGAGGGAACTCACCTCTACCGCCTCTATGGGCAGTGTCCTTGAGCTTGGAACATCTGGTCGGGATGGATACAACTGGGGAGGTGTGATCAGTACTTCGCCCAGGCGGCCTCACCTGCAAAGCGAACAGGGGCCTCATGAGGGATGGGAAGGGATGGAAGATTGGGATGGATAGGCAAGGAAGAGGGAAGGAGGCGGCCGTGGCCTAACAGTAGGTACTGTACCCGATAACCCGGATAGTAGGCTGTCAGATATCCGCCCCCTCAATCGGATTGCCAATAATCAATCGCACCGGCACAGCTACATCAATGAAAATGGCACTGACGGACACTATCGAGATCAGAGCACAATAGTTAACAAGAAATTATTGTGGAACACACCAAAATATACGGGGGTTCATACTTACCTTTACTTACCTCTTAAATTTATCTCGGGGACTGGGTTGTCAACTGGATCACTTAAAAGTATGCCCACACAATAACCTCCACCATGATATTTTAAAATGAACCAGAACGGAGACGAGAAACTTTAAACTGCACAAAAATTTATTTCACAAAAAGAATGATTTTAACAAAAATAAACAACAAAATCAACGTGGCAATCAGAAGCCATCGACCACATAACCATGTCCTCCTGTAGGACCTGTATTCTCTACATATAATGTTTCAGCTTTCTCAAGCTCATAGCAACGTAAAATAATAATGCACTGGGGATGGAAACGGGATTTGGGATGAGACACATATATCAATTGTTTTGCGTGTTTATATACTTCACATTTTATTTATAGCCACAAGGCTATTATGGAGCGTCCTTGGCCTCTGTAATACAGTTGTCCGGGCCAGCTGCAAGGCACCTGCATTGTCAAAGCGGACTCCCGTTCGTTCAACCCTAGCATAAGCGTGTTACCTCAGAGCTCGGCTCTCCTTTTCAAATACGTAAATGTTCACATCTCAACTGAAATATTATCACGCAAATGTCTTACATGCTTCATTCAAACACCAGTGGATTACTCCAACAATCCCAAATCATGATTATTTGTTCAAACCACTTGCTTAACTTGCGTTGTTTAGAGTATAAAAAAAACTCTAAATGTTAATAACAAAAGTTCATTAATTATTTATAACAATAATAAATTGTTGATAACAATGTCAAATGACCATTGAAAATTTTATACACGCCTGTATTAATCACTATCATTTCAAATTATTTAACAAAGATATTTACAAAATTATTTTACAATATTATATTGTTTATATTATTTATACAAGAAATACATTAAACCACACGTTTATCCGGTTGATAATTACTCAAATCGTGGTGATATAATCGACCAATGAAGGTTAGTTATATTTAACTGTCAAATTCAGGTTTAATAAGGTTTAATAATAATTATTAATATTTGTGACGGTAACCTCCATTCAAAATCTTTATCTCAAATTATTTAACACTCTTGTTAATTTTAACAGTATCTTCATATGAATAATCTTTCAAAGAACAAGAACAATACATTCAGTGGGAAAATACTTCGCTTATAACGCACAAAATTGCACAAAAATTGGCCCAAAATTCATCATATATCTTCATATATATGGCATAAAAATCCTTCAAACTACACACAAAAACCTCCACTTATTAATTCATCAACTTCATTAATTATTGTGGGAACCTCCTTCATTATTCAAGGGCATTACTCAACAGCGACTTTTACACGTCCACTGAACTAACGATTATACATCCATTGTTCCTCTTTAAAAATTCTTATATTCATCAATTGTAATAATGACTGTTATTATTTAACCTTCGTGGGTTTCATTCATGAATCGATATGAAGTAAAAACTTGCCAATCACAAATAAATTTAATAGCAAATACGATTAGACACTCCTCCCTGGTCTATCAAAATTGAGATTAACATCTTCAAAGTAACGCAGTATAAAAATACTATCTTCAAACAAAGTTCATCTAAACTGCAAAATAGTCGAATAGAATACAATTAGATTGTGGAATGCAAACATTATTGTTCCAATCTATAATTGAGAAAAACTCCTATCAAATGTTCATTACTATAGTGTATTCAATAAATCGAAATAAAAGTTCATATTTCATAAAATTGTCTATAATGCAATGATAAATGTCTATGTTGCAATCATGTTCATAAGACGACTAGTATTTCAAAGATCGTCGATATCGTAATACATTTTAACGCTCTAAAATCATTTAATTATTCTTCTTTCTTGAGGATGACAGAAAATTGGTCAAAGTAATTTACTGAATAGAATTACTTTAATAAAATGACACGCTGTCTGAATTCAAATCTGCCATAGCAAATCGTTAACTTTACAGTCAAATCGTGACTACAAAAATATGCAAATTACTGAAAGAATCTAATATCAGTCTCAACTGATCCAAAATTATTAAGTATGCCAATGACATAACAATGTCTCAAAAATCGAAGAAAAAGGCATAAATCATCGAAGTGTACTGAGTACAGAAATATCAATCAAGAAAATGGGGCAAAAGATAGGACAGAAAATATGGGAAGAATGGTTGCTCAGATATCGCTACAAGACTCAAATAATACAAGAAACGTTCACGACTACCTTATCTGTTGATCGAAGTTCCAGAGGAAAGTTTTCAAAGAAAACTGCTGTTGGTTCCATTTCACCAGCGTACAGATGTGCTCCGTCCTCGAATTTGGAATCAGCGTCCTCGGAGAATCGAACTGCTTCCTCCTCCGAAATTGCACTGCTCCGTGGATACGAAAAACATCCTTCTGGCAAAACTCTTCTTTGTGCGCCGGGACAACCCTGGCCTCTCTTGAAAGTTCTCTGAAGTTCTTGCAGGAATTCGCCATGAAGTTTAATGTAGTTATTTCCGCAGAAATATTCATAGTTGTGGAGTATGAAAATATTTCCACTGTTATCTGGTATAATTCAGCGATGGATTCACGATGCATGAGTGTAGTTGGATGTTCACTACATGCTCGCTTTTGTAGAAAGACGATTAACGAAGTTCCATGCTGTTACTTTACTCCAATCAATATATGTCCCAATTGCATTAAAGCCTTAGCCTTCCATCTCAACTACTGTTATAATCATCGAAAGCACTGCGAGATTATAATGTTCCATAGTCGAATGTATCGTTGTAATAGCAAACGTATTCTCCAATATCACTGTTGCACTCCACGTGTCAGCCGTAGTGTATAATGTGGAATTTTAAAAGTGTTTCTCCTGTGGCGAGAAAATCACTTTTGTTGGCAGCCTTAAAGTTCCAATATCTTTCGAAGTATCACTGTGAAATTGTTCAAATCTTGTACACACCTCAATGTTATACTGCCCAATAGAATTATAATACAGGCTGAAGTTAGCGCTTGATATCTTGACTGGTGTAAACGTTAATGTGAGCGTTTCAACTTCACCTAGTTTCGAGCAGCGTAAAATGGAACTGTTCCGAGTTCGTTCGATGCGCCGGGCTTTAACCACGCTAAAGACAACTTACTTCACTGAATCACTTGAAAATAACTATATATCACCAGAAATATATATGCGATCTGACATATGAGATCTGAGTTCTGCGTTCTGAGATTATGAGTTCTGAGAGCTCCTCTCTCCTGTGCACGACCTTTTATCAACTTCTTAAGGGGCGTATCCATCCCTTCCATAGCCTGTTGCTGCGTCATTGCTGGAAGTTTTAACTTTGGCTATACTTGACGGATTTTCAAATTTCAAAAACTCAAAATTAATTTCTCCAAAATTCCAAATCAATGCCATAACTGAAAATAGATTTCCACAAATCTGCATGCCAAAAGTAATTAAAATATCGTAGTTTCAGCAATCTCCGTCTTCCTTCCAAACTATCGTTCATTGGTTCGAGTCTCTCCTCCAATAGCGTAGCTTCTTCCTTAGCACAATACCTCGTTTCCTGCGACTGCGTCGTAAATCTAAGATCTTTCTCGAACAAAATCATGACGTCACCAAGAATCTCAGCTCAATCAGCCTGCTTGCCTCAAGTCAGCGTCATCCGTGCCTACGTCATGAATATCCACGTCATAACTATGACATTCATAACTTTACTCATATTTTCCAATACAGCCATCGTGGTCTCAATATAATTCAAATTATGGGGGCATTCTCCCTTCACCACGTTTTAAAAACAGTTGCAAATTGTTTTTAAACTCTGTGTTATAAGTATCAGAATTCACTTGAACACGAAATTGAATTATTATTGGCTTTCTCTTGGATAATATCTCTTCAAGTTCCCAGCATTGAACTTGCCATAAACGACATTATTCTCATCATCGTAAAGTTCATAACAGTTGTTTCCATAGGCATTCGTAATTCTGAACGGACCCATGAATACTATTCCAAACTTGGGATAGATTTTCTTACCTACGTCAGCCTTGACAGGTCTGCGTAATAATACCAGATTTCCAATTTCTAAGGGAGCACCAAAACGTTTTCCAGCTACTCTTTTCAGTCTTTTTTGTGCTGCTTTCTGGAGTTGTTCTTTCGCTCTGTCTATTCTCTGCTGCCTTCCTAAGTCGGGATCTCTAGGAACGTGGTTAAAAAGATTATCCCACGGCCTTTCTGGGTTTCTTCCTAGATGAAGTCTCATTGGCACCTCTCCTGTGCTCTCCTGCACTGTAGAATTTAGACATTCCTCAATAAGGGGTACAAATCTCACCCAACCAGAATGATCATTCGGACAGATAATTTGACAGAATTTCGAAAATTCAGCCATATATCTTTCCGAAGAATTCGATTCCGGATATCGCACGCTTGAAAATATGTGCTTAATACCAAGCCTTTCCATATCTGCAGCAAATTCTAAGGACGTAAACTGAGCTCCATGATCCGAAAGTAGATATTCTGGTTTACCAGCTTTTGGAAATACAGCATGTTCCAGTCTGCTTACAACGTTCCTCGTGTTAGCTTTTTGCATGGGACTCATTGTTACAAATTTTGAGAAGACATCCACGGTAACCAACAGATACTGATTACCCTGGTATCCCTTCGGACAAGGACCAAATATGTCTGTCGCCATGAGTTCATTTGGTTTAGAGGGAATCATCGCCTTAGGTTTTCCTTTTAATAGAGCGGAAGCATACTTTGCTCTTTGACATTCATCACATGAACGAATGACATTAGCAATGCTGGAACGCATGTTAGTCCAAATAAACCTCTCTTTAAGAGAATCAAGAGTTTTATCTAAACCCGCATGTCCAGTTGCGTGATGAGCTACCCACACTAAATTGACAACAAGTTTAGGTGGCACGACTATTCGAAGCTTTGTATGCGCAGAGTCAGCATACTTACATACGATGTCTCCACTCAAGACAAAGTGTCGTGAATCTCTCTGTGTAGCTGCATAGTCAACATCAGTATTGTCCATGTAACCCTTAAGAAACCTGTACATTTTCCTGATTGGAGCGTGTCTCTTCTGTGACACACCGATTCGGGCTAACCTCCTAACAGTCTCTTGATCTTGCTGCTCCAATTGTACATGGTGTATCTGCACATTTTTGATAGGGTTACGTGATAAAGCATCAGCCAGTAAGTTATCTTTCCCAGGCTGATGGATGATAGTGACATTAAACTGTTGGGTGAACAAAGCCCAACGTGTCAATCTATCACTAGACATGTCAGTTTGCAGCATAAACTGAAGTGCTTTGTGATCTGTAATAATGATAACCTTGTGTCCCAGCAACATTTTTTTCCAAGCTTGGAAAGCTGTTACAAAAGCTAACGCTTCTAGTTCTGTCGTAAAGTAGTTTTCCTCGTGTTTCTTTAACTTCCGACTAGTGAACGCAATGTAGTGCTTGTTGCCTGCCTCGTCTTTTTGGTATAAGACTGCACTAATGCCTATTCTTGATGCATCAGACTCTATATAGAATACCTTCTCAAAGTCTGGGTACTCCAGTTTGACGTTGTTTCTGAGCATCTCCTTTGCTTTCTCAAAAGCCTCGTTTGCTGCGGTACTCCATTTCCATCTATTATTTTTCTTGAGTAAATCATACAGAGGAGCCATAATTTCAGAGTATCTCGGACAGTGGCTGCTAATGAATTGGCAAGCGCCTACAAATTCTCTGACTTGTTTCACCTTAGTTGGCTTTGGGAATCTGGTGATCGCATCTACTTTCTGCATGTTTGGATGATATCCATCTTTATCAATGGTATGCCCCAAGTAATTGATCTCCTTCTTCAAGAATTGACATTTTCCAAAATTGACCTTGATATTGGCTTCCCTTAAATTTTCAAACAACTTTCTCAAGTGCACTAAATGTTCTGCGGCGTTGGGTGAAGATAGAATTAAATCGTCAATGTAGCAGATTACATTCTCCTTTACTTCGTCAGTGAGCTTGCTATCAAGTGCTCGAATGAGTGCTGGTCCACTGTTGACCATTCCAAAAGGCATTCTCACAAAGACCCATGACGTCTGGTCAAATAGGAATCCAGTGTACTGCATACTTTCTTCCTCCAGTTGAACTTGGTAAAACGAAGATGTCAAGTCAAGAACACTGAAACATGCTCTCCCTTTGAACTTTCTAAGCAGATCTCTGATCTTAGGTGGTCGGTCATTTTCTGGAAGAATCTTCAAGTTGATGGTCCGAGCATCGAGACAAAGACGTATCTGACCATTACTTTTCTTCACTACAGTGATGGGGTTTATGTAAGACGACGCCTGTTATTTAATAATCCCGTCTACCTCCATTTTTCTGATCAACCCTCGTACTTCTTGATAGTATTTCTCAGGTATGGGGTATATTCTCTTTTGGTAAGGGGTTTCATCGGTCAGCCTTATCTTATACTTGTAGTCTTTAATCAATCCAGGTTTTTCATCAAAAATATCTTGGAATTCCTTTATCAAATCCTCAAATTCCCCCTGCATTTCTTCAAATCCTTCAGTTTTTCTACTGGGTATTTCTGTTATATTCTCTACGTCGTTAATAATGGTATTTAAAATTTCTTCCCTAAGGTCTATCTCCAGACTGTTTTTCACGTCCTGTTCTTCGATCTCTTCTGTGATCATGTACCCATCATTAAAGCTAATACTTCTATTCTTCATATCAATAATGGCTCCAACTTTCGATATAAAATCGATTCCTAGCACAATATCGAAATGGATCTTGTTAACCACAATGAAGATCTGTTCATAATTCCTTCCATTAATTTCAAAGTTCAACAGCACTTGGATCTTGCATTTCACTGCCTTGTCTTGGAAAATTCCTCTCACTTTGACGGTAGAAACTGGTAAAACTGTCATGTTTTCTCCTTTTAACAGACTTTGATAGCATTTATCAGAAATTATAGAAACAATTGCAACAGTATCCATAAGAGCTTTATACTGTTGGCCATCTATCAGTACAGAAATAATAGGTAATGCACATGGTCTTTCCTCTTTGACGATTCCCCTCTCTTCTAATAAATCCTCATCAGTTACTTCGCAAATTTCGTTAATGGTAATCAGGTGTGGTGTGGCAATGTATTCTTAGTTTCTCACTGTCGTTGAGAAATCGGCGTTTTTTTTTGTGTTACCAATCTCAAAGTTCCCCTGCAGACTTGTAGAAGGACCAGGATCGATCACTACATCCTGTCTTTTCTTTTGATTTTCAGCTTCCTTTTCTCGTAATTCCTTCAGATACTGCTGACTTTCTTTCTCTCTTTCCTGATACCTGTCGGGTGTCATAACCTGACCTTGAGAATTCTGATTCTGATTCTGGTACTGGTTATTTCTGTTATAATTTTGATTATAACCATTATTGTAGTATCTACCTCTTCCGTTGTTGTAATTCCCTCTATTATTATTCCAGCCTCGTCTTTGCTGATATGGACGGTAACCTTGGGATCTGTGGTTGCGGAAATAATTATTCCTGTGAGGACCTACATTTTCAGTTTTTCCTTCCTCAGGCTTGTCAGTTTGTTGCACTTGATCCATGTAGACCGTATTAACGTCTTTGAATTCGTGCCTCTGACCTTTTTGTACCAAATTTGGCATGGGACTCGTGTAGTCAAGCCTTCTTAACAATTCGTCCATACTTGTCAAATCTCTAATGTTTGACGATATGATCAGTCTTCTTACCTCCACAGGCAGCATACGTGAAATCGCATCTATCAACTGCTCTGTTGACAATGGGGGTTGCAAAAATCTCAAGCGTGATAGTTGACTCGTGAAGAAATCAGCGTACCGTGTTGGAAGAGTACCTGAATACTTCCTCGAGTATACCTCAGCTCTTAATGAATTCTGAGCTTCTATTGACCAGAATCGTTTAATCAGTGCCTCTGCAAATTCGTCAAAATTGCTGAAAGTGTACCGAAATGCTCTAAACCATTCGAGGGGTCCTCCAGCTAGAAATCTTTCTACGATTCTCATCTCTCTCTCTCTCTAGGAATGTGGGCTTCTATGAAGTAGTCTTTAAGATTCCTGATATATTCGATCGGTGTGAGACTATCAGTGTTGCTAAATTTTTGAGGTTTGTCTTCAAAATTCCGGATGACTGTCACATTTCTCGGATATGAATCCATATAATTCCTCCCACTATCGCGATACTTCCATTCGGGTTCAATATTCCGATCCTCTTCTTCTTCCCTGAATCTGGATATACGTTCCTCAGGACTAATATCTCTCTCTTCTGTATTAAGGTTACCTCTTCTCACGTAATTTCTCTCCTCTTCACCAGTCAATCCTTCGGTATCCTTGTCTGTGATTTCCGTGATGACTTTCCTAATCAACTCTTCCTTATAGGTTTCCATCATGCTAGCTTCTCCTAGTTTCAAATTCTGCAGCTTGCTCGTAGTTTCATTAACATCAGAGACAACCTTATGAATCTGTTCCTCTAACGCAGTTTTTAATGCTTGCACGTCCTGACCCATCTGAGTTCTATCCTCTACCTGCTTTTCGGATAGCGAGTCCATCCTTACATTCAAGTCTTTCCTAATCTGAACTACTTCGTTATTAATGTCTACCTGTGTACTTGCAAGTTTTCTTTCGATTCGTTCCTGAATTTGATCTACATGTTCCCCACTTGACCTGTTCCATTCATCTTTCCACACCGTTACATTTGCAGTTAACATTTCTACAATATCTACTTCGATGTCCTCCTTAAGTAAACGATTGTGATCTAATACTTGGGTTCTCATGACCTCTACATCGTATTTTAAACCAGCTAAAGAAGCTGTTGTCCTGACAGACTCGTCAACTAACCGAGTTGTTAATGCACTAATGTTACGAGTACAAAGTGTTTTTGAAGTTTCAATTTCCTCCCTAACTTTGTTGACATCAGTCTGAACTTTAGCAATGTCTACAAAAACAGTATTGACTTCTACTTGTATTTTATTGATATCGCTTTGCATATCGTTAACATCTGAATGAATATTATTGATGTCTACTTGAACATTTGACACATCAGTTCGAACATTACTAACCTCTCTTTGAACTTCTTCTACTTTATCCTGTACAGTAGCAACATCATTCCTTACAACAATTACTTCAGCTCTAGCACATGAAATATCACCCCGGACATTAGCAACATCAAGATTCAACATGGTAAGATCTTTTTGTACCTTAGACACATCAATTTTAACAACAGACACATCTTTATGCACATTGGACACGTCTGTGCGTATGTCAGTTACAGCATTCTCGATTCCCTGGGTACTGATCTGTAAACGCGACACATTATTCTCTAAGTTTGCAGAACTGGTCTGAATAACTTTCAAATTTTCATCCATCCTAGTAGACAAATTACTAGCATTCTCCTTCATCATCTCCTGCATTCTAATAGACAAATTAGCAGACAAGTTACTAGCATTCTCCTCCATTCGACTAGTATTCCTAGCTTCCATTTCCTGCATGCTGTTATTCATGCTAGCTTTCATCTCCCTAGCACTTTCATTCATGCTAGCTTTCAACTCCTCTAACATCATTCTCATACTCTCATCTGCCATTTCAATAATAAACTGCTTTAGGGACATACATCAAACAGAGTAAAATAACAACATCTGAGCAACATTTTTCACGATATATAAATTTGAGCAATTTTCTGTCTTAAATCTAACTTATAATTACCTTATAATTAAAAAGGAAGCTTGTAGTTTAACGTGACCGTTAATCTTGAGATCATGAGCCACGGGACCTCCTTTTTACGTGGAATCCGAACCACAGGACATGGCATTTCACTTCGAAAATCTCACATGCATTGACCGGGAATCGAACCCGGACCGCCTTGGTGAGAGGCATACAGCTAGACCGCTGAGCCACCACGCCCCCACCTTATAATTAACCTTCGTAGACACTTCATGTTGAAATAAACTCAAGCACATGTTCAAGTTTCTTTGGTTCATTTTAAAATATCCTAACACACATAATTTACATTTATAATCCAAATAGTTTAATTTTATCTTTAATATGACTATACATGTCATAAGCCGGTCAAATAAAATAAGATTCCAGATCATAGGCGATTTTTCTAAGTTTCCAGCCTATTTAACCTCTTTCAAGTCGTATAAGATCTGATCTTTTCTGAGTGTAATTTTCCTAATACAACACAATATTTAATTCCTATATAATCACACTCTCAAATTCTACAATTGGCTAAGACATCTAACAAAGAATCAACCTCTTTATTTGAGTCTTCACAATCCCTTTGACATCGATAACTTGGTAATCCAATGTTATTCGAACACTCCACAAAAATTGCGGTGTCAATTCTACTGCAATAACTTGGTAATCCAATGTTTTGCTGATCGTGCCAATCGAGACAATCGAGCCCCACACGTTGATTGCGCCAATCCTACTGTACCCGATAACCCGGATAGTAGGCTGTCAGATATCCGCCCCCTCAATCGGATTGCCAATAATCAATCGCACCGGCACAGCTACATCAATGAAAATGGCACTGACAGACACTATCGAGATCAGAGCACAATAGTTAACAAGAAATTATTGTGGAACACACCAAAATATACGGGGGTTCATACTTACCTTTACTTACCTCTTAAATTTATCTCGGGGACTGGGTTGTCAACTGGATCACTTAAAAGTATGCCCACACAATAACCTCCACCATGATATTTTAAAATGAACCAGAACGGAGACGAGAAACTTTAAACTGCACAAAAATTTATTTCACAAAAAGAATGATTTTAACAAAAATAAACAACAAAATCAACGTGGCAATCAGAAGCCATCGACCACATAACCATGTCCTCCTGTAGGACCTGTATTCTCTACATATAATGTTTCAGCTTTCTCAAGCTCATAGCAACGTAAAATAATAATGCACTGGGGATGGAAACGGGATTTGGGATGAGACACATATATCAATTGTTTTGCGTGTTTATATACTTCACATTTTATTTATAGCCACAAGGCTATTATGGAGCGTCCTTGGCCTCTGTAATACAGTTGTCCGGGCCAGCTGCAAGGCACCTGCATTGTCAAAGCGGACTCCCGTTCGTTCAACCCTAGCATAAGCGTGTTACCTCAGAGCTCGGCTCTCCTTTTCAAATACGTAAATGTTCACATCTCAACTGAAATATTATCACGCAAATGTCTTACATGCTTCATTCAAACACCAGTGGATTACTCCAAAAATCCCAAATCATGATTATTTGTTCAAACCACTTGCTTAACTTGCGTTGTTTAGAGTATAAAAAAACTCTAAATGTTAATAACAAAAGTGCATTAATTATTTATAACAATAATAAATTGTTGATAACAATGTCAAATGACCATTGAAAATTTTATACACGCCTGTATTAATCACTATCATTTCAAATTATTTAACAAAGATATTTACAAAATTATTTTACAATATTATATTGTTTATATTATTTATACAAGAAATACATTAAACCACACGTTTATCCGGTTGATAATTACTCAAATCGTGGTGATATAATCGACCAATGAAGGTTAGTTATACTTAACTGTCAAATTCAGGTTTAATAAGGTTTAATAATAATTATTAATATTTGTGACGGTAACCTCCATTCAAAATCTTTATCTCAAATTATTTAACACTCTTGTTAATTTTAACAGTATCTTCATATGAATAATCTTTCAAAGAACAAGAACAATACATTCAGTGGGAAAATACTTCGCTTATAACGCACAAAATTGCACAAAAATTGGCCCAAAATTCATCATATATCTTCATATATATGGCATAAAAATCCTTCAAACTACACACAAAAACCTCCACTTATTAATTCATCAACTTCATTAATTATTGTGGGAACCTCCTTCATTATTCAAGGGCATTACTCAACAGCGACTTTTACACGTCCACTG
The DNA here is from genome assembly GCA_946902985.2 of Meconema thalassinum. Lineage (NCBI taxonomy): Eukaryota > Metazoa > Arthropoda > Insecta > Orthoptera > Tettigoniidae > Meconema > Meconema thalassinum. The sequence continues at coordinate 354,005,685 of OX336394.1, forward strand.
AACTAACGATTATACATCCATTGTTCCTCTTTAAAAATTCTTATATTCATCAATTGTAATAATGACTGTTATTATTTAACCTTCGTGGGTTTCATTCATGAATCGATATGAAGTAAAAACTTGCCAATCACAAATAAATTTAATAGCAAATACGATTAGACACTCCTCCCTGGTCTATCAAAATTGAGATTAACATCTTCAAAGTAACGCAGTATAAAAATACTATCTTCAAACAAAGTTCATCTAAACTGCAAAATAGTCGAATAGAACACAATTAGATTGTGGAATGCAAACATTATTGTTCCAATCTATAATTGAGAAAAACTCCTATCAAATGTTCATTACTATAGTGTATTCAATAAATCGAAATAAAAGTTCATATTTCATAAAATTGTCTATAATGCAATGATAAATGTCTATGTTGCAATCATGTTCATAAGACGACTAGTATTTCAAAGATCGTCGATATCGTAATACATTTTAACGCTCTAAAATCATTTAATTATTCTTCTTTCTTGAGGATGACAGAAAATTGGTCAAAGTAATTTACTGAATAGAATTACTTTAATAAAATGACACGCTGTCTGAATTCAAATCTGCCATAGCAAATCGTTAACTTTACAGTCAAATCGTGACTACAAAAATATGCAAATTACTGAAAGAATCTAATATCAGTCTCAACTGATCCAAAATTATTAAGTATGCCAATGACATAACAATGTCTCAAAAATCGAAGAAAAAGGCATAAATCATCGAAGTGTACTGAGTACAGAAATATCAATCAAGAAAATGGGGCAAAAGATAGGACAGAAAATATGGGAAGAATGGTTGCTCAGATATCGCTACAAGACTCAAATAATACAAGAAACGTTCACGACTACCTTATCTGTTGATCGAAGTTCCAGAGGAAAGTTTTCAAAGAAAACTGCTGTTGGTTCCATTTCACCAGCGTACAGATGTGCTCCGTCCTCGAATTTGGAATCAGCGTCCTCGGAGAATCGAACTGCTTCCTCCTCCGAAATTGCACTGCTCCGTGGATACGAAAAACATCCTTCTGGCAAAACTCTTCTTTGTGCGCCGGGACAACCCTGGCCTCTCTTGAAAGTTCTCTGAAGTTCTTGCAGGAATTCGCCATGAAGTTTAATGTAGTTATTTCCGCAGAAATATTCATAGTTGTGGAGTATGAAAATATTTCCACTGTTATCTGGTATAATTCAGCGATGGATTCACGATGCATGAGTGTAGTTGGATGTTCACTACATGCTCGCTTTTGTAGAAAGACGATTAACGAAGTTCCATGCTGTTACTTTACTCCAATCAATATATGTCCCAATTGCATTAAAGCCTTAGCCTTCCATCTCAACTACTGTTATAATCATCGAAAGCACTGCGAGATTATAATGTTCCATAGTCGAATGTATCGTTGTAATAGCAAACGTATTCTCCAATATCACTGTTGCACTCCACGTGTCAGCCGTAGTGTATAATGTGGAATTTTAAAAGTGTTTCTCCTGTGGCGAGAAAATCACTTTTGTTGGCAGCCTTAAAGTTCCAATATCTTTCGAAGTATCACTGTGAAATTGTTCAAATCTTGTACACACCTCAATGTTATACTGCCCAATAGAATTATAATACAGGCTGAAGTTAGCGCTTGATATCTTGACTGGTGGAAACGTTAATGTGAGCGTTTCAACTTCACCTAGTTTCGAGCAGCGTAAAATGGAACTGTTCCGAGTTCGTTCGATGCGCCGGGCTTTAACCACGCTAAAGACAACTTACTTCACTGAATCACTTGAAAATAACTATATATCACCAGAAATATATATGCGATCTGACATATGAGATCTGAGTTCTGCGTTCTGAGATTATGAGTTCTGAGAGCTCCTCTCTCCTGTGCACGACCTTTTATCAACTTCTTAAGGGGCGTATCCATCCCTTCCATAGCCTGTTGCTGCGTCATTGCTGGAAGTTTTAACTTTGGCTATACTTGACGGATTTTCAAATTTCAAAAACTCAAAATTAATTTCTCCAAAATTCCAAATCAATGCCATAACTGAAAATAGATTTCCACAAATCTGCATGCCAAAAGTAATTAAAATATCGTAGTTTCAGCAATCTCCGTCTTCCTTCCAAACTATCGTTCATTGGTTCGAGTCTCTCCTCCAATAGCGTAGCTTCTTCCTTAGCACAATACCTCGTTTCCTGCGACTGCGTCGTAAATCTAAGATCTTTCTCGAACAAAATCATGACGTCACCAAGAATCTCAGCTCAATCAGCCTGCTTGCCTCAAGTCAGCGTCATCCGTGCCTACGTCATGAATATCCACGTCATAACTATGACATTCATAACTTTACTCATATTTTCCAATACAGCCATCGTGGTCTCAATATAATTCAAATTACGGGGGCAGTACTGAGACAGTATTTTGCTATTTATTGGAACCCTGATATGACAGCGAGACGTATTTGGAAGTTATTGCTTGACATTATTTTGACTGTGGACTTTGAGGCACAGTTTGTTTCATATGCTCTAAGGAGATGGTTAGACTACCCCGCCACACTCCTGATCACGTGCACAGCACATGCTTATGGACTTGACATTGCAACTAGTGGAAGGAAATATGAAATGATAATCGATTGTGTTCGATTGTCCACCTCGATACAGGTGTGATGCATCTTGGGAGTCTACCAGCTGAGTCATGGATCAGCAGCTTTGAGACGACAGACACTTGAGTACAGCATTCTATGCAGTGAACATGTTATCGTTCGTATAAGGAAGTTCCGTGTATCACGCGTTATACGAGTGCTTTCTACACGCACCGTGATTCGAACGAGTGAGCTTAGCCAACACATGGACTTTGTTAATACAGAATTCAATGAGGAAATCTGCTACGTATTTGTTTGAAATGTAAGAAAGCATTATTATCGACAACATTATGACTGGATATTCTTGTGAGAAACAAACTACTGGAGTAATGATGTGCTAAATATATCGTTCAGGAATGTAATGCAATAGCAGAGTTGATCATTTGGAATGACATCCTTTTGAACTCTACAATGAAGAGAAAGAAAATGTTGAGAACATTAGTTCTAATCCAGTGACTTCAAAGTAGCCAAGAATGAAGAAACTTCTCCAAAGTAAGGAAGCTACTTTACTGTTAACATCGAGGGAGCCTTGTGCAAGCATTATGCATGAACTCCGTTTCGTGGACAGTAGTTTTCGCGTTAGGAGGAAGTTGGTTCGACAACTTGCGGATCCAGCCACGAGCTTCTCAGGGACGATGGTTCGATTCCTGACAGGAATGTATATTCTTATACATATTCTTCAATTTCAACTAGAACTTCGCCCAAGGTAGCTGGAAATCTTTTCTTCTCTTGTAGACAGTAGAACTTGTCGCTTTTAGTTTGATACTTTTCACCAATATTTCATTAATTAGTATGAATTTCATTCAAAGGCTAGATCTGGTTCTCTTTTACCATTTCTGTCGGAAAATGTAATTTTTGTGTAGTTAACTGTAAACGTGATGCTATTTAGAGCATTACTTTGTTGCTTTTATTTTTCAAATTTTGGAAATAAAACCAAGCATTCAATTTTGTTGGGAAGATACTTGCAGCATAATTAGGAACAAGACGACGATATCTTTGTATAGGAATAGTAATTAGGAAGAAGATGGCAACACACTCGTGCACTTGAACTTTTCAAAATATTTGAGTGATACTATTCGATTGAACTTATGCCATTCTAGTAGAAATTCTTTCTTTTAGAAATGATAGTGCATTCTCATCGTTATTTTCCATGCTTTTGGATTTATGGAAATCGTCCGGCGAAAACAATTGTGAATTGATTGCCAAGGCATTTGCAGCCTACTTTCATATATATTTTTGATTATAGATTTTTCTTTAAATATTTTTGTTCAGTTTTTGCTTGTATTATTTCAATTCGTTTTTGGGAAGACTCTTGGATAGATCATCGTTTGATTTAATGGTTTGCGTGTATCTATTGATTTGATAATAGACTCCTTTCCATGATGTAAGTCTCACGTGTTTTCTTCTGAGTAGTTGAGCCATTTTTCGGATTTGGATAGGCGAAACTGAAACGACTATTTTGATAGTGTCTATTTACAATTTTTCTATCACATATAAGTCATTATAAATATATATATAAATATATTGGAATTGTGAATCATATTTAACTGTTCACATTGTTATAACAGAATTTATCGTAGACTTTAAAGACGATTATTGTGGAAATGAATAATGCAATTTATCTAACAAATTGTTGCTTCGTGTTTAATGAAGTTAGAAAGGAAGTAATATGTGGCATTTCTATATTCGTTCATGATGGGGGCATGATATTTTCAGAGCAATTTCTGAAAAGGTTTTAAGTTTAATAACGTTTGGGTTTAATTTTTGACAGCTTTGGAAAGCTTAATTGAGGTATTGCAATTTTGTGCATACGATTTATTGTGTTAGTGCAGCTAATATTTGACACCATTGGATGGTCAATATTAATGCTGGATATTGTTCTTGTAGTCTTTTGAGAAGACGTTAACGTAGTTATTGCGTTTTAGTAAGAGTGAAATTAGCTTTTGAGCTATCACCTTTTTGGATTTGATGTTGTAGTTCTCGTGATTTGGAATCACGAATGTTCTTCTTATGCTTGTTTTATGCAAGTAGCCCTACGTTTTATTCATGCCTAGTAGGATTTGCCGGAGATTAATTGTCTATATCATGACACCCATATTCAAGTAAAACAGATACTTCTTAAACAACTTAACTAATTCATGCAACATTATACATGTGATATTTCAGTAATTTTTGTAAAAATATACTGCATTCTTTGAAACTTAAAAATAGTTATTGAACTATTTTCACAAAATGTAACACAATTTGATTATCTTAATTGATTGTTGAATTCATCGAATTAAGGAAATGATAACCATGAACATACTTGTAAAATTAAATGAAGATAGGCAGCGTTGAAAACAAAATCCTATTTGAGGATGAAACTTGTATATAAAGTGTAAAATTTGTATAAATCTTTAAGGGTATAACATCAGTATATAATGTAACAACATTAATTTTTTCTTGTTATTTGTTCAGCGATTGATATGAACAATAAGATGGGGCCTTATTGTAGGCATTTGTTTAAAACCATATTTTCTTTATTACTTGATTTAAAGAAATTTTCCTTTAACTTCGTGTCTAATTGACGGACAGTCATTATTGATCAGTCAATAAATTGAATTTAATTTTAAAGAATATTAGAACGACTAGTGTTTTATATCAGAAAAGGGGAGTGCGTTAGGAGGACCAGTGGGTGGTTTTCTTTGAGTTTGCTTAAACTTAACGCCCGAGATATTTTTATTTTATTTTAGAGTCTCTTGTTCGAGTTCTTTTGAGCTTTGTTTCATCGTAATTTTATACACCACTGGCATCTTCGTACCGCATTCTTTTATATCGACGTATCCTGATCCCTGGTTGATCCTAGTTGGTAGGTTTTTCAGAGGTTATTTGAGCCGGGAACTTCTAGAATCTACGATCCAGCCTTCCATCGGATTGCAACAGGTAAGACCACGTGGATTACGGGTACAGTACCATCCCGGCATTTGCCCGAAGACGAAGTGGGAAACCACGGAAAACCACTTCGAGGATGGCTGAGGTGGGAATCGAACCCCCTCTACTCATTTGGACCACCCGAAGCTGAGTAGACCCCGTTCCAGTCCTCATACCACTTTTCAAACTTCGTGGCAGAGCCGGGAATCGAACCCAGGACCTCCGGGCCGGCAGCTAACCTTGCTGACCGCTACGCTACGGAGGCGACCGTTTGGTTTAGACGAGTGAAAAATCTTAATGGAAGCCTGGAGGCGAGTTACTACAGTACCTGTGTTGTTATCAGCTGCCCCGAGCGGTCATATGATTGACAACGCTGTTTCACACTACTGGTCAAGTACAGTCATTGGCAAATATAATGACGTTCTGTTCGTAACTACGTAACGTGTACTTCCGCGCCACATAATACTTCGACGTGGACTGTACTGTCTGCTCATGTCTGGAATTCCATTACATCTGATCGGTGGTGACAAGTGTGAAGCGATAGGGTGAGAGAGTGAGTGTGTGTAGGCTCACCTGCAGGCTTCAAGGTCAAGGGCAATCGTCTAAAACAAACGTCCGGCCTGTACACTCGAGTTTGAAAGTTGTTTGTGAAGTAACCAATTGGCCTACATAACATCCAATAACATCATCACTTTTGTCGTTATATTTTATGTTAAGTCATGTAAGTTTGAAATTTTTCATTTATATTTGAATATTTTTTATCGTAGCTGGAACATAAAGCGTACTCGTTTTTAAGCGTGTTTCAACCATGCGTAACCTTTAAGAATTAGTTTCACAAACACCCGTCATCAGATCGAATCCAAGTTTTAACACAATGTACTGAACCCTTGCAAAGAAGCTTATGAGACTCAGTTTCGGGGGGTGTAACAGTCCATTTCGTAAGTTGTTGTTAAAGCGCTTCATTAACATGCAGGGTAACACATAACAAAATAACATGCAGGAAGAAGTGAATACCAAGGTTATAACAAATGAATTTAATAACAGATCAACTATTTACAAGTAAAAAATAAATAAACAAAACAAAACTCCCAAATGACTCCCAACTGAATAAGTTACTTGCCATAACTAGGCTTAATCTCAGGAGAGATTATAAATTGGACCAAATGTCCCAAAGACTTCAATGACATTGTGTACGTGTGCGGCTGTTCTACATGCTTAACGATGAGTACAAATAAATGCGAGATTCGTCACCATCCGGTAAACCTTCAGAGGACGAATCTGCTTTGCTTAGAGCTAGACAGACGCGGGGAACCAACAATACTCTACTTAAATTAAACCGACACTTCCTACACTAAATAAACAACAAATAATTTCCGCTTGAAATTGGAATCAAGAACTGCCGTAGCAAAAACATTAATGCCTAAAATTAGGACTTTTCAAAATCAACACAAGTAAATTAGCACGTGACCAACAAAAAAATTACACATATGACCGCCTGTCATTTTTACAAGTAAATACAACTACACCACACGGGTGTCACAACAGACAAACTAACATGACCTGAGTCATAGAAAATCACTAGGCTCAAAGCCAACATTTACATCATTAAAACAATATTCCATTCATACGATATGCGATAATTCGTAACAGACATGGCGAACTCCCCAATTAATTACGGTCCAATGACCATCACAAAAGAACAGGTTTGCTAATGATAGCTTATAGGGGTCAGTCGGTCAACAGGACTGCCTAACAATGAGTCACCGAACCTAGACGGGCGCTACGTGGAAATCTGCACATCTGTCAACCCACGTGTCAATAACCTCGACCTCCCGTGGCACGGGATCGAGTCTCGAAGAAGCGTGCTCCCAAGCACAATATACGTGTGTGTGTCAGAATAAAATATCTCAGCATTTCCCCTAGGAAATCCAGAATCAACACAGGACAAGGTACAGTAGCCTCCACGGAGCGCTCTCTCTGCCTTTCCAACAAAAAGAATACCACAACAACAACAATATGAGGGCGGCAGCACCACCTACCCCTCATCACGAAAAATCAATACACACACCTGACACATGAACACACACAGAATCACACGTATGGGTTTGACAGAAACCTGAAATAAATGACATAGATATTTTTCCACCAGCTTGCGCATCCGTTCTAGTCCGTGACTAACAAACCTGAAAAGGACTTAAAAAATGCTAAAAATTAGAACTAAGTGTTCTACAGTTACATCTTAATTTGTTGCGCTCGGCAACCCTAGTATGAGTAATAACCTGTTCATAAAAACATCTTACAATAATTACCTCCCTTTCCTATAACAAAAAAAATGAACTTTAATAAAGCGCCACTTATCGAATGTAACGAGTTTCGCATTCGCATGGATAAAATCAAATACACGCGCCGTGTACACTAAATATGACTCCAAAGAAAAATATACAACAAACAAATTTGGCCACGCGCCAACGTACATTTAAAGACGATAGTGTCAGCACAAAAAAATCTAAACACAAGAAAAAGAATGAATGAACTATTTACAATGTTTCCGCGCCTTATCTAACTACATATTGAGTAAATCAATTTTTGTACATCACCGTTTCAGCTTGCAGAACATTAACCTCCGTCCCGGTGCATTTCCCTACGGGAAATTTAGCCCTCCATTATCGACGTCGTTGTAGAAGCGATGCACATCAATCCATCAGATGACCAAACGTCGGACATCTTGGCGAAGTTTCTTGGACAGAAATGTTCAATGATAATAATATTGCCTAGCTATAATCGCTGTGAGCTACTACTTTCACTCACGAATATGTCCTAATGCGATTACTGATCGTAGACTTGCCCTATCTTAGCATTTGCTTAACACACGCACAAATATCACTCAAAAATAATAATACACAAATTTACATAAAATTACACACTTCAAACTCATCGCCACTGGCTTGAAAACAAGTCTTAAACATATCTATCTTGCAGTCCTTATCTCGCCTAGAGATCTCCACTGCAATACGTGTACATTGCTCCCTCGAGCACAAAGTAAAATGTTAGTAAAGTACGCTCATTAGCGCTTGAAAATCGTGACGCAGAGTGACGTGAACCTTGCTCACCAGAGCTCAATAAAGTTGTCCTCGAAACAGCTTCTCACCGATCAATTTATTGGAAACTGACAGAATGAGATAAAGTGGGGAGAATTTTTAAAACTAATCTGGAGTTTTCACCTCACAAACTTGGGACTAGTATCAATCTTCATCATTTTATCCAAACGTCTCAGTGCACTATTGCGGAATTAATTCGGATCGGCGGTTCTTTAGATATACGTTTTCGCGCGTTTTTCCAGGGTACGCAACTTGCCGCGTGGCTTTGGCGTGGTCTCTTCTGATTGGGTGATTCAATCCTGGGTCGGTTGAAACTTTACTCATGACACTCCCTCAATGACTCCAATTCAGGTGCGCGCTGTTACAAAATTTGTCCTTGAACTCGGCTTAGCCGGTCGTCTTCAGGAATAACTACCAAGCTTGCTTCTGTTGTAATCATTGCAACACACTACCTTGGCTCCCCCTTTGTCAATTTTAACATGTACTGCCTGGGCATCAGTAATAATAATAATAAAATCATGAATACTTATTCATCGATAGATTAATAAGGGTTCAGTACATTGGAATGTTTTATAACTGGTTTAATCATTTCAAAATGTTGTGTGTCCAAGGAACAAAGTTATCACTTTTCTAAGGTAACTTTTTCTCGGCTCGGGGTGGTCGAAAAATTGCGTTCTTGGTCGCGTTGTAATCCTTATACTGTATATATAGGACTGTGAAATACGTAAATGAATGTACTTATTTTATATCGGTTTGTATTTGTACGGGATAAAACGGCATCGTTCATCAACTTTCCGATACGGGGAAAGCTGTAGAGCGTTGAGTAGTCTAATGAACTCGGTATGAATACAATCCAAACACTAAAGATGGCTTTCCCTTTTTAGTTGTAATAACATAGGATTCTTCCATTGCACAAATCACTTGTAAAGCAAACTTAACACAAAATGTTGACTGGTTGCAAGTCACCAGATAAATAAGGGCACATAGTGTCTTTCAATCAGTCTACATGACGGGGTAATCCCGCCTCCCCCAAAAAGATGTGTTAGAAATTCCCAGATTCCACCGATACATCAGTGCTTGGGTCGCTAGTGGCACGATGGCAAATTGGTGGGTCGCATGCGGCACGGGTCGCAACCGGCACGGTCACATCCGGCACGACACCGTGGAAACGGCCCTGCAGCCGTTAAGTAATAGTACATTATGCAACGAGCCTATAATGGCTATAATTAAGACACGAGTATCTTTATAAAACGAGTGTATGCGAGTTTTATAATTTCCATACGAGTGTCTTAATTACCATTATAGGCGAGTTGCATACGACTGTTTATGTTCGACGATAATTATAACTTTCTTATATGTTTTAACATAAATATTCATAAATATCTGTTCAGTAACTAGAATTTTGTGATCGGGTGGTGCGCTAGGTAGCATATCTCCGTGTTCCAAGCTCTCTGGCCGACCGACGCATGCGCTCTGTGTGCTTCAATGCCATATGTGCAGATCGTGAACCATTCAGTAAAACTGTCACCGTAGTCGTTTGAAATCAACGCGCTGTGTAGAAATTGGATTGGTGTATATTAAGGTACAGTGCTATTTCTTGTCTCATATTCACCAGTTTATTTACGCGAACATATGGACGGTGCACTTTCGGTAATTTATATAGACATGTTGGATTTTGAGCGCATGCGCGAAGGTATCCTTATCTAATTGGTCAAACAACTGTTTCTTGAGCTGTGATTGGTGGGAGAAACTGTTTCATAATGAAAAATAGTGTTATAATGACCATCATTATGATACAGTTTTCAGAGACATAATAGTCAGGGTCGAACATAAACATATTTAACGTGGATACCACGTTCATTTCAACCTTGACAGCTTCTGCCTAGCAAGGGGACCTCTAAGTGGGGATGGTAGCGGTGGGGAAGGTAGCGGGAGGGATAGTGGTGTAATTGAGAAAGAGAGAGAGAGTACGCGCTGTTATGATGATGATGATGATCATCATCATCATGATGATCATGATGATAATTGATGTTTTAAGGGGCCTAACATCTGGGTTATCGGCCCGTAATGGTCTGGGTGATATTGAAAATGTAAATGAAATTAAACTAAACCTAAAACTAACTACAAACTAGAAGAGGAAATGGAAAACAAAAATAAGAATAAGGGAAACAAAAGACATGAGGGAAGAAAATGCCCTCGAAGAATAAGAATTAAGAGACTTGGAAGAAAGGAGAGCCAGGAAAGGCAGATAGGAAAGGTAAAGAGGAGAGGGACCACCCCAAAGGCAATGGAAGAAGGAGAAAAACCGGACCCAGCTCAGGAAGCCTTCTCGGTCGTCAACCCCCGAACTCACCAGTCGTGAGCCCTTGAGGGTGTAGCACAATCCAGCGTGCAACATAAATGGTGGGGCAACACACACCCTGCCTCCTTGAGGGCCTTGAGCAGAAGGCAGGAAATACAATGAAAAGAAAACAAGAGGTCTGACCCCTCGAAGAATAAGGGATCAGGAAAGATGAGACAAGGGCCATTTAAGGCGGGGAAGTGAAAGACTCACTAGGCCTCGGATACCCTAATACCGTAGGAGTCGGAAGAGAACAAGAGTTGACCAAGGAAGGTCGACAGGAAAGAAGACGGAGTGAACTCCGGCATAAGTAAGGGGAAGCAATGCCGGACTCAGCTGGGGTCCCGTGGTCACCCAACCACCTCCTACTAGATGAGAGCCCCTGGGGAAAGTACGCGCTATTAAGAGTTGAACAACCCAGTTATGAAAGCATTCGGCGCGAAGGTGAAGTCGTATCACTACAACTTCATCTGATAAAAGCTGCTGCTAATCGGTTTTGAAGCCGCTGACTGCGAGCGAAGCGAGCAGGCCAGCGGCGATAGGAGACCAGGTACCGCTGCGACTATGCGCTACTCTGCCTGGTGTATTTTATTGTACGGGAGTTGAATTTTGATTTATTTGGTAAATATAGTATGGTTCTTTAATATAATAAATAAAGTTTTCCCGCCGCAATCGCTTCGCCGGCTGCGTGTATAAATTGATAAATGGTTTTAAATTGCCATTATGGAATAAGTTGTAAAAGTAAAAAGATTTAAATATTTTCTAGGTTTCGGGGAATAAACAGTTGTCATAGCAGACAAGCTCTGTTAGCCTGGTGTTCTGGCTTTAGTAGCCTATGTAGCGTGCGCCATGGCCGACTTTGCAATAGCTTCAGCTTAATAATAATAATAATAAATTTTGAGTTGAAATGTTAGGAAGAACAGATCTCTAGTGGGTTGGTTTGGTTAGAATGAAAGTTGATAGACCTTTAGTAGGTATTCTGTTAAAATAATACATTGATTTTAATAAGCCTCGCCGATAATTTGGGGTAAAATGAGATGAGAATGACTTGTAATGAGTTGTGAGCTAGCTAGTAGTACTCTCTTTCGGTCCTATATCGCCTAGGCGATTTAGAGAAAATGGTAGGAGTCTGGTGCCCTATTGGGCTCCTTTCACTCCGATGTGAGTGGTATTAAATTTTTAATGTTTGGATACTAAATTTAGATCCTTTTTGAAATAGAATACATTTTTTCTCACACAATGCATTAATGTATAATGCTTTAGTGGGAGAAGTTGTCCTTGGGATTAATTGTTGTTGAACGAAATAATTTTTTGAAGTGATTTTATTTATTTTTAAGGTTTTGAGAGTACTAGAGACTGTGTAATGCCTGGAGAGCTATGAACACAGATATAGGTTCGGCAATGGAGCTATTGACCATCTGGTTCATAGCGGCATAAGGTGTTATTATCGTTTTGCTCGGTGTTGGCCTATTAGCAGCTGCTGATATTTTGGGTTTGAATATATTTGGCATTGAAGGCTGATAATATTGAATATTTATTGTGTTTTTAGAGCGGGGAGTTTGGATTTGATAGTGCACTGCGCTGATTGGCCGCTCGCATCTGGGAGTAGCCAATCAGGGCCGGGTAGTGCTTGGCTATTTTAAATTGTTGAAATTAATTGTTTTTACATAGATTGCTAGCTTTGCTCTGTGAATGGCTGTATTTGAACGTGTTGGCTGGGCGGGTAACTTTGCTGGGCTGTGATTGGTTGTTGGTTTTTGGCCGGTTTAGTGTAATTCCGGGTAGTAAATTTGTGGTTTTTGATTCGAAATGTGTGATTTGGAGGTGTAGCTACGCTGTAGTGTAGTTTTGGTTTGCCTAATTCTTGTGATTTGGGTGTAAATGTTGGTCGGACGTTCCAAGTTTCAACGGAGGCCTGTGATTGGCTATCTGTGTTCTGTAGATCTGAGCTGTTTTCGCTGGTGAATATTGTAATTTTTGTGCTTCTTAAGGTATTTCCGGATAGTAATTTCGTGATTTAATGTGGTAAATGGTTTGTGTAAGTGTAAATTCGGGAGGAATGAAGTCAAAGAGGAGCTAGCCTGGAGTATAACTGAGGATTGTTGATGGTTACGTTTGAGAGTTAAGCAGCGTTGGCCCAACTGATCACCAATCCAACAGTAGTTGTTATGAATGATTATTCCATGTAGGCTATTCCTCTCCAACCTTGCTTCCATTTCGGGTTGTTTGAAAAATAGTTTATATTGCTGTTTTGGGCTATGGTATGTTATATTTATGGGCTATTGTGTACTCTCCGGCCCGTCCGGCGCCATCCCAAGCGATCAGGTTTAAGCCCAATCCCCAGGCAGCCACCTAACGATCCCGGAGTCCTGTGTTCGATCGTGACTATGTTAATGTAACGGCAGAGAGTTGTGAAAGTAGTTGGAGTAACAGTGAGAGTGCAGTGGCGGGCTGGGCTGTAGGGGTGGCTGTTTGGAGTGAGAGTAGTGATGGAATGTTGGGATGGGTTCGATGCCTGGTGAATGCTTCTTGCCTGTATTTGATGGCGTCTTTTATATACTTGCAACCTAAGTAGGACGCCGCGTGATTGCCCCCACAGTTTAAACAAATGGGGCTGTCCTTAGGTACCATACAAGCTGTGTGTCGATGATTTTCGCCACATCGGTTGCAGCGGGTATCATGGTTCAAGTGTTGGCATTTAAAGCATTGTGTGACTAGTGTATTATGTTGCATGATCGTGGAGCAGCGTCGCGACGCCTGAATTGGTATTTTTGATTTGCGGGGAGTCCTTTTGCGCGACGCTTGTCCTGAGGAGAGTGTGACTTGTGGGCGAGAGATTTAGTTCAAGTATGGTCAACTGGCGCTGCGTCAGTGGCGTGCTTGGTAGAGGGAGATGAGGGGAGATCCGTTTGAGTTTTTTTTTAAGTTGGTTTGTTGTATTTCAGCGTTGATGGCATGGGAGGTGGAATTGGGATGTTTGATGGAGCTGTTTGAGTGCCTTTCGTGTGTTTGAGAGTTGGCGGCAAGTTCTATTATACGTTAGTTTATGTAGGTTTGGAATTTTTAATTTATATTTTATTATTTTCTATCGCAGCTGGAACACAAAAAATGCCCGTTTTTAAGCGTGTTTCAACCATGGGCCACATTTAAGAATTATTATCTCAAATCCCGTCATCAGATCGAATCCAAATTTTAACACAATATACATTGGAATGTTGTATAACTGGTTTATTAATTTCAAAAATTTTGTATGTCCAAGAAACAAAGTTGTTATCATTTTTGTAAGGCAACTTTTTCTCGGCTCGGGGTGGTTGGAAAATGTAGTTCTTGGTAGCGTTGTAATCCTTATACATCAAAAGTTTATGCTGTATGACTGTGAAATACGTAAATTAATTCACTTATTTTATATCGGTTTGTATTTGTACGGAGAAATTAGACATGGTTCACCAGCTAGCCGCTCCGGGGAAAGCTGTACAGCGTTGCCGAGATGGAGCCCATCACGCGTCATGGCGCGCCTCGTTCGGAAGTAAGTGATGGGCTCCATCTCAGCAACGCATGTACAGCTTTCCCCGGAGCGGCTAGCTGGTGAGCCATGTCTTATTTCCCCGTACAAATACAAACCGATATAAAATAAGTGAATTAATTTACGTATTTCACAGTCATATAGCATTACTTTTTGATGTATAAGGATTACAACGCGACCAAGAACTACATTTTCCAACCACATTGAGCCGAGAAAAAGATACCTTACAAAAATGATAACAACTTCTTTTCTTGGACACACAAAATTTTGAAATTAATAAACCAGTTATAAAACCTTCCAATGTATATTGTGTTAAAATTTGGATTCGATCTGATGATGGGTTTTTGAGATAATAAATCTTAAATGTGACGCATGGTTGAAACACGCTTAAAAACGGGCACTTTTTGTGTTCCAACTGCAATAAAAAAATAAAAAAATTCCAAACCTACATGAACTAACGTAAAATGGAACGACGAAAATGGTGATGTTATTGTTTTTTATGTAGGTCTATTGGTTACTTCACAAACAACCTTCAAACTCGAGTGCACATAATACTTTGGTCGACAGTAGTCTGGTAATATTAATCTATGCCAACCAGAGAGTGTAGAGCAACAATAGGAACACGAAAATAAAGAGGGTCGTGAAAAAAGACGTGTTGTCCATCACACAAAATTGGTGCCGAACCACGGTAAACTTAAGAGTTTGCACGAACCAGGAACACTATCTCAGTTTCGCATGCAAGTAGAGGCTTGGATATATATCTCTTATATAAAAACAAGTGTCCTGACTGACTGACTGACTGACTGACTCATCATCGGCCAGCCAAAACTATTAAAGTTAGAAACATGAAATTTTGGGAATATGTTCGTTGTAAGTCGAAAACGCCCACTAAGGAAGGGTTTTTGGATATTCAGTTTCTAAAGGGGTGTTAAGGGGTACACTTGCATTTCATTGAATAACAATATCTCCAGATTGCTTTCATTGGGGGATTTGATACTCGGCATATAAACTCATCATTAAAAATAAGAAGATACGTGTCTGAGGGTTTTTCGATGTGGTGTATATTTTGAGGTGAAAGGGGTGAAAAGTGGTGGTTGAAGGTTTCCTAACCAAGCGTGTATCTCTTAAACGTCATAGGCGAGGAGTTTGGACCTCAGCGGAAAAAAATCAGCATAAAAAATAACAAAATAGGTGTTTGACAGTTTTTTCATAAATCCAATATAAGGGGCCCATGGGGAGGGGTGAAAATATGGGGAGGGGGGAGGGGGGAGGAAACGTAATATGTCTGAGTGTAAAGTTATACATGGCCTATGTTGTAGACAATAACACATTACATCTTTTTTGTCTCTTGCTATTTCATCATACGACGAATACTTAGGGAGTTATTAATGATTTTGTACTTTTTGGCCGGAATTTTCTAAGTCCCAGGAATGACATAAAAATTGATTCGAATGAAATTTCGAAAAATAGTTTTTTTTAATACTTTTATTATATTTTTCACGTCTTTTAGGGTCCGAAACCAACATGATATTTTGATGTTTTTTTTCGTCCCATGCATTTTTGGTTTCAGGTAATTGAATTATTTTCCACTAGGACCGTTGCTTATCTTTATATATATAATTCTTCGACACGTGTGTATGTGACTGAACTCCTCCTAAATGGCTAGGCCGATTTCGATGAAATTTTGTATGTATGTTAGGGTGGGTCCATGTATGGTTTAGATTCACAATTTGACCAGGTAGGTGGAATTTTAGAATTTTAGAACCACAATTTACACACAATTTTAGAACCACAATATACAGTCATAAACAGTCGTCATGGAAACCGCTAGCCTTAGTGAAAAGTGATGCTTTTGGACTGTTTGTCTCTGCTCGTAGAGCCACCTGGTCGCAACCTCTGCAACTACCGCCGTAATATACACTCCGCCCGTGGCGGAAAATTGTGTTTTATACTAAAGGTGGCAGTGATGTCGAATTCTACTGTTTGTCTCTGCACGTTAGTGCTTTTCAAAGTCCCTTATTCGTTCATATACCATTCATCCGATTGCGATGAAACTTGGGTGAGATATTGAGTGCACTCCAGGGAAGGTGTTTGGCTTAGTAAATCCATTTTACAATAGATAGCACACTCCTAGATTCAACAAATGAGCGACGACACGCAAAGCGTTTCAAAAAGGTCCCGTATGCGTTCAAATAGGCTACCATTCGTCCGATAGCGATGAAACATGAATGAGATATTGTGTACACTCCAGGGAAGGCTTCTGGCTTAGTAAATCAATTTTACAATAGGTAGCGCACGAGTAGATTAAACAAATGAGCGACGACTCGCGAAGCGTTTCAACAAAATCCCGTATAAGTTTTTATACCATTCATCGATTGCGATGAAATTTTGATGAGTTGTTGTGTACACTTACGTGAAGGTTTCTAACTTAGTAAATCCATTTCACAGGAGGTCAAGCACGAGTAGATTCAACAAATGAGCGACGACGCGCGAAGCGTTTAAACAAGGTCCCTTATGCGTTCAAATACCATTCGTCCGATAGCGATGAAACTTGGGTGAGATGTTGTGTACACTCCAGGGGACGCTTCTGGATTAGTAAATCAATTGTACAATAGGTATCGCACGAGTAGATTCAACAAATGAGTGACGACGCGCGAACGTTTAAACAAAGTCCCGTATGCGTCCATATACCATTTATCCGATTGCGATAAAACTTTGGTGAATTGTTGTGTACACTTCAGTAAAGGTTTCTGGCTTAGTAAATTCATTTTACAACAGGTAACGCACGAATAGATTCAACAAATGTGTGATGGCGCGCGAATCGTTTCAACAAAGTGCTGTATGCGTTCATATACCATTTATCCGATTGCGATGAAACTTTGGTGAATTGTTTTGTACACTCCAGGAAAGGTTTCTGGCTTAGTAAATCCAGTTTTTAATAAGTAGCTTCAACAAATGAGAGACGGCGCGCGAATCGTTTCCACAATGTCCCGTATGCGGTCATTCATCCGATTGCGATGAAACCTTTTTGAATCACTGAGTACACTCCAGAGAAGGTTTTTGGCTTAGTAAATCTATTTTACAATAGGTAGCGCATGAGCAGATTCAACAAATGAATTACGGCACGCAAATCGTTTAAAGAGAATCGTATGCGTTCATATGACATTCATCCGATTCCGATGAAACTTAGATGAGTTGTTGTGTACACGCCAGGGAAGGTGTTCAATTTGCTAAATCTATTTTACAATAATGGTAGCGCACGAGTACATGTAACAAATGAGTGACGACGCGCGAAGCGTTTCAACAAAATCCTGTATGCGTTCATATACTATTGATCGATTGCGATGAAACTTTGATGAGTTGTTGTGTACACTTAGGTGAAGCTTTCTAACTTAGTATATCCATTTCACAGTTGGTAGAGCACGAGTAAATACAACAAATGAGTGACAGCGCACGAATCATTTAAACAAAATCCCGTAGGCCTATGCGTTATATGCCATTTATCCGATTGCGATTAAACTTTGGAGAGTTGTTGTGCACGCTCCCACGAATGTTTATAGTTTAGTTAATTCATTTCACGATAGTTTAGAGGCAGTTAACAGAAATTGAAAAAAAAATGTGTATCCAAAAGCACTTCAAGGAACAAAGTTACAACGATTTCTTTGATTGGCAGGACAACGTCTGCCGGGTCAGCTAGTATATATATAAAAACAAGTGTCCTGACTGACTGACTGACTGACTGAATGACTGACTGACTGACTCATCATCGCCCAGCCAAAACTGTTAAAGTTAGAAACATGAAATTTTGGGGATATGTTTGTGGTAAGTCGAAAATGCGCACTAAGAAAGGATTTTTGGATATTCAGGTTCTAAAGGTGTCTTAAGGGGGTACACATGCATTTCATTGAATAGCAATATCTCCGGCTTGGTTTCATTGAGGGACGTGATACTCGGCATATAAACGTATCATTAAAAATAAGAAGACATGTGTCTGAGGGGTTTTCGATGTGGTGTATATTATGAGGTGAAAGGGGTGAAAAGTGGGGGTTGAAGGGTTCCTAACGGAGCGTGTATCTCTTAAACGACATAGGCGAGGAGTTTGAAACTCAGCGGAAAAAAATCAGCTTAAAAAATAAGTAAATAGGTGTTTGACCGTTTTTTCATAAATCGAATTTAAGGGGCCCATGGGGAGGGGTGAAATTCTGAAAAAAGAAAATTGAAACATACAAAGTCCTGACATACTCATCATCGCCCAGTCTAAATTATTGAAGTTAGAAACAAGACATTTTGGGGATATAATCATTATATGTCCAAACCGTCCACTAAGGGAGGTTTTTCGGATATTCAGGTTCTAAAGGGGTGTTAAGGGGGTAAAACCTGCATTTCATTGAATAACAATAACTCCGGATTGGTTTCATTTGTGGATGTGATACTCGGCATATAAACTGATCATTAAAAATAAGAAGACACGTGTCTGAGGGTTTTTCGATGTGGTGTATATTATGAGGTGAAAGGGGTGAAAAGTGGGGGTTGAAGAATTCCTAACGGAGCGTGTATCTCCTAAACGACATAGGCGAGGAGTTTGAACTCAGCGGAAAAATATCAGCCTAAAAGATAAGTAAATAGGTGTTGACCGTTATTTTTTTCAAAAATCCAATTTAAGGGGCCCATGGGAAGGGGTGAAATTCGGGGGGGGGGGCGGGGGACAGGAAAGAAAGTGTCCTAACTGATTGACTGACTCACTCACTCTTCAATCTCAGGAAGTGAAAACTGCTTAAAAATAAGTAAATAAGTGTTCGACAGTTTCTTTTTCATAAATCAAATTTAAGGGGTTCATGGGGAGGGGTGAAATTCTGGAGAAAAAAATGAAAGAAAATGTCCTGACTCACTCACTCACTCACTCACTCATCATCGCCCAGCCAAAATTAATGAAGTTAGAAACATGACATTTTGGGGATATGTTCGTTGTATGTCAAAACCGTACACTAAGGGAGGATTTTCGGATATTCAGGTTCTAGAGGCGTCTTAAGGGGGTTGAACCTGCATGGGAAGGGGTGAATTTCTGGGGGGGGGACAGGAAAGAAAGTGTCCTAACTGATTGACTGACTCACTCACTCTTCAATCTCAGGGAGTGAAAGCTGCTTAAAAATAAGTTAATAAGTGTTCGACAGTTTCTTTTTCATAAATCAAATTTAAGGGGTCCATGGGGAGGGGTGAAATTCTGGAGAAAATGAAATGAAAAAAAATGTCCTGACTCACTCACTCACTCATCATCGCCCAGCCAAAATTAATGAAGTTAGAAACATGACATTTTGGGGATATGTTCGTTGTATGTCAAAACCGTACACTAAGGGAGGATTTTCGGATATTCAGGTTCTAGAGGGGTCTTAAGGGGGTTGAACCTGCATTTTATTGAATAACAATATATCACGAGTGGTTTCATTTGTGGATGTGATACTCGGCACATAAACTAATCATTAAAAATAAGCAGACATGTGTCTAAGGGTTTTTCGATGTGGTGTATATTATAAGGTGAAAGGGGTGAAAAGTGGGGGTTGAAGGTTTCCTAACGGAGCGTGTATCTCTTAAAAGACATAGGTGAGAAGTTTGAAACTCAGCGGAAAAAATCAGCTTAAAAATTAAGTAAATCGGTGTTCGAACGTTTTTTCATAAATTCAACTTAAGGGGCCGATGGTGTGGGGTGAAATTCTGCGAAAAAAGGAGAGAAAGTGTCCTAACTGACTGACTAACTCACTCACTCATCAAACTCAGGGGAAAAAGACAGCTTGAAAAATAAGTTAATAGGTGTTCGAGCGTTTCTTCATAAATTCAATTTAAGGGGCCCATGGGGAGGGGTAAAATTCTGGTAAAAATAATTGAAAGAAAATGACCTGATTGACTCACTCACTCATCATCGCCCAGCCAAAATTATAGAAGTTAGAAACATGAAATTTTGGGGATATGTTCATTGTATGTCGAAAACGTCCACTAAGGAAAGATTTTTGGATATTCAGCTTCTAAATGGGTGTTAAGGGGGTAAACCTGCATTTAATTGAATAACAATATCTCACGAGTGGTTTCATTTGGGGATGTGATACTTGGCATATAAACCAATCATTAAAAATAAGCTGACACATGTCTAATGATTTTTCGATGTAATGTATATTATGAGTAAAGGGGTGAAAAGTGGGGGTTGAAGGATTCCTAACGGAGCATGCATCTCCTAAACGACATAGGCGAGGAGTTTGAAACTCAGAGGAAAACAATCAGCTTAATAATAAATAAATAAATAAATAAATACATAAATAAATAATTTAATAAATAGGTGTTCGACCGTATTTTCATAAATCCAATTTAAGGGGCTCATGGGGAGGGGTTAAATTCTGGAAGAAAAACGTCCACTAAGGAAGGAATTTTGGATATTCACTCTCATCGACCACCAAAACTATTAAAGTTAGAAGAATGATATTTTGGGATTATGTTTGTTGTGCGTCGAAAACGTCTACTAAGGAGGGATTTTTGGATATTCAAGTTCTAAAGGGGTGTGAACGGGGTTAAACCTGCATTTCATTGAAGAACAATATGACACGACTATGACGCGAGCGAAGCCGCGGGTACCTGCTAGTATATATATATTGAACCCTTGCAAAGAAGCTTATGAGACTCTATTTCGGGGGGTGTAACAGTCCATATCGTAAGTTGTTGTCAAAGCGCTTCATTAACATATAACAAAATAACATGCAGGAAAAAGTGAAGCCAGGTTAAAACAAATGAATTTAATAACAAATCACCTAACTATACAAAATAATTAACAAATCAAACTCCCAAAATTACTCCCACAGGACAATTAGAATACGCCAAAACTAGGCCAACATCTCTGGAGAGATTAATACACGGACAAAGTGTCCTTAAGAAAAATCAACAAAAGTAACAATGTATGCGCGCGTGTCGTTCTGCATGCTTCACGATGTGTACAATCGAATGCATGATTCGTCATCATCCAGAATGAACATTCAGACAACGAATCCACATTGCTTAGAGCTAGACGGACGCGGGGAACAACTATACAACACTTAAAACTAAACCGACACTTCCTATACTTAAAATATACAACACAATAATTTCCGAGTGAAATTGGAATCAAACTGCCGTAGCAAAATCATTACTGCCTAAAAACTTAGGACTTCTCACACAAATCAACACAAGTAAGTTAACACGTGACCAATAAAAGAAATACACATATGACCGCCGTCAAATTTACAAGTACATTACCACTACACCACACGGGTGTGACATACAAAATTACATGAATTGAGTCATAAACAAGATCAATAGGCTCAAAGCCAACATTTACATTATTAACACAAATATCTATCCATACAACATGCAACAATCCGTCACACACATGGCGAACTCCCAATTAATTATGGTACCAAAGTGACCATCACAATGAACAGGTTTGCTACATGAAAGCTTAAAGGGGCCCAGTCGGAACATAGGACTGCCTATCAAAAATAAGTCACCAGGCGAGACGGGCGATTTGTGGAAATCTGCATATCTGTCAACCCACGTGTGTATCGAAGAAGCGTGCCCCAAAGCACAATAATACGTGTGTGTGTGTGTGTGTCAGAACAAAATATCCCGGCATTTCCACTAGGAAATCCAAGAAAATCAGCAATAATGGACAAGTCACAGCGGTCTCCCAAGAGCACCCTGCCTTTCCATCAAAAATACAACAACAACAACAAAATATGAGGGCGGTAGGACCTCTACCCCTCTTCACGTAGAATCAACACACACACCTGACACAGTAACACACACAGAAATCACACGTATGGGTTTGACAGACCCTGAAATAAAAAGACATAAATATTTTCCACTTGCTAGCGCCACCGTTTTACGCCGTGACTAATTAACCTGAAAAGGACTCAAAAGAAAATCTATCAAATTAGAACGAAGGTGTTCTAAAATTACATCTTAAATCGTTGCACTTGGCAACCCCAATATGAATAATAACCTGTTCAGCAAACATCTTACAGTAATTACCTCCCTTCTCCTATCACAAATATGAACTGTAATAAAGCACCACTTATCGAATGTAACGGGTTTCGCATTTGCATGGATTAAAAAATCACGTACACGCGCCGTGCACATTAAATATGACTCCAAGAAAATATAAATATACAACAAACACTTTGGCCACGTGCCAACGTACATTTAAAACAATTAGTGCCGGTACAAAGAAAAACACTCTAAAACAAGAAAAGCAAAATGAACTATTTACAAAAGTTCCCACGCCAATCTAACTACATAATTGAATAATCAATTGTTGTACGTCACCGTCTCAGCTTGCAGAACATTATGACATCCATCTCAGCCCATTTCCCCTATGGAAAAGTTAGCACTCCATATTCGTCTTCGTTGAAGCGCCGGACGTCATCCCAACTGCTGACCACGTGTTGGACATCTTGATGTAGTCTCCTTGGAAGAAAAGTTCAATGATTATAATTCGACCTGGCTATAATCGCTTGTGGGGTACTAAATTCGCCCACAATTAGTCCTATGCGATTAATTACGAAGACTTTCCCTAAATATCGCTCACACACGCGCAATACACACATGAAAAATACACTTAAAAATATACATGAAATACACACTTCGAGTCCAACGCCACTGGCTCGACAAACAAGTTACAAAGACTGCCTGACTCACAGTCGCTATCTCGCTCGGTAATCTGCTACTCTGCGCTGCTTTGACCTTCGCTCGTGTGAGCACTAATTAGAATGTTACAAGTCTTGCCCCTAAGAGCTGAAATAGTTGTCTTTAAGATAATATTACAAGTTCCAAATCACCACGCACGCTGGCGTGAATTTAGCTCACAAAGCTCACAAAGTAATTGACTTCAAAATAATTAAGAGCGTTAAAAATTTGCTGCGCAAACTAGCGTGAATTTAGCTCATCAGAGCTCACAAATAAATAACTTCGAATATATCAGAGCGTTAAAATCGTTATGCAAAAAGGCGTGAAGTTAGCTCACAGAGCTCACGAACAGAAAGAACATCGAACAGCTTCTCGTCGAACAATTTATTAGAAACTGACAGGGTACGGAAGAGTGGGGTGGATTTAGAAAAATTTTCCAGAGTTTTCATCTCACACAGATGGGACTAGTATCAATCTTCATCAAATAAATCCGGTCCGGGTTCGATTCCCGGTCAATGCATGTGAGATTTTCGAAGTGAAATGCCATGTCCTGTGGTTCGGATTCCACGTAAAAAGGAGGTCCCGTGGCTCATAATCACAAGATTCACGGTCACGTAAAACTACAATCTTCCTTCCTTCCTTCATCAAATAAATCAAACGTCTCATCGCACTCGTGCGGAGATAATTCCGTTCGGCGGTTCTTTAGATAATCAGTTCCGCGCGCTTTTTACCACTGACGCCTTCCATCGCGTGATATTGGCGTGGTCACTCCTGATTGGTGGATTCAATTGTAGATCGGTTGTATGTAACTCGTGACTACCCCTTTGTGATTCCAATTCTGGTGCAAGTTGTTACCCAATTTGGCCTTGAACTCAAGTTTACCAGGCCGTTCTTCAAGAATAGCTACAAGCTCTCCTTATGTGGCAATCATTGCGACACGCTACCTTGCCTTTATTCTCGACAACTTCCTCAAGTACTGTCTGGGCTGCAGTAATAATAATAATAAATTATGAATGCTTATTTATCGTAGATCAATAAGGGTTCAATATATATATACGGTAATATTACGAGTATTTCCCTTTTAAGTAGTCATAACCTGGGAACTACCACTATAAAAGGAGCGCCATTTTGTCAGAGAATAACAACTGCATGCCCAACACGCGCGCATGGAATATGGAGTAATACGACACACAATAGTGTCATCTGTCGGACAAGCGGTAATTCACTTCTTAGCAGTAGACGTCATGTAAGGCAATACAACGAAATTGAAACGCAGACGAGCGACTTACCGTTCTAACGCGACGCGTTTTATAAATAAAATTAATTCCTTTAAACAGTCCACGGAATTAGATGAAATTGAACATTTCCACGAGCGTCTGCAGGAAAACTTATCGTCCCTAAATGCTCTAGATGAAAGCATCCAAGACTCACTCGATGACGCAGAATACGAAAACGACATAGTAGCGTGCGAAGAATATCTGGACAACTCCAAACGGGCAGTCAGAAAGGCCACGGGCCTCATGGAACAGATATGCACTGGGAGGAGACCGATTTAACCACTCCGTCTCCTAGCACTTTCGTTCGACCCTCAACTACACAGGATATAAAGCTTCTTACTATCAAATTGCAATCATTCTCGGGGAACATAGAAGAATGGCCAGCTTTTGGGAGCAGTTTGAGTCCTCCATTGACAAAAATTCTTCAATGTCCGTCATTAACAAACATGTGTTTCTCCGCGGATACTTGGAAGGCGAACCCAAACGTCTTGTAGATGGGATATCCATAACAGCAGGTACCTATGAGCAGATTAAACAAATTCTGACAGCACGATATGGCGATAAGAATAGAATTGATACGGCTGCGTGGTTAGTTCACCACCTCGCTGCGTGATTCACAGTCCGCCTCGGGCTACCCCCCTGCCTCTGTGTTAACCAGCGATTTGCGCAACAAGAAGACAGGCAGTAACAAAGAGACCGCCTCGAATATTCGTGGCCCAACGAGTGTTGGAATTCTTGAGAAGGTGTGAACCCTGGTGTACTCTAGAAACATCTGTGAGTCATCAGCCCCGCTATATAAGCGACCTGGTCAGCGAGGGTTGGACTGAGTTTTGAGGAGTGTGTGTTTATACCTATGCGACAGAGGTAATGCGGTGACGTGTGAATTGCGAAACAGTGTGTAGTACGGTATTCAAGAAGAGTGTGTGACAGACTGTGGCTGGACACGGGTCTACATAATTAGTGAAGGATTAACTGAATGAGGAAATGAAAGGGTGAGTGTCATCCATAAGGGAGCAAACACGAAGAAAGACAGCTAATTGTTTCCATTTGCTTATTGTGTGGTGTAACTTTCTGACCTGCAATAAAGCTAACATTTCTTTAAAATGACAATTTGTGTTGTGCATGTACCCACTGTACCCAAACAAAAGTTTGGTGCTTTTCAGTCGGTCAACTCAAATGTACCCAAATAGAGCTGGGTTATGCCTTAATCCTGAAATAAATTATGTGAGATTAATAAATACACTAGGATGACCAGTTTCGATCGTCAAGCGATCATCATCAGATCCATTACACTTAGGCTATAACATCTATGTTTGAGAATACAGGTGAAATATATATACAATATGTACAATTATTTAGTTGCAGTGTTGGTAATGCGACTGTCAGTGTATGCTAAATGTGGTATATCTAATGTTAGGTGAAATTCTAAAATGGTGATAAAATCCGGAATTTGTCTGTTCGGGGTGATTATATGGTTATACAAAATCAACTATGATTATACTGTAATAATACAGGCTGATACTTATCAGGTTGTCTTCCTACCTGGGACTTCAAGCAGTTTCGTGTTCACTCTGGTACCAGTTATAGTCGACTATAACTGGTACCAGAGTGAACACGAAACTGCTCGAAGTCCCATTTCTTTATAGTCGACTATAACTGGTACCAGAGTGAACACGAAACTGCTCGAAGTCCCAGTTAGGAAGACATCTGGGTAAGTATCAGCCTGTATTATTACAGTATAATTATAGTTGATTTTGTATAACCATATAATCACCCCGAACAGAAAAATTCCGGATTTTTATCACCATTTTAGAATTTCACCTAACATTAGATATACCACATTTAGCATACACGGACAGTTGCATTACCAACACTGCAACTAAATAATTGTACATATTGTATATATTTTTCACCTGTATTCTCAAACATAGATGCTATAGCCTAAGTGTAATGGATCTGATGATGATCGCTTGACGATCGAAACTGGTCATCCTAGTGTATTTATTAATCTCATGTAATTTATTTCAGGATTAAGGCATAACCCAGCTCTATTTGGGTACATTCGAGTTGACCGACTAAAAAGAATCGAACTTTTGTTTACTTAGGCAACACTGAAAAATGGCTTCAAACCTCACAATGTCCACTGTAACCCAATTAACGAACTTGCTACTAGGGGTAGCACGTATCAGAATAATTCAATCTCATCTCAATTACTTAGAAAACCTCGAAGTTGCAGTCTCAGAAGCCCCTGAGGTATTAAATGCAACCTACATTGAATGTCGCCGCCGTATCAAAGCTTTGAAATCACTACGAGAAGACGTCGACGCATATGGTCGAATCTTGGCACCCAAGTTACTAAGAGCCTTCCCGGAAGGCATATGCCGCCGCTGGCTTATCCACGCTAAAAGACTAGGCATACAAGAAGGAGACACCAGCCAACTGATGGTGTTCCTCAACGAAAAAGTTGAATGAGCCCTCAATGCGCAAAAGATACGGGGGGATGCCCAGTTGGTTACCACTTCAGTGCCCACAGCAGCCAATCTTCACTTGCATACGAAAACCAACAAACAGAAGGAAAGACAGACACGGGGTATAGATCCGTTCTGCGTATATTGCGAAAACCGAGGTCACTGGGGTCAGGATTGCCAGCAGATGAAGGACCCCCGGCGAGGATTGAGAGATTAAAGACATCAAATCGATGCTTTCTTTGCCTCCACCGAGGGCACAATAAAAACAACTGTTTCAAGAAGGGGACGACGACTTGCACCAAATGTTTTCGGCCACATCGCGTGTCTATCTGCTCTGAAGGTAACAACTTGCGGACCTTCATAGGCAAGATAGGGGTCACCACGTACGATTTCACTCGCCTACAGGCGGCACGTTGCATCCTGGGCGTGGGCAGTATTTCGAGCTTCATCCACATCTCTCTGATTGACTCGCTGCAGCTTAATGTCACTGAGCGCAAGACTCTAGAGATAAGCCCTCCAATACTCAGTACACTAGAAGGAAGGTCTGATTTGAGATGACGGGTTATTCAATCAGAGCTCAAGTCTCGATTACAGCGTTCGAAAGCCACAGCACCTACAACCCACAACCGACCGCTCTTCAAGACATAACCACGCTAGCATCGTTAAGGAAGATACAGCTAGCAGATCCGAGAGATGACCACGCCACGGATCTTCCAATCGAGGCACTCATAGGTGCTGATTCCTACTGGCAGATAGTTACAACAAGAGAACCCATCACCATCACTGGTCCTCCTTCCTACTATCTTTGGGTATATCCTCAGTGGAAATAGGTCAGGCGTCACATTTCTTCTACTGTAGACGAAATCTCTGATGGCAGTCTACGTCAGTTTTGGGAGTTGGAAGCTATTGGCATTAAGGAACATCAAGGGTGATCACTGTCACCCAAGGATCACGCTATTCTCCAAGATTTCCATAACACCTACCGTAAGGAGGATGGGAGAAGAGTTGTCTTGTTTCCTAGGAAAGAGGGCGTTCTCTTTTCTTCCAACTTCACAATAGCAGAAAGGCGATTCTCATCATTGAAAACTAGACTACAAGGGAATGGTGAGCTGAAGTCAATTTACCATAAACACATGATAGATTATATACGGAGAGATCAAGTAGAGGTTTCCCCTCACGATGACTACTCTGGAGATGTATATTATCTACCCCACCACATTGTCAAGAAATCCAACGCGAGTAGCACAAATTTCAGAGTTGTTTTCGACGCATCATCTCACGAAATAGACTCCCCATCACTAAATGACGTGCTCGAAATGGGTCCTAACTTGTTACCAGAAATTCTAGGGACACTATTAAGATTTAGGAAACAATTGTCTGCGACGGCGAGCAAGCGTTCTTTTAATTGACACTCAACGAAGATGATAGGGATTTTACGAGATTTCTATGGTATTGTGTCGAGCAGAGGGAGCACGGGATTTATGACGCATCAAACTAGTTGATATCGTATCGTTTTAAACGCCTGCCCTTTGGATTGACGTCTAGTCCATTCCTTCTGTCGGCCACTATAAGGGAAACAGCCACACTGAATCAGGACAGATATGCAGCTGCATCAGAGTTAGTGGACAAATCTATGTTTATGAATGACTTCATTGCAAGTGTAAATGATGACACAAAGGTAATTGCTATATATCAGGAACTCACCGCACTTTTACAACAAATTAAACTCTCACTTTCCAAGTGGGCGACCAACTTGGAACCGATAAAGGTGATATGGCGCAAGGAACATCTGGAGGAAAGAAGAGTGACGAGCGTTCTAGGAGTAGACTGGAATACGGTTGAAGATTGTCTCTTCACTAACGAGGAGAAGTTTGCTAACGATCTCATACATAAACCAGGAACCAAGAAGAATAATCTTCGTGCCACCGCCCAGTTCTACGATCCACTTGGTCTTTTCGCACCAGTGGGAATTGTTGCCAAATTAATCTTTCAGGTTACCTGGCTAAGAGGATTGACTTGGGACGAGTTACTACCTCCAGATATAGCTAAGAATTGGCACTCTTGGCTTACCAAACTTCACTTCTTGTCAACTGTAAACATTCCCAGATGGTTCGGGAGAGGGAAGACAAGTCACGAATCACATGTGCACGTATTCTGTGATGCCTGTGAGAGGGCATAAGGAGCAGTTATTTATGTGAAATCAATACGGGACTATACCACCTCCGCTCACATAGTTTGCAGCAAAAACAGACTAGCACCAGTGAAGAAAGTGACGCTTCCAAGATTACAGCTGCTAGCCGCACTTATAGGCACGCGCCTCCTGCATTACTTTTGTGAGGAACCGGTTTTGATCTCAATAGGGCTACCCTGTGGAGCGACTCTACAGTGACGTTGGGATGGATAAAACACGACCCAAACAAGTGGAAGACTTTCGTTGCCAATCGTGTAACAGAGATAATTAGCCACACAACTCCCAGCCAGTGGCGACACTGTCCCGGAGACCAAAACCCTGCAGATTATCTCACGCGAGGAGGAGACGCAGACCAGCTACCATCTTTAGACACGTGGTGGTGTGCTCTCCACTGTCTTACTCAGAGCGATACCTGGCCACATGACATAACAACGGAACATCCAACACTACCAGGAATCAGAAAGATGCCTAATGTGTTTGTGATCACCGCCTCTGAACCCATCTTAGATATATTAACGTCCAGCTCATATTGGAAACTGATACATGTTACTTGCGAGGTTTTACGGTTTGTCAGAGCGATCAAGGAAAGAGTACATTACCCCAAGTATTTGACAGAAAAAGAACTAAATGATGCCCGACATTACTGGATACGTCAGGTTCAAGAAGTGTGTTTCGGTCTGGAACTCACAGCCTTGAAGAAAAACCTTCCACTTCCCAGTAAGTCCAAGATTGCAAGATTCAATTCATATATTCAAGACGACCTGATTCGACTTGGTGGTTGACTTCAATATGCAGATCTGACGCAGACAGATAAGCATCCAGTGCTTTTGGAAGGGTCCCACACTTTCACGCGACTTCTAAAAAGGCAGACCCACATCAGGCGCCTTCACTTAGGTGTACGGATAGTACTGTCAGAGCTACGATAAGAATATTGGATTCTTCGAGCCCGGCAAACCATAAAGATAGTTCTGCGCACTTGTCTGCCTTGTAAAATGGCACACAACCACTTTGGCCAGGCTACTGAAGCACCCTTGCCAGTCGACCGTGTGAAGCCCTTGCAACCCTTCGAAGTGACTGGCATTGACTTTGCAGGGCCTTCATATATCAAGGTGGGAAGAGAATGGAAGAAATGCTACATTGCTCTCTTCACGTGTGCATCTACAAGGGCCTTGCACCTGGAATTATGTTCACATATGACTACTGAAACATTTCTCCTCGCATTACAAAGGGTTGCAGGAAGACGAGGGTTGCCACACATAATCTATACGGATGACGCCAAGACATTCCACGCTACTAACAAAGAATTGTCTTCACTATGGCAACACCTCACCGGATCGTCCGTCCATCAGTACCTAGCACAGCATTTCGTCAAATGGCGATTCATTGCTCCACGGGCAGTTTGGAGGGGAGGATGGTGGGAGAGGATGGTTAGCACTACAAAACGATGCCTAAGGAAGGTGTTAGGCAAGGCATTGACAACCGAGGAAAGTGGTAATACCGTATGTGGTAATATTAATCTATGCCAACCAGAGAGTGTAGAGTAACAATCGGCAACAATAGAGTAACAATACCATCCTAGTGAATATTGAAGCTGCCATCAACGCACGACCCATCACGGAGACGGAAGACGGAGCAGAAGCTCTGACTCCCCCCCCACTTCTTGATCGGACAAAGACTACTACCCTACCAACTGGACCAGAACCAACGTTAAGAACGAACCTGACATAGGAGTTTACTGCACGACAAAAGATCACTGACGACTTCTGGAAGCGCTGGACAAAGGAATACCTCATGGAGCTGAGGAGCTTTCATGAAGTCCGTCATCCTCGAGGCAACATTCCGCAACTGCGAGTTGGAGACGTAGCGCTTCTGTAAGAAGACAGCCAACCCCGATACATGTGGAGGAAGGTCCGCATAGCGGAGCTCCGAGCTAGGAGTGATGGAGTGACAAGAACTGCAATACTCAAGGACTCAAAGGGAACTATAATAACTCGTCCAGTGCAGCTGGTCATCCCCCTGGAGATAGACCAGGGTGTGGAGGATGTCATGGATTATGAAGCACCACGGCCTATAAACCAGTGACATATATCTAGTCTGGTAATATTAATCTATGCCATCAGGGAGTGTAGAGTAACAATAGAAACACGACAATAAAGAGGGTCGTGGAAAAAGACGTGTTGTCCATCACACCCTAATACCGTCGGGGTCGGAAGAGAACATGAGTTTAACCAAGAGAGGTCGGCAGGAAAGAAGACGGAGAGGAGCCCGGCACAAGTAAGTGGAAGCAATGCCGGACTCTCAGCAGGGGTCCCGTGGTCACCAGCCCATGTCCCACTAGATACCACAGAAAGCAATCACATTAGTTCGCTATTGTTGTTTCAAGGGGCGGAACAGCAAGGTCATGTGCAATCATTTCGACTAGCAATGTATTTTTTTCCAAGGCTAGCGTTCTTGGCTGTCGCGGGTTCAATTCCCGGCTCTGCCAAGAAATTTCATTCTGGTTTGAGGGCTGAAATAGGGTACACTCAGCCTCGTGAGGCAAAACTGGGAAGGAATGGGTGCTTTCTCCACCTCAGCCAACGTATAAGTGGTTTCCCGTGGTATTTCACTTCTACTCCAGGCAAAAGCTGGGGTGGTTCTTAGTTTAAGGCCACGGCCGCTTCCGAATTCTCACCTTCAATACAAAAGAAAATACACACACTACTACAAACATTATCGTGTTGTAATGTTTTTCAGTCGGTCAACATGATTGTAACCAATTGTAAAGGGTGGTTCCCTAACCCTGAAAAGAAATTACATGGGATTAATAAATGCACTTGGATGACCAGTTTCGATCGTGACGCGATCATCATCAGATCATTTACACTTAGGCTATGCAGAGAGTGGGAGACGACAGCTGCACAAGAACGGACCACACATCACTCAAACAGCTAAGTGCACAATCCACAATAACTTGACCATTTACAGTAATATCAATCACATATTCACACTAAGCAAACAAGCTTGAAGGTTTATCAGCGTCTCAACAAAAGAAATCACATATCTTGACTAGTTGTGTTGTTTAATCACAACTTCAACTAAATAAGTGTATATAGACTACTCGTATTGTAAATATCACAATCCAAACTTATAAACATAGATTTAATAGCCTAAGTGTAAAGGATCTGATGATGATCGCTTGACGATTGAAACTGGTCATCCAAGTGTATTTATTAAGCTCATGTATTTTTTTAGGATTAGGGAACCACCCTGAAAAACTGACTGAAAAACATTACATTTCGATTACTAAGGCAACACCACAATAAAACACGTTAAATTCTAAATGCAACCAACTACTTGGGGTTAAATGAGCACTATGTCCAAGCCTCTCAACTACAACAATTTCAATTGACACCACTTGGGTGAGCTACTTGTCAACGACACACTGTTTCAGTATTTCAAACCAGAATTGGTTGGTTGGTTCTTAAGTTTAGGGGCTGCGACAACGTGGTCATGTAGCCCCGTGAACGTTGGGTGTGTGTAGAATCTGTCTGATAACCGGTGTTAATTGTGATGACTGTATTAGTGTGTGTATCTGTTTTAATTCAAGTAAGCACTGCAGACGATCAATTTTCAAGTAGTTCCTACTTTTGCCGCCAAACGCCACCGTCGACGACTACTAGTTCAGAACTTAGCTACCAGACATCACCGCAGTCGGCTCTTGGCAACGAACGTAGGAATCTAAGAGCGTTGTTTATATTCTTAACCTATATAATTTAGCTTCACACAGGTGTAATTAGTGGAAGGTTCTTTAACATGCCATAAATCTATAACATGGGACCGCCGGCTTTACTTCCCCTCCGAAGGAAGGCATACTGAGGGATTTTAACGCTCTTAAAAAATCCGACGACTTCAGCCGGATTTGAACCCGCGATCTTGGGCATAGAAGCTCAGCATGCTACCTACTACGCCACCGAAGCCGCCCAAACCAGATTTAAATTAATTGGTAGACCCGAGAATCAAACCCGGGCCTTCGGGGTGGCGGTCAACAACGCTAACCACTACACCATAATGGAATTGTCACCGAGATAGCCCGTTCTAATAAAAATGACTTCTATTCGTGTCATGTCTAGCGCCGCGAATTACTTGAAACACAGTAGCCTACCAAGAGTCTAACACAAATGTCATCCCAAGTAAATTTATGAGGTCAGATGTGTATCACGAAAATCAATTCAGAACAGATACAATAAGTATGGCATTCAATTTACTACTAAAACAGGAAGCAATAAACAAGTTCCAGATCTCAATACTGTCGCTATTTCCTTGCGATAATATCTACACCTGCCTCGTTATGCTATAGTAATACTGGCGAAAGGCTCTAAATAACCCCACGTGCATCAATGGATCGCTGCCATCCTGCTAACAGCGTCCGCATTATAAATGTTTATTTATTTATTTATTTATTTATTTATTTATTTATTTATTTATTTATTTATTTATTTTATTTACTTATTTATTTATTTAATTATTTATTTATTTAGTTAGTTATTTATGAAAGTTTACAGGCCATAAGCCCAATTTAGCACCTTCTTGACACACAAAATGTGGATAATAGTAAATCTAAATAACAATAATTTAAGAAAGGAAAAGAAGAAAAACACTCCAACTTGGTGGCGACGTGAAATGTAAATATTTAAATGGACGTTTCTCGCGACTTAACCATCCAGGCGCAGTGAAACGTGGTATGGTAAATGCTTATAAAAAATATAATCTACTGGTTTCTTATGTATATCAATTGTTTTCATAACCAGAAGATGGCGGCTGTGCGAAATTTTAAAATCCCGTTTTTATTTCGTGTGTCCTAATCATGTGATTTAAGTTTGAAAAATACACCTACACAATAATCTTCATGCAATAGTACATAACTCTAAGGCCTATATATATAAATATCCAACATGGCTACCATCCGAAATATTTAGACGGTTCTCAATATCTACGAATCTATCACAGCAATCAAACTGAAATTATGTATGTTGATAGAGGCAACTAACGTAAGTAGGATATATGAAAATAGGCTGTATAGTTCTTCACAGAGCTCTTGTTTATCATGAAATATTTAATTCATTTGATAAATTAATACATTTTCATCGCAACCCGATGTATAAGCCCGCCGGTCGCTCAGTCGTCGTCCTACTTGTACAGAAATCTGATACTCTCCTCCAATCTTTGTCGGATTTTTTAAAAGCGTTAAAATCCCTCTGTATGCCTTTGGAAGGGAAGTAAAGCCGGCGGTCCCATGTCATAGATTTATGGCATGTTAAAGAACCTTCCACTAATTACACTTGTGTGAAGCTAAATTATACAGTAGTTAAACATTTGACAAACGCTCTTAGGTTCCTACGTTCGTCGCCAGGAGCCGACTGCGATGGCGTCTAGTAGCCAAGTTCTGGACTAGTAGTCGTTGACGGTGGCGTTTGGCGGCAAAAGTAGGAACTACTTGAAAAAATTCATTGTCTGCAGTCCTTACTTGAATTGAAAACAGAAACACACACTAATACAGCCACCACAATTAACACCGGTTATCAGACAGATTCTACACACACCCAATGTACACAGGGCTACATGACCGCGTTGTTGCAGCCCCTAAACTAAGGAACCAACCAACCAACCATAATATCTTACACGTGACTGGTTGGAGTTCATGACTTATATTTATCACCAAATTTGCAATCTTTGGCAATAAATAGTGTATTAAAGAAATCTTTTCAGTCGGTCAACACAACAACTGAAAACCTTTCATTATTAGAATTATTAGGCAAGCAATACTGAAATATAGCATATATCACGACAAGAATTTTGTTATAATGAACTTATGCAGATCAGACACAAACGGACGATTAGAAAAGCGAATACGCACTGTAATTAGGAACATAATAAGGAACCGTACAATTTGTTAGATTCGAAAGACACCGGTCATAACAGATAACTTACAAGAAATTATACGATTACACACTATAATTAAGGAAAGAATAGCATACTGTTCAATTTGTTAGGCACGATATAAATACTGAATAGTAGTTATATGCCACACAGACAACATCGCTATAATAACGCACGCACGTGTATGCGACGACAGCGCCATCTGTTAACAAATTAGGAATACCGAACACGCATTACACGGAGGTATTTAGGACTGTTAAAGTTAGATTACACTGTAGGCTACTTCATTCTCTCACCCTGACACTAATTCTGCAAACTTGCGTTAGTATTCCTTGAGATTTAGGCCTATTCCAAGATGCCATAGTGCTTAAGTAATTATCAAATCTACCCGAGTTGCAGTAGGCTATAGAGGCATTTATTTATTTATTTGCCGGTATGGAAAGTGACTAGTCTCTGCTAACAGATAATTAATGAGCTATAAATGGAATATTGCAAATTGCTTGA
Organism: Meconema thalassinum; assembly: GCA_946902985.2. Classification (NCBI taxonomy): domain Eukaryota; kingdom Metazoa; phylum Arthropoda; class Insecta; order Orthoptera; family Tettigoniidae; genus Meconema; species Meconema thalassinum. The sequence continues at coordinate 354,041,261 of OX336394.1, forward strand.
ATAGTTCGTCACAGTCACCCTATGCTAAACACAAATTGTAGAGAGGAATGTGTTCTAATGACCTCGGAGGTGTCGTGCTAACTTGACGTACACAACAAGTTGGTGTTAACATATTGTACAGAATGTTCCAAAAGTCACATTACCCCCGCCCCCCTCTACATTGCTTACATCCGTGCAAAATGTTATTTCAACAGCAGGGAGCTGATGAGAGGAGGGTGTACCATCAGATAACCACTGTTTACTCCAGGTCATCTGTGTGAACACCGTCATTTTCCTGTCACAAAATTATTCGCCTTCATGGGCGATGTGAGATTCACCGCAGCACTGCTGGCGTGATAGAGGAAAATGCATTCCGAACAGCGTCTTTGAGTTCCTCAATTGTCTGATAACGATTCTGGGCGACTTGCTGTCGGATGTATCCCCATAATGCATTATCACACGATGTCAGATCGGGACTTCGAGGGGGCCATTTCAGGGGTGCCGGTAATGCAGGCGATCCTCTTCCAATCCATCTGTCTCTGAACACATTGTTAAGGTAATCCCTTACACTTATTGCAAAATGCGATGCCGCTCCATCTTGTTGGAACCAAATACGACCAAGAAGTCCCAAACGTTCGAATTCCGGTAAAACCAGTCACGTAGCATGGAGAGATATGTTCCTTGATTTACTAGAATGTCAGCATGAGTTTCGGGATTTTCAAAGAAATAAGGACCAATCAGATGCGTGGCACACATTGCAGCCCATATCATGGTGTGGGGTGGGTTCATTTCCAATTCCTCAAAGAAGTGATGGTTCTCCTTACTCCAGAAATAAACATGTATATCTTTGGCACTACGGTATACGGCACATTCGTCTGAGAACATAACTTTTCCACGTTTGGGAATTGTGTCGAACACCTCCAGTAACCGCCGACAGGCGTCACGTCGATTCTCCAAGTCTTGGTCACTCAGTCCATTCCCAAACGAGGGTCTGAACGGTTTTAGACTCAAGTCTGTTCGCATATGTCGCCCTAAAGTCGTTAATGGGAGTTTCAGTTCCCGTGATCGCTTGCGTAGCGACTTTTTCGGCGAACGTTCCACTGATGCTGCAACTTCCGCACATGTATCTGCTCTTCTTCTTGGTCTTCCAGAGCGTGATCTGTCTTTTACGGAACCAGTTTCAAACAGCTTCTTCTCTCAACGTAATAATGTTTGTTTCGGTGGTGCAGTCATATTAAATCTAATGGTGAAATCATGTCGAATCTCTCTTCAGTGTTTTCCCAGTGTGAGGTTACTCATGACGATTCGTTGTTCCAGGGTGTAATTGGATTCATCAGCCATTCTTTTCAGCAATCAATGTTACCTACAACAAGAAAAGGCAATCAGTACACAGTTAGATGGAGGGTAATGGGACTTTTGGAACAGCCTGTACTTCCGTTCTCGTGTTTTGCTATTTCAAAAAGAAAAAGAAAATCCTCTCGGCACGCCGGAAGGCGGAGGTAGATTTCACCGGACAAACTTGGGGATAGGCGAAAATAGGCAGAATATGCAGGTTTTCGTAGAAGGATCAGACCTCATTTATTGCGAGAAAGTATTTTATAATTGGAGCTTAATTAATTTTGTTTTTCGTCATTTTATGCATATTTTAAACATTTTATTGTCTTATGGGGACGGTAACGTTCTTGTCATTTGGGGTCCATTGTTATACTAGTGGCCACACTGTCCTTATGCAAGGTTCCGACACTGATGAGTAACTATGTAACGGTCTGTTACTTCTTCAGGCAAAATTATATCTCCCGCAGAGATTTTGGTTGGTTCCTCAGTTTAGGGGCTGCGACAACGCGGTCATGTAACCCCGTGTACTTTGGGTGAGCATAGAATCTGTCTGATAAACGGTGTGAATTGTGATGGCTGTATTAGTCTGTAATTCAGGTAAGGACTGCAGACGGCCAATTTCAAGCAGTAGTTCCTAATGTTGCTACCAGATACTACCGTCAACGATACCTAGCTGTGAACTTGGCTACTAAATGCCACCGCAACCAGCAACTCGCAACGAACGTTGGAACTTCCCCTCCAAAGGAAAGCATACTGAGGGATTTTTAGCGCTCTTAGAAAATCCGACGACTTCGGCCGGCTTTGAACCCGCGACCATGGGCATAGAAGTTCAGAATGCTACCAGTTACGTCACCGAAGCCGCTTCACACTTAGTCAAAGCGGCTTCGGTGGCGTAGTCGGTAGCATGCTGAGCTTCTATGCCCAAGATAGCGGGTTCAAACCCGGCCGAAGCCGTCGGATTTTTAAGAGCGTTAAAAATCCCTCAGTATGCCTTCCTTCGGAGGGGAAGTAAAGTCGGCGGTCCCATGTCATAGATTTATGGCATGTTAAAGAACCTTCCACTAATTACACTTGTGTGAAGCTAAATTATACAGTAGTTAAACATTTGACAAACGCTCTTAGGTCCCAACGTTCGTCGCCAGGAGCCGACTGCGATGGCGTCTAGTAGCCAAGTTCTGGACTAGTAGTCGTTGACAGTGGCGTTAGGCGGCAAAAGTAGGAACTACTTGAAAAAATTCATTGTCTGCAGTCCTTATTTGAATTGAAAACAGAAACACACACAAATACAGCCACCACAATTAACACCGGTTATCAGACAGATTCTACACACACCCAATGTACACAGGGCTACATGACCGCGTTGTTGCAGCCCCTAAACTAAGGAACCAACCAACCATAATATCTTACACGTGACTGGTTGGAGTTCATGACTCATATTTATCACCAAATTTGCAATCTTTGGCAATAAATATTGTATTAAAGAAATCTTTTCAGTCGGTCAACACAACAACTGAAAACCTTTCATTATTAGTATTAGTAGGCAAGCAATACTGAAATATATCAAATATCACGACTAGAATTTTGTTATAATGAACTTATGCAGATCAGACACAAACGGACGATTAGAAAAGCGAATACGCACTGTAATTAGGAACATAATAAGGTATCGTACTATTTGTTAGATTCGAGAGACGCCGTTCAGAACAGATAACTTACAAGAAGAAAATTAAGAAAAGAATAGCATACTGTTCAATTTGTTAGGCACGATATAAATACTGAATACTAGTTATATGCCACACAGCCAACATCAGTATAATAACGCACGCACGTGTTTGCGACGACAGCGCCATCTGTTAACAAATTAGGAATACCGAACACGCATTACACGGAGATATTTAGGACTGTTAAAGTTAGATTACACTGTAGGCTACTTCATTCTCTCACCCTGACACTAATTCTGCAAACTTGCGTTAGTATACCTTGAGATTTAGGCCTATTCCAAGATGCCATAGTGCTTAAGTAATTATCAAATCTACCCGAGTTGCAGTAGGCTATAGAGGCATTTATTTATTTATTTGACGGTATGGAAAGTGACTAGTCTCTGCTAACAGATAATTAATGAGCTATAAATGGAATATTGCAAATTGCTTGAATAGTTCGTCACAGTCACCCTATGCTAACCACAAATTGTAGAGAGGAATGTGTTCTAATGATCTCGGAGGTGTCGTGCTAACTTGACGTACAAAACAAGTTGGTGTTAACATATTGTACAGAATGTTCCAAAAGTCACATTACCCCCGCCCCCCTCTACATTGCTTACATCCGTGCAAAATGTTATTTCAACAGCAGGGAGCTGATGAGAGGAGGGTGTACCATCAGATAACCACTGTTTTCTCCAGGTTATCTGTGTGAACACCGTCATTTTCCTGTCACAAAATTATTCGCCTTCATGGGTGATGTGAGATTCACCGCAACACTGCTGGCGTGATAGAGGAAAATGCATTCCGAACAGCGTCTTTGAGTTCCTCAATTGTCTGATAACGATTCTGGGCGACTTGCTGTCGGATGTATCCCCATAATGCATTATCACACGATGTCAGATCGGGACTTCGAGGGGGCCATTTCAGAGGTGTCGGTAATGCAGGCGATCCTCTTCCAATCCATATGTCTCTGAACACATTGTTAAGGTAATCCCTTACACTTATTGCAAAATGCGATGCCGCTCCATCTTGTTGGAACCAAATACGACCAAGAAGTCCCAAACGTTCCAATTCCGGTACAAACCAGTCACGTAGCATGGAGAGATATGTTCCTTGATTTACTGGTATGTCAGCATGAGTATCGGGATTTTCAAAGAAATAGGGACCAATCAGATGCATGGCACACATTGCAGCCCATATCATGACGTGGGGCGGGTTCATTTCCAATTCCTCAAAGAAGTGCGGGTTCTCCTTACTCCGGAAATAAACATGTATATCTTTGGCACCACGGTATACGGCACATTCGTCTGAGAACATAACTTTTCCACGTTTGGGAATTGTGTCGAACACCTCCAGTAACCGCCCACAGGCGTCACGTCGATTCTCTAAGTCTTGGTCACTCAGTCCATTCCCAAACGAGGGTCTGAACGGTTTTAGACTCAAGTATGTTCGCATATGTCGCCGTAAAATCGTTAATGGGATGTTTAGTTTCCGTGATCGCTTGCGTAGCGACTTTTTCGGCGAACGTTCCACTGATGCTGCAACTTCCGCACATGTGTCTGCCCTTCTTCTTGGTCTTCCAGAGCGTGATCTGTCTTTTACGGAACCAGTTTCAAACAGCTTCTTCTTCCAACGTAATAATGTTTGTTTTGGTGGTGCAGTCATATTAAATCTAATGGTGAAATCATGTCGAATCTCTCTTCAGTGTTTTCCCAGTGTGAGGTCACTCATGAACCCAGGTACTCATGACGATTCGTTGTTCCAGGGTGTAATTGGATTCATCAGCCATTCTTTTCAGCAATCAATGTTACCTACAACAAGAAAAGGCAATCAGTACACAGTTAGATGGAGGGTAATGGGACTTTTGGAACAGCCTGTGCTTCCGTTCTCGTGTTTTGCTATTTCAAAAAGAAAAACAGATACGGTACAGTAAATAGTTATTAACAGTAAACCACAAATTCATGTGTAACTTTGCTCATAATATCTCCAAGCACACGGGGCTAAGTTACCGCAATATCGCAAAGCTTCTAAATTAATTTTCAACAAATAACAAGTACACACAATCAGTGGTTGCTGTTGTTTCAATTCAATCTAGACTATTATTTGGAAATTGTCACATCTTCATAACATCACATTTTATTAATTAACGAATTAATTATATTTATTTCACAACTGTTACATACAAGAAAATTATCGCATAATAATATATATTCGTAGTTTAATTACCGTATGTTATTGACATGTTATCAGCTAAATTCATAATTTAACATCCGGTTCCATTATAAATTAGCATAGTCATAGAGCAGGATAATTACCAATTACAATATAACCCGAATAACAGAAGGAAATATTATTCATAGAACAATCTGCATTATCACGCAAAAGTTACTGTATTTCTGATTTGTAATACAAAAGACAGCTGGTAGATGTAGACACTGTCAGCAACAACAACAAAATGCAGTATAAGGACATTATTATGCTTAATAAAACATAAACGTCAACATATCAGTAGTAGAACACACCTTAACGGAGAGTATAAAACTTCGATTCTAGTAGATATTAGATATAATATATTACGTGTTATAAGCCTACCTTTCGTCATCAGGTAAAGATTCAAAATCTCCCGTAACAGCAGCGGCATTAGAGTCTAAGATTAGACCCAAAATGTCACATAGGTTTCTGTGAACTAAAGACTGAAGGTTAAATAAAATTGTACATAAAATGCAAAAATCATTTAGACGACCACGTTTATTAGCGGCTAACATTTTCGGATTCCGCCTTGGAGGTCTGAGTTTGAATCCCGGATCTGACAAGAAATTTTAATTCTGGTGTGAGAGCCGGAATAGGCTACACTGCACCTCCCGAGGAAAAACTTGGAATTGTTTTCCATGGTTTTCCACTTCTACTCCAAGCAAATACCGCGATAGCTCCTAAATGAAGGCCACAGCAAACGTCTATCCAATCCTCATTTGAATTACAAATACACTCACTACTACAGCCATCACAGTAGCACATGTTATCAGAAAGATTCCCTCCACACTCAAATTCATGGGGCTATATGATCATGATGTAGCAAAGTCTCTAAATTAATCAACAACAGAATCATTTATGCTCATTTAATCTTAATACTAAGTTTCGTGATGATATCTCCAGCTGTTGTAAACGTTACGCCACATGCAGGGTTAGCCAATGTATTTCTTTTTAATTTCAATTCCCTACAATTACCCCGGTTAATAACATTTTAAAGAATTCGTATTCAGATTTTTATGGCGTTCATATTCTTAAAAGAAAATGGAGTGTCATGGCCTCTTACTGAGATAGATGGAAACCTGGTAGTCATAGCTTGAACTTCTGTTTCTGTGGAGAAAATGGAGTGTCATGGCCTCTTACAGAGATAGATGGAACAGGCAGCAACTCCTCTCCTAAACATGGCGCAATGGGAGGCACATTTTAGTCATCTTCTCGGAGAAACGAATATATGGACAAACGGCTTCACACCGCAGCTGGCAAACATCCAAGACACTCGCCCAATCACAACAGAGGAGGTCAGACAACCAAACAGTAAGTAATGATACTTTGACATAAGAATAGCGGACCCCATTAATCAAAAGTAAACACTGCCAGGAAAATAATTGTGAGACTGAGTTCACGTGGAATTGTGTATATGCATCCCTTTTTACTATTGTTGCATTCTCCGCTACGTTATTGTACTCCACAGTACTCGACTATTTACAGTAAGTTAATATTGAACTTGAGTAACATCAGAATCGAGGAGAACCATGTTCTAAACTCACTTAAGGGCAAAATGAATACACACTGCGAAATAAATTGGCATGTATCTTTCTATAAATATAAAGACACCTCCCGGGCGACGCCGGGTACAATAGCTGGTAGTTAATAATTCATACCATGTATTTTACGTGATGTATGTCTCCTTCAAGTATCCTTTATTTCCAAAAGACCATCTTCGAGATACAGATATTATTTTTACTTTTAGATGTGTAACATCTTTCCACTCGGTTGCTGGATATTTTTGTGGGAGTGATTTTGATGGTTTGAGTGGTAAGATCCAGGAAATAATCAGCGCGCGGTGTCGGAAATTGATACCATTTCTGACGGTAAACGCTCATGTGATCACTGGTGTTAACTGATTGAAGCACATGTTATACGGGAAATAGGCAAGCCTTCATGAACTATTGCTGAATACATTCTCTTTACTCACAAGAGGGTATATTCATAAGGCATTTTAAACCCAAATTCACGCAGGAACATTATCGAAACAAGCAAAATATAAATGAAACTTAATTCCGTAATGCAGAGTTATTGGAACGTGGAAATAAGTCACCAGTTTGTGCATTATAATTTCGTGCTCAAATTAGCCGTGGTGTTAGCTACCCTGACTGTGAATCTAGAGCTCTCGGGTTCGAATACCGGACGGGATGGATATTTTTGCTACCAGATTATCATTTTAAACGATATTTATCATATCAATGTGACTCATTTTAACAGAATCCATATGAAATTACGTGTTGGTCTGTGAATCAAAAGGTACGGGAACTGGGCAAGTCTTTCATGATCTACTGCTCTGCACATTGCATTTACTCGCAAGTTCGCCTATTTATAAGGAATTTAAGGTTATGAGCGGTGTCGCGTCTATTAATCTAGTTGATCCATATCGTATTCTTTATTTAAGCTAGAGCTGGTGGAAGCCAAAAATCATCTAATAAAATGAGTTCCGTATTATAAACTACAATATCTGTAAGACACTCCCTTTTACAATATATTAATATTTGTGCCAATAATAGTATAAAATACCGGTGTATCAACAATTTCACGTAGGTTTCTTCTATGTCAGATGTTACGCATCATATGCGACTACTGTAAGGCTCGTTTTGTTATTTATTTATTTTGGAAATCAAATTGAGTACAAAAAGGATTCCTTATGAGGGATCCCATAAGATGTGTTCGTTGTAGTAAACGTTTTATTTACTATTTCCAGAGAAACATGTGCTGTTTTACGAATAACAATCCGGTGTAGATAATTCCATTACCCAAACTAACATTTAGAAGCAGGACCTCCTATTAACCCACCAGTGGTCGCTCGTTGAGCAAAATGCTCACACTATGATACGACTTGTTTATTTAATATGAGTCGCCTAGATGCAAATGTGTCCATGTCCTCCATAACTGGTTTTGAGAAAAAGTGGAAAATGTGTTTTTACTGGGTGGATTGGTATAAGCCTACACTGTTTGTCATATAAATAAGTATGAATTAGTACAAATCTGCTTGAGCTATTGACAAAAAACCAGGACCGCAATGCTTGCAAGATATAAGCAAAATAAAAAATTCCTCTCGGCACGCCGGAAGGCGGAGGTAGATTTCACCGGGCAAACTAGGGGATAGGCTATAATAGACAAAATATGCAGGTTTTCGTAGGAGGATCAGACCTCATTTATTGCGAGAAAGTATTTTACAATTGGAGGTTAGTTAACATTTTGTCGTCTTTCTATGCATACTTTTAACATTTTACTGTCTTATGGGGATGGTAACCTTCTTGTCATTTGGGGTTAATTTTTATTTATACTTGTGATCACACTGTCCTTATGCAAGGTTTGGAACTAATGTGTAACTATCTAACAGTCTGTTACTTCTTCACGCAAAATTTTATCTCCCGCAGAGATGTTGGTTGGTTCCTCAGTTTAGGGGCTGCGACAAGGTGGTCATGTAACCCCGTGTACATTGGGTGTGTGTAGAATCTGTCGGATAAAAGGTGTTATTTGTGATGACTGTATTAGTCTGTAATTCAGGTAAGGTCTGCAGACGGTCAATTTTAAGTAGTAGTACCTAATTTTGTACCAAATACTAACGTCAACGACACCTATCTGTGAACTTGGCTGCTAGATGCCACCGCAACCAGCAACTTGCAACGAACGTTGTAACTTCCCCTCCGAAGGAAAGCATGCTGACGGATTTTTAGCGCTCTTAGAAAATCCGGTGACTTTGTTCGGCTTTGAACCAGCACCTTGGGCATAGAAGTTCAGCATGCTACCAGTTAGCCGCTTCCCTCATAGTCAGATGGAACAAGAAGTTCCGTGACGAACTAAAGAGCCTACTTTTCTTAAAATTAAGATTCATGCCATAGATTAATCTACAGTATATGAACCTATCTAGAATAATGACGAAATTAAGTGGGTAATATCGAAATGTCTTAATTAGTTCGAAATAAGGTATACTAGGCATAATGTAGCCTAATAGAGCAATACAGTTGGCAGCTCTGGTGACTGAATATATTCTTACTTCCATCTCCTAAGGTACAGAATACAAAATGTGGTTGAAGTCCAAAGGACGTTACATGGATTTAGACATTGGATCTAGTAGTACACGTAAAAGCATGTTGGCAACGATGTCATGCGAGTGCTGGTCAGAAATAATCTGAAATATTATATCTTTTTGTGCCAATTTTGGATGAAATCCATTTGTTGGTATAGAAGTTACATGTATTTAAAAATTGGTCCTATCAGCAGGCTTAGAATCATGTTGGTAGAACTGACGTATATAAGTTACTCCAAATTAATGTAAAATGTCGGGTAATTTACGTGTGCATAGTTTAAAGATGTCGGCTTGCATACTTTCTGATATATTTGGATACAAAATAGAGAGCAATTATTAACAGTTGGCAGCCCTGGTGGCTCTTAAGAGAATACACTCAGTCATATATGTTTATGTACACATATTACATACAAAATTTGGTTGAAATCCAATTGATAGTGTAGAAGTTATATGTATTTAAAAATTGGACTTATCAGAAGGCTTAAAATTATTTTGGCAACGCTGTCATGTATGGCCACCTGGAAATTAAACTGAAATAGTATTATCTACATGTGTGCCAATTTTAGAATAGCTCCCATGTATACCTTCCAAGATATCCAACACGGAGCTCAAATTTCTAGTGCGTTTTTTTAGCAGTTGGTAGCACTGGCATCTTTTTCAAATATGGGCCTGAGATATTCCGGTATACATCTTTACTCATACTAAATTTGGTTTCGATTGCTGCAGCCGTTTAGGAGTTGATAGGGGGCGGGCACACACACACACACAGCCAGACAGACAGAAGGACAGACAGACAGACAGACAGACAGACAGAAGGACAGACACATTTTCCCGGATATATCTTATAAGTCTACTTTTTCCTCATTTTTGAAAAGTGTGAAAAGTAGGCTAACAAGTAGTTCCGTGAAGAAATATACAGCCTATTTTCATGTATCCCACTTATTCTAATTGCCACTATCAACATACACAATTTCAGTTTGATTGCTGTAATAGATTCGTAGATATTGAGAACCGACTAAATATTTCGGATGGTCGCCAAGTTGGATTTTATATATGAATGTCCTAGAGTTATGTACTGTTACATGCAGATTATTGTGAACGTGTAGTATTCAAGCTTCAATCGCATAATTAGGACACAAGAAGTAACAAGGAGATTTTAAAATGTTTCACAGCTGCCATCTTGAGGTTATGGAAACAATTGAAATAAATTAGATGCCAGTGGATTAACATTCGTATAAGGATTAACTGTACCAAGTTTCACTGCACGCGGATGGTTAAATTGCGAGAAACGTCCATGTGAATATTTATAATTCGCGTCGCCGCCATGTTGGATTTGTGATCACCAGGTTATTTAAAGTCCTATAGGTGAACTTAAATTCATAGCCCCTATGAACATTAAAAAATGCAGTTTGATTGCTAAAATAGATTCGTAGATATTCAGTATCGTCTAAGTATTTCGGATGGTCGCTATGTTGGATTGTTAAATGTATAGGCCATAGAGTCATGTACCATTAAAGGAAAATTATTGTGTAGGTTCATTATTCAAACTTTCACTTCGATCGCATGACTATATCACAAGAAATAAAAACTTAATTTTAAAATTCGCACTACCGCCATCTTGAGGTTATGTAAACAATTTAACTAAATTAGATACCAGTGGATTACAATGTGTATAAGTATTTCCTGTACCAGGTTTCAGTGCGCTTGGAACATTAAATCGCGAGAAAGGTCTATTAAAAATTTTCAAATTCGCTTGGCCACCATGTTCGTTTTGTAGTTAACCGGTTTTTTAAAGTCTTATAGAAGGACTTCCAGTAGTGCCCTTTATCTCCGTACAAAATTTTAGGGAGATACCGCTAATAGTTTCAGAGATATAGAATGCCGGTGAAATATTTCGCACATCCGCCATCTTGTGATTATGTAAACAATTGAACGATGTTAGATGTCGGTGCATTACAATGTATATAAACATATACTGTACCAAGTTTCATTGCGTTTGGTTGGTCAAATCGCGAGAAACGTCTATTTAAAAGTCGCAAATTCGCTTGGCCGCCATGTTGGTTTTGTAGTCACCAGGTTTTCAAAAGTCACATAAGTGAACTTATAGTAGTTCCCTCTATCACCATAGAAAATGTCAGGGTAATATCGGTAATAGTTTCGGAGATATTGAATGCTGGTGAAATATTTCGCACAGCCGCCATGTTGGATTGGTGAGTCGAAACAAAATTTGAAGGGCACGGTCGAGGTCGCCCGGAATTGTGCTATGAAATTTCCGAGTTTCATTGAAATCGCTCCTGCCGTTTAGATTTTATTAGGGGGGGGGACACACACACACGAATCACACACACACACGCACACACACACGGAAAAAAGGTGATCTCATAAGCCTTTTTTTTTTTTTTTTTTTTTTTTTTTTTTTTTTTTTTCAAAATTGAAAATAGGCTAAAAATGAATGTGATCTCGTCAATGGCGTTGTCTTGGCAACATCTGATAGATCATCCCTTATCAATTTAAAAGCGTTGTTATGGTAACCTCTGATGGCACTTGGCATTTTTAGCCTATTTTCAATTTTGAAAAAATAGGCTTATGAGATCACCTTTTGTCCGTGTGTGTGTGTGTGCGTGTGTGTGTGTGTGTGTGTGTGTGTGTGTGTGTGTGTGTGTGTGATTCGTGTGTGTGTCCCCCCCCCCCCCCCCCCCTAATAAAATCTAAACGGCAGGAGCGATTTCAATGAAACTCGGAAAGTTCATAGCACTATTCCCGGCGACCTCGACCGTGCCCTTCAAATTTTGTTACGACTCACCAATCCAACATGGCGGCTGTGCGAAATATTTCACCAGCATTCAATATCTCCGAAACTATTACCGATATTACCCAGACATTTTCTATGGTGATAGAGGGAACTGCTATAAGTTCACTTATGTGACTTTTGAAAACCTGGTAACTACAAAACCAACATGGAGGCCAAGCGAATTTGCGACTTTTAAATAGACGTTTCTCGCGATTTGACCAACCAAACGCAATGAAACTTGGTACAGTATATGTTTATATACATTGTAATGCACCGACATCTAACTTCGTTCAATTGTTTACATAATCACAAGATGGCGGATGTGCGAAATATTTCACCGGCATTCTATATCTCTGAAACTATTAGCGGTATCTCCCTAAAATTTTGTACGGAGATAAAGGGCACTACTGGAAGTCCATCCATAAGACTTTCAAAAACCGGTTAACTACAAAACGAACATGGCGGCCAAGCGAATTTGAACATTTTAAATAGACCTTTCTCGCGATTTAATGTTCCAAGCGCACTGAAACCTGGTACAGGAATTATTTATACACATTGTAATCCACTGGTATCTAATTTAGTTCAATTGTTTACATAACCTCAAGATGGCGGCAGTGCGAATATTAAAATTAAGTTTTTATTTCTTGTGATGTAGTCATGCGATCGAAGTGAAAGTTTGAATAATGAACCTACGCAATAATTTTCCTTTAATGGTACATGACTCTATGGCCTATACATTTAACAATCCAACATGGCGACCATCCAAAATATTTAGACTATACTGAATATCTACGAATCTAATTTAGCAATCAAACTGCATTTTTTAATGTTCATAGGGGCTATGAACTTAAGTTCACCTATAGGACTTTAAATAACCTGGTGATCACAAATCCAACATGGCGACCATCCGAAATATTTAGTCGGTTCTTAATATCTACGAATCTATTACAGCAATCAAACAGAAATTGTGTATGTTGATAGTGGCAATTAACATAAGTAGGATATATGAAAATAGGCTGTATAGTTCTTCACGGAACTACTTGTTTAAAATTCCGAAATCATTTTTCTCATCCCTTGGCGTAATGGTGGGTCATATCAAAAATTCTTTCAGACAAAAGTTTTAGGTAATTATTAGGGGAATATTTTCCATTCTGTACGGTTTTGATATTGTGCCTATTAAGAGAGATATGATTAATGTTTCCCGAAAAACCCACTTTTTTCCACCCCTTTGGTCAATGGTTGATGCTATCAAAAAACTTATTTGACATAAATTTTTGGCACTTATCCGACACATATTATGAACTTTGAATGGATTCTATATTTCTCGTATTAAGAGAGTTATAGCGAAATTTCACTTTTTCGAAAGAAAAAGCCCCCCATTTTCACCCCCTTCGACCGGTTTTGCCCATTAACGAACTCGACCGAGATTTTATAGGGATACATATTATGTAAAATATTCAAAGTGATTGGTGCAAAATTACGGCAGTTATCGTGTCCACAAGAAACTGATATATATATATACATATATACATAAATTATATATAAACTTTTGAACTGATGGTGGTTTGGGGGTCTGGGGGATGTGAAACGCGAAGATATGTCGAAATTTTCCGGAAGTCGAAACATGGTACCCATTGCAATAGTTAGCTTTCTATTGAAATCTACCTAAAATGGACATGGACACTTTTGCATCTCATTTTGCTGATGGACACTTTTGCATGCAACTGTAATGGACATGGACAGTTTTGAAACAGACCAGAGACTATGTGAAGAGAAGACTTGATGATCATAAATCTAAATTTTTGTATTCAATTTTTAATTTATGGAATGATCATAAATCTAAATTTGTGCATTTTTTAAAATGTACATGGTGTTATATCTGACAATCTGCCACGCACTTAGTACATCATACCTGGAACAATGTCTTGATCCTCTCCTGCTAGCCTAATAAGTTCATGTACTATAACAGACAGTTAATCTCCCTCCAGGACTCACCATAGTGTTTCTCGAGGAGATTTGAAATATTTTCCAGTTATTTTTCATGAATGGTCACGGGAGAGTTTGTTAAGCAGCCTGGGTTTACCTGTTTATAGTGTATTCCCCGTTTGCATACACCCATTGGTTCATTGATGTCAGACCTATAATTAGGCCTCCCTTGGACGTGAATTACATTCTGTGAATTACGGATGATGATGATGACTCTTTTTTTTTTGTTATCTGGAAGGGGAACGATGCTGCGGATTGGATGACGTTTTGAATGGCCCTTTCCAGTCAGCTATCTCCCAGTCTCTCCCTAGTTTTGGAGGGTCCCATACTCTTCCAAGATGCTATGGATGAAACTATCGTTTCTCGTTTCCGCAGTTGCCTTTTAATGAGCCCAATCATTCTATCGGAAGGCATGAATGAATATCCAGTAATGGGATAATTCACTTCTATTTTGTTGACGCTTGTTGCGTGTTTGTACATCCAGTGACACAGCATCTAGACAACTATTGTGTTTTTATTTTGCCCAGGGCACCCATTGGCAATTAAGCACAAAGTTTGTATGTTGCTCATGCCTGTATGGCATAAACAGTGGCAGAGAGCTGAGCATATTTCATTTGACCCTTTCTTACCTTCGCTCTGAAGCCATGTGTACATGAAGACATTATTAGTGATTAACCTTGATTTGAAGAGGAACATACTATAATGGCAAGACTGTATAGGTATAATTGCCTACTGTAATAGGCACTCTGATCAGGTATGTTAATTCCTTTGGCAGTCGAAAGACATGGGCAGAAATTGTCTCGCATTTCCTTCAGCGATGAATAGAAACAACTTGCTTCACTGATCTTCACGGCGTACTCGCTTCCTAGAACGGTCAGGTGTTGTTTCCGCAATGCCTTGATCAACATTACTGACATGTTTCATATTTATTGTGACGAAAACAGTTCGTATAACTTTCAGCATAAACTTTAAAACACACACAAGGGCTCAATGTTTGCATACATAAGACGGCCATCTTGTATTAGTCATCTGACTTCAATCTTCATTGCGATTGGTGGAAAGGGACAAGGCAAGTTTTGAGCCTCACTTACATATGGACATGGACAGTTTTGAATCCAACCACACTTTTCGAGAGCTGGTATTCATAGGACATGGACAGTTTTGAGCATAAATAGCATTTCAGGCATGTGTAATAAGTCTAGCTCTACACTCCAGTGTTGCCAACTCATTTTTTTTGAAAAGTGGACATGGACAGTTTTGCATCTAGGCAACTCATATATAGCAACTGATTTCATGTGTAAATGGATTTGCAGATTAAATGAACATTTCTGAAACAGTAAGAAAGAACCTCACTAAATTTAATCACTTAGGACTAAGGTTTTGCACAGAGGTGTGCAAATTATTATACCACTCACTCATTCATCACGAAATCTCAGAAACCACTGAACGGGTTGGAACACTGCCATCGTAATGTAAAGGCCGTAAGGCTCCTACTGTGACGTCACGCCTAGGGTCGTTATAGTCGCAGCAGCAAGTCAGATAGCTCGCTTCACAGGCAGTCTCTTCAACCTAATATAAATTACCCTCCTGCTTCAAGACGTAGAAAAATAGCAATGCTATTTAGGCCTGATTGGCACTTCCATCCGTTACCCCTACACACGCCTAATTATCGCTCCGCTTGTTCGAATCCGGCCTATGTAGCTGGCATATTGAGAGTGAACAAAATGGCACATTGCCGGTACATTTACTAGGACGTTGAAGCACACAAACAGGGCTAAATTGCAGTATTTTCACGTCGAGAATAAGATCTATTCTTGGCCATTTTCTCGTTGTTCACCGCTTTGAAAAGGTTTATGGTAGATGCCTGAGAAAACCCCACATTACTCTTGGCTATTCAACAGATCACGTCCTAAACTGCTCGTGGATGACAAAGCACAATATAACTAATTAATTAATTAACTGTAATCAATGCACAGGCCACCCTCGCGGTGGCTTAAACAGGGTCTATCCTAACAGCACTTATTTTCTATGACTCAATCTAACTTGTTTCTTGCATCAGGAATTTACAATGGATTGTAATCTTGAAATCAGGTATCGAGAACCTACAGTACATACACCAGGTGCTAACAATCCCATTAATGTAAATACAGTAGCCTACACAAATGCTGCCACGAAAACATTACCATATTCACTTGAGCTTGATCGAGAGACCATTCTCACAAATAATGTAACTTGGACTGACTTCAGTATATACTGAATACTGGATATCGCTTCTCTGATTTACATACGGTAAGTAAATTTACCTCAGCATTATCATATTAGAAATGTTTTCAGTCCTAGTATAGGCTGAAGTTTGGGAACTTCATACAATAAATGAAACCATATTAACTAACAACGTACTATCAAGGCGATTAGCTCTTCTCTCCCGAAGAATGGTATCTTACTTTCAGGGAAATGTTAACACACACTCTTGTATTCCCCGTAATGTACAAATAATTTCTAGGAATGTTGTGTAAGCATTGCTTTCTTAAATTGTCGTGGTGGGGAAGGAGAAGCAAGCCACATTATCATTTCTTTCATAATACCGGTAGTTGCTATAAACAAACTTTTGACACACCTGTGACCTGGGAAGGAGGTTTCTTGAACTAACAACATTTTATTACCATCCAAAAATCCATGTATGAGTCGAAATAATAAGTGATATAGAGGTCCTAACTAAAACATAACCTTCTGTATGATGACAAACATGCAACGCAAAATTAGCGTAGATACAATAACCTACCTACAAAATGAACATTTGTTCCGGAAAATAAATAATCCTCATTCTAGATGACGTAAGTAGAAGCGTTCTCAAGTATCACTTTTCACGCAGATACTCATTCATAAAAGATATAAACAACACAGCAGAAAGCAAAATGGTCGCCATCTCTACCTCCCTAATCCCTGCGGATCAACTGATCAATCGTTAGAGTCGCTGCATGATGGCCTGGAATGAAATTTGGTATGCAGCTTCCTCAAGGGCCATAGGTGCTCGCTAAGAAAGTTTTTCAAAAAAATCACTCGGGATCAGGGTCAAACCGCGAGAACCGCGGTTTCTACTATATATTTGTCAAATACCACTCACTCATTCATCACGAAATCTCAGAAACCACCGAATGGATTGGAATGAAATTTGGTATGCAGCTTCCTCAAGGGCCGTAGGTGCTTGCTAAGAAAGGTTTTGAAAAAATTCACTCGGGATCATAGTCAAACAGCGAAAACCGCGATTATATGAACAGCTTCCAATCTCATAAACCACCGAACGGATTGGATTGAAATTTGGTATACAGCTTCCTCAAGAGCCGTATGTGCTCGCTACGAAAGGTTATCAAAAAATTCACTCGAGATCGTGGTCAAACCGCGAAAACCGCGATTATATGAACAACTTCTATAATGCCTAAGTCTATTATTGCAGGCAATACGGGCTGCATCACGTCGCCCCTTTCAGTGTTCTGGTGCTTTGCAGGCCGGTCAGGAGTTTGAGAAAAGGGATATTGTACTCCACGGCAGAGATAGAAGATTGCTTCGTGTTAGTGAAACACATCGCGCGTATGATGCTCTGCAATATCCGCTTATGTTATGCCGTGGAGAAGATGGCTACTGCATTAATATCCCTCAACGTCCCAACAGCACTCAAGCACCTTTGAAGAAGACCGTGTCTGCCGCTAACTTTTACAGCTTCAGAATATTTGATCGTGAGGGTGATAATTCTTATCTTTCGTTATTTCGCAATCTTCTCATCAGTTGATGGAAACAGAGAATATTTGGATTCGCATCAATCAGAAAAAGTTAAGAAGTGAGGAATATGTGCACCTGAAGGACGCAGTCAGTAAAGCTGACAGCCGTTTGTCAGATATTGGTAAAATGGTCGTGTTGCCGTCGACTTTCACTGGTGGCCCGCGCTATATGCATGAACGCACTCAGGATGCTATGACTTACGTGCGCCATTTTGGACGTCCTGATCTTTTTATAAACCAAACCGGGGAAGATGGGTATCCCAAATATTGCAGGCTGCCCACTTCGGATGGTGGGGTTTTTATTATTAAAAAGGGAATGGAAATTGACAATAGCTGGGTGGTACCATATAACCCCGTCCTATCTCGCACCTTCTCAGCCCATATCAATGTTGAGTAGGCCTACTGCAACTCTGTAAAGTCAATAATACATATTTGCAAGTATGTTAACAAAGGTTCCGACCAAGCTACTTTTAGCATCGGAGAGTTTGACAAAGTTAGTTAGTTATTGTTGTTTTAAGGGGCGAAACTACGAGGTCATCTGCCCCTAGTATGACGAAGTTGCGAGATATGATTCAGAACGCTACATCAGCAGCTCAGAGGCGACTTGGCGCATATTCTGCTCCTCATACATGAACGCTATTCTTCGGTCATGCAACTTGCCGTCCACCTCGAGAACGGCCAGCGGGTTTACTTTTTAATGAAGACGACGTTCCTGATCAGTTTAACAGCCCTCCAAACACAACTCTTCTTGCTTTCTTAGAACTATACCGATCCGATAAATTTGCTTCAACACTTTTATATTGTGAAGTTCCATCCTATTTCGTTTGGAAAGGTAAGAAGTTCTGTAGAAAGAAACAAGGAAAGCCAGTCCCAGGCCATCCTGATGTGAAAAAAGAACAGACCCTTGGCAGAGTTTACACCGTTCACCCTGGTAATGCTGAGTGCTACTACCTCCGCCTCCTTTTAGATAAAATCCCTGGCCCTCAGTCTTTTACTGACCTCAAAACCGTGGCAGGGGTGGTTCAACCAACATTTCAAGCGGCATGTAAAGCACTTGGCTTGCTAGAGGATGATGCGCACTGGGACCGCACCCTAGAGAAAGCGTCCTCCACCGACTCTCCCCACAAGATACGCGAACTGTTTGCCATCTTACCGGTGTTTTTTCAAGTGAGTGATCCCATAATGCTCTGGAAAAAACACAAAGACAGCCTCGCAGAAGATGTGGTGGGAAAGGTTCAGAGGCAGTGTGCTCATGTCAACCTGGTCACGGGCGTTATCTACAACAGGTGTCTGGTGCTTCTAGAGGATTTAGTACTAAAAATGTCTGGTCAGCAACTAGAACGCTTTGGACTTCCGTCGCCTTCTCGAGAACAAGACTCCGTCGATGTTCACCAAGAATATGTCAGTGAACTATCTTACGACACAATTAAGTTGTCCAAAGTGGTTGCTGATAATGTTCTAAAATTGAACAACGAGCAGAGATTGGCCTATGACGAAA